>VNJM01001220.1:0-690409 GCA_008042475.1 Drosophila kanapiae | reverse complement strand
TAACGGGAGTACTGTGTCCTGCCTAGAAGACGTACTGAACTGGCCTTCTATCTACACTCACTGCTACGACGACTCAGGGATGCGACTGTTTACCGCCGGTGCTAAAATTTTTTTGGAGGATAATGGCTACTATGCCGGCCTATGGTACTAGATCGGAGCAGCGCCGTGGAATGCGATCCAGGCTCACGCCACTGATAAGCTTGGCAGTAGTTCTTCGAGTCTTGTGAACTTGAGTTTCCTGTATTTATCGATTCGAAATCGATCACCTAACACCCAAATACACTTTTGCAACCACGTTTTCCTTTTTTGTTTCACTTGATTTGACAAGGTTTGGATATAGGCTTGTCCATGCAGCATGTGAATGGCACGAGCAGATTCTTCTCAGTCCTTCTTTTGCGACGTTTGAACTATGTGGATTCTGTATCCACATCAGAATTAACCAACGTATTCAGGGATTCATTAATATCCAAGCTTGGTCTTGTATTTATAGGAAAATTAGGGTGTTTCCATACACCGATCCCCAAGCAGAAAATTTTGTTGCAACGATATGTGCATGATCTGGTGACTACAAAATGCTTCTTTTAAGCATATTCTCATTCATCTTTTTGCCAAAAACAATATTTTTAAAAGCAATAAGATATTAGAGAAGGGTTACAAAGGCTAGAGAAGGCACTTGCAAAATATATTCAATAATCGGTATTTTCTGGTATTCTTATCGGCTTGTGTAGAGATTTTCGGGGCGAAAGGCGAATGTATAGTCCTTTAAAAGGGATGCCTAGCCTATTTGTACTTCTCGAGGGGCGCTCGTAAGTTTCCAATTTGTTTGCCGCTTGATGATTGCCATTTAGTTCGCCACTTGCGACTAATTCGAGATCGCTGAGAGCTACATGCAGATTTATTTATTTATGCACTCGTGTCTATGTCAGTGTCTGTTCCTGCAGGAAATGAGAAACTACAGGGTTTCTACATTTTAACGCTATTTTTTTCTTGATTTTTCCCTCAGATGTGTTTCCCTGGCATTGAGTTGGCTTTTTGTTTGTGGTTTGCTATCGGTCCCGATAGTCCTTGTGTCTTTGCTCGACGGTCCACGGTCAACGGTGCATGTCCTGCCGCTGGTCTTCGCACCTCGGTGTACTTCTGTACACAACTGTTCGAGCCCAAAATTGATTATGTTTGATTACTTGGGAGAGGGATGTCTTGGGCAATGATTACATAATCATTTTATAAGAAAATATATTTACTAAAAAGTTTTCTTTTAATGTTTTTTTTTTAGAAAGTGCGTAGAACGTATTGTTTGTATTTTGCATCCTAAAATTCATAAAAATACATATGTATGTACCCGACTGCAAGGCGACGAATGGCGTGATGAGGAGTATGTTCAAGATGATCTCAGCGTTAAAGGCTACGCAGGTTCCAATTGTACACAACATTTAGGATTGGCTTACAGCACCGTTTGGAGAATCCACAGATTTAAACGTTGTGGATGTGGGCTTTTCCGTTTATTATGTTGGATGAAAAGGTGGAAAGCACGACATTGAATTTGTTTTGAAAGGTATGTGATGCTAGAGAGGTATTTTTAGGCCATGATGAATAGTATTACAGATTGGGGAAAGAGGGTACAGAGTATGTTATTAAAGAGGTTAATTAATCTATATTTGGCTAGGTTTTAAATCATGGAGTATAAGATTCCGCCAAAACCTGGTGTGGGGCCTTTGAAGCAGTTCAGCGCATTTGAGTAATATATAAAGGTTTTCCTGGAGCTATGATGTTTGTGTTTCAAGAATTGTTTATTAATACGGAATTGGTAGGAAAGATTGTAACCAAATAAATCAAACCTAGTTTGAAAAAGAATAAGCTATAGACGTTTTGTGTTTGTTCATGTCTTCGCAAAATCGTTGAAATAGTTGATGTTGCTGGAGTGTAAGGATCAATGCCTGTTTTGGCTTACCTAGCAGTTTATTTTTGAGTTTCGCATAGTATTTTAATTATTATCCCGTTTATTCGATTTATCTTTTTTATTTAGTAGTGCGAGGTTTTTGTTCCAGAAGGGAACAGGATGATGGAATAAGGAGGTGGAGTTTTGCGTCAGCACTTTGCATTAATATATTTTTAAAAAGGGCAGCTTTATGAGTGACGTTTGTGCCTTGGGTGTATTGTGTAGTTTAAATAAGAAGCATGTTTCCTGTGATGTTTGGAAGAATGTTTTCAAATGAAGGTGGAAAAGAATGGGCTGATAAGCAAAGATATTAGTACAGGGAAATGGTTGCTACCTCCATCTACGACCTCCATCGTCCAACTTTCCCCATGGATTTCATTTTTTCTCTTCTGTTTTATTTTGGTGAGTAAGTGTGCCAGCCGTTAAAGTGAGCATCAAGTCAAAGGAGAGTCAAGAACATTTCTTATGTTTTTTGATGCAACGTTTTGGAAGGTGAGATATAAGCAGAGCTTATGTTAAATTTAGCTTTAGAACATGCTTGGGGGAATGTGTCTTTGGGACACATTGGCTTTGGGAGATAGAATTATGAAGTAGGAGGGCAGTGTCGTATTTAATTGGGTTAGGAAGTGAGGAGTGGCTTGATATATTTGTAAGGCTATAATCTGTGGGCTTCAAGATTTGGTTAATGTTTGTAGTTCGATATAATTGATACTATAGCCATGTATATTCCATTGGATAATTTGTATAAACTTTCTTATAAAGTTACGTTACGTTGTAGGTATTTATATATTATTTATAATTAAGGTATTTATATTAAGGTCTAAGATAAGTTCTTTTATAAGATTGCTAGTGGAAGTTTTAGTTTTATCAGTTTTTCCTTTGGCTTTAAATCACTTTGCTTAGTGGGTTTTGTTTTGTTTGGGATCTAAGTTTTCGGTCTGATTTGATGGATTTGAGTGGATTAATTGTCTTCTAGAGTGTCCATGGCTTCCTCCTGTCTTCTTCTTGTGCTGTTGGTGTTCTACTGGATGTTGTTGGAGAACTTTGGTGTATGTTGTTGTTTGGTGTATGTGTCGTTGGAAGTATATTTACAAAACAGCTTTGATATTAATTTTTTCGGTTGTTTTAATATATAAAAATAATAGTATAGTTTATAAAACTAATACTAACAAATGTGGTTGTAGTGCTACATAGGATTGTAATATTAAATATTAGTAAGTGGTCGTATTTTAAATATTTTAGATAACATTGTATACGTTGTTTTTTTATGAACTTAAAAGTATGATATTGCTTCGACTGTAATTTGCTGAGCTTGTTTTCCGGAGTCTATGATTCGAATTGTGTTATTTTGAGGAATTTTGAGCTTGATATATGCCTCTGGCTTTAACCAAAACGTTACCATCTCAACTTCAACGTTGCACTGATCATCTATAAAGTTCTTTATAATAATAAATGGAGAAACGTATTCACTAGACTAATTGTATGCTTTAGAGATTATGGAGAATTTTGGTTGAAGAATTTCAGTTGTGTTTCATGGCAATTGGGCACTTAAGTCCGGTGGTCGCATTGCCGTTTTTCTATTTGGGTTTTTTGGAAGTCGCTTTGAATTTTTATTTATTTGGACGAAATCGGAAAGAGTTGTTTTTGTACGCAATGGGTTTTGGGGCTATTTTCCCACTAGCACGTTTTTCTTCTACGAAGTCGAAATGTCCATGTAAATAATTGAGAAAGAAAGAATAAACCAAATTTTGCCGTTCTTTATTTACTAAATTACCCATACATTCTGTAGCCTCCGTTCTTATATGTACAAACAGCTGAATATCATATGTTGGAGACACGTTTTCTGTAATTAAAAACTAGCTTGATCTATAGGTTCAGGCGCCTCCAGAACTCTTGGCTATAGGAGACCGCCGGAGTGGTGTCCGGACCCATTACTGCACTGGCAACGAGCTCCTCATACGATCGAACGGGTGACCGCACTCTGGGCAGACTGCTCTGCGAACTGCTGGTTGTGGCTGAGTCCTGCTGGAGACCCGGGGACTGAGGAGATTCCGGAATCGGACACAGAGTGTGTGCAGTGTGGGGACGTTGCGGCGGCAGTAGTCTCACATTCTCCGCCTTCGACGTGGGAGCACTTACAGGTCGGCCTGCAGTTCTTTTTACTTTCGAAGATGTTGGTTTGGCTTTGCTTGCCCCGCCGAAAAGCAGCTCCATCTTGGCCATGGACTGCTGGAGCTTTAGACTCGGAGGTTTGGTCACTCCCAGCGGGAGAGGCTCCAGGCTCGAGCTGTCGCTGCTGCTGTTCAACAGGGCATTCGGGAACGGCAGGTCGAGAGCATCTTTAGCCTGCCGGAGAAGCAAGCTCATCTCACCGTTGCTGCTGCTCCTCGAGGGTGTAATATCTCAAAAGTTCCTTCGGCTTGACGACACTGAGGACCTTGGGCATCTCAGAGGGAATCCAGTCCGTCGCTGGCTGCAGCCTCTCCAGGTTCTCTATTCCATCCACCTCCTTATTCCCCAGGCTAACTTCGGCCAGCAGTTTCTTGCGTGCCTCGGAAATGGCATTTGTGTAGTGATACTTGTCCTGGTCGTGGCCCCTGTGCCCGTGCCCGCGCCCGTCCTCTTTCTCAGAGAGCAACAGTGGCGAGGACAACTTGGAGTCCAGCACAGGTGGCGGCTGGTTCTGCAATTGTTCCTCCCGGAGAGCCAGTCTGGCCGCATCTTCGTAGCGAACCCGTGGATGCCAGTCCAGGAAGCTGTCTAGGGTGCGATCCAACTGTTCATGCTCGTTCAACTGAGCGGTCGATGGAATCCTTCGGGTTTTATGGGCTTCCTTGGCCGATTTCTGGTTGCTGGTCAGGTTGGTCTTTGACTTTTCCAGGTAACTGAGGAAGCTCTGCTCTAGCAAGTCGCTCTCTTCTTCCAGCTGCTTCATGCGAGCTCTGACGGGAACCATAATAAAATATTTGGAGAGATGAAATACAACGAATAAACTTACTTCGCACTACGTAGGGCCTCTTCAAAGCTTGGACCTTGAGAAGAGCGTCCTAGAGATAAAATAGGTGGTGGTGGTGGTACTTCCATCGTATTGGTCGCCACATCACGTACAGAAGGCTTCACAGGAGGTAATACGGAAGGTATTACAGCAGGCATTACGGAAGGTATAACGGAAGGTATAACGGAAGGTATAACTGAAGGTGTAACGGAAGGTATAACGGAAGGTGTAACGGAAGGTATAACGGATGGTGTTGCGGAAGGTATAACGGAAGGTGTAACGGAAGGTATAACGGATGGTGTTGCAGGAGGTTTTTCGGAAGGTATTACGGGAGATCTGGCTTCAAGTGAACCCTGGGGGGATCCTGATGCAGGAGCACTGGGACCTAGCACTGGAACACTGCTGGCAGTTTCCTTGACAGCCGATACCATTGCAGGCTCAGTAACATTCCCAGAAACGGTAACAGGATATCCAGCGGCAGAAATACTATTTTAAATTCGTTATTAATCGAGTCGAGAAAAATGAAAGAAACTACAGACCTGGGGACGTAATCTGCGGAGGGATGATCACTGGATGTTGTGGGAGCGGCACCCAGCTTATCCGCTGTAGGAAAAGTATCAGGAGTGCCGACTGTTGGATCCTTAGAGATCTCAACATCGCTTTTGGGAAATATAGATTGGTTTTTAGGCCCAACTAAAGCTCCAGGATCCTCGCCATCTACCCTGCAAAATCGAAAAGATGCCGCCAGGTGTGGATCTACGGGTATATAAGCAGTGGAACCTGACTTTGCGAGTGCCAGCAGCTGGTAGGGATAAGCCAAGGTAGGATAGGGATTATGTATAGTGTTAGAGTTACTAGGACGAGCCGTTTCCTCCAGCAAAGAAGCTGAAGCTGATGGATCAGGCAGCACAGTTGGAAGGGGGTTGGACACCTTGCAGAATGTGAGATTAAGAGGATGAGGAGCTGAACCCGTATCCGAATCCTCAAAAGCAGCTGTTGGTCCCTCCTGGCCGCCACCGACCCACATGGGCACGATAAAGGTCACCTGCTCGGCCGCGATCTCGGTCTGCTGTATCTTCTCCACCAGCAGATGGTGGTGGGTCTCGTAGTGCACCAGCAGGCGGAAGATATTCTGGACCAGACTCTGAGTCTCCGCCGATGATTGCGAGTCACGTCCGAATCGCCGGAACAGGTTCTGCGTATAATTAACCAGAAATGAACTAAGAAATTTCATTAAAAAATTAGAAAAAACTAACCCGCCAAGATTGCTGACGCCTGTTGAGTCTTAGCATCTCTGCCTGGTGCCGCAGCTTCACCAGATGGATCTCCTCCAGGCGCTGCTTCTGCAGCTTGAGGGCCTTGTTCAGGGAGAGCTCCACCCGCTCCAGGAAGACCTTGCCGCTGGCGCTGTGCAGCATCTCTTTGATCCACTGGTCGTAGGACCTCTTAGGCTTGGGAGCCTCCGAGTAGACTTGGGTTGAGGCATCGCTTTGCGACTTCTTGGCCTCCGTTTGGGTGTGAATGCTAGTCCTTGGCGCCGACTTCTTGCGCGAGGTTTGGGCGCCCGTGCTTTTGGTGGAGACATGCACTTGGGTGGATGTATCGTTTTTGTTCTTTGACTGCTCGTGCTGCTGCTTTTGCCGCCCCTCCTGGACGCCCATGAAGTGCCCATGGCCGAATCCCTCGAGGTAGCCCTCCTCAAAGCCCTTGCGCTGGCCCACCGCATGCTCCTGTTCCATGGAGAGGTTGAGGACGTTGCCCAGCAGCTGGACACAGCCGCAAACGTCGCTCATTAAGGTCTCCATTCGCTGAACTGACACGTACATCCGGGCCTGCGGCTTGCGTGATTTTTTATGCGCATTGTTTAGGGACTCCCGGATCACCGCCAGGCTGGAGAGCTGCTCGGGATGCAGTGGCACCAGCGGGGGCAATTCCACCTCGTCAACGGGCAATACAATGGGTCCCACGTCGGAATACACCACGTCTTCCGTCTTGCTGGTCTTCTTGACCTTCTTCTTGGGCGCCTGCTCCGGTGGCAGCTCAATAACCGGCTCGCCAGGATTAAAGGTCTTCCCCGCCTTGGTCAGGCGGTCGCGTTCGCGCAGCTCCCGCTGTATGAGTTGCTCGAACGAATCCTCGGCTATCACCTCCACCGGCGGAGCACAGGACTGGGTTAGCATGCGGAGGTTCTTCAACAGCTGGCTCATCTGATGCTCGACGGAATGCAGGGACTGAGAGACGCGAGGTCCCACAAATACACTGCGGCCATCGGCGCCCAGAATCAGCTCCTGCTCCTCCGTCTGGTAGAGGCGACTGGTGTCCACCTCCGGTCGCGCCTCCAGGCAGGCAGACGGCTCCGTTTGGGAGGCACAATCCACCGCCTTTTGCTCCTTTTCTTGCCTTCCCTGCTGGTCTTGGGATATTGCCAGCCGCCTAATCTCCACCAGCGACCGCATGAGGGCCATCAGAAGACTCTGAGTCTGACCAGCCAAATCCTCCACGTAGTGGCTCTCCACTAACTGGTTAAACTCTGGATCTGTTGGCAACTCCTGGCCGCCGCCGCCCAGCACAGCGCTAAGGACCTGCTGTAGCTCATCGGACCGGAAGCGGAATTCCGGGCGGTTCTCGAATTTGGGCAGCATATTCCGTTGGGGCATCTCGCTGCAGAAGACGGACAGGGTGAAGTGACAGTTCTGGGAGTGCAGGAACTCTGCCACCAGCGTGGGCAGCGCCTTGGCCAGCGGCGAGTGGAAGAGGGCGTGCGATTGGGCGATCTGCAGGCCGGCGGCCTTGTTCAAGAGCTGACCTGGAGAGGCGCTTATATTAATCCTTAAATCCTCGATGATAGAATGTGTTCCTTACCCAGAGCCGTGTTATTGAAGCAGTTGATAAGTTCCACACGCAGGTGCGCGTGCATCTCCCGGGCGATTCCCTCCTGGTCCAGCCACTTGCGGAATCCCTGCTCGAACTGTTCCTGCGGCAGCTTGGCGAGCTCATCGAGCTGGGTCTTCAGGCGATCCGCCTTGGGGTCACTGACCTCCGGACCCGACTGAGGATTCACATTTTGCTCGTGTTCGGTAGTGGCGGGTCTTTGCTCCGCTTTTGCTTGGCTCTCCAACGGACCTAATATTACAAAAAGGAAAAAAGGATTAATATATTTTTGTTTCTTTACTTTGAAGTCTGCGCACCTCTTTTGGCTCCTCTTCCATAGACGCTGATTGCTCTGCTTATTCCTGATCCCAGCCTGCTCCTCAGACTGCCGGCCGCCTGCTGACGCCTGGGATTCGCCACCGCCAACCGGCTCCGGCTGGCCGTCTGATCCCTGTCGGTGCTGAGCTTGCGATGCTGTCTTACCCGCTGGGCCGCCACTGCCGCAGCCGCCGTGGCCTTGTCCCGCTTCTGCTGCTCCTCGCGCTCCTCCCGCTGCCGCTTGGCGGCCTCGTGTTTCCGCTCCCGCTCGCAGGGCATACCGCCAGCGGGACTCGCGTCCCACTGCTTGGCCCGGAACGAGGCCGTGGTCGTCGTCGACGTCGACGGCATTTAACGGCTTTTCAAATAGGATTTGCGTTCGAACCGGATAAGGAATAGATTCGAGTGCTGTCGCGTGCGTCCGTCGTGTGCGATTGAATTGTATTTTCCAGGTGTGGCAAGGGGCAAGGTAAACGCGGCACTGCAACAACCACCGGCAGAGTATCGTGCATTGAAAGTGACAGGTGTTGCGATGCCTGCTCGGCCCGGGGAAAAAGTGCCTGACGGCGCCAGGGGTAGGTGCACTCAGGCGAGAAGGGCCTTCAGCTGTTGAGGTCGCAGGATCGCAGAATCTTAGTTCATATAGCAATGAAACTGAGTTTATTTAAATATTTAAACAAATTGCAATTCGCATACAAAGGTTAATAATAATAGTCACTTTACAAAAAATATATATATTCAGTATTTAAAACAGAAAACAGGTTAATATTTAAATTAATGTATTTATTTTCATACTTTATTGAACTTATTTCTTACAATTTAGAATTATTTATTTTTTTTTGAGAATAAATAAAACAAAACAAATAAAATATCGTTATAAATACAATTGTAATTACTGTTTCTATTTTCTCAATAAGAAATGTAAATAAAACAATAAGAAAAACGCACAAAATAAAACAAAAACAAAAATATCCAACAGCAGCAAAGTACGATTTGAATTAAAAATATCGATTATGGCTAATCGATATTCTTTATTTCCGATAGTTGAGTGTGGTATTTTTTTACAAGCTGACAAGCTCTAACTGTTACACACAAGTGCGCGCAAGGTGTGAAACATATTTTGAAATGGCGGAGAACATATACTATACATATTAACAGAAAAGGAAAAGCTTTAAAGTGAGAAGTAAAGCATTTTCCTGCATATGTATGTACAAAATATAATACCGTCAAAGTGCAATAAAACTCTTATATTTTGCTTAATTTAGTCTCACATCAGTCAGCTTCAGAGAATATTGGTTGAATTTTTGGTATTTTAAGGCAATAATGCCAGTTTTTTCATTATCGAAAACAAACAGACCAAGCTAAATAGAAAATATATTTTATTTCTACAACCCACAAGCAATTAAATCAAAGCTTAAATAACTTTAATTTTGCAAATAGAACTCATATATTTTAGTATATCAACAGTGGCTATTATCGATAGCCGATAACAATCTGCCTATTGGCAGTTTCAAGGAAAAGAAAAAGAAGAAGAACAACAATGTAAATATGAAATTTAATTTAATGCGTTCGCGTTTGAAAAATGTACGTGTAAGCTTGAATATTATCACAAGATGTTGTGATTTCGGGACTTGAATTCTGGATGTCCTCACATCTTCTCCGAGGTAGGCGCCTGCCTTTAATCCGAGGACGTCAAGCAGTGGAGGAGGTACCGGCACTGTTTTGAAACCACAGCCGGCATCGAAGGCGCCATTGAGTAATGTATGTATGAGGAATGTACATACATAAGTATGTACATATGAGGAATGTAAATATGTATGTACATGCAGAATGTAAAGTAAATAATGTTTAATTAATTCATTAATTTATCTAAATCTTCTTTTTTAAATATTAATTTATTTTCATTTGACTTTAATATTTTATAATCAGCTAAGATTTAACTGGAAAATATCACTGCTACTATGTATCACTGACATTGCGAAGATCCCCTAAATAATCGTTAATAGAAACGAATTGCTTGCAAAGTCTAAAGTGTCTATAAGGCAATATATTTTATGACACTTGCCAATATATTACCTTGAAATGTTTTCTATTAACAACAAAAAAATGACAGTAACCATAACAGTCATTGGAAATAGACTTTTCATTATACAAAAATAGTTCCATAGGTCATATTTACTTTGTTTATATATTTTATAGATATTTACGGGAGTTTCAAACTATAATTATATTATCTTTATTATCAGCGTATACTTTATATTTATTTGGCTTAAATCGTTGAATGTGGTTCTTGAATGAAAGACAGCAATTCTAGTTATTTTTCACTCACTGATTTTACATCTCCTACTGTTTTTATATATAAAAGTCATTATTAAATTATATTAACATTAATAAGAAAACAAGCTACAAACTAATGAAAATCAATAATTTTTAATTTTATAAACTACTTAATAATATATTTGTTATATCTGTCATATAATAATATATTATTTATTTTTTATTTGTATGGCCCATGCTGACCAAAATAAAAAGCTCATAGGTATCGTGCTAGTTTATTTATTTATTGCTTGATCGTAGTCGAACGTATGCCTGCCAATTGTTTATCTTTTGAGAAGTTACAGTATTGTGAAACATTTAAATACAAAATAAAAGCAGGTTACAGTGTTTTTTAATGATATGCTTAAATTTCTTTCTTAAATTGCTTGGTGTTTCTGGGCTGGACAAAATAAAAAGTTCACCTGTGATATTTACAAATTTGTTAGCCCTACATCAGACTACATATAGTTTTAATATTTTTAATATTTATATTTTATAATATTATTTAATAATTATATTTTTTAATGATTCTTGCAAAGCGGATAGATAATTAAATTGATCCGCTTTGGTTTTCACGGAAATGAGTAGGTCTTAAGTTTGTCAATCGCAAAACAAGTTACAAAACGACATTAAGTTTATCTGACACTTATGCAAAAGCTTTTTCTAATTTTTAAGCAGATGACAATAATAAGTAGCTTGTAGAATTGCTGTCTTTCATTAAAGAACCACATTCAACAATTTAAGACAAATAAAATAAATATAAAGTATACGCTGATAATAATGACAATATAATTATAGAAACCTCACGATCAAGACACTTTTCTCTGTAATAAAGAAATGTCTTCTCATAAATTAAAAGTAGGAGAAGCTTCTATATTATCTAAGCCCAATACAAATGTTATAGCAGGCATATAATTTAATAAACCCTTATTAATTTATAAACTTTGTTTACCTAAAAAAATAAACCAGAAAAACATACTCCATGAGCAATAATGAATGTTTATAAACCGCATAACCCCCAATAAGTTAAGGTTAATAAACCTGCTATAACAATTCCTATGTGAACTACAGAAGAAAAGCAATTAGAAGATTTTAAATAGTTTTGACGTTAACAAACTAATCTATCTAACTAAAACACCACTAACTAATCTAATTTAAATCCAAGCAAAATTATATTTTAAATGTATTAAAGGAATAAAATAACTCTTAGTTAACCATATCCTCTGAACTTTACTATAATTATAGCTAAAGATATAGAACCAGAAACAGGTGCTTCTACATGAACCTTTGCTAATCATAAATTAACTAAAAATATAGATACTTTAACTAAAAATTCAGACAGCACGCCAGTAGTATATTTCCGCCCAAAGTTTACCTGTACCTTCTCCTATCGCGCCTACTAACACCTAACCCTAACAAGCACGTGCTTGGTAGAGCAAGGGCCACTTGACTGTGCATATAACAAAGACATATAATAAACAGAAACTCAATAAATTATTAAATACATATTTATTGAACCAGGAGTATGCGACCAATAAGAATACATACTAAAGATCACCTATAACTTTTATAATTTTCCAGGACCGACGCCAACAGTTGAAGGACGCTCTACATCAAAGATAAGCTGAAGAACACTATGCAGAGAATTGTTTGTAAGCGGATTATTAAATTTTTTTTTAAATGAATGAATATTATATAGATAAATATTCGCAATGTTCCCTTTGTTGAAATCGAAATATGTGAGGATTTGTAGGAAATGAAAACATCAAGGAAACATTCAGGGAAATTCATTTCCGTGCACCTCTTTCGGAAGTGTAGACGGAAAAGCTGTAGATTTCTACGAAATAAGAATATAATCATGACTCTGAGTATTGCAAATCCGTCGTCTTATAATAGCATTTAAGTGGCATTCAAGTCAACTCCGCATCGCGCTAACTGTTGTATGTGTTTAACTAAGCTAATATTAACATATAAAGATTTATAAGTGAGTATGTGCACCTGCGCCTGCCTGCCTGCCTGCCCCTTCTATTGACAACTGTGAAAATGTGATTACGCCGCCATGGCGAGTGCAGTGGCGATATTAGCAACAGCAGTCTCCTCCCTTCGGATGCCTTCGCCTGTGCGCCCACTTGGATTTGTTAGCGTCTATTGCTGCAATTATTTATTTATATATACCCTTGCAGAGAGTTCTACAATTACATGGAACACCATGCTCTCAGCTTAAGAGTTATCTCGATGCACCTCTGGCAGTAGTTGAGCTAACACTCCTGATCTTCAATACTTTCTAGTTTTTGTTTTATATAAATGTTTACAAGGGTTAATGTGTTTTTTTTTTCAACTGATTAAAGTCATGAGACTATATTTTTATTTAGCTTTCTAGAAACATCTGCAAGAGTATATAAACTTCGGCTTTGCGATGTCAGGGTTCTTTCTTGTTTATTTATGAATGTGTTGCTTGATGACTCTTGACCGCTTGATTGGCTTCAATCCTGACCTTGCCCGGGCCAAAGGCCGTACCCAACCTGTGGGAAAACCTCTAGAGAGTATAAATCTGCTATAAACATGGTGGGGCACCGAATTTACAAAAGGGAGCCAGACAGCAATAACCACTTTTGAAATTAAGAACTCTTCGCTTTTCTTTAGAAACTGTTTTGGTAGCCTGAAGATCCCTACCTTAAGGCAGTATCTTTGCATATGTTTATTAATTTTCCAAATTAATAGGCAAAGTTACAACTGAGTCATGCTTAATGAGCTTAAACATTTGCATGGATGATTAATCCTAATTCAAAATCTAATTTAAATAATTTGAGCAAATTAAATAAAATCAATCTAATGGAAGTGAACTTGAATACATACTTGGTTTGAATTTAAATATTTATATGCCTATATACGCAAATTATAGTGTAGGGATCTTAAATAAATTATTTTTATAAACTACCGGATTGTAAATGTAAAGAAAATTCTGTACTTTAGATCTAAAAACAATATAATTAAAAATAAGTTACATAAAATGAATTCCTAAACATGATCTATGTACAAATTAAGATATTGTCTGGCACGTCCTATGAGGTTTTATGTAATTATAATCCACGTCGCCTGGTTAACTTTAAATGATTTTTACTAAAGCTGTTCTCAACAGAATTTCACTACGAATTTATCTCTAAAGATAGACATCGGAGGAATACAATACTCTGCTAGCTTTAACTATTTTAAGCTGCATACAAAATGAATAGTTTTTAATGTTCATTGATAAGTCAGTCCTGGAGCAAGGCGTCATTATAATAATGCATTCAGATTCCACAGTGACTAAAATAAATTTTGTTTAATAATAATTAATACCTATTGATAAGTGATTTCTATTTTTGTTTATAAAGAAAACGCTAGTTCAGATTCCACAGTTACTAAGAAGAGTGAATCAATTTCAATCTCGAACTCTTCCAGTTAAGGTCAGTTACGAGTAAGAAACCTTTTGACCCCAAATGTTTTCCCCATTTTTCCCGCTTTTAAGCGTCAAATTGAGTCAACCGACTGACTTCCTGGCTATATATATTTTCTGGACAGTCTATAACGGTGGGTTCGGGTTAATGGAAATCGGCAGTGAACGAACTCACCCAATTAACCCGAAATGATGATCTCAAGGAATCAACAAACTTCTCTAAGTTCAAGTTACTTTGAACTTTTTGCAGCACCCAAAAATGTGTATAAAACCAAATAAATCAGATAAAGTAAAATATATAATTAGGCAGATCCGCAGTCTCTAAAATTATACAAATATGTATAAATATATTTAAACTAATGTATGGCAGGAATAATTGTATTACAATTTATCCTAGATAGTTTATCTGTGATGACTAAGCCGCAATTAAGAATGTTTATAATTATAAACGACGTACCGTGGCTTAAATTAATGACTAGAATATCTTCTTCTGCTACCATGGCTCATGGAACAGGCAATTGCGAAATTAATATCTGTCGTTCTTTGTTTTTGGGCTCGTTTAAATTTAATTACATTTACTGTAGTGCCACTTGAATTTTTAAATTGTCATTGCTAGTTGGCCATTTTAGCTCTGTGCCGATAAACAATTTCATAATTCAGATTTAGCATTTTTAACTCCAGCGTTTTGGAGCGCTGGAGTCTTTTTTTTTTTTTGTTTTTATTTTACGATTTCGGCCATAATGGCTTTGGCAATTATGCGCAAATGATAAGCAGCCAAGCGCAACTTTTGGACATTTTTACGCGGCTTTCGCCGGCGGTGGACACGGAATGCGAATCCGGCTGAGAATGAGAATGGTTCTGGTTCGTCTGATTTCCGGGGAGAGGTGGAGGAATATCGAATCAGAGACAGAGGTTCTGATTTTTGATATAAAACCACTTGACAATTGCTTACACTTGCCCACAAGAATTTGCATATTCACTATAACATATTTATTAATGTCTCAGGCGGGAATCGGAGAACTGTGATAATGAGAGTTCGTTGTTAATATCAAATCCGTATCATATCAAGGGAGCTGAAACCTTAGAGTGGGTAACTTTTCTAGATTTGTAGACAAAACAATGGTAACAATGATAACAATGGCAGGCATTTAAATAGCCGATCAGGTCGCCAGCTCGGAGTACTTTTTATACCCTTGCAGAGAGTATTATAATTTGGTCATGATATTTGCAACGCAGTGAAGAACCCGACCTCGTAAATTATATATCTATTTTTGATCAGCATCACCAGCCAAGTCGATCTAGCCATGTCCGTCTGTCTTTTCGGTTTCTCTCAGTTTTCCAACATAGACTTAGTTCTTTTGCTAGCAGTATATATGCCGGAAATCGTTCCTCTATATCATATAGCTGTCATAGGAATGATTTTTTGAACACTATATCTCCAACTAAAACTGCATGCATGCTTCTTTAGTATAATAGTAACAGCAAGTCTTAAACTTCATGCAAATCAGGCTACTATAGCATATAGATGCTACAGGAACTATCGGGCGAAATTGCAAGGGTATAAAAACTTTGGCTTCGCCCGAAATTATGTTTCCTTGCTTGTTTTTTCATGTTTTATGTATAATATATAAAAAATATAAAATATATATGTTATAAGGCTATTTTTGACCAAAGAACTGTAGAACATTGCCAGGGAAATATTTATATTCCGTTCATGCCATTTACATGTTGCCGAATAATGTAAATGTAGATGTGGAATCAGAATGTGATAATATGTAGTGGGGGAAGTATAAAATCTATTATTACAAGTATAAAAAAATATATATATACTATATATATACCTGCATATTAATACTCTTCTAGAAGTTGATATATTTATTGTCAAAAACTTCAATCTTTGGTGAAAATAAATATATCGGTGTGACTTAAAAAAAAACGCAACTCTATTCTTGAAAGTCATCGCCTTGCTTATATCATTCTTGGGTTCCGATTCATTACTTCGGAGCTAGCCGGAATCAAAATTGTAATCGGAATCGCTCCAGTCCAGGTACAAAGTGCGCACGTTATAGCCCTCTTTACATGCCCGACTGACTCTCTAAATTGGCGCTAATTTTGGGATTTGTGGTTTTGTAAAGGGATTTTTGTGTTTTGACATTTCATTGGAATTAAGTACAGTTCTCCGATGTCCGCGACCTGTAATTATTTCTTCCCCAAAAATATGGACTAATTAATTGTCACGAAACACAGAAATTGAGTTAGAATTAAAAAAAGATGAACAGTTAGAAACAGATGCGTGCAGAAATCTGAGAAAGATATATACAAATTTAACTGTGGGTATATTGTAAAATCGAATGTCACCATGAAATTATAAATTAAAAGATTTGTAAGGTTTGGTTATCAATTAAATTACGGAAATACCAAAATAATATTATGATTATTATTAATATTAAGTATATTATCTAGTAAAGTATTAAGTATCTTATATCTAGTTAAAAAGTTAAAAAACGGCACAAAATGTGATGATGGAATAACATATATCGTGCAACATGTTGCGTGTGGCATTGATTAAAACTAAATATGCCAAAAATGCTATGTATTAAAGTCAAACTAGATGCATTTTAAAGAAAAGTCAATACATAACATTTTAAAATTAATGGCAGCAAAATCTTCCAGTATGTTTAATTGAAATGAGTTTTTAAACTTGTTTTTATTTTTTAAATACTTCTTTCTGTGTCACCCAATTATCTTGAAAAATAAAAATTTGAATCCAATATTTGAATATCATTGAGTCATTGATTTGATTGAGTTTTTCCAACTGCATACATATTCAAATATTATTAACTTCCATAAAAGAAATAAAATGAAATTATGTGTTTTTAAATTCAAATCTCAGTTGGCTTAATTGCATTTGCGGCGCTTCGAATTGGTTTTCGGAGCTATTCTTTCTAAATGAAGTAATTTTATTGATTGAAATCGCAGGGAAATCGTTTTAAAAAGTTTATATATCGATTAATAAGTTTATTTTAATTTCTTTTTTAGCGGCGACACCTATTTGGCTGATGGTCAACATGTTGCCTGCAGGGCGGCGGCCTCAGCAACATGTTGCTGCTCTGCCTCTGCCTCTGGCTCTGCTGCCGCCCACACATGCGCAACAACAACGATGGAGTTGCTTAGAAGTTGGCGATCACTGGGACGTCGACGCTGGCCGAGGCAGCGAGCGTGGCGGCGAGTGGAACAGCGGCTTGGCAGCGGAATTAAATAATTTTCCGTAAGCGCGTTTAGTCAAGCTCAGTTCAATTGCGGCTAGCATTGTTGGCGGACGTCTCAGTCGCAGTTTCAGCTTCAATTTTAGCTTCCTTTATATATTTTTTTTACCTGTGCTAACTGTGCGAGCAAGAGCGGAAGCTCGAGAGAGAGAGAGAGAGGAGCAGAGAGGGAGAGCGAAAAGATGCAGCTACAGAAGAAGTGAAGAATATATACATATGTACATATGTATGGAAAGCCGCCGTGTGTGAAGTAAACAACTTTAGTGACCGATAAACCTTTAAACAAAAAAAATACCTAACGCCAAGCGAAAAGAAACACCAAAAAGGAAAAGAAGTACCAAGAGACGACGCTGCAGCAGCCACAACAACTAGCTAGCGAGGTTAGTAAGTCACCAAGTTCCTTTGTCTTCTTTTGTTTTATAAACTTTGCCGAACTCTAGTTGGTAATGCAGTTACCAATTGCAACACCAAAGGTTACACAAAAATCTTCTTAATAACATAAGGTTTAAATATGGTTTGAACCTAACTTAGTTGATACTTTCACTGAAATAGGTTTTTTTTATTAAAATTCCCAACGACGTCTAGCTTTATATTTAAAATATTTGCAGCCACTTAAACTAAATATTTAAAAAATATATATTTTCAAAGAAAGATATGTACTGATTGTATAAAAACGTTTTTAATTTTTATAAATATGTTCAATAAGAATTGTGAAGACATATCTTAATAGGTTCATTGTTTTTCAGAGGTTATTAATTGTTTGCCCTTTTGTTGACTTCGTCACTATTTTCTCTTCTATATGGAAAATTAATCAATACACAGAGAGAATTAAACATTGTATCAGAAGCTAAAAAATAACTAGAAAATTTGAGGGAAAATAACTCAACTTAAGAACTCTTTTACTCAATTTGACTTCAAAAGTTCATAAAAACAATACTGTAGAGTAGCTAAAATTTATTCAAATTCAGAGTTTAATTCGTCTCCCACAATTTTAATTATTTCTGTGTCGAAATGTAAAAGCTAATTTCTTTACGGATTTCATAAAAAATAGATAAACGAATTATTATTATTTTTAAAAGCATTTAATGAACTTTCTTGTTAATCAGTCTGCTTTAATCCACCCCAATCGATACTTAACGTACAGGAAATATTAATTTGATTACAAGTTGCACATCTTATAAATATATTCGCATATTGAATATATTATTATTATTGATCATTTTTTTTACATTAAATATGGGCTTATGTAAATCAAAACTCAACGTAAAATAATTATTAGTTTAATAACAAGTTTTACATCTAAAAATTAAAATAGTCATTAGATTGATCTTTTAACCTATTGACCCTTTTCCGTACATTAAATATGGTCTTATATAATATATTTGTTGCCGTGTATTAATAACTCAACTCGTTATTCAAATGTTTGTATATCTTTTTTAGCCGTTTATTGACGGTTTTGCATTTCTTGTGTGTTCCCTTTTCTTGGCACGTTTTTGTCGGCTATTTTTTTTAGAGTTGAGTGTTGGTAATATTGTTAACAAAAAGGGCAGACAAAAACAAAAAGAAAAAAAGCCAGAGCGGAACAAAAGTAATGGACAAATTGGAAATTGGCCATACAAAATGCTTCAGCCAACAACAAAAGACTGTAAATATATTGTTAAAAGTGAGCAAGAAAAAAAGGTGGCAAACGCAACAACAACAATAATAATAGCCGATGAAAGTGAAAACTTAACAAAATTGAGGAAACAATGGGAATAGTAAATACCCTCAAGGGTAGGAAATTATTCACAAAGTTTAAATAAATGGTATAATTTGTATTATTAACTTGGCCCTCAGAAGCGTATTTAGTAAAGAGTCTTATTAATTATAGAAACAGATTATAATCCATTTAAATTCATTTATTTTGAGGTTTTACTATATCAAACGATAAATAATTCAAAATTTTATATAGCTTAAAGGCGATAATGTGTATAAACTAAACGTAAATAAGACATATTTGGCTAATTAGTATATTCCCAATTACTTTAATATATCTGTGAGCTCGAGGTCTTTAATCGACATAAATTCGAACAAGCAGCTGTTTCTATACCACCAAGTGTATATCATCTACTGATTACTTTAAGTTTCTCCGTCTGTTTTCTGAAACAACTGGGATCGTCTCAATTTAAGTGTTCTTATTCTTCTGTAAGACCATTTAGTCGGCATATATAAATATTTATATTTATAACAAAAGCATAAAATCTATAATGTGCATAGCCAAGCAATTAACACGTGCGAGTGGTACACAGGTGAATTTCTTATAGAAGGCTTCCGACACGGTATGGTCCCCGGCATTGAAATCGAATATAAAGTTTAAAAGTTAAAAACTTAGATATTTTCAGGTAAAAGAAAGAGTGCTTTATAGCCCCCATAGCCATATTCCATATAGGCATTTTCCTTCTTTATTTTGCCTTTAATTTCCTGCTTCCTTATTAAATTTTTGTTATTATTTATTTATTCCTTTAAAATATATTTAGACTGGGGTATTGTTAAATCGTTATAAATATGCATATAATGTTACAAAGGCATTTTAATGGCTTTACCGTTTAGTTAATATGATAAGTAGAAATTGCAAACAAAAATTAAGATTCCTGCATACATTTTTGAACCTAAATACACTCAGAAGAAATATTTCTTTAGAATTAGGAAATTTAGAAATACTTACCGCTCCACATATACTATTTTTTAGTATGTACTTGAAATATCGTGTGTTAGGGGGAGGAGATATTACAAAATTATAACTTACGCGGATTTCGTGATAAATATATTTCGTTTCGGGTCTTACGTGTTCGTTCTGTAATAAATTAGGGGAACAACTTCCAGCTAACATATAATATCTGAGCTGTGTGAGTAGTTCCAGCCGGAGGAATTCTCGGTTCTATCTTCCGTTTCCTAGACGGTGATAATCACCGGGTATTACCATAAAATCTTGTAGCTTTTAGCATATCGCTTCCAAAGGCCCTGGACGGTTATTATCAGACTGGTTATCGCATACACACACCGGCAACTATTTCTTTCGAGTTGACAGAGTTAATTGCATTGCAAGTTTTTGCACATGTAAGCTTCGACCTTGGTAGCTGCTACTGCTGCTGAGCGGGCTTAAAATGCGAAAAAGCAGCAAGTAGCCATAAATAAATGAATAAATACAGAAAAAAAAAACAGTTTGCAGCATTTCCTACGCCAGCCAAATGGGTTTATGAATATATAAAATATGCGGCAGAATCCACACGTCTGGCAGTATATAAATATAGCCAAGTCTGCGCCGGTTCTTGCCGACTCATGCTGAGCCGCTAGCTTTAACTGATTGAATCGGAGTCGATTCACTTTGCCCCGAAGTGGAGTTAAATCGGAGTTCAAGTGGCAGTTGAACTTGACTCAGAGCGCAGTCGCACCTTTTCCTGCTCGGCGCTGTTTGAGTTTTATTAAAAGAAAATTCGGGTTTCCAATAATTTAAAGCTTAAACTTTATACAATAAACAATATTATAATCTATGTATCTGGTTTGTACTGTTAAAACGGTTTAAATCCATATGCATATACTGTATCAAAAATTTGTATTAAATATTTGTAGTATTTTCTATTTACTTAGATTATATGAAAGATATTCGTGATTCACCCTGTGGAATTATATCAGAGTTAAAACTATTCTTTCAAGATACTTATATTGAGTTTAAGCAATCTAGTATTTTTCGCTAATTGATTCTAGATCGACATTTTCTGTCATTTAATGGTCTAATGGCTAATGGTTGAAGCCAGCCTCTCCTATGACACAGCTGGGCGGAGGCTTTAGATCGATCATTATAACCCCTTCAAAATTTGCCATTGTATCTTACTTGGGGAATTCAAAAACGCCAAGGGATCGATTGAAACTTGAAACTCATTTTCACTTATGCTTTGCTGTTATTTTAGTTTTAATGGAAATCCACCTCAAAATTAAATGAAAACTCTAAGAATGCAGTTAATGCAAAACCTAATTAGTATATACATTTTTGGTTAGTTTTGTCTTTATTTGCCTGTGTCTTTAATATTCATATTTATGTATAAGATTAAGCCTAATCTTTCATTTAAAGGAAAGGCAGTTTTAGAACGAATACTAATTCTAATACAACTATAATTCCAACACATTTTTTTAATACATAAATAGCGTTAATTTAACTAAAATCCAAGCATCCAGGAATATCAGAAAATATCGGTAATCGATTTATTTATAATTTTCAACAGGCTAACATACTTATTAATGTATATTTTGAGCTTCTTAATAAAAAGCAAATGGTTTTATATTCAAAAACAAATGAAATTAAATTAAATTCCTAAGAAATAATAAATATTCAAAAGCTGAATATCTACTGATCGGTTAGTGTATTGTATTTGTATTTATTGTATTGCATATAGTCAAATTGAAGCTGCTAATTGAGATTGAACTGCGAAAAACGCTGACGTTTATCGGCACACAATAAAAAGAAAAATATGATATAAATAATTTAACACAAAATTGAAGCATAAATTGAGCCATCAACAAGACTCAAAATATTCAAAACACGCGATTTATTACATAGCAGCCCTGTAAGTAAAACTTTAATTGGGATAATCATCGCAACAAAATGCACAACACCGATATCCGTTTTTTTTAATGGTGTGGGTTCTGGTTCTGGGCGGCGACTTCTGCCAGTTAACAAACTAGTTTCGCCTTTTTTTTTGTATTTATTTTAATATCGCTGCTTGTTTTTTTTTTAGCTTAGTTAGCAAGTTTCAAGCGTTTGTGTGTGTGTGTGTTAGTTGCTGTTTGATTTCGCTTTTAACGATTAAGTGAAGATTCAAGGTCAAGGTCGCGCTGAAATCCGAGTTAGCCAACAGATCAATGATAAATCACGCCTAGAATCCGCTCACAGCTCTCAGAAACACTATCTGGCAATGTTTTATGTTTATGCTGATTACGTTTTGGGGGGTAAGTTTCATGCACAGAGAGAAAATACTAAAAGTAATTGGTACTCTTTGAAACTAAGCTTAGTTCACATTAGGGCTGAAGGAAAATGAGAACTTATCGATACTGAATTGATATTTTCGGCGAAAGATGATATATAAATCCATGGCTTAGCATTGCGACATACATTCATCGATATTCTTGCGATTAAATCGATATTCTGTCTAAGAGATCAGACAAATTTCCTTCTCAAAAGTAGCCTGCAATCGTTTACGATTTTTCCGATACTTAAAATATCAATATATTAAATTTTTGATATTTTTGTAGATGTATCTTATTGGACTTATCTTCTTAATATAAATCCTAAGTTTAATTCCGAGTATACCTGCTTAGTGATCTTTTCTTTATAAGCATAAAAAACTAACTTTTATAGCTAAAGTAATTGCTTTAATTCCAAAATTTTTGTTCTGTGTCATGTTTAGGATTTATTTAATGACAATTGTAGAAAGAAGATAAAGAAAAACCTGTTGAATCGTTTCTCTGTCTGGTTATATAAAACACATTTTTATCTAATCGCTTTTTATGTGTCTGAAAAGGTCTTAGAAGCTAACTTTCGATTAAGAATCATTTAAGCGCTGCTGTCTGGGGTAATTCCAGGAATACACTTGCATCTTGAGTGACTAAACGTGATTAAAACGAGTTTTGATATCGGGTAATACATATATATATAATATACTAGCTGAGGCATCGGGGCATCTTAAAAAAAAACATTGTTTGAATCCCGTTCCGCAACTGAATAAACTTCGTTGCGTATTATCGCTTGATTTTAATTATCCCAAGCCAGCGGTGGTATTAGCTCTAGCTCATTGTATTCGAAAACTGCCTGCGCCTGGAAAAACACCTGGGCATTACATTAGTTGGCTTGAATCCGAGGTGTTGTACCTGTTGTTTTGGGAAACTACGTGCCGCGAGTCTCTAATTGGCATCGGAGGAATTAACACATTTGCATTTTGGCCAAAATCTTCCCTGAATTTCGTTGTTCGAGTGTGGGGCCGTGTCGTGGGTGGCTGGGCTTGTTTTCGGCAGTCCCAAATGCTAATTGCTGTAACGATGTAAACAAGTAATAAATAACAAAAGAAATGGATCGTTGAATCGTTAAATGAAAAACATACTAAATAGTTACATCTTATTCACAATAATGTTTCCCTATCTGTATGATAGGAGTAAAATGTTTAAGAGTTTATTTAAATTTGTAAGAGGCCTCAAATTAAGTGTAAATTCAATTTATTTTGCTAAAGAATTTCTCGTTATTATTATTGAATATTTTCTTCATATAAATCTATCTTCATTTGGAAGATTATACGGTTGTATATTATTTTAAAATCTACTTTTACATCTTCAACTTATGTTTATACTTCTAATTTTTAACTAACTTAACTATATCCCAATTCAGAATAATTTTGTAATTTAATTCGAGCGTTTTGTCAAACTGTTTAAAAAATAGTGTAAAAACAATTTATTTTGCTAAAGAATTTAACCTTTTGTTATTTATTATTTTCTACATAGAAATTTATTTAGGTTTTGTATGCTTTTTAGAATGTTTTCAGTGCTTAACTATTTTCCAATTCGATATACTTGCACCAGGCTACTCCTGCATTGCTTTTTTCCTTTGCATTTCTTTACATTTAAAATAAGAAACATTTAATTTGTTGTAAGCTTCTCTTCATTTCTAGATCAAGCACTTTTGGATTAAAGGCAAATACGTAGCAAACAGTATTCAATGGGAATTGCAGGCCCAACTATTCATAATTTGTGACTCCATTTATTTATAGTTCACCAGTCAGAGTCAGTGCCGATTTGCAGAATAGGAACGTCGCTGATAAGCCGCAAGTCACAAACAAATATATATATAGTATATATAGTATGTAGTATATGAATACATATGGCATAGTTGGCACCGTTTTCCAGCGGCGGAAAACTGGAGCGATCGGTTCACGCAACATTAGCCGGGGATCAATCAAGTATTAGATAATCTCCGATGATGATGACATTGGCGCGAGTGCAACATTATGCTATATAGAGCCGATTGACTAATCAGCAAATGCAACTGAAAGTGGATTTGGAACTGGAACTGGCTTTGGTTTTATACTAGATCTGGTTCCAAATACCAGTTGGTGGCTCGCTTGACTAGGTTTTTCTCTAATGTAAAGTATTGGTTTTTTTTCGTGTCAACATTTAGATATTAGCTTGGGAAAATGAGTTTTTGATTCTGATAGGATTTTCTCCCAAGATATCTAATTCGAACAGTACTCTTACCATTATCCATAACTTTAAAATATAAATTAGAACCAATCCTTGACTTCAAACTTAACTTAACTAAATTAAACACATTTCCAAAGTAAAATGCATTTGAACTATGAAAATAAAGATTCTTATTCAGCAGTAGAAACTGAAGTCTAATAGTAGGTAGTAGGTAGTACTAGTATTATAAAAAATAAGCAGGTTAATGAATTTCCAAATCTGTTGCCACAAAATTTAAACATTTATCGATACATTTTCTGCACTCAAATCGTATAATAATACGTTTTCGCAACTGAAGGGTTATTATAATAAGCGAAGTATAATCAGGTATATAAAAACCCGTGCTTAATAATCCAATTATTAAAATTAGTAGAACGTTTCAGCTTAGCTATATGTGGAAAAACTTCGTAAAATATTCCTCTTCCTTTTTGTTATATGGAAAGAAAATTTACATATATAAATCAAAGAAAACTTTAACAAAAAGCTACATTTCATGCGACATAATATGGAAATGATACTTAGGATGTATAATGTTTAATTGAGTTTAAAATAAAAAATAAGACTTACTAGTTGTAAGAACTCTATAAAAAGAGCAACATTTGCGATTTATTTCAGTTAAATGTTAACAGAAAACAATTAGGTTATCTTTCCAGTTGCAAACTTTTTGGAAACTCAGTTAACTTGAGCAATCAGTTGGCCGGCTAGATGTGTGTAAGTGCTTTGGGCCAAGTTTCTGTATATGTTATAATGTATGTATTGCCACACACTTTAATATTCTTTTGTTACGGGCCCCTTGAGATTTTCCCACTTTGATACTCGCAGCCGCCAGCTAAGAGCTATAGGCCATGGGTCAGAAAATATTCTCAGCAGTTACGTACTCTATACTTAGGTTGATCGAAGTCTTGTCAAGTTCGGCAACTATTGCCGGTGGTGGATCATAAAAAAAAACTGGAAACACTTAGTCAAGCCTTTACATACTTTGCGAAACCATTTGCAACTGACTGTCATGGGTTCGAACATATGTCTATTAGTCGGAGACATAGTGCCATAAAGACATCCCAACCTCGGCTAATTTGCAGCTCCTAACTAGCTTTACGAGGGCCTTAACCTTACCGGCATACAGCTCCATTGGAATAGCTTCCAAACATACAGGCAAATGTTATGTGAAATTAATGTATTACTGTCCATTTTTAAGGATATTATTAGTTAAGTTTACAATTGACTAGACTTCAAGGTGGCTTAGGGATGGCAGAAAATATCGATATATTGATTCTGTATAGATTTATTGATTGATTATTGTATTTATTTATTTATTGTATTTATTTATTGATTCTGTATAGATATTTAAAGCGAAACTAGATATATAAATCGATACTCTAACGTGTTGATATATCTAAATTCTATAAACGACAAAGCTAAAATGAATTAAATAACATTTATCGGGTAGCTTTCGATAATATCCATATTTAAATGTTAAATGCGATTTTTTCGATATTTACAAATTGGATATATCAATGTTTCCGATATTTTCGATATTGTATTATTGATTCTTGTCCATTTATCATTTATATACTCTCTAATATGATATTAAGTTTACAATTGACTAGTCTTCAAGGTGGCATAGGGATGGCAGAAAATATCGATATATTGATTCTGTATAGACTTATTGATTGATTATTGCATTTATTTATTTATTGTATTTATTTATTGATTCTGTATATATATTTAAAGCGAAACTAGATATATAAATCGATACTCTAATGTGTTGATATATCTATATTCTATAAACGAAAAATCTAAAATGAATTAAATAACATTTATCTGGGTCTTTCGATTATATTCATATTTTAATGTTTAATGCGATATTTCCGATATTTATAAATTCGATATACCAATGTTTCCGATATTTTCGATATTGTATTATTAATTCTTGTCCATTTATCATTTATATACTTTCTAATATAGTTAGTTTCAGGCAGTTAGTCACACTTTCTAAATCCAGATGGACTGTCAATATAATAGCTGCTGATCACTGACTCACTGATAGGGGGGCGCCTCCTAGCTCGCTGAATAATTCAATATAAATGGCAAGGCACTCTTTAAAATAATTGTCATTAAATGGCTCTTCAGCCACCGGGAAGCGTTTTTCTGCCCAAGGCAAACTGCTAAATAGCCTGAATTAGCAATGCGACAAGCGTAACAAAGGCGGCGACTAGGCAGACAGCCAACCAGGGGTTAATTATGCTGGGGAAGTGAAATCCTATTAACACCTGGCTCTCTTCCGCCGGCGAACGGATAGAAAATATCACCCAACTTGGGTAGCTGATTTTCCATATTAATGGGGTTCGGGATAAAGATCTCATTTTGATTCATAATTATCTCCACACTTTTCCTATATATTTTGTACTATTTAAAATTGCTTGAGAGTGTTCGCCTGGAAATAGTTCAACTTTATTTTGTATACAAATTGTCAGTTCAAAATTTACAACAAATTTACAAAAAAATGTGTAATTCTTTTAAAATAAATATTGCATAAAAATTTCAAAAATCACGCTTGATATTCCCGTACTTCAGCGGTCTATGATGCCCGAGTGATCGGAACACGAGCCCAGCCAACGACCGCCAGTAAGAACAGATTTTGAGGATATTGGGAGGAGGAGCCACAGCAGCCATGGGAATGCACGTGAATGGACGCGAGGTGCGTGAGCTGTTGCGCAAGGACCTGATAGTGCGATGGCGCCAAAAGGTGCTCAGCCTGATCCTGCTGGCCTGGCCAGTGATGATCTTTATGCTACTCTACCTCATCCGGCTGAAGTACGGCTCCGAACAGGTTCCGGCCTGCCAGTATCCGACGCGTCTGCTGCCGACCAAAAATCAGGTTGTGCCCGCCGCCTTCTCCTACATTTGCAGCATCGAGAACCGATGCCAGAAGGCGCAGCCCTACGAGGAGTACTCCCTCTGGAAGGAGGCACCGTAAGACCAGGGATCTCCTCCAAATAAAATCTTTATTAATTAATTTCCTTAATTCCCTAGGCTGCACTCCGTGATCGATGTGGTCAATGCCTTTGTCACCGACGAGCGGCTCAACAAGGCCGTCGTGGAGCTGGCCGAGAAGGGCAACTTTGTTTCGGCTATAACTACTCTGATTACCAGCGATCGACTGGACATCATACGAAGTGAGTATATAATATAGATTGCAGAACATATTTATACAGCTATGAACAAATATAATATATCACTTTTAGTTTAATCTGATTACTTAGGATTGTGGTTTTGAGTTGAATTTTTCATTTTTCCTTAATATATCTATGTATAATTTTTATAATCAACAACAAAAAGGGATTTAATTTAATTCATTTAACAAAAAAAATATATTTAAAGTCTTTTTAATATTTTTTGACTGGAAATAAAAGTAGAAGTCTTTAGTCGTCCTATTTTTTGACCAAATTTTCATAAAATATTTATGGTTTAATATTTAGTTGTATGTTAATGATTTTTTAATATTGCTGCATATCTCTGAGGCATAGACTCCACCAGATTGGTGCACATTGAAGAGTCCATGGAATACCACTCTTCCTGGACCTTCTTTCTTCACATTTTGGCAAGCTTACAGGTGTATTTTGGACCCTTATCCAGCATAAATTCCCACTACAATGATATCTCCTCTTCGGCATATGGCAACATAACATTATTCATTATATTCACGTAGTTGGCGGCACACATATTGCCCTGAATCCAATGAAACAGACCAATACCTGAAGCGAAGAAACATTCCCACAGCATAATATTGCCTCCGCCGTGTTTAATTGTCTTCTTTGTGTATTTAGGATCATATGCTGTGTTTTTTGGACATCAGATCCAAACAAATCTATCTTGGTCTCGTCGGACTTTTCCAATTTTCGCCGATCTGTTGTTTCTTGGCAAGGCAGAGTCACATTTCAATATGCTTTTTGCTTAGAAAAGGGACTCTCCTTGCTAAATGTGCCCTCAAATCACTTTCAATTAGCCTATTACGTATGGTACGACTTGTTACTGATGCGTTCATGTTATTTATTTTTTAGCTCCTTTGATGAAAGATATAGCTCCTTTTTGTATTTCTCTTTATAAGCCTCGTATTAAATTTTTTGGTTTCTTAATAACGTGAATCTCTTTTTAGAGCACTCCATTGTTTTGGACGATATTTAGACGATATATGAGATATCTTTCGATATTTCAAATTTCGATATATCAAACTACGATCTACGATATTTTTGATATGTTATTGCGAGCACTATTTTTGTGGATATATCTTATCGTATTTTTACTCTCGACTTACATTCTTATTATTTCATTTGTTTGTAGTTCTGTAAACTAAAGTGTTTAAAGAAATCCCTTTCTATTCCCATTTAACCTTTATCTTTATTCAATTTGCAGGTAACATTAGTGAAATCATTTCTCTGGTGCCGGAAATAGAGCGACGAATGAACTATAGTTTCGACATCAAGCACTTGTTTTCGAGTAGGTTACCTGTTAATCATACCTCCTTTGAGTCCGCCGATAACTCAAACTGATAACCGATAACTCCCCCTGGCAGATCGCGATACCTTCGTGAAGCTGGGCGTCCTGCTGTGCGGCCATCCCTTCCCCAGCACGGACACCATACCGCTAATTAACGAGATTTTGGAGTCGGAGGACTTCAGTAACGATGCCAACGATGTGGAGCTTGAGGCGATGCCAAGTGAGTAATATAAGCCTTCCAAAGTAAAGGGTCAGACCATTGACAGTCCCTAAATTCCGAACCAACAACCTTGCTCTGCTCCAGACCATCCAGGCCATCCAAGTAGTAGTCGTCGTCGTCGATCCGATCCTCTTCCATTGGACTGGAGGCCAAGTGAGCATCAGAGAATTTTCTACACTAACAACTTACTTAGTATATGCCCAAGCTTGAAAGCTAACCCCAAAATGCTTTAATATTTCCTTATATTATTAGATATCGATTCTATATGCTTTGGAAAGGGTGATTTCTTTTTTGATTTTGTGGCCTGGCACTACCTTCTGTCCCCATCCCCATATATTCTATAGCTTGTTCATTTATATAATTAAATTATTATAATAATCCCTAGCTAAATACTGTAAGCAGCTCTACCGAGATGTGACGTCCACGAACCAGGGTAAACTTACCTGGAACACGATAAAGCCCATTATTCAGGGGCGGATTCTCTATTATCCCGACAACGAGATCACCAAGAACGTGGTCAAGTTTGTGAGTTGCCTTTGTCAAGTTGATGAAGTATTATTTCGTTAATACAACTTCCTCCTGTGCCTCTTCCCTTCAGAGTAATGCCAGCTTTGAGGAGCTGGACAACATGAAGCAACTCTCACGTGCAGCAGCCACGATTCTCACCAAGCTCCACACCAATGCCACCTTTCAGGAGGCCTTCGACAATCTCCTAAAGTTGGCCAGATCGCCGCTGGTCAAGAGTCTGGTGGGCGACGACTTTGACATTGGGGAAATCGAGCGGGTGTTCCAGTACATCCGCACCAATCAGCTGATTTACGACATCCTGAACACGGTGGCAGATCTTATGGACTGTGTGTCGGCGGATCGGTTCGAGGCTGTGGACACTTTGGAGGCCCTGCAGAAGAGAGCCTATGAACTGAACCAGAACAAGCTTTTTTTGGCCGCCCTCAATCTGGAGGATGTGGGCCTCAAGCAGGCCTCGTATCGCCTGCACATGGACACCGACAACACGCAGCCGACGTTCGAGAATAGGAATCGATTCTGGTTCCCCGGACCCGCCGACAGCATGGTCATTGATCTCAAATACCATCGCGGATTCGTCCAACTCAAGCAGATGGTGGATCTGGGCATCATCAAGAGCAAGCGCGATGAGGCCGGCTTCCAGCCAGAGGAGGATGATGAGAGCGGCAGGACCTCCACGTCCAGCTTCAGCATCAAGGCTGTGGATGATAACGATTTCGATGATGACGATGACGATGACTTTGACAGTTCGGAGAGTAACACACGCAAAGCTCCAACAGCCAGAGAGGATGATGTGATGACCACCACGCTCGCCTCTATGTTGGAAGGTGATGAGGAGGCTGTTGGGGTCACCACCGATCTGGCGTTCACCACAGATCAGCCAGACCTGACATCGGTACAGCCCGATTTGCTGTTGCTCAAGGATCAGGATGTACATAAGCGTTCAAAGCGACAGGGTCTCCTGGACTTCCTAGGCGGCCTTGGGGGTAATAAGGATAAGAAGCCGAAATTCGAGGTGGATGACATGCAGTTCTACACCAAACAGTTTCCCTATCCCGCCTTCCTTAACGATGTGTAAGTGTTATAGTTCCAGTTTTCAAGTCATTATCTAAACCTGTGTTTTTTCTGTAGATTTAAGCGTGGCTTGTATCTGGCCCAGGGTGTCCAAGTGGCCTATTTGTTGGGTCTTGTGGTGGCCGTGGCCATCTGTGTGAGGGAACGCATTTGGATGAGGGAAAGTCGCAATAGCATGGTGAGTCCTGGAGGATTTAAAAAGAAGCTAAAAGCTTTCGTTAACCTAGAGAAAAAGACGAAATGTTTTTGGCTTGATAGGACAGCGACAAAAATAAGAAAGTGCAAAATTGTTTTTGTATAGCGTCGCCTGAAAACCTTTTCAAAGCGTGTAAATAGGCCCGAGTACCTCTAATCTTAATAAACCCCTTTTGTTTCCTTTTCCTCACAGCTGATGCGATCGATGGGTCTCAAGGCCCATTCCGAGCTGGTGGCCTGGGCCCTGATGAGTCTCATGGAGCTGTGTGTGATCTTTATGCTGATCAGTGTGGTCCTGTACAGTGGCGGTATCCTGGCCTATACCAATTGGTTTTTCATGATGTTCTACTGCCTTAGTTTTGGCGCCTGTTTGATCTCATTTTGGTAAGCAGCAACTTGGATAAGTAAATTTATATAGACTAAAGTCGTGGTTATTTTCCTTACCCAGCTACATGTGCTCCAACTTCTTCAACTCGGCAAACATTGGAGCAGTGGCCACGGCGTTGCTGTTTTTTATTACCCTGTGTCCCTTCATCATTGTCCTGATGTTCGATGCCAAGCTGAGTGTCTTTGAGAGCTTCCTCGTCGATCTATCCTTCACCACGGCCTTTGCCAAGGGCTTTGGCGAGCTGATGCGCATGGAGCTGCAACAGGAGGGTCTCACGCTGGGTCACCTCTTAGCCGCGGGTCCGGCCAGGAGCGAGTGTGCCATGGCCTTCCTTATGTTCCTACTGGACTTTCTCCTCTACGCGGTTATCGGACTGGCCTATCAGCGGTACAAGAGGAGTGAGTAAATGCCATTGCATCAAGCTGGGACATGGTTACTAATCGGTTCCTCCAGACAACTACAGCTTCGTGAAGGTGGCTCGCGGCCAGCTGGACGACAAGCTGGGCGCCTCCATGGCCAACGTGACCAAGCTGTATGGCAGCAAGTGCGTTCTATCCAATCTGACCCTGGACTTTCCACGGAACCAGGTCAGCTGCCTGCTCGGTCGCAATGGCGCCGGTAAGAGCACACTGATAAAGCTGCTCACCGGCCAGATCCGTCAGAGCAGTGGCAAGGTGCTGCTCGCTGGGGAGCACCAGGTGGGCGTCTGCTGGCAGGACAACATCCTCATACCCACCCTTACGGCCCGCGAGCACTTGCAGCTGTACGCCCAGATCAAGATGACAGCGGAGCGGGAGAAGAGCGCTGGCGCTGAGGAGATCCGCACGGAGGTGGCGCGTACCTTGCAGAGCCTGAACTTTGGCCAGCACGAGTCCTATGCCGCCTGGCAGTTGTCCGGCGGCTACCAAAGGCGTCTGTGCGTGGCCATTGCCTTCATTGCCTCGCCCAGCGTTGTCATTCTGGATGAGCCCTGCAACGGGGTGGATGCCAAGGCGCGCAAGGACATCTGGCAGCTGATCGAGCGCCTGCGTCAAGGGCGGGCGGTGATCTTTGCCACACACTTTCTGGACGAGGCCAAGTACCTCAGCGATTCGCTGGTGATTATGCGGAATGTGAGTATTATTCAAACAGAGAGAAGTGAAACTTTTCGTGCTCATTCTTATAGCTAATCAATCCTGATACCAAGAGGATTGTTTTTGATAAGATAATGCATTTTTCTCAGTAATTTATTGGAATTTAAGCTCATGAAATAATACACGTGATATTCCCGGTTTTATTTATAGTACATTTATTTATTAACTTCCATATATGCGCCATAAAAGATACCATCAGCTTGTGGTACATAAGGTGATAAATATTCGTGATCATAAGTTTTGTAAATATCGAGATAAATCTGCAGAGTAGCCCTGCTCTCCCTGCTCCGTGTATAACACCCTCCACGCTTTATCCTGGCTTCTCGAACCGCTTTTTCCTCTATCTCCCAGTTCTCCCCTTTTCCTGTCGCATTTTAGCGTTTCATCGGCAAACGAACTTTACCCCAAAAGAGCCGTTAAAAGTTTCACTTAAAAAATTACTTTAGCTAATATATAATACATATATTTCGACATACAGGGCAGCATTGTGGCCCAACACAGTCGCGATTCCTTGCAGCAGCTCTGCACCGCCACCTATAGCATCCGTGTGCGCTGTGCGGACGCCGCCGGGCTAAGCCACATCGTCCAGCAGGCCCAGCTGCTGCTGCCCCAGAGCCAGGTGCTCCGTTTGGGGGCCGGCGACCAGCCACATAGCGTGACAATACAGGCCAGCTACGCGGAACACCTGACGCCCGGCGCCTTGCAGTTCCTAGAGCTTCTGCAGGCCCAGGAGCTAGTGGGCTCCGTTAGCGACGTGGAGCTGGCCAGCAGCAACAGTTTGGAGCAGGAGTTCGAGCAGCTGAACAAGAGAAGCGGTAGCGAGGAGCTAAGACGACCGGCTGGTGAGAGGAGCGGAGCCCGACCTGTGGAGACTACCGGCACGGAGGCGCCACCCTCTAGCTGCGCCCAGTTCCGACTCCTGATGGGCAAGCGGCTGAGGCATCTGTCCCGCAATTACCGCCTGCTTCTCTACGTGCTCCTGCTGCCCGCCCTCTTCGAGCTGTGCGCCATGTGGTTCGTCAGCTATCGACTGGAGGATGACTTCGACACCGTCCTGCCATTGAGTAGATCTTTGTACCCCAAGTCCGCACAATTCCTTTCCCAGGAGCAGGCCACACGCTTCTCGGGCAAGCTTCAGCCTCACCTAAAGACCAGTTGCGAGGACCATGGCGAGTGTCGGGAGTTCAACAGCTCGGAGCAGCCCTACAACTGGATCCTGGAGACCCAAGAGGAGTACCGTGAGCGGCGCTACGGCGGCTTCAGCCTGAATGGTTCGGGAGCCACCGTTTGGTACAACAATAAGGGCTACCACGCCATGTTGGCCTGGCTGAACGACCTCAACTCGGACCTGCTTCGCACCACGCTCAACGACTCCGAGTACAGCATACTGACCCTGAACGAGCCCTGGAAGTTGGGTTTTGCCGAGCTGAGCACCAGCTCCATTCTGCGCCAGGCGGGCGACTCCTGCTTCGTGTTTATCCTGCTGATTGCCTTCGGCTTGGTGGTGGCCGCCGGATCCGTGTATCTGGTCAATGAGCGCGAGAATGGGGAGAAGCTGCAGCAGCGGCTGTGCGGCGTCAGTGCGGTTACCTACTGGCTGGTGGCCTTCGTCTGGGATTACCTGGTGATGGTCCTGGCCCTGATTGTCTGCCTGGCCGTGGTTCTTATCTTCGGCATGCCCGTGTTTGTGGATCGCCAGCAGTTGGTGGGCATCATTGGACTCTCACTGGCCTTTAGGTGAGAACGGATGAGCTTTCTGATTTATTGAGAAACTATTTTATTTTCCATTTCCCCCACAGCTTTGCCTGCGTGCCCGCCGTGCATGTGGCCGAGAAACTGTTCAGTGACTCGAGCATTGCCATTGTGACCATCTTTTGCGCCAACCTCATCATCCCCCTGGTCACCATGGGCATCATTCTCATACTGGGCGTGGTGGGCGAGGGTCCGGCCTGGGATAGTTGGCGTCACGCCCTCAATCATGTCTTCCTCATCTTCCCGCAACATGCCTTGGGCGATGGCCTTCTGGAGCTGTGCAAGAACTACATGGTGGCCCTGGTCTTCCGTCGCTACGACATCAACTCGTACAAGCATCCGCTGGCCAGCGATCTGCTCGGTCGCCACTTTACCGCCCTGTTCCTGGTCGGTCTGGTGTTCTTGGTCCTCAATGTTCTCATCGAATGGCACTTGCTGCGCCGACTCTGGCAGCGCGTGGAGCGCCTGCTTGACTGCCACTACCGCCAGGAGCTGGACAAGCTCGGCCAGTTGAAGCTGGTCAATATACAGAGCATCTTCAAGAGCTGCGTGGCCGCCGGCGAGGCTGTGCGGGCCGAGAACCTGTGGCTGGCCTACAGCCGCGGTCGGTACGCCGTCCGTCAGGTGCACTTCAGTGTGCAGCGCGGCGAGTGCTTCGGCCTGCTGGGTAAAAACGGTGCCGGAAAGTCCACGATATTCAAGCTGCTGACGGGACAACTCCAACCGAATGTTGGACACATCTACTTCGAGCAGCCGGGCGTCTCCTACTGCCCGCAGAGCAATCCGCTGGACCCCCTTCTCACCGTCGGCGAATGCATTCGGTTCTATGGCCGCCTGCGCGGCATACGTCAGGTGGAGCAGTTCCTGGACCGGATGCTGGACACGTACGAGCTGCGCCCCTACAAGGAGGTGAAGGTGCGCAACCTGAGCGGTGGCAATCGACGCAAGCTAACCGTAGCGGTCACCTGCTGCGGCACCACGCCCACCGTCCTCATGGACGAGCCCACCAGCGACATGGACCCGGTTACCCGGGATTTGGTCTACGCCACGATTGAGCAGTTACTGCTGGCCCGCCGCGCGGTGGTGCTCACCTCGCACTCGGTGTCGGAGATCGAGCACCTGTGCCAGCGGGTAGCGGTGCTTCGCTCCGGCCAGGTGATCGCCAGCGATACGCCCGAGCGCCTGAAGGCGGAGCACGGTGGCTACTACGCGGTCAGCTGCTTCTGTGGTCCCGCCCAGCAGGCCGTGCTGGCCCGGAGCCTTGGCCAGCGGCTGGCGGGGATTCGAGACCTGCAGCACTATGCGCACAGCCTGCGCTTCCTGGTAAGGATTCGGGCGCCAGGCAGCCCAACAACGGCCGATCAGCCGCTCCTCTCGGAGCTCTTCGTTGTGCTGCGCGACCTGTGCGTGGACGTTGGTCGCTTCTCGTTGAGTCGCTGCCGCTTCGAGACCGTCTTCGAGAGGATCCTCGACAGTTGCGAGACAAACGGAGCGGTGACGACGAATGGAGTGAACGAAAAGGGGCCCAGAGATGAAAAGCAGGATCTGCCGGCGAAATCGGCGGCTGTCAGTGGCTCCCTGGAAACGGGCTACGTTCACTGTGGCTACGAGGAGACCAGAACCTAAGAGGGAGCCGCTGCGTCATGTCTTCTGTTCCAGTTTCCAGTTCCTGAGAACGTTTTTTTATTTCCCCAAATTGGCTGTTTTGAAAAATGTCAACATACGCGGGTTAAAGGAATATTATCGATCTATATCTTATGCCAGTACAGTAAGTAGTATTTGTTCTTGGGTCGCTGGAATAGTAAACATACATGTATGTATATATATATTTTGTAAATGGAGTTCGGATCGCGACGTCTCGAGTTTGAGAGATTTGAATTTTAGCCTGACAGAATTTCGTAATAATATCCAAAGGAGACAGCTTAGATATAATCCGGAAATATGAGCTGTAAAAATGTATTGTAAAAATGTATATTTGTAAAAATAACATCGGGTTTCAGGCGACTTCTAATTTAGGAATTTTATAAACTTAAGTTTAGCTCAAAGATGTTTGAAAATGTGACGGATACAGATATTTGAAAGAAACCCCAAAGTAAGCCCCGGTTTTTACACCGAATTCCATTTAAAAATATAAACTTCTTTTTTTTTAAATAATGCATTAGTTAGGCAGGTTCTTTTTTGTGATAAGATCGGTTTTGGCTGCCAGCCCAAGTCCAGGGTCGATCCAGTGATAATAAGTTTGCTTACTAAATTCCGGATGTTCTGTTTCTTAGCCAGTAAGAGTTCCCCAGTCCCTTCCCGACATCGACAAACCCCTCAATAGCTTTAATAATAATTATGTATGTACTGTGTGTGGATGAAATTCAGGACCAAACTTAGCTGTATCTTTATATTGTACGTTTATGTCCATGCCGTGATCCTTATAGGATCAGGCACAGTTTTTATGTATTTCCATTTGATAACGAATAAAATTGAATATGAATGGAGTATTGAGTAAAGTTTATTTATATTAAAATATAAAAGATCGAACTAATAGTAATAGCTGTGTGCCTATTGCTTGATATAAGGTATGTATCCAGAAGAGAAGTCCGATAAGATACATCGAAATATCGCTCATATCGAAAAAATCGTTTTTTGATATATCTACTTTTTAAAAATAACGCTTTATCTATCGCTTTATCTATATTATCGAAATGACAAGCCCAACAAGCGCTGGCGGCTTTGGAGACGTAACAGTGTTCGATATATCAGACAAAATATCGATTTATTGCACATTTGTATATCGCAACGCTTATCAATATCTTCTAATAAAGTTTAATATCGGAAACATTAACGATATATCATTTTTTTCTTTTATCCCTCCTTGAAATGTCTGTTTTACATTATAAAAGTCAATTTGTACACAATAATAAAATTAGAAAGATATTAAAACGAAAGTTAAAGCTTTCTGAATCAAAAAACAAAATCAAAGGCCGAATTCATTCGGTAAATTACGTGTTTAAAAGTGCGGTAAAAGCAGAATAATGCGACTAAATCAGCTTATTGGCCAGATGCAATTATTAAATTATAAACGAGAGCGAAAAGGGGGGAAAAAACTGGATCTCCGTATTTAATTAAGCTCTTTGAAATGGCAGCGGAAGTGCGCAGAAAAAAGTGTACAGAGTCGGGTCAAAAGCCAAAAAGTAATTAAGCCAAAATGGTGTAACATTAACTAAAACGCGACACCACCATTCTCGTTATCAGCGCTTGGCGTTTTAAAGCTTTTTTGAAATATATTTTTTTTTCGTCTTCGCTTCTATTTCGAACTACGGAAGGCTGAAAAGATTCGCTGTTGGCCAACAGTGCTTTTTAAAAATTGACTTTCCTTTCCCGCCTCTTTTCCGGGTGTCTGTGTGCTCTCATCAGTAGCATTTGCCAGTCAATTCAAGCAGAAAAAACTAAGAGACCTATAGACTATGCTGTGTGCTCGACTAAGCCAATGTTGCATTGATTAAATAAACAGACATTTGAAAATTTAGCGAGCAGATTTCCCTAGATTCACTCCCCCGATCGCTGCTATTACAGCATTATATAGAATATAATAGTCTTGACTGGGACTTACTGCAAGAGAGTTATCCTTCTTTTTCAGAGGCAAGAGGAGGACAGAGTAAGTCTAGCTCGACGAGATTATTAGACACAACATTATCTAATAATGCTGATCAAGAATTTATATATATAAAGTCTGATATGCCTTCTTCTGCTAAGTACATTTTCTGTTGGCCCTATTTTATAATACCCTTAAACCCCATAGGTACGGCATATAAAAAATGCGAATGTATCTTCTTTTTTGTAAATTGTTTTTCCCCCCAAAGGATTAAATTAAATTCCATTTGGTTTGTGCTGAAAACTTAACGAACGCAGGTAAAAATTAAATCAGCGAAAAATCAACATAATTAAAAGAGTTTCGTACGCATTCGCGGTGCTTTTATTTGCCCATTTCACACATTTTCTCGTTTTCCCGTTTTCCCGTTTCCCAATTTGCCGTTTTTCCATTTTCTAGAGACCGAACCAATGGCATAGCCAAATTAAAAAAATAAAACAAAAATCCCTGGGTTCGTGTGTGTGTTGGAAAATCTTTTGTTATTTTTTCGGATTTTCCAGCCAAAGACAACGGTTGCATTTAATTCCAACTTCAACAGCAAGAGAAAGCTCATTTAGACGGATGAAAAAACGTTAAAAATAAAGTATTGCTGCTGCATAATTCAGGCCCTTGGCATTAAGTGCTTTATTTCCCCAATTCAATTTTAATTCAATTATGTGAAGCGGCAGAAAAAAAAGGAAGGGAACCAATTTAATTGTGGCCCCTAATAAAAATGCTAATAAATTAATATGAAATTATTTGTTTGTCTTTCCGTTTTAATTATGCACAGACAGCGGATATGCAAACGATGAATTAATCGCGGGTTATGGAAACACGCGAATTTTCGGGAGTTCTTTAAAGTGGATATAGCTGCTTTATTTTATAATAATAACTTTATAACCTTATATCACTTATAATCTATTAGTTAAGGTATTAAACAAGAAGGGTAATTTGAAATTATTTGTCCATCTTAATATATTTAAAAATGCACTTCGAGTTCAAGCTTAAATAATCTTCTATTCAGATTCATTCCTCAATATATTGGGTTTTCGGAATCACAACAATGTGGAAGATGTTGAAAATGTTCTAAATTCATTTTTAGTACGATTTTCTTGGTGAGCAAAAATTAATTATTACTTATAATGCCATCGTCATTTATTCTAGGCTCGGCAACAAAATTGATTTTTCAGCGCAAAACTGTTGCCTGTTTGTTGTTCAAACATATTTTGGCAACTAATCAAATCGAATTCCGCAACTCCCCCGGCCGCCCAATTCAAACTTTGATGATTAATTCGACAGGCCCCTTGGCCTTGTTACCAATTTATAGCTGATTACAATTCATCAAGCCCGACGAAACGATGGCCCGATGGCCCGATGAAACGATGAAACGATGAAAGAAAAATGGGACGGAGAGCAAAGGGGCAAACTTGGAGGCCTAAACAAACGAACTGGCCAGGCCGCAAACTCTGCTCAACAAAGGGCTAAATGCCTTCAACACCAATTTGTTTACATGGCATCTCTCCGGGTTCCCGGCTGCCCGGCTACCCGGCTTCCCCGGCTACCCCGGCTAGCCTGCCGAGTCCTTTTCGTCCTGATGGCGTTATTTATTGTTATCAGACACTCAAGCACATAAAACATTTTATCACTTGGCCTGACCGCCCAACAAAACAGATCGAAAAAGGTGGCAAAGAGAGCGGGGATGGCGGCCGAGAGAGAAAAAAAGAATATGTCAGGGGTTAAGGCCAGGCTAAAGCTGGCGGGGGCTGTGACAAGGGCGTGGCAGCAGGGGCACTCCGAGGTAACCGAGGATTCAAGGGTTTTAGGGGCCAGGGAGACAACGAAACTTCATCACTCAATGCGGCCCGAGTGGCGAGTGTTGAATGCCGAGACCGGAAACGGAAATAACGCGTCGTTGCTTGGCCACGCCCCTTGGCCCCTTCCCCCACCAAAATCGCCTCCTTTGACTTCAGCCACATTCTTCACCTCATCCGGTCGCTCTATCCATCTTTAAGTAATTTGTGCGCTGTCCCCTCCTGCTTTTTGTACACTTGAAGAAAAAAGTGCCTACGCTAAATATATGTACATAGTTTACCAAGATAGAAAATAAATTAATAAATAAATAACCAAATAATAAAATCAAGAAATAAATCAATAAAATAATAAGGAAGTTAATGAATAATTAAGTAAATAGGTAAATAAGTGAATAATAATAGGATAAGTAGAATAAGTCAATAAGGAAATAAGTAAATAAGTAAATAAGTAAAAATGTAAATAAGTAAATAGGTAAATAAGTGAATAGGTAAATACGTAAATAACTGAATGGCTGAATAGGTAAATAGGTCAACAAATTAATAAGTGAATAGGTAAATACGCAAGTAAGGTATAAGTAAATAAGTGAGTAGATAAGTAAATAAGGAAACATGTAAATAAGTGAATAGGTAAATACGTAGGTAAGTAAATAAATAAATAAATAAGTAAATAAATAAATAAATAAATAAATACGTAAATAAGTAAATTAATAAAGAAGTAAATAAGTGAATGAGTGAACAGGTAAATAAGAAAACAAATGAATAAGTGAATAGGTAAATAAGTAATCAATAAGTGAATAAGTAAATATGTAAATAAGTAAATTAAAAAGTAAGTAAATACGTACATAAGTAAGTAGTTAAGTAAATAAGAAAACAAATAAATAAGTGAATAAGTTAATAAGAAAACAAATAAATAAGTGAATAAGTAAATAAGTAAACAATTAAATAAGTGAATAGGGAAATACGTAAGTAAAGAAATAAGTAAGTAAATACGTAAATAACTAAATACGTAAATAACTAAGTAAAACAAAAAAATAAATAAGCAAATAATTAAATTGGTATAAAAATATTTTACACTTAAATATATTTTATCTTATATTTTTAGTAGCTTGACATTTGCCATACACCATGAAGTTTCATATTCAAACTGTGAAGAAATATCGATGTTTATTGATATGCTTAATGATATTTCTCATTACCTTCTCTATTTATAGTAACCCTTTTTAAATTGTGCGAAATAATGTACAGAAAGTACGAAATTTCTCTCTGTGCATGGCCAGCTAGCCGGAAACAAAAATTGTGCGATGGCGAGAAGACAAAAACGGAATCGCAAAGGAAAGGAATGGAGAGCGATAAACGTTAAAGCTATGGAAAAATCACATTTATGTCTAATAGTTTTTTTTCCCCTTTGTGTTCCGGACTCACTTAGCCATGATTAATTAAGCCTGCAGCGCACGCCTAATGGCCTAGGATTGAGGAGTAGTTCGTCGCATCCCTGCGTCCATTTCCATTGCCATTACCATCATTCTCGTCTCCTCCTCCCTATCTGCGTTCGTATCTTTATTCCATTTTCCTACTCCCTGATCCCGAATCCCGAATCCCGAGACCCGGCCCCAATTTTATTGTTCGTCTCAACCATTTTCATGTCTGGGCCATTGACCTTGGCGGAGATGGTATTCGGACTAATTGGTAATGGGGCTAAAGATGGCGAAAAGGGAAATGGAACTGGGCCCGAAATGAGATTAAGGAAGCGGAAAATGAAAAACTAAAATGCCGGATGCGCGGCGGACAGAGGGCCAAGGTCGATCGCAGCGGTGCGCTCTTTTGGGGTTAATGAAGACTTGGGGACTCCCTATTGGGGTCAAAGATGATTGATTGCAAATGCTGAAGACGGATGAATAAATTCTTTTATTTGATTCCTTTTGGTTACTAATTGGATGTAATTGAACAACAGAGAGCGACGTCCTTCGACAGATACAGGAAAACCAAGCTCACAAGACTCCAGGAAGTAGTTTGAAGCTCATCAGTTGTGTGGGCCTGGTTCGCATTTCTTGACGCTCCTAGTACCAAATGCAGGCCTTGTTAGCCATTGTCTCCTCTGAACGTGGTCCACCGGCGGCAAAGAGTCGCATCCCTGAGTCGTCGTAGCAGTGAGTGTAGATGCCGCAACTGTAACTGGACTCCAGGTTGCCCATAGTGCCGCGGTTACATTGGAGGACGACCTGGGACAAGGGGCTCACTTCGCTCAGCAGATACTTGCTGGCGCGGATGTCGTAGAACTGCAAAGTGCCACACATAGTGCCTATTGTGAGAAGGTTGCCCTCGATGGAGGTGGACGCTAGCCCGAGTACATCGTAGCGAGTGGGCACATTCGAGACGATCTGGAGCGTGCGGCAGTCCACCAGATATACATTGCGTTGACATCCCACGGCGTACAGGTCATCGTTGTTGCAGACGATGCTCATGTTGGTTTTGAAATCCGGAAAATGTTTGCAAGCCTTCTTTCCTAAGGTATCTGAATTGTAGACGTGGATATCGCCATTTATGGTGACGGCAACCAATTCCTTTGTAGTTTTATTTTGGCAGAAGGATCCGTTCTTTGAGAACAAGGTAACAACTTTTGTCATCTCCGGCTGTATATTAGGGAGAAGTTTCTCTTCGCCCACATCTGGTAACTCCACCATATCCTCATCAATGCGCCACAGCGACAGCCTCAGGTCCTTCGATGCAGACACCAGAAACTGGTTGTCTATCCAAGCGAGGCCAATGATTTTTTCATAGTGGCCGCCCTCGCCTATGCACATTGGATCCAACTTGGGCAGGCGGTACACGGCGACGTTGTTGGCACTGCAAGCGGCGGTGGCAAGGAAGGAGCGGTTGGGCGACAGATCGATGGCACATATACCGCCCTCCACGACGTGGCGGAATGGCTCATTGCTGGAGAGTGTCGGGATCTCGTTCACTTGTCTGTTGTTAACGTCGTAGACGCGCAGCTTTTGGCACCTGGTACCGAACACCACCTCGCTGCTGTTCAGCCACTGGGAGCTGAGGACCGCGTCGACAGAACCCAGATTGATATTTGTCTCACGCAGTAGGCCCAGTTGCAGGACATGGCGGCGGATGTTCTCCTTGTTAACAGAAAGGCGATCAGGCAGGCAGCTCTCGCGGCTGCACAGGAAGTCGGCCTGGTTGTGGGACGTGAATTCGTCCTTTTCTTGTTGAGGAATTAAACCGTTCGAGTCCTCGTTGGGGTCGTCTCTGCGTACCACGGGCTCACGAACACTTTTTACTAAACCTTCCATCGTTTTCGGCTAGTTCGTACAAATTAAATAATGTAAAATATCTTCCCGGTGACACTTAAACAGCTAAGTAAGAAAGAAAGAGTGTGACCAGAGCTTTGGCGCACCGAATAGTCACAATTGGCGTTTTAAATATTCACAATATATTCCACCATCAACTTGATCTGTGATGTATCAGGCAGGGCTCCCAATCAATATGCGATTTAATATATATTATATTGTATATTATATATTAAATATATATTATATAATGATACTAAAATTTCTAAAATCAGTTGTTGCTCTTGGAAGTTGAAGCTCCGCTATATTAGGTGTTAAGAATCCTTTTTACCAAGACCTTTCGAAACGATTACTCTAGTCGAAATTAAACAAAACAAATTTCGATAAATCAAAAAGAATCGCTTTGGATCGAACCAGTTGGAAGCCACGGTTCGTAGTTGCTGCAGGATAATTCAGAAGACTCTATAAATTCATTCCAACAATTTTTGAGATAGGCAAACCTTTTTAATCGTGGCAAGTTGATAAAACAAACAAAGTCCGAACCAGGCATTTTGAATTTTCCTGCAAATTTTGTCCTGTTTACAGGCATAAAGCGAGCTAGGCTAATCTTCGTCCAATAAATCCATGCTAGCTTAAAGCAATCACGATTCTACAAAGATTCTGGTGTAATTACATTTTTGAAAACTGAAGGTGTGCTGACCAGATATTTCTTGGTATATAATTGCTACCCATTTGAGTTAAGAGAAATAACAAAAGAGGTGTGAAATGATTCTAAAGATAAGGTAAACGATGTGCGAAGGGGCTTGTACAGTACCCAAGCACACACAGCCATCACGAACTTAAAGAACCTATTTTGGGTCCTTCGAGAACTGATCCGAAATCTCCTTGTTTTTCCACTAAATTGCAAACTGTCAAATCCCACGCTTTCGAGAAATTTCTTGAGCCAAATCAAATTATCGCAAGCCCGCCGTGCATACACATGCATGTATGTATGTACAAAGTATAAGGAATGGTTCCTTTGAGGGACTTTCGAGAGGCACAAGTTCCAGGCGGGATTCCCGGCTGGCGGTTAATTGCTGCTTACCTGCTTCAGGCCAAGGAGCTGCGCAAATAACTCAATTAGAGCTGCCATGCATTTTCCACCACCTTCAGTATATTTCTGCCGCCCCATTTTCGTTCCTCAACGAGGCGCTAACTTCGTTTCTTGGTCCGAAAAAGTTTTCGGACGCGTTGATGAAGAAGTGCACAAAGGTGCGAAGACCGGCAGCAGGACATGGACCGTGGACCGTGGACCAAGGACGAAGGACCCAAGGACCAACGGGACCGAGAGCAAACAACAAACAAAAAGCAAATTCAATGCCACGAATGAAGCTCGGGGGGAATATAGCCGCGCACTTCAACTGCAGTTGCAAATAAATAAAAGCGCAAAAATGTGCGAAAAGCGAGGAGGAAAATTTAACTCAACCAAAAAATAGCGTGAAAATGTAAAAACAAAGTTAATTGTTGGCGGGCACCCCGCATTTTCCCATTTTCTGCAGGAACAGACACTGACATAGACACAAGTGCATAAATAATGAAATCTGTCTGCAGCTCTCAGCGATCTCGAATTAGTCGCAAGTGGCAAACTAAATGGCAATCATTAAGCGGCAAACAAACTGAAAACTGAAAACTGGCAACTGCCAACTGGTAACTGGTAACTGGTAACTGGAAACTGGAAACTTGCGAAGCCCCCCTCGAGGAGTACAAATAGGCTAGGCATCCTTTTGAAAGTCCTGGCAAAGTTTCGTTTCGTTTCACGGAAATTGCCGGGCGCTTCACGTTTTCTCAGCTGGCCAACTTAGGCTTTATGTCTTCAGAAGTCGCAGTCATTAAAAGATTTCTGATGATGTTTGGCGTAACTTTCCACCGATATATCCCAACTGCGGCAGCATATTGCTTTTATATGTAATTTTCAAGAAGAAGTTATTCACCATTATATGTGAACATTGCCTTTAAAATTGAATAAGAACTTCACCTTTCCCCGAGCCGATGGAGAAGCTCATACCAATTGTGCATTAAAGACAAAGGAATTTTCTACCTATTTGGTTACGCCAGCGCTCCAGTTGATAGCTTACCTGCGATGTAGATTAGCATATGTCTTCATTGCTATCTTCCATTTCCATCTGGATCTCCATCTACATCTCCATCTCCAGCTGCACCCCAATCTCCATCCGTCAGCGGCTTCTATCCGCCATCCATTTACACCCAGTCCCAGGTGCCACACCCCATCCGTGTCGCCTTGTTTGGCATTTAAAGGTAAGCAGCTAAGTGGCAAGTCACCTGCCTTTTCTTCTCTCATGGTTTTTCCACACTTCAAAATACTACGTAAGCGTTTATAGCATTTGGTCATTTTATGGGAGAGCTTTAGTCTCTTAATTATATTATTTTGTACATAAAACTAAGGATAAAAAGGATACACCAGGATTTTATAATAAGGTCTAAGCGATATGTTTTTAATTGCAGATTATTTTCATATAGGTTTAGGCCATATTACTAATATTAATAATTAAACAATCTCTTTAGAAGATTTTAGTTATTTTTTACTCTATGAATTGTATTATTCATGATCAGCATCGAAAGCCGAGTTGATCTACACATATCCGTCTGTCTAGTCTCTCAGTTTTAGAGCTATCTGAATAATTCCAAAGTTTTATTTATTCTTTTCATTGGTTTATTGTTAAAATTAAACAGGCATATAAAGTCCCTGCTAAGAAAATGCTCTACCATGTCAATGTCATGTGCTAGCATTAAAATATACTCGTTTCGCGCTTAATATCATAACGAAAATATCGCAAACTTTAATATATTGCAATTTTCCATATCGGAAACAATCGCAATCAACATCAGATTATCGATAATATCGAAAAAAACGAATCCAAAAATACAATTTCATTAATTTACCTCCTTATCCGATTATACCGATCAGATATATCAAACAAAATATAAATTGATCACACATATGTAAATAGCAACGTTAAAATATCGATTGAGAAATCGATTATCGCGTCATATATCGATAAAGTATATATATACTTTGATATTTTCCTCGATGTTTAAGTGGTTGATAATTTATATATTACATTTATTTAGTTGCTATGCTGTTTCTCTCAGTGCACACCCCGCAGCGGCTTGTCAATGACTTTGATGTACGAACACACAGTGAGTAGAAGCTCCGGCTACGAGGGCGTCTCAATGGGGGTGGCATGGGGGCGTAATGGCGGGTCTTGAGGAGGCCAAGTGGGGTCGCGGCGGCAGGGCGGGCTGGGCGGTCTTACTTACAAAGCGACGTCGTCAGCGTTGTCAAGTTGCATTTGGCTCAATTGAAATCGAAGTTGCATCTCCTGGCATCTCTCTTTTGTCTACGCGAGCATTCTATGACTTCTACTTATTCGCAGCCCCGCGAAAAGGGGTGTCTATATAGACACCTCTCCCCCCCACATCCCATCCAAGGAGGCGTTAAGGTGAATAGGTGGGGGCGTGGCACGCCTGCAAAGTACAAATGTGTGTGCACACATTTTGACGGAGACATCGCTCGGATTTCTGGCATCAATGCGCAGCATATGGGAGCAAAATGCTAGGCAGCTGCGAGGAAACAGCGCGAGGTTGGGGTAGAAACCGGAAAAACCGGAAGTAGGAGGAGTCGAGGAAAGCATCCTTTTTATTTAAAAGTCGCAGCGCGTAAAACGAAATTGACAAAATCGCATGAAAGTGGCCAAGGCGATGCAGGGGCGACGGCGGGCACTTCCCAAGGAGCTTGCGATGGCAGTCACTTAAATTTAACTGTAACTGTTCCTTATGATAAGTAAGCAAGCTTATGTCAAGCAACACAAAAAATATAAAATATTTCGCAGGCGTTAGGAAATGGCAGGGATTTATCAGGGACGACGGACTGGCATCGGCGGGGACGGCAGGGGATTTAACAGGAGGCGTAACGCGGGACTAAGGATATTTGAAAAACTCACAGAGTTGACTTATTGATTGCCACACACTCGAAGCAGACAAATCGATAAAATCAGGGTGTCCTATAAGTAAGTTGTATTAGAGACAAATATTATCGAAAATTATCGCAGTTAGCTTTAAAATATTGAAATTATCGAAAAAAATATCCGATAAACATATCTTTTTTGTTACCGATTCCATTGCAAATATCTTAAGAACCAAATTTGTAAGTAAGTTTATATTCTCCATCGTTATATTACCTTCCTTCTGTGACCGTATAGTTCTCAACTGGCTTTAGCCATAGCGTAATTAAGACTTGCAACTAAATCAGTGGCATGACATGATTAATTTACCAAATATATTTAATTTCCATCACACATTATTGAAACTAAATTTGTTTAGACCACAAATCAATAGACTAAAATGTGCGAAAGCCCCATTAATACAATTTACAATAAATCCAGTGAGTTGTCGCTTCAATTAGGTATCCCTTTGCCCCCGAATTTAAGGCCAAAGTTCACACCCCGATGTGGAATACCAGTCAGGGGGCGGCTGGCGCCATTTTGGAGGTGTGTAAGCATTGGGGCGACGATATCGTTTCCGGTTGCCATTGTTGTTTGGCCGCAAAGTGTTTTTATGAACTTAATTTGTGGCTCTAGCCTAAACGGTTCGCATTTCACCGGGAAGTAGTCGAAATCCGGTTGGAGGGGTGTGGAAAATGCGTGAGTAAGTACCGAATTTACTGGCAATGGGAAAAAGTGGAATACGACGAAGTTTCCGGCTGGAAACTTTTAGCTTAACTCCGCACACCTTTTTATCCGTTTTCTCTCCTCTTTTCCCGTCCGGGATTCACCTGTTGTTTGTTGTTTGTTTTATCTAGGTACCTCAGCCAGTCCAAAGCTTAAAAAAATTAACTTGAGACGCTGATGATGAGCAAAAAAGAGCGAGGTGGAGAGAGAGAGAGAGATGAACGGATGGGGATGTGGCTCCTTGAAGGCCCTCTATCCCAGGGACTGCGCACTTAATGAGCGTTTAATTGGCTTCATTGTTTACATTATGGACGTGTCCTTAGCTGCAGGAGAGTTTGGCTGATTGAATTTCTTGAGAAAACTCTTTAATTACATCCCATTGTTGCTGCAACAAAGAAGCCAAGCAAACGATTAAACACAACAACAGGACCCAGAAGAAACTCGTGTTTCAGTTTAGTTTAATTTAAAACACAAGCAGAAACAAAAAACTCAATCAAGCGCACTCAACGCACTGAGTTAACTTGCTACCTATTATTTTGAATTATACACATTGATATAATTAATTTAATCTTTATTTATTACAGCTCATTTAATAGCAGCATTTTAAATTAAGGCAGAAAATATTGATATATCGATATTTGACGCGAAAGTTGATATTTGTACATGTACATCAATATTTTATCGCATCGATATACATATGTGCGATAAGTCGATATCCTGTTGAATATATCGGATCTATGTATATAATTGGATCAAGAAGTAGTATTAAAAAAATCTTTTTTTTCCGTAATTGTTCGATAATATCAAAATTTTTACGTTAAATGTGACATTTTTGCGATATTTAATAGCTCAATATACTAAAGTTTAGGATATTTTTCAACTGATACAAAGCACGATATTTTTGTCATCGTAGCGGGCTTCATAGTGTTTTATGTATATATTATTTAATCTTATTAATCATTTACTTTTAATTTGTATTCTTATTTATTTATAAGCACGCGTTAAAATCATTTGATTCCAGAATATTATACCAAGAAACATCTCCCAATGTATCATTATTTTCTGCGTCTAGCGTGTAGTGAAGTATAAAATTTACTGTTCGGCGCGTTTAAAAGCGCGTGGGCGTTTCCTGCCGATTTTCATTTGGCAAATTGCACAGGCAGCCATAAAAAATTTAGAAGGATCCGGGGAGTGTTTTGAATCGGCTGCAAAGACAAGAAAAGCACGCTCGGGGTTTGACCCCTTCTCCTCTCTCTCTCTCTAAAAAATATAAGAAAAAATAAAACCTCCTCCGCATCCTTTTTTGGGGGGGCCTGATTTTATTTACAAATGCTGCAGCATTTTATGCGGCCATTAAAATATTTTATTGCTTTTGGCGTAAATTTGGAGCTACAATAAAACGTGTATATCCAAGAACCCCAGCAACACCAACAGGACCAGCCACAAGAAACGTGAGCCAGCCACAAAATAACATCTCCCGAACAACAAAGGCGTACAAGGAAGTATTTGGTTTGGATAAATCCTGTTGTCTTGAAACCTATATTTATTATATGTTGGCTCTGAGCGCATAAGTAGATATTCTAAGCAATCGTTTTAAAAAGTTGTAACTATTGGTTTAAAGGAAGCTTACCACTCTTTGTCATTTGCCACTAACAATTTGAATTAATTATAATTATTTAGTATGCTTAGCTCAGCTTATATTTCGCTAATACCCCTGGTTTAAGATCCTATATTTTGTTGTTCTTGCGACATGCCGGCACGACCACGCCCCGGTCGTAATTTTCCCACATTTTTATGACAGGCATTTTCTCCCAAAAAATTTTCCCTTAGCGATTTGGTGAAAATTGAATTTGCATTTGCGCATAAAATGCTGTTCCATCGGTGGGGCATGGAAGTGGAAAGGGAAAGAGGAATCATCTCGCCACGCCCACTAGTTCAACTTTCTCCGGAGATAATGCATATGCTAATATAAAGTAATAACTGCCTTAATAAATAGAAGATAACCAGTAAGTTTATATACATAATTAGCTAATTATATTTGTTAAGAAATATTAACATGAAAAGGTTACTGAAAACAGTAAGCTTTATCTTAAAGATTCTTTTGTGCTTCGAAGCTCCCCATATATAATATTACGAAATCACCTAGGGGGAGGGAGGGGTTTATTGATTATGTTTGATTATTTGGGGAATGGGGTGGTCCAGATTCTAGAACAATGATGACATAAGCAAATCATATAAAAATATGCTTTAAAATAATTTTGTTATGTATTATTTGAAAGAAAATCATAGATGAGGGAGTTCCGTCATTGATTACACTTGATTATATAGGGTGGACGTCAAAAATCATCAAAAATGTGACAACGTGATATCTCGTACAGCATTTGAAGGAATTTCTTTAATTAGTAAACTTTTTTTTAAGAGTAAACCTGTACCTAATGTTCTCTATTTAAGCTTATAATCTTGGGCGTTTCAAAATCATAGAGGAGGGGTTTCATCACATGATTATATAGGGGGAGAGGTGTAAAATATTATCAAAAATATGATTACCTAATATCTCCTACAGTTTTTGAAGAAATTTCTTTATTTTTTTCATCTTTTTTTTTAACCTTGAACCTCTACTTAATGTGATTTATTTAAAATTTAATTCTTAGGCGTTTAAAAATCATAGAGGAGGGGGTTACATCAATGATTACACTTGATTATATAGGGGGAGAGGTGTCAAAACTTATCAAAAATATGATTACTTAATATTTTTTTACAGTTTTTGAAGGAATTTCTTTATTTGTTCATCTTTCTTTTTAACTTTAAACCTATTTAAGCTATAATTCTTACTTAGGCGATGCGGTCTTTGTTCGCAGAAGGAAGGATAGGTAAGCCATGACTATTTATAACTATCGCCTTAAAGATGCAGCATGGTGCCTACATACCGAACTTGAAATATTGAAAAAAAAGTTTAATTTTTAAAGTGCATAGTCGCCACACACACACACACAGTTCTTCCCCCGCGCAGCTATTTATGGCAGCTGCTGTTCCCCGCCCTTGCCACGCATACAAATGGCGGCCAATTGATTTACATGTGCCGGCAGTCATTTGTTTTACCCCCTCACTAACGCCGAACAGCCAAGAGCCCCAAGCCCCCAAGCCCCAGCCCAAGCACAGGCCCCGAGCCTCGACTTAAATTTTACTATTGGAAAAAGGAAATCGTCGTGAAAAACCGGGTCTGCGTTTTATGGCCAGTCCAAAAACGCTCCGAGTTCATGTAAATTATGTTTATGATGCCCGTCGTCCGGGCGAATCGGGGGAATATCGGCTGGAAAAACAACACCCAGACGGTGCATAAATATATAAATATGTATATTTCTGTTTCTGTTTGTGCTCCAATTGCGTTTCAATTAAATATCAGGTTTTTATTCAATTTTGTACATAATTTGGTTAGTGAAAACCATTTTAATTTGCCTGGTTTCGCTTTATTTGTTTATTAAATCTATTAAATAAAGCGGGACAGGACCGCAACAACAAAATAAAAAAGAAACACAACAACATTAACTTACAGTTTTTCTTTTTAATATTGAGCAATAAAAATGTCGATGGTTGTGTGAAAATATGCAATATGCAAACGAAAGTTGCCATCTCAGTCTACCTGCCTAGGTATGTCTATCTTTTCCCCCCTCTTAGCCAGTGAGTGTGTGTGTGTGTTTATGCTGCAATAACTGTAAATGACAAACAAATGCGCACGTTAAAATCGTTGATTAAAATCAGCATAAACACACACACAGGACAAAGGCTGAAATGCCAAAAGGCGGCAGACGGGTTGGCAGGGCAAACATGTAGAATAATACTGAACTTCAAGTGTAAATATTCGACTGGGACTTACCCTGGAACTTACCCTTTTAGTATCACATAATATATCCACAAAGATCTTTTTCTTAGCTTAATATACACTTGCATCTTTAAGATATTGCATCTCGTTTCGTTGGGATAACATACTTGTAGAATAAATCATAAAATCAGGCTTGAAATTAAAGTTTTACTTATTTGTTTTGTCATACAATCACAACATAAAAAGAATTAGTGGAAAATCGTAAGTCTGGTGTTTAATTCCCAACTGGCTACGGCAGCACAGCTTTCTGATCTCTATTAATAATATTATTAATTGTGCCAAGATTAAAGAATATAGATACATTCTTCTATTTAAAAAATTAAAACTACTAATGTGACCATAGAAGAATTAAAATAAATATATATATAAATATTTTTAAAAGCTTAGCTTAGCTGCCAAATGTAAGACTAATACCGTGTTTACCCATCAAGTAATCCTTAGTGCCTATCTTTGGACAAGGACACTGTGTAAGTGCACCTTTTCGGACCTGTTGTATCCACAAAAAACTGGACATAGATCGTACATAGCCTTTCCAAAGCAAGGAGTATGACAAACAAGCAAGGACCAAAGGATACCAGCCAAAGGATCCATATGTAGTGCGTCATTTATGCGGGCCTATAAGCACTCGAGGGCAGGCTGCAGAGGGTACCCTCTGCCGCTCAGGTAAATAAGTTGCACTTTAAAGCAAACAAACCCCGAAAGCAACGCTCCCGTGCCCCCTTTTTCCTACGTTCTCCCCACATTTTCCCCACATCACAACATCAGCCAAACAAAATGGCTTCTGTCCCCACTCACACGTACATATGTCGGTGTATGTTTGCTAGTATGTCCCGGACTGCTAGTTCCAGAGCCTGTAAATGTCATTGGCAGACACAGACGAAAATATTTTAATAACTACCCGAATTCGTTTTGTTCCGGCAAATGTTTTCATTAGCAGCAAAAGCCAAAAACAAAACAAAAAAAAAAAGAAAAGCAAAAATTTTAAAAGGGAAATGGTAGCTGGCGATAACGAGGAGCCATAGAGAGAGCGGAGGAAAACAAAGGCGGCAAAATAAATGAAAAGTTTTGTGAGAGCCACAGCCAATTAAGTTGCAGATCGAAAAGGCCCTCAAGTAATTCCACAAATAATTGGCCGAAAGGTGCTTGGACTTTAAGGTCAAAGTACACCGATTTTTAAATATTTAACTACTTTTGCCATCACGACAAGCCAGACCAAAGTTTTCCTATTGATCTCCTGGGAGTCGTAAAGAACGACGAACGTTTTTCGGCAATTGGAAATGCTTTGCTCGAGGAAATTTGCATAAGGAAATGGCATGAAAACATTGTTCAAATATCAGTATAATTCGTTTATATATCATTGATATATTCACGAGAACAAACTCAACAAAAAAGTAAACCTTAATAAATGCATAATTTTTAGCTCAAAGTAGTGTTTGTAGTCCGATCAAAAAAACACTTGTTTACAGTGTTGCTAAACCACAACGGCATATTTTTTATCCTTGGTGCTTGGTGTACCATCACCATTAGTCGACACTAAATGGGATGACCAATTTGATTAACCCCTCTTAGGCAGCTTTTTGCTCTAAAACTGCGTAGCGCGAATGGGTTAAGGGAGTCGCTCTGGCAAAGAGGGGCGTTGTGTGTACGACGAACCCACATTGTTATTATTTTTAAAAGCGATTTTCGCAACCGGCACGCAGCTGGGCTCGTTAAAAGCACAAACAACACAACAAGCAAGGCTGCTCGGGGGGGAGAGGAAAACGGGAAAATCTGAGGGGGAAGGCTAGTGGAAAGCCGCGGCTTGGGGTTGGGTCGGAATAACCCCACACATACACAGGGACATGGAAAGCAGTTAGTCCCGCGGTGTATACACATAAGTCATTTATTGAAAATCCACTGCAGCAAGCAGCAGGCAGCAGGAAAAGCGGAAAAACAGGAACAGGAACAGGAACGGCAGTGGCAGCGGTAGCGGCAAAGGCGGACGTCCAAAGTATGACAAACAATAGCCAAATGGGTTTTTCCTACAACAACAATTTTTCAATATGCTCCAACCAAAATGACCAAAAGAACGCCCCAAAACCCGAAAACGGGGCCCCCCAAAAATACCAGGCACTGAATGGTCTGCAAGGGGGGGTGGTGTCGCAAATCCTCGTTATTGTTTGCATACCCTGTAAAATGTTGTGGAGTTTCATAAGCTAGCTCCGGGCTTTAAGGTATATATTCAATAGATAATATAGATATATAGATTGCAATGTTTATATTCAGGGATGGTAGGTAAAACCAATATATCGTAACTATATCGATATTTGATACGAAAGCAGATAAGTAAATCGATACTTTAGCCTGGATTTAAATTGATATTCTGGTTTCTATATATAATTAATTTACATTTTTCTCATATTTTTCGATAAACTAAACAATCTAGCGAAAAATATTTCCGATAAATTACAATCAAAAGCGATATTGATGATATTCAATGTAGCAAAATGTTACAATGTTTTCGATATAATATTCGGCGCGATAGACTGGACTATATATCATATCAAACTTATCCTCTTCCATTAAATTCAATAAATACTTAATTAATTAACAGTATATAAATACTGTTCATTAAATACTTCATAATTTTTACAAATTAAATTATTAAATCTCATTGTGTTACGTTTTTTTTTCAGTTAAAGTTCCTGTTTATTAATTAAAGCAGTTTTCTTTTGCATGGTAACGGAAACGTCTGGATATTTTTCAATTTTCCTCCACATTATTGCCATTATTGCGCATTGTGGCTCTGCAGCAGCCCGATCCTGTTCCATTTAACCCCCTGCCCACATACTCAAACACACACAGAGGCGGACGTCCAAGGCTAAGGACATTCATAGGTCGATTGTCGCTGCCATTAAGTGTGCACAAATGTGACAATAACAACAATAAAAAAAGGATAAGAACTGGTAGTCAAATGGTGTCGGTTGAATTTCAAATGCCCTTTTTTTTTAAATAAGAAAAATAGCACTGAGAGTTCGGATAATTTAAAATATATCGCTTTAAATCTTAGTAGTAGGTTAGTTTCGGATTAATTAATAATATTTCCTTAAGCGAACCTGACTGCAAGTTGAAAACGAATTTCCATTAAAATTTAAAGCTCTATCCTGCAGCCTTCAAATAACATTTTATTTGATTTAAATTTAATTTCAATTAAATTGAGAAATACAAAAATAATAAACCTATTTTAAAGCTGAACTCCGAACTTTTGTTTAGCGGATAAGCCCCAAATAGTAGCTCTTTCGGATAACTCTTTTGCATTTGTTTATTTGTTGCGTATGTTGCCAGCTGCTGTCCAGACACCACTTTCAAATATTCAGAAGCGACGGGGCGGAGAGGCCAAGCCAAAACCTTTAAATAAAAATTGTCGGGAAATACAATTTTAACAAGGGAGTGTAGCAGGCGAATATGTATTGTGATGATTCCCAGGGAGTGGGTATGGCTACAGGGGCTTGAACAAAAAAAGAAAAAAAGAAAATAGGAACATGGTCATCGAGACTCACGGTATTGTGACAGGTTATCGATATTGTCGCAAGCTCGGACTGTCTGACAGTCGAGTGGCGCTCTCGAATTGGTCAATTACTTAACTGCCTGGGAAATCGGTTCGCCGGATTGGCGTACTGTTAGTCCATTATTTGTTTGAAGTCACAAAAAAGAAAAAACATAATCTAATTGAGAACTTAATACCGCCAAAATAAATATATGATTTTTGCTATCAGCACGTAGAAGAACTCGAATAATTTTCAATTGAATTGGTATCTGAATTATTTTATTACCGCAAAAAAGAATTAAATGGCTTATTATGCAGCTTTTATTATAGGTTAATTAGTCAATTTTTAATTCGCAGACAAAGGTCGCTGTTTTTGGTCAAAATTGACCACTTAAATAATTGCCAATTTCACATAAATTCATATTTAAAACAAAAATTCAGCGATAAGCACTAGATATATGTATATATATATATATAAATACATTGCGTTGATTTATTGTTGTCTCTATAATTAAATTTATCTATTTTTTTCATTTCATGCATTTTCCTAAAACACAATGAATATTAAACCTTTTGAAGAAATGGTGAGCAGACGGCAACAAAAACATTGAATTTGTGAGGTTCCCGTAATAGAAACTTCAAATATTTTTAATGGAATATTTGTACTATCATGGACTATAGCCTTATGGTTATAAAAACAATATTATCTATATATTTTACTAATTTGCTTTCAAATAAGAAAGTCGCACAAGTGTGTCAAGGTGTCTCAAAAGTAAAGTACTATTTGTTTAAATATTTCTGGCATTTGTAGGTTTTTCAAAACAAGGATAACAATATTTGCAATCGTTTGTAACTGGATAACAACTTGATAACTGGATTTGAACAACAAAAAATATATATATTTAAATAAAAAAAACCCCATTGGTGGCATGAATAATCTGTTAAATGGATTCACGTGCCACAAATGACTAATTTGATGGCTGAGGACTTGCCCGAGCTACCATTCCTGAGACAAAGGAATAAAGAAAGGTCTTGTTGTTTCATGGACTTCGTATGCCAGTCGTGACTTAAGAAAACATGATGGCCTCGAGCGGGTATCAAAGAAGGCGGATCCCGGCTCCAAATTAAACATAATCAAGTGCAACATGTGCCGCATCCCCGCAATGCTGTTGATATTCCGGCAAAGGCATGAGGATCGGAGAGATTGGAGGCTGCAGAAGGAGCAAAAGGAGCAGCAGCAGCAGCAGCAGCAGCGGCTGGCAAAGTTTGCATAGCAAACAATGTGCACTTCTGGCAACACACACACACCCCAACGACCCTGTACACCCCACACACACACACACACACACCCAAAGACTGCTGTTCGTTAGAGTGGCAAATCAAACAATCCCCCCGCACGCCGACCAATGAATATGTTTATGCCAGTTGGCATTGCAATAACTTCATAAATATGCAGCACTGCAAACTGCAGACTGCAGACTGCAGACTGCCGACTGCAATCGAATCTGAATTTAAATTCAAACTGCGGCGGCAACAAAGACGGATTTAAGAACAATGCAATTATGATTCAGCTGTCAATTAAATGGCAAATTTACAGCACTTCAAGTGCAGCAGCAGGAGCTGCCGCACCGATAGCCGAATGGAATACAAATAAAATGAAATAAAAATCATAAAAATATCGATAAAGCACACAAATTTATTGCAGAAACATACACAGGGAAAATCGAGGAAATTTGAGCAGTTGAGCCCTGACAGTCCAACTGTGGGCACTTCTTCTGTAAAGCGTTCCTTGATGCTCTTCCCCAAAGTTTTTACACATTTGGATTAATGAAAACTATTATTACACTAAGAACTGATTAAAGATAATATCTATTGAATTATTATACTTAATATTCAATGAAAATATCAAAAATAGTAAATTTTATAAAAACAAATTGAGAGCTTTACTTGGACTGCTCATAAAATGGGTTTCAGATTATAATAAATTCTTGTTCATCAACTACTATAATTATTACTCTCTTAATTGGTAATAATTAAGTTATAACTTTACAGAATTTGAATGCTTAAATTAAATAGAAATAAAATTCACACAATAATCATAATGTTTTTATAACAATATTAGAATATTCTAAAAAGATTTTATGTACTTAAGTATTAACTTCTTAATGTTTTAAGGAACATCTGAGGGCTCTGAGGGATCAATGTGTTCTCCATCTTTTTGCAATTTCTAAAACACGGTTTTCTGTTAATAACTCCTTAAATAAATATTCTTTTAAATTACAAATAGAAAAATGTTCTGGTAAGAGTATTTGCAGTTTCGCTTACTCATTTTCCTGCAGCTGGTGTGTTGGGAAATACTCGTAAATAAAGTATTTCCTCGCCACCCCCTTTTCTGGCCATGCCCTTGGTTTTCCTTCGGTTGAGCCCAGCGGCAAAACGATGACGAGCTGACGATGTCGTTGTAAATACCATAAAGAAAATCGTTGCCGACGTGCGGCGCTCCGTCCTTGTCTGTGTGTCGTCCTGTCTGGCGTTGTAGCTGGAGTGGTCCAGGCCAGGCCAGGCCAGGCCAGAAAGGAGCAACTGCAACTGCAACTGCCGTCCAGGAAGCCCTGCGAAAAGTTATTTATTGGAATTGTGTAATAAATGTGACCGAAAGTGCACTCGACGTAAACGAAATATGGCACCGCCCCTTAAAGTTCCTCCAGCCATTGCATTAGGAGACGTCGAGCAGGGCTGTGATGCAAATGAAGGTGGAACACACAGCAGCGAGCACAGCCAGGACATGGAAATGGCCACCGTCTTGTACGTTATCCTGCGAGTGTCTTGCGGTGTTTTCCCCCCCTCGAATACGTATGCCACTAGAGCAGGATGGCACATCCTTAGCAGCAAGAGATCTTCATTATCCCAGGGCTTTCTATTTCAATTTGGTCCTCATCTGTCAAGCCATGAATGTGCAGCAAAAGTGCAGGAAGAGATGCGTGGATCACACGATGACTGCTGGCTAAGGATTAGTAGAGTTTCCTTACACCTTAAAGTTGTTTATAGTAGTTTATAACTTACAGAGATCATATTCTCACTGGTAATAAAACTATGGCATTTGAAGCTTGTTAAATACATTTATAAGAAGTATGGAAATAGTTATCTAATACACAAATATTTTATCATATTAGGTAAATCACAAATTAGGTAAATAATCCATAAGATTCTAGAAAACCATTGAAAACGTGTCTAAAGGTATGATGAATTTGTATTTGAAGTACCAAATTCATTGTTATGTATTATAATTAAAGGCATCTTTTAAAGTGTTTTAAATTCCCTAGTGATTTACGTAGCACCCCCAAATAAGTAATAAATATTATAACAAAGGCGGAAAAATAAAACAAATAGAATACTATGACCCTCGTCAATCAATCAATAGAAACGTGCTTGTGTAGGCTAATAATCCAGTACAAAGTTGAGATGTCACGCGCGATTACCGAACGTACCGGCAGGACATTTTATGGACCCGTCACAAGGATGCTAGGCGACCGTTTTGTAGGATCGCGCAGACAGATTGGGACGATTACGTGATCGCTGGAGGGAGATTGGGGAAAGGATAATGGTGCCGAGTGCAGGCCATTGCAATTTGCATTTGCAAGTATGCTAATATATGTATGCACATAAGATATATCCATAAATTGTGATTAACCGGCAAGGACGGCACCATCCATCTTTAGTTCTATGGTTCTGCCAACTTGGGGGAATTCTAGCATTCTAGGTTGACTTTAAACTGGGGCGGAATTTCACAAAAACTTCTCAATTGTTTGTGAAATTCTGTACAATATTATTCTGTATATTATTTGTAATTTATATTAATTATTATTATATTAATTAAATCATAGCTTGCCAGAAAAAATTGGAAAATAAGTTAACACTTCAATTAGTTTGATTTGAAAAAGAATGCAGATGTTGCAGAACCAATAAAAGCAACAATAACTTTTTACCAATAATAACAACCAAGGTCTACCTTTAATGTCTTCTTTGTCTGTCCTATTTTAATAGGAAAACCCATTAAAAACATTTAAAATATTTAAATTACATCGAGTAAAAGATCGCACCGAATAATATCGAATTCAGACAATAATAAATGAGGCTTATGTACATTTTTTGTATGTTTGTTTTACTGTTAATCCATGTCTCGGCCATTATTGTTATTTGTTTTATTATTTTGTTTGCGGCACCACTGACCTGCTACTCGGCCACCCAATGGTTCAGCTGCATTGGCAAAACGGCAGCGGGTCCTTGGAGCTCTCTCTCTGCCACAGTCGTCTGCGATACATAAATACATATACATACATATACACATACATATACACAGGTGCACACCTTGCTTTGTCCCGAAAATTTCCATCGATTTGATTTATATGGAAAATATTTAAATTTTATTGCCAGCTTGCATATGGCCCAGACAGGCGGACAGATGGACGGACAGGCCAGGACCCAGGAGGCTTAAGTGAGATCGATAGTTATAGTTCCACAAGAGCACACACACACACGCACACGGACACTCATGCCACACACATGCACAAAAAGGAAAGTCGGGAAAACAGCCGAGGGTTGTGTAGAGATAATTTATGCAGATTTCGGTAATATTGAAAACGAAATTTAAATGCAAACAAGGGAAAGTGTTGGGAAAGCCTGCAACGCAACGTAACCTAAACTAACCTAACCCTCACCTGCTTTCCATCCTTTTTCCACTTTGTTTTTGCTTGTTTTGTGGGAAAAATGGGGAAATGGCCAACGATTAAAGGCCTTCGAACTACGAGCACGGGCACGACGACTCCTCAGATGCAGCTAATCAGATACTCCAGCCAACCGGCAAGCTCTTACATTTTTGGTTTTTATTATGTCGCCAAGAAGGAACAAAAATTAAATAAAAAAAGGAGCGGAAAATGGGAAAATGGAAAACGGGAAACGGGTAAGGGCTGGGGGCTGGGGGCTGAGGGGCGTGGGCGTGGGCGGCCTGTCAGAAATTATGTTGATTGTTTGCTCTAGCCAAGGAAATAATTAAGCAAGACGTGCCAGCCAGCAGCGGAGACACCGACAAGAAACTCCAGCGCTTCTCGCTGGCGCCAAGTCAAAAATATTTGTACACACACAAATACGAAATATACATATATATCTGGGCATTTGTGCACAGCAAAAAAAAACTTGTAAATTCATAGCATATAAGCTTATACAAAAATCATTAGTTGTTCGGTGTTATTTTTAGTAATTACAATTTATATTTTCAAGATTTTGTTCTTAAATGAAAGTTTTTTAATCTCATTGGTTAATTGCAAATACAATAAATATTTATACTTCATCTGGAACTCATAAATAGATTTATATATATATAATTAAAATATATATATATATAAAACTAAATTACATTGTATAATTTTTAATACTCTGTTAGTTAAGTATGAAATTTCGTATTTATATTCCAGTTCTCTAATCTCAAAAGTATCTTGTAACTACAATCATTATTTCAATTTGGAACTCATAAAAATCATTATTAAATATAGAAAACAAATACATAATTAAATAAATGTTATTTTAATTGTAATAGTAATTTAAATTATAAAACAAGACATTATGATTTACAGCCCTTATTCTGTGTTAGGAAATTTGTATTTTCAAGATTTCATATTTCAATAACTTGTTTTCAGAATCATAAGTAACTCGTAAGTTAAATAAATATTTAAACTTCATTTAGAACTCATTAATGTCATTATTAATTGCAAAACATATATAATATAAATTACGGAAATAAAGTAGGCATTGTAAAAGTCAACTAAAGAACTTATAATACAAGACTTTATAATTTACAAAAGAGACAACTGTTTACTTATTTACAATTTTAGGATTTCATTTTTAAATTAATTCTATTCAACCTTATAAGTGCCTTGTAAATGCAATAAATATTTAAATTTTGTTTGGAATTCATTAAAATGTTTATTTATCACCAGATTACCTTGTATAATGACAGTCATTAAAGAAAAATGTGGCATAATTATTGAGGCCCGATTTATGCAAAATAAAGCGACTAGACCTCGATTTAGCAAATTTTAATAATAGTTTTACAAGAATTTATTATATTATTATTATAATTTCAAGAGAATCCCAGTAAACCAAATTTAATAATTATAGAATTAAGAATTCGGAATCCAATTTAATTTATTTAAAAACTCCAAGCTCTCACATATATTTTTTCTCGATGCAGGTATCTGCCTCATCGGGCTGCAAAAACCAAACCAAATTCCAAATTGTCAACAGCTTTTTCTGACTCACTGTGCGTTTATATATATACATACTTATGTAACTATATATATATAAGTACCGGGTTTTTCTTGGCTGTTTCAACTTAAGTAATCTAATTAGTCAGCTGCAGTTTTGATTTACATTTCGAGCTGCCACTGGAAATTAGCCAGCCAAAGGAAGTTGTCAGGGAAGTGGCACGGCGCCCCTTCCCTTAATTTCCCAACGCGAACGCGGAAAATATGCAGTTGGAAATTCATTTGGAGGCCCGAAAATTGTACTAATTTCCGCACAAAATTGATCGGTGACCGCTCTCTCTCTCTTTTGCCGTTCAAATCGGGCATTATTTCGGTTCGTTTTTCGTTTCGATTTCGGTTCATTTTATCGCATTTCATTAGCGGCAAACACACACACAGACCGAAAAAGGCATTTCCAATTTCCCATTCGTTCGTTTTCATGTTCATTTCTATTTAGTTTTCGACTTGCATTTTCTAACTCTGGCATTGGCATTTGCATTCCCGGGGCGCGACGCCCCTTGGCTCCCGTAGTCCAGCTTCCGCAGGGATTTAATTTATTTATTGCGTATACGCAGCGGCGGCAATCGAAAGGCTCGTGCCTTTGTCCTGATCGGGTCCCTTTGTTCGCGGCAAGCTGGCCAAATATTTGACAGGCGAAAAGCGGCGGGGAATTCATCCTTGATGAGCGATAAGCCTCGTCTCGCCAGGACCATGAATAAATTAGTTGCGACTTTCGGCGTTTGCTCGAAAAGAAAACATCATAACTGTTTCCCAAAAAAACGAGAATATAAGAATGAAAACAAAACGGCTAATGGGTAGGAACGCTTTCGTTAATATTGGCTAATTTTCCATAATCTATAATTCGTGTGATTAAAGTTCTATTATGGAAAACAAAGCTTCTTAGTTCGTAATTCTTTGGCGATTATCCCAAGTGCTCATTTTTAAATGTTTATTTAAAGGTTTAGAAAATTACCGAATTAAATCAACGTCGACTTTTACTTTTTTCCAATTAAAATAAAAACTACAACTCGATGAACTTATTCATTAAACATAGAGGTAACATAATGTTATGTTGGGCATCATTTTAGTTTTTCTATCTTTTTCGTCCATCAAATGCGTGCTAAAGTACGTTCGCTATCCGCGAAAATGACCTTTTATTTGATATACTGCTACCCATGGGGAACAAAGGTAGGATAGTTTAGTGCCAACCCAGCATCACTAGGCGAATCGATTTAGCCATGTTCCGTTCGTGGGGAACACTTCATTTCAGAGACTATACCAAACTTGGTGACAACCTTTATATCTGTTGCACGCCAATTAAGTTTGTTTTAAGAATTGACAACTAATCTGTATACATATATATAAAATATAAATTAAATTAATACATTTGAGCGGGCATGCTGTACAAATTTGACTAAAATCGAATGATAAACATGGGAGTTATGAATCGATATAGTTTCCGAGTATACTAAACTTTTGCAACATCCTCTTATGTGTTCACAGCATCAATACGCGTTGCTCAACATTTTCCTAACCACTTTTGCCTACAATACATTTTTACAGCCCAACTTTGTGTAAAATCGGATGATAAACGTTATTAAATAATATAGTTTTCGTATATACTGAACTTCTGCAACATCCTCTTATGTGTTAACAGCATCAATAGGCGTTGTTCTGTCTTAATTTGGCATGTCAATGTGCTATTTAGTTTCAGTTACAATTCTAGGGATACCGGGTATCTCACTGTAAGCCGTAGCTTTCTTGCTTGTTTGTTTTTTCACGTTTGGATTACACTGCTGGATACTGTTTGAGAATATATTATATTTAACGGATGTATACAATGTAGAACAAGCGTAAACTTCTCCAAGTTTAATTATATATTTGGTTTCCTAGGAAATTGGCGTTGAATGAACTTTGGGAATAGCAATAAAAGCTTAAGACACACGAGTATTTTCTCCAATTTAGCTTAGTCATAATATTAGTTTAACATGTATCTATATATATGGAACATTGTGTTAATTACTTATTACTTTATTACAAATTATTCATTACTTTAGGTATTTACAAACCTTTAAAGCAGCAACAACTACTTGGCTATTAACTTAAATGCAAAATGACTGTTAAATCCTAATTCCACTCAATTTGTATTCTCAAAATATATAGCCAGATAATGGCCAGATATTAGCCAGATATTGTGTGAGATTCCTTCGTTGAGGAATTTAATTAAAGCCTCGTGTTCCTGTCCCTGTTCTTGGGCTCTTTGCGCGACTCGCGGGCGGGCGGACGATAAACATCGCGACCAGAACGTGACAAACGACGATGAAGTTGAAGGCGGCGAGTAAACAAAGATACGGCCCTGCCATGTGTCTTGGCAATGGGGGCGTGGCATGGCGTGGTGTGGCGTGGCGCCGCAGCGACAGCGGCTGTTTGCAACGCGACGGCCTTTGCAGCGTGGTTAATCATTAAAGCCGCCCCCTTGGGGCAGGCAGTGTGGCTCAAGACGGTCAGATTTATTCAGGGGAAATCCCTGCGGCTCACAGGGGCATTAAAAATTTAGTGACCTCACACAGCAGGAAGTGCACGAAAATCGAAAGGCGACAGGAAGTGGGCGAAGCGGTTCGGTTTTGGCTTCGTTTTGGTTTTGGGTTTGGGCTTGGGTTGGGTGCTGCGAATGCAGGTCCTTTCCTTCTTGCAATTTGCACTCAATTGCAATTTCCGTTCGCCGCTACCATTTGCTACGTGGCTGCTACGTGAGAAGCTCTGATGCCGCCTCTCCTGCCACCCCTCTGCCAGCACCCGCCACCAGTCCCACCTGTCCCGCCCACCTCTGCAACCCATTTGCCGCCCCTGCCTACGTGCTAAGCGCGGCACAAAACGCGCAGAAATTTGTTTTGCCATTTTGTTTAGTTGTTTCTGCGAGCGACCGCCGCCACCCAGTCCACCCGCCCGCTACTCGCGTTTGTTGTTTTTTAAATATCAATATAAAACGTGACAGAATGGACTTTTGGCTCGACAAAGCTCAGGAAGCACTGAGGATGGCGGGCCGGGTGGACGACACTGGGAGAAAATATGCCAAATGCCATCAGTATGGCAAAGATAGATAGTTTTTCCTTTAAATTAAAACAAAAATCCTATTCTAGTTTCTGATGTTTCTGGAGGAATGAATGAGGATTAAATACAAAGGACTTACTACCTTAATATTCGTCAATTTACCATAATAAAACATAGATAATTATTGGTTAAGATCAATTAAAATACATCCGTTTGAAATAGGATACTTGTATCGTATTTTTTAATAGCTAACATGGGTGTAATGCCAAAGGACAAGATCTTTTCGTATACCAAAGTTAAGACTAAGAACAGATTCTCATGTCAACTATGTATATTCAACGAATACATTGGAAAATAAATTCAGTTTCTTATTACATTTCAGTCCTTCGAGCCGGATGGAGTACCGTTTTCTTATTCCTATATTTACTATTTTTGAAATCTTAAAAATCTCGGAGCAGATAGAAATATAAAATAAAGAATAAATAAAAATAACAATTAAATAAAGAATAAAAATAAATGAATACTAAATAATAATAATAAAATATAATACAAAAAATATGAAATAAATCTTTTCCAATCTATCCGATGACAACTACAGTCGGCGCTTTCCGACTTACATGCATATACATATATCAAACATATACTACTAAATAAAACAATTTGAAAAGTATCAACCTTACTACTGAGAAACTGTAGTAGTTGGTGAAGAAACCAACCGGCGGACATCGACTAGAATGTATTTGATTGGGTCGGAGCTCCTGATTGCAAATAAATGACATAATTATTTAATTTATTTAAGGAGCTATACTAGTGTGACACTCTTAAAATCTGCGTTTTGTTGCTTATTTGATGGTATAAATACTTTCAAAAATATCCTGTGAAAACGGTAGGGTGATATATGCAATAGTTTTTGAATGGGATGATCTGAATCACTTGAAACTTTAAACGTGTTTTTCTGGAAACGAAATTTTTTTGAAAAGACATAACTCAGAGACAAACTTACTAATTATTATTAAATGTATCAAATATTATTTGGTGTTATTACATACATATTTACTATGCCCTACGATATTTATGATTGCTTCGAAGAGTTTAGATTTGTCACTCAAAAAACGAAAAATTGTTATTAGCAGCTACGAATATTTTCAAACACATATTATAACTCTGTTCAATATTTATTTTATTTATATATATATTTCAATATTTTGATGAATAAAAAGTATTATAAAATAGCTAAAATAAAATAAAATATACCTTATGTTTAAAAAAGTTCGAAGGATTCTATGGAGTACATTCTTTTTTTTTTAATATTCCAAACACCTACAAATTTGTCATTGGTTACACTGCTACGAGTATAAACCCTTAAGAATATTTGTAGCCCGCTTTTCCCTGTTAATAATTTTGAACTTTTACTATATATTAAATACTACTTATACTATGATATTATATCATTTTGATTTAAAAGAAATAATCTTCCTTAGTTGCATAGAGTTAATGATAAGTTAAAGTTGGAAATTTGCTTAAATCAGTTTGAAGTAATATACGGCTTACTCAGCCATAACTAGTTGTGAATAAAAGAAGCAGCAGAAATATCTGTAGATCTGAGAGCTCCCCAAATCATTATCCAAGTTATCAATTTCAAGTTAATATACTCATATTTCAAGTGTAAAACTTCTCCAAGTGCAGCGTTTAAGGCAAAGTTGGGGTGCAGGCAGGGAACAGGAATTCTGTAAGCGGTTTAACTGCTCAGCGATGGGCAGGCATAAGTAGGCGGCAGGCAGGTCCAAATGGGGGCGGGGTTCACGCATTATAATCCGTTTATGGACGACATCGTCACCCCCTTGCGGAAATCCAAGGAAACGAGAGCCCCGAAATCCAAAGGAGGCACGGCACCTTGCCGACTTTAAACCACCGGATTAGGGTACGGAAATCGAGGGATTCGAGCGGATGTAGTAGACCTACCAAGGCTAAAATATACACCTAAATATATATGTGAATCTGTTCAAAATGTTAAAGGTATTCCTTAATATCGAAAACAATTACGGTTTTAGTTCTCACAAAGTGTGTAAGTCGATTGCTGCCATTTTAGGTACAGAAATAGGAAATACTTTTATTTAAGTTGTTCTAGAATCGAATTAAATGTGTGATTTAGTTATATTTACTTGATTATATATGTTATACACAACCTTAATCGCATCCTATACTAAAATAAATCAAAAACCTCATCAAGACAAAGACTTATACTAAGCAAAACCAACTCAATGTTAATCTAACCTTAAAAGAAATGAAGAACTTTAAATAGATTGATTCAGAATTAGAAATAAATGTAAATTTTACAATCCCTAACTAAATTTAAAAGATATGAAGTGTTTTTAGTTACGTAAATTTGTAAACTTGGCTAGCTAAAGGCCATGGCAGCAATAGCTTGGTTAGCATAAAGCTTCAATTGTAGACTAGCATTATGTGAAATAAATAAATAAATATGTTTATAATCTTTTAGTCGGAGAACATATTCTTCATATTTAGTGCCTAGTTCTATGTACGGATTATATATCCTTCCGGAAGCTGCTGTATTTCTTTGCGTTAAACTTAAATTTCGCCAACAGAACCTGGTCCCCATCCAACCGAGACTTGACAGGCATATGCGGTTCCCGAATCCGGGAACCCCTTTTGATGGCCCAAGGGTCGCTTCTTCTTCAGTTTTGGCCAAATGGACTCCTTTGAATAGGGACTCGGCTTTATTGCAATTTGAATGGCGTTGGCGGCAGTGGAAAATCTGACTGCTGCCATCAAATCAGTGAGTGAGGTTTCCATGGCTGCCCATTGTGTGCATAAATGGCGAAAATAGGGGACTCCCCTATGGGAGGTGAAAGGGAGGCGGAAAATGGTGCCTGGGGGCGGCAGTGAAAATTGCATTCAGTGAGTGTTTTATGACCATATATTTGGCACTCCAACTCCGACTCCAAATGCCGACAGCCGACTGCTTTATGAATGCATAATTTTATTATGCACAACAAATTCTATTTACAACGCGACACGTTGCGTGGAGCGGTTCATGGGGCGCTTAATGCGAGGGCGGCTCCAACAGTAATAAATATAAAAGCGGCCAGCCTTTTCCAGCCGCTAAAAAAGCCCCTCTGGGGTTTAAAATTTAAATATTTCAAATATTTAGTAAAGGCCTCGAAACTTTCTTGGTATATATAAATTATATTTATTGTATGAGGTATATTTGGTATAAAGCTTGTGCAAAAACATAAGTCTTTAACCTACTTAAATATAAATATACTAGAAGGTAAGTAAATGTTAAATTTAGAAATTTAGAACGGGTATGGTCGAGCCGCCCGACTTCTCTTCTCCCACAAGTTACGTGTCCGTAGCAGCTTGCTTCCTTCCGTCGACGTTCGAGCTCCCGCAATTAACGCCACTGCCTGCAGGAAATGGCTACGGGCACCCCTCGAACTAGTCGATCCCGGCTCCGAACTGGAGCCTTGATCGCTGGCCCCTGTTGCCACGGCAGCACCCACGTTGGAATTGTAAAACGTTTTTAGCTGTTGTCTTAGCATGTTGACAGGCAGACTGCTCTTATCATCGGCCTTGCCTTGAAAGCAGTTTAATGTGTCAGAAACGACATCGAGTACGTCTGTAGTTGTCAGGGACTTATTTTGGTCGGTGCTATTTCCTTGGCTAACACTTAAAGCTAGCAACTTTGAATGAGATGGGACCTCTGTGATCGAAGGCTTGGGCTTAATCGCTTGTGCGGCCGCCTCTCTGGCTTTCTTTTCCTTCGCTCTCAGTTTCTTTAAACGAGTCTTCTCCTTCAATTTTAGGGTGTCTTTAATTCCCCTAGACTTCGGCGGCTTCTCTTCCTGGGCATCGACATAGTCGTTAGTGTCGGTGCCCTCCTCTTGTCCAGGGAAGTCGTTATTGATTTCAGAAGGAGAGGGCTCTAGTTCTGGCTCGTCCAGTAGCGCAAACATATTGTCGACTACGGCTTTCGCTTCCGTTTGCCTCCGGTTGCTTGGCAAAAGATGCTGTCGATCTTTTTGGATGTTAGACACCTTAATTGGCAGACTGTTCTTTATATTTGTTTTATGACTTGAAGGACTTTTTTGGGAAACGTTCAAAGACTGCAACTCTTTAGCTGGAGCCTTTGAAAGTCCTGCCTCCGCCTTTGGCTTTACAGCTGAAACCTTTGAAGGTCCTGCCTCCGCTTTTGGCTTTACAGCTGAAACCTTTGGAGGTCCTGCCTCGTCTTTTAAATTTGCAGCCGAAGCCTTCGGAGGTCCTGCCTCGGCTTTGCTGCCGTTTGACTTCGACAACTCATCCTTACCGCGCTCCAAGTTCTTTAGGATCTTGCTGGGCCTATTAGCTGAGCCGCTAGACGAAGATCCCGGAAATTGCCGTGAAGGTTTCAGTGAGGAAAAATCGGCAACTGGTGCTGGGGGAGCAGCCAGCCGCTTGACTAGAGATGCTTTGTTGTGTGACCGAGTGCCCAGAGGCGGCCAGGAGCTTTTGTCGACCAGGGCTGGCTTCGGCTCGAGGATCTGGAGAAATGAGTTAAAATAAGTAAATGCATGATTATGGGAACACAAGATGGGGGCTTTTGTATCTACCTCTGGAATTATTACAGGAAGAGGGGCTTTTCCCATTGGTTTCCTTGGAGGAGTGGAATTCGGTTGAATCTTCTTCAGCATTTGGGTTGATTTTGAAGGGGTTTCAGTAGGGCATTCTCGAGCTACATTTTGAATAGCATCGGTGTCGACAACGGGCTCCACTGAAGAGAGTTTTTCAGGCAACACGATGTGAGTTACAGATGGTGCCACGTGCTCAAAGGTCATAGATGGAGCTGGTTGCTCCTGCACCAAGATACTACTTGAAGCTGGTTTGTCCTGCTCCAAGCTACTATCTGCAGCTGGTTCCGCCTGCTTAAAGGTACTAGCAGCTGGTTCGTCCTGCTCCAAGGTTCTATCTGCAGCTAGTTCGCCCTGCTCCAGGGTACTATCTGCAGCTGGTTCCGCCTGCTCCAAGCTACTATTTGCAGCGGTCTGGTCCTGCTCCAAGAATAGAGCAGAAGTTGGTGCCTTCTGCAGCGAGTTTATTTCCCCAGGACCTTCCGGTTTAATATCCCCAGGAACTTCCGATACAGGGCCAACTGGCAGCTCCTCTGTCTGCGTCGCAGCGTCGAATATTTGAACTGTCTGTGTCTGTGTTTCGGTTTCCAATGTGTGTATCTCGATCTCAGAAGACTGATAATCAGCCCACGCCTCACCTGGATGGCCGTCAAAATTCCATTGGCCTCGTGGAGGGTGGCTTCTGAAAACACACTAAAAAGAAATTGCATTATTATCTCTTATTACTATTTGAAACTTAATTTCTATAACTGTGTAATGACATAATTTCATTTCTTACGCCTCTGATTTGTTGAAAGAGCTGGCAGATCATATCCTCCATTCGCCTTCTTGACCAATCGATGCCAGAGTCAGAAAAACAAATATTGATCGCCAGGTCGTCTTCAGTTCTGATGGCACTAACGCCCGGTCCCAGACTGATCATCACCGATGCTGGTGGCCTCCCCATTGATTCCGATGGTGACATGTCCTCCAAAACTTGGAATTCTTGATTTCTTTGGATGGCCGCCAGGCGTCTTGGAGATCTGCTTTGGGGAATTGCCCTACGGTAGAATGCTAGTCTTGATTGGCTTCTTTGTGCAGCCCTCTTGCGTCGAGAAAGAGGCAGCGGTTGAATATTTCGACTCGCTGATGATGAAGGCCCGGCCAGTTCAAACCGCCGCTGCTGTGGGTAGGATGGATGTTGAATATGGTTCTCCTGTTGCGTCGTTTGTGGATGGGATGGCACCACAACATGCTGATGCGATGGATTAGAAGCTAGGAAGACATTCTGCTGCTGCTGCCTTGGATAGGATGGCACCAAGATGTGCTGGTGCTGCTGCTGATGCGTTGGATATGTTGGCACCAAGTGGTGCTGCTGCTGCTGTTGCTGCTGCTGTAGCTGCTGCTGTTGCTGTTGTTGCTGCTGTTGCTGTTGTTGCTGCTGCTGCTGCGTTGGATATTTTGGCACCAAGATGTGCTGGTGCTGCTGCTGGTGCTGCTGCTGTTGCTGCTGCTCTTGCTGCTGCTGTTGGTGCTGCTGCTGCTGCTGCTGTTGCTGTTGTTGCTGCTGCTGCTGCGTTGGATATTTTGGCACCAAGATGTGCTGGTGCTGCTTCTGCTGCTGTTGCTCCTGCTGCTGCGCTGGATATGATGGCACCAAGATGTGCTTGTGCTGCTGCTGGTGCTGCTGCTGTTGCTGCTGCTCTTGCTGCTGCTGTTGGTGGTGCTGCTGCTGTTGCTGCTGCGCTGGATATGATGGCACCAAGATGGGCTTGTGCTGCTTTTGGTGCTGCTGCAGTTGCTGCTGCTGCTGTTGCTGCTGCTGCTGTAGCTGCTGCTGTTGCTGCTGCTGTTGGTGGTGCTGCTGCTGTTGCAGCTGCGCTGGATATGATGGCACCAAGATGTGCTTGTGCTGCTGCTGGTGCTGCTGCTGTTGCTGCTGCTGCTGCTGCGTTGGATATGTTGGCACCAAGATGTGCTGGTGCTGCTGCTGCTGCGTTGGGTATGATGGCACCAAGATGTGCTGCTGCTGCTGCTGGTGCTGCTGGTGCTGCTGCTGTTGCTGCTGCTGCTGCTGCTGCTGCTGTTGCTGCTGCTGCTGCTGCGTTGGATATGTTGGCACCAAGATGTGCTGGTGCTGCTGCTGTTTCTGCTGCTGCTGCTGCGTTGGGTATGATGGCACCAAGACGTGCTGCTGCTGGTGCTGCTGCTGCTGCTGGTGCTGCTGCTGCTGCTGGTGCTGCTGCTGCTGCTGGTGCTGCTGGGTTGAAGAGACCGGCACCAAGATGTGCTGCTTCGGCTGTGCTGCAATGTAGTAATGAGGCTGCGCCATCATCTTCTGTGGCTGCTGCACCACCACATTCTGTGGCTGCTGGACCATCAAGTTCTGTGGTTGCTGAACCACATTATTCTGTGGATGCTGTACTATCAAATTCTGAGGTTGCTGCACCATCACAATCTGTGGATGCTGCACCAGCATATTCGGTTGATCCTGGACCATCACATTCTGTGGCTGCTGCCCCACCACTTCCAAAGGCTGCTGCATCACCAATTGTTGTGGTTGCTGCACCACCACTCCTTGTGGCTGCTGCACCACCAATTCATGTGGCTGCTGCATCGGCAATTCATGTGGTTGCTGCACCACCACTTCTGGTTGCCCTTGGATCTCGGCGTTATACCAGCAGCCTCTGCTGAAGTAGCCCGATGTTCCGCACATACTCATGGCCACACGCTGTTCGGCCTGTGGCTGTGCATATTGGTCAGGATAGCCCTGGAACTGGTGATACTGCCCGTTCCAGGCACTCGGTGAAGGCTGGCTTTCATCGAAGTGCGCAGGCGCGTTGAAAGATTGGGTCGGGGCGCATGCGTACTGCACGTGCTGCGGGACCTGCATTTATAGGCGAGCAGCGACACATATATATTTACCATCACTTTATCACTCTACTTACATATTCGTTTAACTGGTCGTCCTGCATTATGCTCCCGTGATTTAAAAAAAAAAAGCTGAAAACACGTCACAACTAACCAGAGCCGGAAACAAAAAAGAGCGAGCCGCCTGACCGGAAACTGTGTCGAGAGTGAAGTTAAGAATGGCGACCAAGTCAACTTCAAGACAGTTACACACGTCAATACAATCGATAACAAAACAATAAGGTCACAGTTTTTAACAAAATGTTGTTTGTTGTAATGGAAATCTCATGAAATCCTGGGGGCTACAAAAATTAAATACTTCATTATATTTTTGTAAAAAAATCTTTGATTATTTGTAGTTTATTGCGTCCCACAAGAGTAACTAGACTATGTCACCATGGTGCTTTTTCAACTAAAGCCTGAAAATAACGAAATGCACATGGCTGAAATAGCATTTTGCATAGTCTTTAAGGGGAACAGCTGATTTCATACGCTTGGAGGTATTAAAAATAAATAAAAATGTAGTCTAACTTTGCAGAAAATGCAGCAAAAAATAGGTAAAACGCTATACAGAACCCTATTTGTAATATTTTCCTACAGTCAGAATTTTGGCGTTTGCCATATCTAGCTTAGGCACTTGAATTACAAATATTTGGCGATAGCTGTTATGATTTCAGTTAGTTTCAGCATTTTATCATCATTAAAAATAATGTGTAAATTAACATTAGCACTTATAGAAAACAGTGATTTTAAAACTAATAGTTAATATTAAATAATTATTAAATGCTTAAGGTCTTATTTAGAGCAGCTTATGTCATAATACAATTCAACATTAAAATCTAAAACCATTCCTAATAAGAAAAATTCATAACATTGCTAACTTATAAGGCAACAGTTTTAAACAAAATGCTATTTATTTTTAATGCAAATATATAGATACCAAGGTTTACAAATTTTACATTTATTTCTTTATCTATATGAATGAAAATCTTTGATTATTTGTTTAGTTTTTTAGCTTTAATATGTGCATTTTTTAACTATCGCGTTTAACTATTACTTTGTATTCGTATTAGTGTCAGCACTATGTTTTCATTAATTGCAGTCGGATCACAAAGAGCCACTTATAAAAATATCGATAACATGGGGGAAACTGTATAGAGAATGGCGCAAGCACGCAAAATGGCGATCAAGTCATCTTTAAGGCCGTTACATACATAAGGTTTTGAAACTCAATACCAAAATCAATAAGGCAGCAAAATGCTGTTTGCCTTAATGGAAATAAAAGAAATTAAATGTTGTTTTAATACATTTGTAGGAAAACCTTGTTTTTTTTAGCTTATCGTGTCCCAAAATCTTAATTAGACTATGCCATCAAGCTTCTTTTTGTGCTTTCGCCAGAAAAGAACGAAATGCTAAGTCTGAAATAGCATTTCGCATTTTTATTATAAGAAGCAGCTGTTTTAAAACCTTTGGATTTACCATAATTAAGTAAAAATTTAGTTTATCTTTGCAGAAAATTCAAAGCAGAAAAAGAAATGTTATGCAAAACCTTTTTTGAGATGTTGCTAACACCCAGATTTTTGCCGTTTACGATTCAAGAAAATTTAATTGATTTGCTTTTTTTTTTGGGTAGAATCATTTGATAATTGTTATTTTTACTATTATATCGTCTTTAATTACAGAACGATCACAAAAAACCATATGTTATCAGATTGGTGCTTAAATTTTCATATGGATAATGGATAATAAAAATAGGTATGAGAAAAAACATATAAAAAAAGTTTTGTTAGAAACGCAGATTTTCCAAGTTGATGGAGCTATCCTGCTGCGTTTAATATTAAAATCTCTGACAAGTTCTGAAATCGCTAACGGAGGTTTCCTTATAAAGCTAAAATGACTAAATCAATGAACATATTAGTTGATAAAAATCGGTCATTATGCGTCCTCGACTGATATAACAATTTTACGATGGCACCTCGCTGCCCATGCGATTGTAATTAATATTTGCATTTCAATTGCATTTTCTGTTGGTTGGCAGTAATCCCGGGTTTTGTGGCCAGTGGCCAAATATTTGCATCCGTCCACCCACGCACCCAATTATCACGTTTGGCGGGACATTAGTTAAACATTTAACCGTCCATATGTATTTTAATAACTATTTCGGCACCCGCAAAAACAATTTCCAAGCTGGAGCTCTCTCCCCCTGTCTTTCTCTCCTTAGCGTTAATTGTGGAAGTTTAGTGGGCGTGGCCGATTACCTGTTTATTGGCTCCCTCAACCCCACCAAATGCCCATCCCAGCCAAAGGGAGGAACAAAACAGGTGAGGATTTCATTCGCAATCGTATTGAAGCTTACACGGGAAAAATGCGATGCCACATGAAGTTTTAAAGCTAGAATTTGATTTAACAAGCTTTGTATAGAAGCAAATAAATAAATTAGGATATCTGCGTACTGAGCTCCAAACCGATTAATATGTGGGAAAATGCTGTACATTTTATTTATTATTTTTACTATAAGTGTCTTATTAGGAATGATTTTAGATTTTAATGTTGAAATGTATTATGCCCGAAATAAGACCTTAAGCATTTAATAATTATTTATCATTAACTAATTGTTTTAAAAGCATTATTGTCGATAAGTGCTAACGTTAATTTAAACATTATTTTTAAAATTCTACGAGAAAAATATCTATAAATCGGATAATTTCATTATTTTAAATTGTTAAATATAATAATAAGTTAATTTTTATTTAGATCAAACGCAAAATGTATTTATTTTCATTCATAGAATTGTGTGGTGTGTATGCACTTATTTCGTATATTTCTATTGTAAAACTATCGATAAGTGTGTAATATTTTAAAATACATTTTGCACATCCCTAGTAAGTTTCCAGCCCATCTTTCTTTCCGGTTTCTGGAGTGGTAGCGTAACGACGCAAAAATAAAGCTGAGAAGTATGGGCAAAAGGCGCAGAAGCAATAAGGGCTCCCGAGCCAATTCGGTGTCCAAGAAGCGAGCCATAGCAAGCTCCAATCAAGCCAATGAAATTATTGATGATCCATCTGAATATGTCGTAGAAGAGGTCATCGGGAAAAGGTTCCAGAATGGGCGCTGTATGATGCTACTGAAATGGCAAGATTATCCACTCGAAATGGCCACGTGGGAGCCCCTACAGAACTGTGCCAATTGCTTGCTGTTGGTCGACGAGTTTGAGTGTAAGCTAAACGTTAAGCGCCAAGAAAAACTGTCCAGAAGCAAGTTAACGAAGACGCCTAATCTGGACAAAAGCAAGGCAAACATGCCAGCCCCGAGTCAGATCACGGACTCGACTCCAACAACCTCTAAATATGCCATCAATCAGGGGTTGCAAAACGTAAGTGAATAATATATTTGTATTAAGAAAATCAATCTAAAGCTGCAGTGCAACCTTTTTACTCAGATTAGTAATGGTTTTTACCCTAAGCATATGTTTGTACATACATATGTACATATGTATGTAGTTATGATAGTTGTACAGTAATCATTGCTCGATCTCCACATCAACTAAATTAAAAACATTTTATCAGGCTCCCACCACTGGCGTTGTCAAGCCCATCAGCCGGCTGCCCCCCACCACGAAGGCGGCCAAAAAGATGTACGGTGGAAAAAAACAGTGACGACGTCGCCACAGAAAATGAATCCGAAACCGAAACTCTGCGGGAAATCGGCTTTACGGCATAAATAGAAGGAGAGATTTAACAACAAAAGTACTGGCTTATCCGGATCATCATTTTTCTTTCTTAATAAAACTTATTTCGAAACAGTATTTGAAGTACGTTTTCATTCATAACGGGGAAACTACAATTGAAGTACAAACAATCTATGGGAAATCGATCTCCTAGTACGAGTGGCTTAAAGAATCTTACAGAGTTTTTGCTTATTCTGGGGTCCAACTTGATCTCGTGGATATCAAGCGGTTATGCGCCTACAGGAATATAAGCTAAGTATTCAGGAAGTATTTAAAGTGAGCTAGAACTGCCTTATGGAAGGCATCAGTCGTCACAAACGCACTTCGATAATGTTTCTAGATAGTTTCACATATTTGGCTTACGCTGCTCAAACTTGAATCTTGGTAATACAATTCAACTTGCAATACATTGTGCTTTGTACATTTTATTGACAACTTAATAATAGGTAACAAAAAATATATATTTATATTATAATCTGTTACAGATATTTGGGATTCCTCTTTGGGAATTGCTTGGGCATTGTTACCTGGCTGCTGGTAAAGAACCTCATTGATGAAAACTGGGAACGCACATTATAGCAACGATGCAATCATATTCAGGACCACGTATGTATGTATATACAGCCTCAAGAATTCCGATACGTTCGTAGAACTTTTATAAAATTTGATTTGAATATTATTATTATTTTTTTTTAATATTCTATAAATTAGTATTATAATTAATTAAGATAAAAGTATTCAAGTTATAGGCGTATCACAAGTTATGCTTCTATTAATTTTCCCGTCGATCCTCTGGCAGCTATTTTGTAGTCGTCCGATTTTTATAAAATAAAAGCCGTATGTCTAACATAATAAATATATTGAAGAACATGAAAATATATTTAAATACAACAAAGTTGTAATTTTCTCCTAATACTTTTACGATCATCACAATGAGATATGTGATGTAGGGGTACTATCCGACTAACTCCCACTTATATGCTATCTGAAAATTAAAGAAGACTATTAACTGAGTTAATAAAATGTACATAAGATACTTATCTCACAATTTCAACCAACTTGGATTTGTACTATATCCAAATTAAAATAATATAAAATGAGTGGGAGATTGTATTATAACCAAGAACAGGAACATTATATTATATGTTTTTAAAACTTAAACATACATTTATTAATAATGTCGAACGAACTGAAATTGAGAGCTTCGTATTCATTGATGTAAAATAGGAATAATAAATCCAATTTCGATAGATCACATATCATGATGTATGAAATATATGTGTGTGTGAACTACATATATGAATCTCTATTTTATTATATTATTCGCCAAAGCTTCGTGTTTAAATAGGAGAATATGAGTATTATCAATTATTTATAATCATGTACTATTTTTGTTTAAAGATATTATGCTTTTTAATTAGGAATAATCATAGTATAATTTTAACTCACCTTGTGTTATCATTAAAGACGAAGATAAGAATTCTAAAGTTCATATTTATAGGGACTCGATGAAATGTTGAGCTACATTAGAGCATTATTTCAGTGTATTTTATTTACATAGAAAACGGCAACATTTAGCTTCCCTATGCAGCCACAATTTTGTAATTTTTCTCTCCGTGAAGGGGGACCCTCTATGGGCATCTGGTTATGGCAACTCGGCGATGATTGCTTCCCTCAGGGCGCCCGGCATCGACATTGACATGGTCCAGTGCGTATAAATCAACAGCTGCAGCAGGTTTTCTACCCCAAAAAGGAGCAGGGGGATGGCGGATAGGAGGAAAGGATGAAACGACGAAAGGACGAAAGGAGGTGCCTGGACAAAAGTCGGGGACAGCGGGTTAAAATCTTTTCAAGTGGTCAACGCTCGCAAATCCCTGTCCCTGTATCCCAGCATCCCAGTGTCCCGTGCCGTTCTCCCAGCATCCCTACACATCCCGCATCCTTGTGCCTTTGCGGTTGAATTAAGTCAAACAAAAGGCACTGAAGAGTGCTGGGGAATGTAGAGCTCTGCTTAGATTACGCATACGCCGTGTTGAGCAGTTGAGCAGGGAAGAGGTCTCGCTCTGGCTTGGGCTCGGGATCGGGAATGAGGTCGAAAAAAAGAAAGTGCAACTCGCATGCAGAAAGGGAGCGAGCAGGAAAAGAAGGAGTAGAGTAGCGCGGGGGCAAAACGAAAAAGGGCAAACGCAAAATGTAAATGGGTCTTTCACAAAATGAATATTAAATTGCAAGTCCTTCTCGAGGAGACGTGAAGTGAAGGAAGCGTAGGCGCAGCACTGGGAAGGGCCTGCTCAGCTTAGGCAAAGGGTGTTAGACATGTCTGAGCCGACATTATACACGTGGCCGAGGCAGGGTTTGGCTTAGAAGCCTTTCTTCTCCTGATTTCAAGTGGGTTCGGTCTAGGGTTTAGGTTTTTTGCCTTCCACAGATTCAGATTCTTTTGTGACCATTTCGAATATGATTATGACTGTGATCTGGGCTGGGATAAAGTGTAAAGAATATATACAGATCCGGAAAGGGACTTAAAATCAGTCGGGGAACAAGATGCTTAGCATATTCCCTAATGAGCTTATTGGTTCCTCAATCTCTGATGCGATTACGACTCCTCCGGGAAAGTTGCTCCTTCGGCTCAATTAGAAGCCGCAACCCGACTAATTAGCATTGACGGAATCTCGAATATCCGACTTGTTTTGTGGCTGCCTTCGTCGAAAAAGACGGGGATTTGTGTGCAGCTTCCTGGAAAAACCCAGTATGTGTCCTGTCATATGACATGGCATATGCATTGTTTTCAAAATGATTTGCGGCTCTAATTTCTTGCACAGAGTCAGAGGCGCAACTCAATGGGGCCGAGGAGGCTGCAGTACTTACTTTGTCGTCGTTTCTTATTTTTGTGGCTTTCGCTGCACAACTTGTTCCTCCAGCCCTCCCACCTCGGTGGGTATAACAAGCGGCTGCCACGCCCCCCGCCTTCATTCCTATTGCCACTCTATTTCCTCGCCCCTGTCGCCGATAGCCACAAAGTGTGCAGCAAGTAAGAGGCGGCCGCCACAAACCGCATGCCGCTCCAGCCCTTGCATCTTCTTCGGCTGTAAATACACTGGAAGTTAAGCCATATTTTTTTTTATTAATTATGAGCTTCAGATTTGAGCCTCCTTTTGGCTGTATTCTTAGTGTATACGGGTTGAAGGATCAACATGTAAAGAGGTTAAATATGAAGGCGTTTAAATGCTTAGAGTTTTTGTAAGAATCTGATATAAATTCTGAAAGTGTGGCATGAGAATCCAACTTAAATCCATACTTTGGCGAATAATTAATATGAAATTGGTCTGTTTCGGTTAGCAAATTAAAGACTTCATATTTCTTAGCTGACTTCTTAACTACATACTTCCATAAATGCTTAATTCGAATGCCTATGCATTTTTCAGATGCCATTTTCCGGTGTACGCCTTTTTCTGCTCCTCTCCCCCTGTTCATTCTGTGTGTTTCTTTAGTTGAGGCGCCAAAACAAAGCAGAAACTTCGCTTGGTTCAACATTTCAACTGCTTGGAAATTTATTCATTCCCATTCCCATTTCCTCGTTGTATATCCTGGCATCTCCGGCTCCTTCTGCATTTGCCTGTCGTTTTGTATTTGAGCATTTCGGTATTTGAAGTCTCTATGCTGCACACACCCCCCAAACCGTAGCACAAAAACTTTGTCGAGCAAATAAGTAAATTTTTAATTGAAACTCACATGTAAGAGGGGGGCCGGAGCACACATTTTGTCAGTGGCAAAATTTGATAATTCAAATGGCATAGAACGTTTAATAATTGATGTCGCTCACACCTTCGCTCCGTCTCTGGGCTGGCTGAATTTCATTTCTTTTGTCGAAATCAATTAAAATGCCTTTCCAAAATTTATCACCTGCAAAAACGAACGATTTGCGAAATTGGTGTGCCAGCCAGTGTAGTCCTACGCTTCCTTCGCCCTCGAGTGCATCAATTACTCTCTGGCCAACTTCAAGCTCCGAATGGAAAGTTCCTCCTCCATTCGGCCAAGTTTACAAATTTTTCTCATTCGTGCTACGCCAGAAGTTTAGGTAAGTTGTGTACTGAAGTCCAAAGTTTTCCAACACATGCCGAGGCGAAGGGTTGAGATTCTTCTGTATGGAGCGGGACACATATTTTTCAGCAACTTCCAAATGTTGCCTCGTTGAGCATCGAATGCAACTAAGTAAATGCAACCTGCAATCCACATCTCTTGTAAATTCAGCTGTGGTTGAAATAACATTTATGGAAACTGGTCGGGGAAGTAAGCAAATGGAACTGAAATGATTTTGGTTGAGGGGAGGAATAGTTGAATGTCGGAAAACGCCCAAATTAAGACGAGTTTTGATCAGGAAATACTTTTAAGGCTTCGCTTGCGATTATCAAGTTCGAATATTTCATCCATAGATCGATAAATAATTTAATACTCCGTTTTGTAAAGAGAACGTGGTTGCTGTATCAAAATTTTGGTAAAACTTGTCATTGTCTGCGACGATCAAGATCTGAAATTAATGGAGCTCGGGACGTCTAAGTATTATATTTTCTGATTTGCCGTAAAAATATGAAGAGCATACTCAATAATGAATTTAGTGAACTTTATAGACATATAATACTGTATATAATAAGCAATATAGAAAACACATTTAAAAACATGAATTTGTATTTTTATTTATTTTGTAACCTGGTCCGCAACTTGGATTTATTTCCGACTTTAAAGGTATTTTTATAACAAATATATTTTATAGGTAGTTTATATGATATATTCTTTTAATAACGCTTTACAAAAATTAGTGGTACAATGTTATTTTCTAATAATGAAACAATTTAAAGTAATTATCTATTATTATTTAGAGTAATTTTCTTATTTATAAATTGCTAAGTATTTTTTTATTTAGATCAAATGACTTATCTTAATCTTTAAGTTGCTATACGGGTTAAACTTTTAAAAATTAAAGTCAGTATCAGGTATTACAAAAAGGTGTATCCCATAGAATCTTTTCTGATTTTTTGAACATAATTGGGTATACTTTTAGCTATATTTTGAAACAAAAAGATCTCATTGTTTGAAAAATATTAAAAAGTTGCGGTGGTAAGTGGTTTCTTCGGAGGTGAAGAATACCTTAAAGTACTTCAGCTGCAGATGAAAAAAATATAAAATTAGATTATTAAGGTATTTCTTATACAATAACTTACAATATTTGAATATTTATAAAAAACAAATGTCGCAGCTTAAAAAATTGTTTTTTTGGGTATAATGTTAGTTGGTTTTTAAGCTCTATTGACAATTTTCAACTAATCAAGAAGATAGTAGGATATTCTATAGTCAATATATTTAAGAATACTCCGCTTAAATCGGTCAATTGGTCGTGATGTCAATAATTTTGAAAAATGTCGTTTCGAGAAAAACACGTTTAAAATTTCAGGTTTTGTGGTCATCCCTGCTAGCACTCGTTTTATAAAACGCTGTCATTTAATAATTATTCAAGAATATTTTTGAGAGTATAAACTATTGAATAATATAAAAGAAAACAATTTTTTTAAAGTGTCACAATAGTATAGCGCCTTGATAATTGCAAAAGCAGAGTAAAGTAACATATGTATTTTTATAATATACACATATATTTGTTTATAATATAAACAGTTAATAACTGCATGTTTATAATATAATAAATAATAACAATACAGTGAAATAGCAGCATGTGTTTTTGCCTTGTGCTTATTTTTAGGCAATGTGAATTAATTAATTTATATCATTTATTATTTCACTGTAGGCTTAAGTTTAAATACTAAGTTATATTTATAGACATTTAATACTAAAGCTATATTTTTTTTTTAATTGGCTAAGATATAGTTTTGATTTCCTAGGTTTTGTAAATTTAAGGAACTAAGTATAGTTCACTAGCAACTGGTTGAAGTTTATTAAAGATATTTTACATTCGTTTCTTTGAAATTTAACCATAAATTGGCTTTAGCTTTAGCTTTCCTACTTTAACAATCAACGTTGCCTAAATCTGAGCTGGTCGCAGGACGTTGCAACGTGGCGTGGCAGTTGTTGCTGCTGTGATGTTGCTGCTAATTTATCTGGCGAGTGCGCCAAACGCATGTAAACAAGCCTCGGGCCAGGCATGTGTTTTTCCTGCTGCCCGTCTCCTCGTGGAATAAAAACAGACCAACCTCCCTCTCCCTCATTGCAGCTAACAAAAGTAGGCAAAGGATTCTGCCTATTGCCAATTCCGACGATACCGAATTTTTGCGGTGATCCTGTTGCAAGGGAAAAACGTTGCAAATACTTCCAAGAAATTGTTGTATAATTTTGAAATAAATATTAAATCTGTAAGTGTACAATAAATTAAAAAAAGATAACTAAAAACGAATAAAATCAAAGCATTTGCCATCACATTAAAAACTGCATCAAGGGGACGAATTAACTTATTTTCGAACTGTGTATTAGTCCTCTGCTGGTCCCCTACCGTAATGACCACAAATTAAAGAGCTGGGAGAAAAGCTTAACTTTCATTAATCGCGGCAAATGTCAGCGCACAGATTTCCCGCCAAAACAGAGCCAAGAGCGAAGGACATGGGGAGTTGGGGAAAGCCTGTGAAGGAGGCAGGAGCAGGCACAATGAGAAAGCGCTGCGCAGCTACAACAAACTATCAAAATAAATAACAGAACGTGACGGCCACGTAACGTGGCACACTCTAGAGCCCCCACCGCCCGGCCAAACCATCCTTGATGTCCCTGCCTCTGCCTCTGCCAGTGCCCTTTTGCACACCACACAATTGCCACACACAAACGAAACTTTTCAGCCACGAAAATTGCACATAAAACTTAATTAGTTTTTTCTCTCTCTGTTTGGCTTGTTTGGGTCTGCGAGTGTGCGTGTGTGTGTGTGTGTGTTTCGTGCTGTTTGGTCATTTTTATCATTTGCACTTAATTAATTAAGTTGTAGCATTTTTATTGCCCAACAGCAACAGCAACAAAAACAACGGCCAGTGCCTGGCATACGTATACATGTTTATGGAATAGTTGTTGTGTTAGAATACGAAATAAAAGAACCAATCGTACGAGATGCCCCCGAAAAAGAAATAGTTCGCCAGATGGAATTTCATTGGGAACTCGCAAGTAATTACAGCAAACAGTACGATTTGTAAGCGTTTCTGTTTCACAATTTGAGCATGTCCAATTCCAGAATTAATGTATACTAATGTAAATTCCCAATTAATTGTTAAAACAATTTTAATTGCATGTATCGTTTTGGATTCTTGAAGAAGCAATTAGAAAAGAAGGAACTAGGTCCGGAGGTGATTCAAAATCAAATGCAGTCGCAGTATAAGTCACAATCTTTTTTTAACAAATGATTTCAATTTATCTACTTACTATTGCTGTAGTTTTTTTTGTTTTGTTTGCAATTATTTTGGTTTCGGGTTTCTTCCTTTTTGTTTTGCTCACAACACTTTTGTCATCGGTTGTGATCGGAGTACATTTTCGCGTATACTGCTTAAACAGCATTTTCACCATTTGTATAGTACAATTAAGGAGGGAACATTATTTTAAACTCCTTCAACAGTTTTAATGCCTACATATTAAATTTTATAAGTATTTCAAATGGATCTTTTTTCGTTTCACCAACTAAAAGGGAAACTTGACGATCGCTCTTGGCGATACATTGACGCCTTACCAAAACGCAAGTAAAGCAGTATTTGCTTTATTTGTTATGTTGCCTATACCACCAAATGACTTAAGAACTAAAAGTATATGTTGAAAAAATTGGGGAAAACAGTTTTCTTCATAAAAACGCAACTTTGGTGTCAAAAAAAAAATATTTAAGAAAAATAACATACTTGATGGCCCTTCTGATTGTGTCAAAAACACGTTAAAAAAATTTTATTTAAACGAAATAACATACTTGATGGTCCTTCTGATTGTGTCAAAAACACGTTAATAAAACTATCATTTAAATATATGTTTCTTTTGCAAAAAGGATCTCATTTCTTGTAGAAATAGCATATACTTTTCGCTTGGTAAAAAAAATCCTGTACTCAAATACGCAAAAATAATATGGGTTTTGCATGAAGTAAACAGATTTTCTTGAAAAAAATTAAATAAATATATTTAAAAACGGTAAAAACTTGGGAAAGTGAAAACTTTGCTTGCACTAAGGATTTATTGGCTTATTATTCCAGCAGTTGTTTTGTGATTCCTATTGTTAATTTAGTTTCGGATTCTTATTGTTAATTTCGTATGTGTAGCATTTTAGCATTCACTTAATTCGGAGATGTGCATTTTAGCATTTATGTTCCGATTCCATCGTTTCAAAAAAACATATGTTTACTGATCGACGAAAAAGGAACACTTGAAAGGAGATGAAATAACCTGTAATGTTAAAACAAGAAAAACCAAATGTAAACAAAGTGCAAAACAGCTGGCAGTCCGTGATCCTTGATTATGGGACCGTAATTGGATTTCCGCAAGCAGAGCGCGTCATAAATATATAAGACATATATCGAGGCAAGTACATAAGTGCCAATAGATATGAAAAATTGATCAACTGCGCGCTCGCATCTACCGCCGTAAGCCGTAAGTCGTAAAAATTAATAGCCGAATGCTTCGAATGTAAATGGAAATGTACGGTGAAGAGGCGGGGGGTGGCGCCTGTTTTCGACCTGGTCGTCGACTTCAAGTACGTGTAATATCAATAAAATTAAGCCGAGACAAGATATAAGGGACCGAGTTGGAGCGAAGAGCGCAAAGGACCTGCGCGCAATCATAAAAGCGCGACAGTGCCAAACAATAAGCTGAAAGCCTCTTACATGTATTTTTATGCCCCACCACGAGGCACCACACTTAAGCCCCACCCACAGGCCACCCTCTTCCTATGCCACATTCAACTCCACCCCCCCTACGCCCAATGCCAGCGAAGGCGACGCCGCCGTGTCGCTCCTAATGCGACTTGAAAAGTCAACGACATCCGCCGTGGTGGACAGGAGGCTGGTGGCGGGGTGGGCAGGACGAAAGGCTTCTAAATGGCGGCACAGTCATTGTTTCGCCCTGAAGGATCCGCCAGCTGAAATCCACGCCAGACCTCCTGGTCCTTGATCCGCGACCCACTCTCGCCCTGCACAGGTGCTGCACAGTAGTGCAAGTCTGATAAAAGAATTTATTTAATTAGTAAATAATAGGGTCAAAGGTTAAGAAAAATGGGAGTTGCTCTTTGAAATCATTCGTTATTTAAATTTGCTATTTGTATACGTTAAAGATATCATAAAAGTGCAAGACAATCTTAAGGATATGGAAGTCTATACTTATAAAAGTACCTAACGCTTTAGGGATATAAACATCTCAATTGGTTTTCATTAAAGAACTTTATTAAGTTAAGTTTGAGAAATCTATAGCAGTTAAAACATTCTTAATATATGTATGTATATATATCAAGATAAATATCTCAATTGTTATTAATTGAAGAAGGGTTTAACTTTAATTTATGAAGCTATATTTCCCCTATTTAATTGTTCTTAAATCAAACACAGTTTGTACTCCTTTTTGGCATAAATTACTTAATTTAATTGAGCTAATTCTCAAAATACTCAGATACTTCTTATCTCTATCCCTTTTTAGATTTATTCCCTGAATTAATCCTTAAGTTTTTGGTCTCCAAAGTACCCCACTGTGCGAACAGTGTGTGCCGCTGCCGCGTTGTTGTTGCTGCTGCCGACTGAAGTGCTGCTTAAATATGAAAAACTAACTCGCAGCTGCTTTTCACATTTTCCTGCACTTGACACTAAATTCACTTTGGGTAAGTGGGTGCTTCGTGCACTTGAAGCGCACTTTCGCTTGACAACAAACCCACTAACGCATCCACATCCACATCCAGGTCCCAGGTCCACATCCACATCCACATCCATGCCGCATTCCGATGCAGTGCTGCATGTGTGCCGCCTTTCTGCGGAACTCTTCAGGTCCTCCAGCCGGGCAGGGCAGGTGCGCAATGTTCGTATAACGTACATATATTTATTTTATTACTTAAATAAATTACAAAACGGTAGTCGGTTAACCAGAGCCAAAGCCAAATGGCCGCCCGGCAGCCCGGCAGCCCAACCGCCTGGTGGTCCGCCCTGCCTCACCCCCGCTTAGCTGCATAGTTGAGGAGCTTAGCGCATAATATATTGTTGCAGTGAAGCAGCAGCAACACTAGCAACACCAAAAGCTACATACGTGCACTGAAAGAAAATTAGCCTACAATTGCAATTCTTTTCCAAATGGCCTCAGTCCAAAGTAGGGATTTAAGCAGCTTAAAAATCGTTTATATACACCTCAATTCAGTACACTTAGCGATTTATTTTTGGTTTGAATAGAGTTATTGGTATTCTAGGGATTTTTTATCGTCCTTAAGCCAACTTATCGGTTGTTATCGAGATATTACCTTTGTAATTAAAGATGCAATCCAACACACACTAGGGATGGCAGAATATATATTTATATGTATACTGTATCTATATTAAGAATATATAAATATATATATATATAAAGGGATTTTTTAATTTTACAATATATGTGGGATAAGTCAATATTCAGAATGTTATCGAACAATTAGAATCGCTAAATTAAAATACCTGTTTTGATAATTCTTAAATAGTACATTAAATCTACATTTCGGTATTTGAAACTATGATTTGCTAAATTTTCTTTATGAAATTAACCTCGATATTTATCGATATGTATTATTCAACTTTTCTTTTCGATATACATACATTTTATAAACAGCTTTATATGTAGTTTAAATTTAGAGATCATTCATAGACCCCAGAAAACTTCAGTTCAGTATTTACCTTTTGCCAAGATAAGTAATCAAATCGATCTACTTATCCAACCTATAATAAAGAGAGATTTTTGAATATATGCATGCATGTGCCATGCCGTCCAAGGCTTATATATATATTCGATAAATGATGTGTTCTGTGGAATATAATAAATCTCAAATATTTAATTGGAAAATAAATAGATTAACTGGCTTTATTTCAGGCAATTCTTTCCGTGCAACAAAAGGCAACAAAATGTTTGTTGGCCAAGTTGATAGAGGGACGGCATTGAGGCTTGCACTGCCAACGGCAGAGAGTGGCTGTGCGGTGTGGCCGGTGTGAAGTGTGTACAGGTGAGAGAGGATAGCCAAGAAGACAGGTGGAGACGGAAATGCTACGCATTTCGAGTGGCGTGTCCTGGATAGAATTTGGCAAGCTTGGGCAACTCTTTTTTTGCAGGGACGCAATTTTCTCTCCCTTCTCCAGTCATCAGCAGTCCCTCCTCAAAAGTTATGATCTTTATTATTAGGGTTCTAGTCTGACGGATTTTACATTGAGTTATTCACCCAAGCCATCTTCTAGTTTATATGAATTATTCGAGTATTAAGTAATTACACTTTGTTGATTGAAACAAAATAAACTTTATACTTTAAGGCAGAGGTGCTCACGCCTATGCACACGCGTCACATTTGTTTTTGTGAATGCACACGGCATGGAGGCATAGATAAGAAGGATTTTCAAGCACTCTGTGCTATACACAAACAATTTTGCACTTTCTTATTTGCTGTCGTTGTCCAATGCGATCAACAATTTCCATACGCCAGATTTGGGCACCCCTGCTTTAAGGATTAAACTGAAGCTCTCGTAATTTGTTAAATGATTAAAAAAACGAGAAGGAAAGCTAGTTTCGGGAAGCCAATAAATACTTACATTTGAAATTACTTACATTAAAATGCAGTCCTTTCAGTGCAGAGAAATTTTCTGAATATACACATAAAAATATTTTAAAAATGAAATATCGGACTTCGAACCTGAAATTCATGATCTTCAGTATGATATACTTACCAGGCCCCTCAACGCACCCCCAAAAATAAAGAACTCGATGAAAAGTGGCTTTCAATTCTTACGTATATGTATTATTTTGTTCAATTTCAATTTCAGATACTTCTCTATTTACAAATGAACTCCGAAGGGGGACTTGCTGTTTCTACACACCGCTCTCAAGAATCGGACATATATGCTGTATATATATATATATGTATATATATGTTGTATTGTGTATTTGTATAAACTTCGTTAATAGTTACGTATAATATGCTTATATATTTCTATATTGTTTCAGTTAATCTTCTTTGCTTTGAAAGTTCTCCATTTGATTACGTTGCCAAAGAACAAAATGGGGGAATCCCCTGGGAAAGGTTATGATGGGTGTGCTACTCCTTAGCCGTAATAGTTGCCCGGCGCCTGTGTGGGATAACTCTTGGCCCCACCATTGCTGGAGGAGTAGCCATCGGAGGAGCCGCCGCCCCTGGACGAGGGATTCTCACTGAAGAGGCCGCCAAAGTTCTTGGAGCTAAAGATGTCGCCCAGACCACCGCCGCCGCCGCCGCCTCCTTGAGCTCCTCGATTGGCGTTGCCGCCGCCGCTGAGCAGGCTGCCCAGGAAGCTGCCAGCTCCGCCGCCAGCGCCGCCTCCTGCATTGCCTCCACCGCCGGACAGCACAGAGCCGAGCAGGCCGCCCAGGATGTTGCTGCCCGAAGAGCCACCGCCGCCAGAGCTAGCTGGAGATCCACCTCCATAGCCACCGCTGGGCTGATAGGCAGCTCCACCGCCTCCTCCATTACCGCCGCCGCCATTGGCTCCACCGCCCTGCAGCTGCTTGGCTATCTGGCCTGCAATGATACCGGAGACCGCTTGACTCACCGCCGGATTCGAGAAGAAGTTGGAGAAGAAGCCACCGTTCTTGTCCTTGGGCTTCTGATCGCCACCACCACCATTGTTCTCATAGCCAGGGGCTGGCGGTGTGTAGCCAGGACGCGGCTGGTAGCCGCCCGGTGCGGGCTGGTAACCGCCAGGAGCGGGTTGATAGCCACCAGGAGCGGGCTGATAGCCGCCATTGCCAGGCTGATAGCCGCCGTTGTAGCCATTGGGCTGGGGATTGTAGCCGCCACCGTAGGGATTGTAGCCGCCACCACCAGCGTTGCCAGCATTGCCAGCATTTCCACCATTACCGCCGCCGGAGTTCGGGAGGCTGGGGTACAGGGAATGGCCGCCAGCCGAGAAGCCACCACCGTATCCGCCGTTCGGGTCCGCCTCAGGTAGCGGGGCACTTGGAACACTCGGGGCATTCGGGGCGTATGCGTTATGGCTCACCTCTGGCACGGCAGGATCGGCGTTCAAGCAGAGCAAGCAATGTGTTAGCCACAAAAGCGGGTTGATTGGTAAGGTGATACAAACAACATAAAAGGGTAAATGGAAACAAAAGAAAACGGAGAACACAAATTAGGCGAAGAACACAAAAGAAAAAGAACTTAGCTTAGCTTCGATTATTTTCGATATTCTCATTTTGTTTTGATTAACAATTGCACCGATTAAAATCTACACAACTTTGAGTTTCATCCGCCCGGGCTTAGGTCTAAGTTAAGTCTTCGCTGTAGTATATTAAATATATAACCTTCACACACACATATTTAATGCTATATACAACTCTCCCCATCGTTTAGTTGCCTTTGTTGTTTTTCTTCATTTTTGATTAATAAATACTCGAATACTTATTGTTTGCTTTGTTAATTTGTTTGCGGGATTAGTATTTGCATTATTTGGTTTCGGTTTCGTTTTCGTTCTCGGTTTTTTAGTTAGTTCTTTAGTTAATACTGTTCTTACAGGGTTTACATGGGTTCAGAGATGGCAAATGAATGTGTTAGGCGAAATGTGTCCCAAAATAAAATCAAGTTTACAAATACAAACGGACGGAGTAAATATTCCGGGCTCGATGTACACCGGAATTTACAGCATCATTATCAGGTTTAAAAATATCGGGGCCTGTTTTCTCAACTCCTTCAATTGGAAAATTTATAAATGATAGTATATTAAATGGGTTAACTATTACTGGGACAAATTGGCTGCAAATATCAACGTTTGTGTTTAGCCTTGAGTATCTGTAGTTATTTTTGGCTCTCGATTTGTTTTTCAATGTTGGTCTGGCAGTTGGTTGTTAGCAATATGTAAATGCATTCGTCGTGACTCTGTTTGATTCTCTCTTACGATTAGTTTGTTTAGCTTAGTTTTTAGATTAGTTCCGAACACCTTAGGGCTAGCTTAATGTTTTTTATTCTCTTTAAAATGCCATTTAAATTGCTTTCACTGGTTATTCATATTATTTATTATTATTAATCCGTATACAAAAAAAGAGAAAAAAATATGGAGAAACTTGCACTTGGTGCACTGCTGTTCGACTGTAGCTCATTATGCATTTTGATTGACATGCGTATCTCTGTATCTACAACACTATCCATCTAAGTATCTGTATCTGACAGCGGCAGTGGCAGTGTCCAGTGTCCATTATTTTGGCTACCAAAAAGCCGGACGTCTGGGCCTTAAATTCGTAACATCAACAAACATGAAATTAACATCAAAGTTGCCCAACCAGCCATGCGTTTGTGCGAGGTCCTGGCTGCTGCTTCCCACATCCTTGCTGCCTGTTGTGTGTGTGTAGCGGTCAGACTTGAGGGAGGGCGGGGCTCTTGTGCCGTCTAAGCCCGAAATTAAATTCCAATTTAATTGAGCTGCAAAAAAGAGCACTACTCCCGGGCACCGGGCACCGAGGGGGATTCCCTTGACTGATTGTCGAAAACACACAAATGAACTTGTTGTATGTATGTGTATACACACACACACACTCACACACACGCCCGCTAGCCGACACACAATATTAAATTGAAATTACGTATACGAAGTGTGTGCTGGACGGGCAAGGGCTGGCGTACAAAAAAAATGCCAATAACGTGGCGAGAGCGTCAGAATAGCGACTGCCAGTGTAATTAAAACACAACTAAGGGACACAAAGTGCCCCAAACATGTTGCAGAATACTTTGAAGAGTCGGTTGAACTTAGTTCTCCCCTTCCATACATTATTCATGCAAGATTTTCGTAATATAGGAAGGAGTCTAAGCTGCTGCAATCTGATATATTAAGTACTTGCTGCCGTAACTGCCACTGCTTCTGATTTACAATATTTGTTCTTATGCTTATGCCAAAATAATACAAAGAAAATATAAAAGAAAAGGGATATAACGGGAGAACTTAAAGGTAAATAAAATGAGAAAAAAAAGAATACATAATTTGACAGCATACTACCATTTTCGCAGGACCTTTTTCTTGCCAACTATCTGCTATTATTTTGTTTCAAACCTTTTATACCGATCTAGTTTTGCTTTCGAAACTCTAACATTGAGAATACGCATTTTTTCCAAGTAAATATTATTGATCTTTAGCAGTTTTTCTTCTGCTTTTCTCAATAGCAACATTTTGTTTTAAATTTGTTTGTATTTTGTATTTAAATTCCTAATAAGCTTACTAACGAAATTCCCTGTACATTTTGCAAGTGAAATTTACGCATTGATGTCCTTGTTATTGAGCGAAAATGGCAGTATGCTCTGTCGCTGCTAAGCTTTCTCTGATTTGATCATTCAATGATTCAATGCTTGAATTTTCCAGGGGGTATCTTTTTGCGCTGATCGTCGTCGTCGTGGTGGTTGCTACTCCTGCCATGCCGTCACAGTTTATTACGTGTGCAGCAGGGCAAGGAGCAGGATGCTGACAGTGGCCAGAAGGAGCGGCGCTCCGCCTATAACACTGCCTGCCGAGGGATGTGCCTGAGTGCGTCGGTTATAGGGATTCTGCTGGTTTTGATTCTGATACTGTGGCGGTGGCTTGTTGTACATATTCGCGTTGGAGTGCTGCGACTGATAGCCCTGGTAATTGCTGCCATAGGGCGCCAGGCCACCGCCGCCGCCGCCCAGGATGCCCAGCGTTGAGCTGGGTAGACCCATGCCGCCGCCGCCGCCGCCACCACCACCGATGCCAGCACCGCCTCCAACGCCACCGGGCGGACCGCCCGTGCCAGTGGGCCCGCCGCCGCCATAGAACGGTAGCTGGCCGAAGACGAAGGGCGGATTGTAGGGATTCACCGGCTGCAGGCCATGCATCGGGTAGCCGGGATTGAGGACGCTGCCTGGATGATTGGGTTGGGGGAATTGCTGGAACGAGGGCGCCGACGTGGGCGAGTTGTACGGGAAGATGGGCATGTTCGGGATGATGGGCATGTGGTGCTTGGCCCCAAAAACGTAGTGCGGATCGATTATGCCCGTTGAGGAGGCGCCCGCTGCTCCCGCGTTACCGTTTCCGTTCCCATTCCCGTTTGAGTTCGCGTTTCCGGACTTGTCGCGCTCCCCATTTCCGGCGTTTCCGTTTCCGGCCGCCATTTGCGCGTCGCCGCCACCACCGCCGCCGCCGCCGCCCTGCTGATGGCTGTAGGTGTAGGTGTTAAGCGTGGGATTCGATGAGGCGGGTGCAAAGATGTTGTTCTCTGGTCCCTGGCCCAGACTCGATCCTGTTAGTGGGTTAGTTGTTTTCGGTGGCGCACACAGAATAAAAAGGAGAATGCGAATTGCGTTTGTTAATGCCTTTGGCCATGACCATGACCCTGCCCTGCCCCAGCCAGCTGCCTCCACTTCATCTTTGCCACTAGCAGAGCACAGACAAAACTCACTTAAGGTGGACTGATTCAAAGTTAATCTTCTTTAGTACCAAATTGTGTTTAATTCTGATTAAAAAAAGGTAAATAGCATACTTTAAAAATGCATTAAAATGTGATTTGATTGAAGCTAATTTTGGTTATATTTAAATTTTTAAATCCCTTAAAAAGGTGTCATAAACTAGGCTACAAAATGTACAAGCATACATCGAATTGGATGCTCTTACAATTGTAATTCGGACACCAATTAAAGGTGATTTCTGTGGCTCCTTCGCATACCTAAACTTGATGTTTCATTACTTTTACAAAGTACTGGAAAATCAAGAAACTTAAACTTTATTCATTATCTAATCTGTACAAATATTTGCCTGATCATAAACCTACAAAAACTTGTATCAAACAAACATTGGATTGACACAAAAACAAGTATTGACATCTTTTGAAAAACTTCCTTTTAGTATGCTGTGAATTATTGACTTTGCTGATACATTTTCAAATACTGAGACCATGTTTCCAGTTGGGTTTTTTTTTGCGGAAACAACATAAATTATCTTTAATGGTTTAAGTGTTTTCGCTGTGCTTTTTTCTATATATTGAAGTCATGCATAAATATGCGGCAGAGAGGCGGAGAAGCCGGGGTGGGCGCTGTTTCAGCGGTCGATTAGTTGGTTGGTTAGTTAGTTGGGAAGCCTTTGAGCAAATGAGGCGATGAATGAGCGAGCGAGCGAGTGATTGATTGATTGATTGATTGTTAGATTGATTGAGCTGGCAAAAGCTCTGGGCGTGTGTGTGTGTATGTTGATTGGTGGGTGTATGTCTGCCTAAGTTTAGGTGTGCAGGCTGATGTGTGTTAGATCGCCATACATATTCAAATAGATTATACGTATATAAAAAAAAGAGACACTAAACAAAGAATTAAAGCCAAACAATTAACAAAGAACAAAAAAGTTAAATTTTGAGTAGTGTTAATATCCTTGCAGAGGATTTCAAAGTTAACTGGAATTAGCTTCAATTCAAATTTAACTTGGAAATACGTTATGTCGTACAATATTTCGTTATTTTTCTATTTCAATTTAAATAAACTATTTTTTGAATATTAGAGATTTTTTAAAAAATATATTCGGGTGCTCCAGAGTTCACTAGAGTTTTCAAACCGCCACAAAAGTGCCCTAAAGTAGGCAATGCAATTTTAGATGTATTGTTTCTTACAATATCCAATTTTGTAAAAAACTCTAGAGGTTTCTGTAGATATGACAAAATACTGGAACTGTACGTACAAAACAGACTTGTGACGAGGACCAATTGGCCTCATAAAATTAACATAAAACTCTTTTCGACTCTGCAAGGAAATTGAAATCTTCGGCGCCCGAAGTAGCCCGTTCTTCCCCATAAATCCAGGATAAATTCCAGATAATCCGCATAAACCGTGTTTGGGGAACCACAAAAAAGATAAGGATGCCAATCCGCGAATCCCGACAATAACCGACAACTCCCCCAGGGAAGCGCACAACATAAGAAATCAAGTGTTGGGGATTCCAAGTTAAATACCTGACGGATTGGCCGAGGGCGCTGCCGAGTTGGGGCTGCTGTTGACGGATCCTCCGCCGGAGCGACGCTTGCAGGTGGGATAGCTGCCGCAGTCCTTGCCATCGCGCTGGCTGTAGCTGCACGAGTCGCTGGTTATGATGCACTCCTCGGTGGGCAGGCAGCCGATGTCACCGCATCCACGGCCATACTCTGTGCCCGCGACAAGTTCGGGATCATAGATCATGGATCAGGGGTTTTCAGTTGTGTGGATTGTGTGTGTGTGGGTGGAGGTCAAAATCATAAGGAAAAAAGGATACAAAAACAAGAACAAATTATAAGCCTACATTTGGGGTCTCGGATTCTGGGTTCTTCTCAATGTCAATGATGTAGGTTTGATGAAGTCATGAAATTTTCACCACCGATCTTCAGTCGATCGGTTGTCATTTTTGGGGAAATTACAAGTTACGGGGAGAAATGATAATCATAATAAACGGGGGGCAGGAGCTCGCAGACCGGTGCCGGCGAGTTCCTGGTCTCCGAATATCACGTATACGTACTGGAGTAGGCTTCCACGGTGAGAATGCAGCTGGCGAAGAGCGCCACAGCCAGAAGGGGCAGTGCCAGCATCCCGTTGCTCATCGATGCCACGCCCATGGTTTTCTCTATCTCAAGTCGCCTTTAAGCCGCCCTGCAATGGAGTGCGAAAAGAAATATTCATTTTTAGTTGGCCAACTTTCAGACAAGGTCTCAAAAATAAGTTTGACAGTTCACAGTGGCTGCTGACAAAATACATACACTTACAATAAAGGAGAGATATTTCTTCCCTATATTGAATTGAATTTAATTCATTAAGAATTAAATTAGTATTTAAGTTTTTACTGTCTAGGTTTTATGTAAATGTAAGTTAACAAGTAAATGCTTTTTTCTACATCAAATCGGATCTGATTTGCAAAAGAAAAATGAATAGATTACTCATTGGTCTAGTTCGGTTTATTTCACACTATCAGCAGATCAATTTAGCAAAGTATTTATTTTTTAAAGAATTCTTTTCTGACCCAACCTCGGATTTGGAGGCAACAACTGTTTGCGAGTTGGTTGCCAAGGTTGCCAGACCGTTGGTGGAAGTACACAGCCTGTTTAAAATACTAAATTCTAAAAATACTAAAATCTAAAGTAAAAAGATAAGTATTTTTCAACAATATGAAAAATTGTAAAGTAAGGTTTAATCTGATTAATATAATTATTTAATCGGTGAACATGCACTAAAAATAAAGTACATAAATCCATATAGATTTTGGAAATAATTTAAAAATCCTTGTGCTTTTTCTGGTATTTTACTAGATTGGTGTTCTTTTTTCATATACGATTTCTATGTTCTCTGTATCTGGCAAGAAGCTCCACTCGCGAAACGCACTGTTCAGATACAGCTGAGACAGCCGCCGCGCCGCCTGATTATTATTTATATGTTGCAGCAGAGCACATGGGGGCCGAGCCCTTTGGCAGGCCAAGTTTATTTATCACATTGACAGCTGGCTCAAGTTAAATGCGGTCTCGATGCGTCACAGGGCAAAGATAGGGAAGAGAATAGAGAAAAAGGGTAAGAAGGGGGAAAAACAGAAAAGCAGAAAAGGGGAAAACCGCAGACAGCGACCAAATGGCGTCGCATTATTTTGGCAATAGGAAAAACGCCCAATATCCACGTAGGCTGTGACGCAAACTTTTTTCTCTGCGTTAGGGTTACCGTACTGCTCGTGATTAGAATGGAAAATAATTATTTGGCCACCTGCTGTGGATAAAATCTAGTTGCTGTAGCCCTGAAAGGGGCAAATTTGACATTCCAAACCTTAGTCACACAAACCTCAGTCAAACCTCAGCTACGAAAACACGAAGTCATCAAGGAAAAATTAAAATTAGCAAATCGGGAAAAATGAGTTCGCTCGTATCACCTGAAGTTGCAGCCTATCGAGCATCGTTCATGATCTTGAGTCGGGAGTACGCTAGGCTGCAAAATGATATGGTCGAGGGATTCCTCGTGAAGCTGGTTGAGCACAACTTTTTCCTATGGGAGATCGGCATTTTTGGACCACCGGATACCCCATTCGCCGGCGGCTTCTTCCGTGCGCACCTGAAATTCCCCAGAAACTATCCGTTCTCGCCGCCGAGCATGCGCTTTCTCACCAAGCTCAGCCACCCGAATATCCACAAGGACGGCAAGGTGTGCGTCTCGCTCCTGGAGTTGAACGACATTGAGTATCCCAACGAGTGCTGGACACCCATCCACAGCGTGCGCACCATACTCTTGTCGATAGCACTTCTATTGTGTGAACCGAATATAGAGTCAGTGGCAAACGCATCGGCTGCCTTCTGGTACAATCGCTGGTTGATGAGCAACGGCAAGGAAACCAAGTATGAGGACGTGCTGCACCAGGAGGTCTGCGAGTCCGCTGCGGAGGCCAGACGCTTGGGCATCAAAATACCGCTCACCCGTGAGGAGTATTGTGTCATACACCAGCCGGATTCCGGTCCGATTACTGATGATGAGGACGAAGATGATTTTGAGGAATAGAGGGAGACGACAGAGGAGGCCATGGAGAAGGAGGAAGAAGAACATGGGAGGTCCAACCCGGACAGGAACCAACGGAGACAGGATATCATCATACCATCATATCATCATACCAAACCCCATCCATGGACGACAGCGTCTTTCCTGCGGCTGGGATCTGAACATTAATAAAAACAGAATCAACTAAAATGTATTCAATTTTTGCAAAATACAAGGGCATAGGGATGGAAAAATATCGATACACATATCTATAAGTCGTATCGTGGCCATTTTTTAATATTCTGGGCAATGCTGCGATATATCTAATTGGACAGTTGTTTATGGAAATATTTAAAGATAAAAATCTAAATTTCTCTTGAAGCAGTTTCAAAGGAACATATGAAAAACGGGCTTAGTTTTTTCCTACTTTTAGTTGTTTATGAATGAGAAATTCATTAAGGCTATTTAAAATTTAAATCAATCTTTTTATACATTTCATTTAAAGTATTCCCTTTACGACTAAATGGTTAAGTCTCATTAAGTTAACTGCTATATTTATGAACATCTAAATTTAAAGATTTTCTTATGTAATAATTTATGCTACATAAAAGTGAGAAAATATAGTTACTAGGGCTTTTATAGGGTAGGGTAATGCTTTTCATTTCCTTACCAAGTCTTCAAATATAAATTTATAAATAAACTTGTAAGACTTGCTATAACTCATCTGGCACTTCGAGCTGGCGATCAAAACGGTATAAATGTTTCCACATTAAATACTGTTACATTTAATAATCCCTATTTTTAGATTAAATACATCTTCCTCCAAATTAAATTTGCTGTGAAAAAGTGTTTATGTGCCAAACGCAGTAAAAATAGAAAGCCACATTTGCAGTCATTTAGATGATATTTTCAGTTAAATCAATAATTATATGGCAAAAGCAGTATCCAGCTGCATATATGTATGTACATATAGGTATTTAGTCGTATAGAGAACATCCCAGTTGTCTTAAATATGGAAAATGCAAAAGGAAAATCAATTACAAATGTTGTTTTTTAATTGTTTTGATTTAATATCGATATATTGAAGATGGCCAATTTCCATATTTTGACAGGTGATGCTGGCAATTCTATCCGGCTTCCCGCAGTCAACTTCAGACTTAGGTTAGAAAAAAGAAAATCATTTAAATTCATAACCCATCAACCCATTGCAGGGAATAAATTGCTAAAAAGCGAGCGTGGAATTTTAAACTTTCCCTTACTTCCTCTTTGCAAACAACTTTTTGTCGGAGGATCCAGAAAATCGCCAACTCATTCCAGTCCAGCTAACCTAAAGGCACTCGCTCCATCACAGTTAGCCCCACCTTTCGCCTAATCAATTGCCTTTCGCCGTGGAAATATATCAACCGAAAAAGCCTGTGGAATTTTTGCCGCGTTTCAATAGATTTAAAAAATGGAACGAATTTTTTTCAGAGCTCGTCCTCCGTTAGCCGGAGTCCACTTGCAACATTTCCATATTTTGCAAATGACTTGGCATCTTTTTCCCTTTTGGGGGGAGCGCCACAAGCGGAAAAATGTAGCTTCAGCGTGGAGGAAATTAATTTAACGTTTCTTTTCGTTCACATTTTGATTAAATTTGAATTCCGCTTAAAGATCTCCCCTCGTTCTTTGCCGCTAGTTTGCAGGAGTATAGCCACGCAAATGAAAACGCATAAATTGGTCGTCTGTGTATGATTTGTGCACTGCTTCATTTGTTCCCACAAAAATACACCCACGACGAGAGTCCGAGATGAATGAATGAGTCCAGGAGTAGTAGTGCCAAAAAAAAAAAAAGACAGGAAAACCAGCAGAGAAATGTGCAGGACACATGATGGGTAGCAAGGGTATTTGTATAAGGTCTCTATGCTTCCCACTAATAATAAAACTTCGCTGAAAAAGTATCGCATGTCATCGGAAAAAGAAAGAAGGTTCCGGGGATATTTCTGCATTTTACATATCTTCGTTTTTCACTCGAAATTAAATCTATAGAAAGTGCGCGAACTTTGGTTGTTTATTATTCACCAGCTTCGTTTGAGTATTTCGCTTATTGCGATTAAATTCAGTTCTTTTCGGGTAAAAGAACCTAAAAGCTAACAATTATTTTTGTATAATACATTAATATATAACTATAATTATATTTTTACATACTGTACAGTTGTATAATTATACTTTTATAATTGGGGATTATAATGGAAACAAATAACCAATATAAGTATTTCGGTAACATTTCGGTTTTGGTTGAAATGTTTCATTTCGCTTATGATTACGGTTTCGATTCATTAAGCAAAATACGTTACGGTTACCAGTTTCGTATCGGTTAAACAAAAATCCATATCTTTTATTTAAAACCTCTCTGTTTTTAACAGTTCAATCTTTTACATATTTCATAGATTCTTAGATATATAATGAATGATTATTTATGATTAGAGCGAATAGGCAGTGAGGCGTTCAAACTGTTTCCGTTTAAACTTTTTCTCAAAGGGTTTATGATAAACTTAACACTTGAAAGACGTTCTGCGCTTTCTTTTGTACCTAAAGCTACCTTTGCCAAGTTAATAAGTTTTGAATATTTACAAGAATTGAGCTTCCATTTTTTAGAATACCTGTTTTTGAACTGACTCTTTTAACTGTTTTTAAGTTTTTCCTTTGCCAAAAGTGTGCTTGCTTTTTCTGCCGGCTTTAAAGGTAAATCATAAGTTTTTCCCACACATTTTAATTGAAATAAAATCACAATTCGCAACCGTAAAAGTATTGCGGTTAATTCATTTGAAAATGCAATTCGATGAACCGATACATATGGTTTCGGGTATTTCGCTCAGGCACAAATCGGTTTCGGTCTTGATTCGGTTATACCGGTTAAAAATAAAGATGGTTTAGTACAGGTTTAATATCTTGGCAGTATTTGATTTCCAACTGTTTTCCAATACGCTTTTATTTATTAGTATTTTATTAGTAAATTTTTATCAGAATTGCTTTTTGGTAAACATTTTAAACAAACGATCTGGGTTAGCATCGAAGTTTGGTATTTCCCCGCGTCCAGGGTAGCTGTATTGCCTAATTCCTCGCTATATGGCAAACTGCCTTACCCGCAACTCCACTCGACTCGACCACTGTCCGTCTGTCCGTCCGTCTATCTGTCCGTCGCCGTACATTTGTCTGTGCGGGCCACGTCCCGGTCGACGGAAGCCAAAAGTGGAAATGCATGATAAATGACACAAGGTTTGGCTCTTCTTTTTTCCGCTGTTTCTTATTATTGTTGTTTTTTGTTCTTTCTTTCTTTTTTTTTTAAGGCAGCAGCGGGTGGCCGAGGGATGTGGACAGGCCTTGTACAACAACATGAAGAACGAGAGCGACAACAACAAATTTTATTTCAAGACAACACACACACACACAAACAAAACAAGGATCTCCGGGCACAGCACGAAAATTGTGAAACGATGACGTCGTAAATGTTTTGTTGCAACATTTTTCGCTTGTATGTACGTAGGGTGGGGAGGGCGCAAAAAAAAAAAACAAACAAAAAATACAGAAAAGGAGGTGCAAAAATATGGGAAAAAATGAAGTAAAAACAGCGAAGCAAACTGTCCGCGAAACGGAAGCGCAAATAAAACAACTGCAGGGGTAACCAGCCAAGCGGCCAGTGGCGTCGCGTCGCGTCGGGTTGCATGGGGGGTAGGTAGGAAAATGAGGCCGGAGAAAAGGGGCAACCAAGAATGGGGGAAAAAACCAAGGAAATCAAGCCACAATGAGCCCAACTGTGCGCTGTGCCATGGTAAGTGATGGCCACCACATGAAGGCCTTCTTGGGCTACAACGGGTGCCGCCAAGTAAGAAAGCAAGCACACATTTATCACTAACTTAATTCCCTAATATTTATAAGGACAATATATTTACTATTATAGCTTTGAGAAAACTATTTAATTTGGGTTGTTAAATGATTTTTAAGGGACTTAAACAAGTCAGAAGTCCAGCCTGATAAAAATTAAACATAAAACCATTGTGTATTTACGTGTCATGTACTAAGCTTTACCAAAACTTTCTAATTAAGCAACTGAATTTAAGAGTTAGGCGACTAGGAGTCCTTTTCAGCAGCCATGGTTCCGTGGCATGTACATACATATATTCAAATCCCAGCCCAGGCTGACCCACCGACAACAGGAAGAAGAACTGGAAGAACATCGCCGAGCCACGCCGGCGGGCAAGCGAGGGAAATGGGAAAAGCAGGAAGCCGGGCGAAGTAAGCGGGAAAAGCGGGAAAAGGCAGCAGCAGCAGCGCTTTGGGCTCGCAAAGCATAAACCGAAAATTCACACTTGGTTACTTCCTTCATGACTTTGGATATTATTGTGGTTTATGTTAGTGCTGTCACTTGCCCGCCGGCCAGTCACGCCCCTCGTCCCTCGACTCCTCTGTGCTCCGGGTGATGTATGAGTCCATGAAATGCGATATATTCATGTTAAATTATTTTGCAACAGCAACAAATACAGAAATGGTAGCCAGCTAAATAAAATACAAAAAAATGAAGGCAGAGAAAGAAAGCGAGATGTCAGAGAGCGAGAGTCGCCCGCCAACTTCCTCACTTGATATTATTTTTTCTGCTTTTTTTTTGTAGCAACTTTGGTGCAAAGTTTGGCGCCAGTTTGAAAATTGCAATTGTAATTGAACAAACAATTAAAACTTTTAAATATTGTGACAGCATTTTTACAGTTAATTGCACAGGCGAACGAGCAGCTGCTGCCGCGCCCCATCCCCATGCGCCTCCATTCATTACTTCCAATTTATTTCAAAAACTTGTCCCCCAGCCCTGCCAGCCCTGTCCTGCCTGACCCCCAGGAAAATCCTGCCAACAGTTTGCCCTTTTGGCCTGCCAAAAATAGGTGCAAAAAAAGGAAAGCACTAACTCGCCGTCGCTAGCTGGCTCTCTTTCTGTCTGCCATTATGGCAGCGCCGCGTACTGACAACTATTTGTCATTAGCTGCGGGGCGTTCGGGGGCGTGGCCGGCTATATGCTTTTAGCGGAACTCCAAAATGGAAATTATAGAAGCCCCGTTCTAAAAAAAAAATAAACTGAAAAACTTGGCTCTCTGCTTAGTTTAATAAAAGGCTTAAAGGCTGCCTAATTTTTATATTTAAAATTTTAATCATTTGCTATGCTTTAACATTGTTAAACTGTGGATTTCAGGCCAATAAACTTTCATTCTAATTTGTTTAAATTATGGCAATAGTCTCTGAAAGATCACAGAGTAAGAAAATATCCGTAAAAACTACAGGTACCTAAAGATGGATATACAAATTTATTTATCGATACTGTACCGATATTTGACGCAGAGGTTAATATATAAATCGATATTTTACCTTAGCTATATAAGTGTGAAACGTCGATATTCTGTTTAATAAATCGCTCTGTCACGAAATACATTTTAAATTCAGTTTAAAATATTATTGTTAAAATTAAATAATATATAATATCAATTAGTTCGCTTCAACGATATATAAAACGTAATCGGTAATGCAATAACATTTTTCTGTGGCGATATATATATATATATTCAGTTCATTTATAGAACAGCTTAAGTTCAGTTTAAAATATAATTGTGTCAAATATATATAAATATATATAATATAAATAATTTAGTTTTAACTATATCCGTAATAAAATCGGTAATTAGATAACGCCGTGGCGATATATGTGTGAATCGATTTTCTGTTAAGAATATCGAACTGTGACAAAAAACAATCTAAGCATAGCTTAAACTATTATTTTAGGAAATTATAAAATAAATATATATATATAAATATATATAAATATATAAAATAAAATAAGTAATTACATAACATTTTCCGTTTATTAAATTGATATTTTTATATTATCTACTCTATTTTTAGATATTTCATATTTCGATATAAAGAATTCAACGATATTTTCGATATTAAACTTAGAACGATATTTTTATGCCGATATATTTGGGCATTTCCCCTCGATATACGTACAAGTGCCATGAAAAAAAGTAGAGCGAGGGCGACTTTAATTAACGAACGTCGCGAGTTTGCTTGTTCCTCAAATTTATTTCGGTACGGTGGCAGCATTTCTGGCTTATTAAATTCCACAGGCTAACTAAAAAAAATCGAAAATAGAAGCGCCAGTGGCGCCGGGGACAAAACGTCAAAAAGGTATGGGTACGGTTCCTAAAAAAATGTCAATTTGTGGCCAGAACAGGCTCCAGGGGAGAGGGCAAAAAAAAAAACGAATCACAAAAAGGCGGACTACAAACAACAAAAAAAAAAACTGAAAAACGGAAAATCTTTTGTAGGGCAGTTAATTAAAAACTTCACATTAAGAGCAAAACGTGGGCGGTGGGGCATAGGGGCGTGGCACAGGCACACATGGAGGAAAATGTGACAAAAGGAAAGCTTTCAGAATTTCCGCCGACTGCAGCAGTCGTTATTAAAAACGTCGGGGGGCGCCGAAATTGAAATGCATATTGAAGGCGTTCGCTCAATGGGGGGCCAGTCAAGGCAACCGCTTACGGTTACAAATTATTGCGATCTGAACAATCGAATGATGTATGTATGTCCAGCCTGATGGGGCTCGACATTCCTTGGCCCCCCAGTAATTTTTCACTTACACGCAACGTGAGAGCCACAGCATGTGGCGCGAAATTATCACCAAAGTGGGTCAGCATTTCAGCACTGAGACATGTTAGAGGTTGCAAAGACATGCAAAAATAAGGCATAAATGATATATATCCAATATATATCGATTTATGATTTGAATTTGCTTGGCCCAGAGTTCTATGACTTCTATTTAAGTTATTTATCATTCAATTGATCCAATATCCTTTAGCCTGTTAATAAAACTCCTAAGCTATAAATTCGAATATTTCTTTCAATTTCTATAAGTATAAACTAATTAATGGTAATTAATATTTAAAGGTATAATGGGTTTACAAGCATTTTAATAACATTCTACAGAAAGCATCTTCGACAGCGTAAAGTATTCTTAAAAAGCGTTACTAGACGGTTCGACTTAGCCTTGTTCCTGCTCGATCTCACAGACTTTAAGAGCTGTAGCTACAAAAATGGCTGACAACATTAATTTTTTTTTAACACAGCAATGGAAATGATAAAATACTTTAAATACAAATCCCTAATATTAATTTCTTCGATTTCTTTCTCTGTCCCGAACCTGTCGCAGCCCGGCATGATGATGATGATTGATTTCGTTAATTTAGTTGAGCAGCTGAGCTCGTGGCGAGCCATGAAAAATGCATGACACACAGAACGGCGGAGGACGAAACGCTCCTGCGATTCAGTTAATCTAATGGGAGCCGGGTAGTGGACGTGGAAGTGGTAGTGAAGCAGCTGCTACTCCAGGTCCTACTCTCTGGCCCATTGAAAACTCAATGAAAAGCACCAATCGCAGTAGGAAAAGGTAGATATCGAGAAGGGTCAGCTGTTACGCGCAGATTGAAATGTGATTCGAAGTTAACAGGGGCAGGACATCTCAATGGCTTCAATATTTCTTGGGGTTTTGATGAAAACTACTCAAGATAAGATAATAGAAATTATATTATATATGGCGAGCAAGTAGCAAGTAACTATTATTTATTACGAACTTAAAGAATATACAGCAGTTCGTCTTGACGCGGGCGGAGAGCTTCCTTTCTGCTTTTCCGCTCGACTTTTTCCGCACAATCGATGGCTGATTGCCCCCGCCGAAAAGAGTTGTCACACAACATAATGAATCGGAGGGCTGAAAGTTAATCCCCAGCTTCGCATCGCATCGCCGCTTTATTTTTCGATCAACTCGAGGAAAGTTTTTTTGGAGGACTCTCCAGACGCTCGCGCTCCATCGACTGGCAATGAGTGGGCTTGGTATTCGGTTGGGAAAACTATCAAGTGGGCGGGACGGAAACGGTGTTTTCCTTGTTTCCAGCTCCTTGTTCCTTGCGCGCTCGCTTAACCCTCGAGTGCCCGGGGGCCGCTGTAAGGGGGCCGGGAAATGGTTCTGGGTATTTATTTATGTCGTCGCTGGCGTGGTTGTTGGCGCTGTTATTTGTTGTACTTATTAGCAGTACATAAGAATAACTATCAGCCGGAGGGTGCACTTTTCCAGCTCCAGCACCAGTACCATCTTCAGCTTCTCCTCCTGCACCCCGCCACCACCCCTGGCAAAGTTTAGCCGGTAATAAAGTTTGCTTCAGTTTCAGCGATGTAAATTCTGCTTTTTGCCTCCGCTTCAAGCCATAAAATGTGCAGCAGAATACTGGACCTGCTCCGGCTCCTCCTCTGGCCTGGTCTTGTTTTGTAATCATTTCATTTCTTAGTCAAAGAAGTCGGAAGTTATTATTTGCTAGGCAACTAACACAGCATGGACCCGAAACACGCAAAAAATGATGGGGAGGAAAACTCCGGCGAAAAATACTCCTTGGAGATGGAGAACAATTGAGCTGGCGACGCGCCCTGTAAGCGAGCAAAGTTTAAATTGCAGTTGGGCGAGAGTTTTAAATTATGTGACCAGCACTTGGAACTCAATATCCCGGCATTCGCTTGCCCAGCTAATTGCTGTCTCTAGGAAATCTTTTACTTTTCAGCTAGGAGCACCCACATCGCGTATACGCCCCGTATCGATAAAGTGGCGAACACGAGAAGAGTGAAGAAAAGCCGGAGATCCGGCAGATTCTGGCCCGGCTTGGCCTGTGCTAAATGGAAAATCCATAAGCACTAAAGGGCCCACTGAGCTGAGGCAGATGAGCTGGAAATTGAGCTGGAACTGGAGTTGCTGCTGCTGCTAACCAATCGGAGCAGGCTTTGGCGCACACTGGGCGATAAAGTTGGAAGCTATCTAAGATAAATTCAGACATGAATGTTTCTAGGAAATTTAAATGGAATATTTGATGATTGTAGAGCTTAACACCTAATACATTTAGTACTTTAAGTATTAAAACTATATTTACAAAGCCTTTCCAAATATTGCAAGGCATTTAATCAGCTTAGATCGCATTTGATCAGGGGTGCCACAGAAATTGTTTCACTGAAATCCATTTCCAAAGGGTCAAAAGTACTTCTTCTACTTCTTTCTGATTCATAGCCTTTCTAAATATTAACAGCTTAAACTGCATTTGCTCAGGGATGCCACAGAAATTGTTTCACTGAAGTCTATTGAAAAGGTAGCCTAAAATTATGAATAATTTATGTATCACACTTTTGAATACTTTTTGTATATCCTTGCTCTCTTCTAAACATTTAAAACTTGCCAACCCTTTCCTTCAGTGCCAGGTCCTTGCTGGTTATCCTGCTGTGGTTTTCTGGGGTGTGTTTATTGAACACTGAACCCGGGGATCTCCGGATCCCGTTGCCTGGCCAACAAGTTGCCGCTGTAATCCACTTAAGTCGTTGCCATAGCTGCCGATAGCTGCTGCTGCTGTTGCTGTTGCATCGGCATTCCAGATACTTTGGCGCTGGCTCTTTTGTGCTCTGCGATTTGCATAATGCCACGAGGAGGCATAAGGCACTAGGCAGGATGCGGAAGGCGGACGGCGGACGGCGGACGGAGGAAGGCACTGACGGGAAAGTGCATGGCACAAAAGGCGGAGGAATACGGGGCTGAGCACTTGAGTGCAGGCCAAGAATAAAGGACCAAAGACCAAGGAGCAAGGAGCAAGGACAATGGCGAATGGCCTACGGCCCGCTGCCCTTTAACCCTGGCCTGTTTATGCTTTATGGCATTTTATTTACTAATAAAGTCCTTATAAAGTCAATGCCAAGTTGAGGCCTCGCAAATCCCGGTGCCATAAATCCTTTAGCAGCCGCCCAGGCCGCCGTTTCGCTGCGTAATTGAAATGCTTTGACATAGCTGATTTAATTTATCGCCACACAATTTTCAATTTAATTGGAACTTCTAAATTGAAATCGGAAATATTTATGCCGCCGCCCGTCCGCCCCTGCGCCCCGGCGCCCCGCTTCAAAATTTAATCAAACGCCAAAATGCGAGGCGAAAACTAAACAAACCTCCAGTCAAAGGAGACCAGCTCCACACACACACCATAAAACATACTCATATATATGTACACATATATATGTATTTTGTGTGTGTGTGTGTGTGCGTATTAGCCGGGGTAGCAAAATTAATTAAGTTGAGAAAATGTCAACGCTGCTGCTTTCGGCTTGACAACGCCGCCCTCCGCCCATCTCCCATTTTAAATTTTCGCTTCACAGCTTTGCACCTTCGTACATACCTTTGTAAATATACCCTGAACAATGGAACGAACATGTATAACATCCGCGCTGATTTCTTCATGTTTCACATTAGACAATGTTAATACTTATTGTTTGCAGCAAATCCTGATGACGCAAAAGGAACGTATCCTTAAATATTGCTATCAGATTTTATTAAGATTTTATTAAATCTAATATTAGGATTTTTCCTAGCTCGATGTCTATGTTTTTGATAAAGGAACAAAATGAGCAGGTTGTTTATAAACTCTGTTTTGCTTCTGATTACCAAACGAACTTCACAGAATTCGGACTTGAGAATTTTTAGTAAGAAGTTTGTTGGTAAAATATCTAGTCTATCTGCCAAAGGATGAGAGAATATAATGAGTCATATTTACAGTATCGATATTTGACGCTAACTTCGATATATAAATCAATTATTTACCAACATGTGCGATAAATCGATATTATCTTTCATATATTGCCACAGAAGAGCCTAAACTTAGTTTAAACTATTATTAATGAAAAGTAATACCAACAGTTTATCACAAATTTAGTTTTAAAGATTTTAAAATATAATTCTTTGATAATATGGATATTTTAACGATAAATGCGATATTTTACGATATTTAAAAATCTCGATATATTAAGCTTTACAATATATTTGATACTCAGTATCGTATAGACCACAAAAAATATTGCAAAATAAGAAATATATCCGAAATATTAAAAAATGCGATATTTTTGTCGATAAATCATTTCGTACTTTACCTCTCGATAGGCATCCCAACTGCAAAATGGTTACTTAAAGGGCATTCCCTATTCGATTCCTTTATGGCGGAAAAAGCGCCAGCAAATTGACTTTTCGTTTGGTTTGTTCTCATTTTCCATTTCGTCGCAGCCATTTTGTGCAGCTGCCTGCATTTTCCACACACACACACACGTGTGTGTGTGTACGTCGGCTTCTTCCATTTTCCTTTTTAATACTTACTTGTGCTCTTGTTAACTTTTCCCAAACATACACACACAGACACACCACACACACATTTTCCCACACCTGCTGATTTAATATCGCACAAAAAATGCGGTTTAAAAAGCTGCTAACTTTATTTTATGATAAGTTCATATTGCCAGCACTAACCGCGGGATTCCCCCCTCTCATATATACACTCGTTGATATGTATCATTGTGTGAGAATGGGAATTTCAGCTGGGGGACACACAAAGCGAAAAATCAAATTAGAAAGGTGAAATCCCCAAGGTACTTGTAAAATGATTTAGAAATCGCAACATAACGCAGCTCTCGGCTGGCCGGAAATCACATTGGACATGTGTTTGCTCTTGTCCATGAGTGGCGAAAACTACCAGGACTCCCCTCGCGTTTATTAAAGTTTCTAATTTTCCCCTTTTCATTTGTATTTATTTTTTGTTTTTACAAGTTTACCACCGTCTTTTTTGTGTCGGAATTCGGAGGGGATCCTCTTTCGGCTGGGCAAACATCGAATGAAAAATTTTCGTTTTCCATGCAAAACTGCCGCACAGCTCGATAGTCACGCATACCGAAGGAGGGCCACAAAGGGGTTAAACGAGCGGGTTAACGTGGTGGAAGGGGAAGGCCGGGAAAATGATGATGATGATGATGATGTCGCCCATGGACCTGCCTCCTCGAACTGATTCTGTTTGCCCGATAGGTGACAAAAAAGTCAAATTGTGGCAGCCAATTAGCAGCAGCAGCAGCAGCTATGTATCCCCTGGGGTTCGGGGGCGCGTTAAAGGGTTGGGGCACGACGCCTTTGGGAGCTACCAAGAGGCAGGAGAAGGCATGAGGATGGGGCCAAGAAAATAACGCAGCCAACAAGTCAAACAGAAAAGGGGCAAAGTGTGTGCAAAGGATCCATGACCATGCCAAGGCACGGCACCCTGGCACAAAGTCTGCCAAATATCTTCCCAAAATATCTGAATATTCCTCTCGGTTCGTGAGGAATACTATATATATAACATGATATTAAACCAAACCTAATCAGGACTTAACTCAGTTCGGTTAAAAAAAAGAAATGCTTCAATGCTTGCTGCTTGCCTAATCGAAGTGTGTGGGTGTGCTTTTATGGACGTGCTTGGCTAGTCTTTCGTCATGCCTAGATGAGGTCGTTTATAAATGTTGACAAAAGGCGTTCCCCAGTTCCGATAATCATCTGACAGCTTTTGCGCTATCAGCGACAAGACACACACAGGAAATGTAAAGAGACAGCCTGCAGAGGCGCAGACACAGACGAAGGCAGAGACAAGTTCATGTGAGAGTTGCTTTTGCTACCGTCAGCATTGTGGACAAGATACAAGAAACAAGAGCCGCAAGATGCCAAAGATGACTAAGGGAAACCCTATGAAAATAGCGGGGACTTCCGTCAGCCGAAGTTCCTATACTCTAACTATAACATCTATGTTGGGAAAGTAAAAATAGACAGATATAGGTTCAATATAGTCCGTCGATCGAATTTAAGAAGAGCTAGTAAATAGTTTGCAAGCAGACGAACAGAAGAAAATACAGCAAAATAATAAGATACGTAACGCCTTGCTCGAATTTTTCGGCTTGCCTCTAAAGCTGGCTCCAAGCTCTCTTGAAATGTTGTTTAAAAGCCAAAGAAAGAAAGAGAGTCAGAGATAAAGAGCTCCTTAGAGCCAGCTTCTCTCTTCTTTAACATTACAGATTAGTGAACATTATGTTGCGGGCTAGAAGATTTCTCTACTGGCGCTCTGCCGACACATGCTCGATATCAACAATCGTGGAACTTCGGCAAAGGTCTCAGTCCTGTCTCATTATCATATTGTAGCTAAATCAAACCGTTTTAAGCGTTAAAGAGCTAAAGGACCACAATTCTAGATTTTCCTGCCTGTATACACACTTGCTGGTTTTGTTTTAGTCTTCGATTTTTAATTAGGGGGCGTTACGCATCTTAGTTACTATATTTTATTTTACAGAAGGATCAGTCTAGATTGATTCTCCTGATCATATGCACATGAGCATACGTTTTGCGATTTTAAATGTGTATTGCGTTTCAAAGTTATAAAGAAAATTATAATACCTTGCAAAAAGTACCCAAAGGGGAGAGAATATAAGAATGGAAAATGGGAAAATGGAAATGGAAAAAGATGATGAGGAAGCAGCAGCGGCAGTTTTGCCCTAGGGGACGGTGACCCGCTAATGAGCCGCCAAAGCATAAAGAAATGTGACAAGGGTCGTGCTTCTCACCTCCAACCACCGCCCTGTGTACTCATTTTCCGGGGAAAATAGGCGCAAGGCCAGGCCGACAACAACAACAGCGCTAAAAAGATGCAGCAGCAGCGGCAGGACGCAAAAAATTATTCCTGCAGCTCATTATAAATCCAAAGGGTAAACAAAAAGCAGGACGAGAAAATCGAAGGGAAGCGCCACAATGCAAAATGCAAAAAAGCCGAGAAAAAAATCAACAACAATAATAAGCAGCAAACAGAATTTGAAACTAGGCTGCCGCCAAAAAGGAGAGAGACAGCGGTGAAAGTGAACTGAGTTAAACAATTGAAATTGAAATTAGTTGGCTAGTAGTAAACGAAAGTAGTTTTCATCGGGGAACAAGGAAATCTACAGGGATCCTTTAAGAATTAATAATAATTAAGAGTTATTTGCTCTGAAGTTTAGAAATACATATAAGTTTCCAGTTAAAACTCTTTCAAAGATTATCAAAAATAACTTTGACTTACTTTACTTAGTATTTAATTTGTAGCTAAACTAAACCTAATTTTGGGATTTTAAAAGGACCTGTATCTCGACACTTCCTCAAGGAAGTGCCCTAATTAAAAAACTGTACAATAAAATGAAAACTATATTTTATTTTCACACATTTTGGAGTTCTTGTTTAAAGTTGCTGCAAATAATTTAAACACCAAAATGTCTGGCATATTTACAAAAGCCTAAGAGTACACTTCCTTCGATTTCAAGTGTTTTTCCTGGAGAATACCCGTTCTAGGCATGTGAGCTCCATTTACACACATCCTTTAATGGGTCAGAGCCGTGCGGGGGCTAAGGGATCTGATCCTGCCAGTGACAGTTGTCGGGGCTGCTTGATTAAGAACTTAGTTAAATGGAAATCTACACAAAATACAACAAAAAAAAAAGAAGTAATAAAATGAAGGGGAAAAAGTAAAACAGCAACTAGAGCTGGGGACAACAACAAATGGGTGGCGCCGAGCAAAGAGCAAAGAATTTAATTTGCACAAAAAGGCACACAGAGACAAAACAAATATGAATGGCCAGGACGGGGACTGGGGGAAATGTCCCTAAAAAAGAGCAGCGAATTTCGCCTTTTGAGCTTGGCATCATATATCTTTCAGTCAACAGCAGGCAGTCCACAGTTGGTTTGTCACACAAAAAGACAGCAGCACGGAACTTGGGGGAACCCCCTTCAATTTCCACTTCCACTTGCACTTCCTCCACCGTCGCGGCGCCGTCGTCTGCGACGCTGCGGCGTTGCAATTAAATGAACGCAGCGCACAAAAGTATGCAATACAAAATGGGGCTCGCTGCGAGCCGGGCTAAAAAATTAAGGCAGGGAGTCCAATTTGAAGAGGGACAGCGGAGCCGAGGACCTAAATGTATGCCTAGAGTGTTCCCAAGTTATCCGGGCAACTTTCAATCATTCCTGCAAACTCAAAACTCGAAATTATTAAGATTCCTTTAAAGCAGTGATGCCCAAGACCCTGACTCGCAGGCACACTAAGCGGGGAATGTAAAGCAGTGCTCCATTGCGTTAATTTTGTTACCAAATATAGTCTTTTTAAGGGTTAATAACCTTTTTTTTGTTGTCTAAGCTTAATATTTGCTATTTTTCTTACATCTGGCCACATTGTTTTATTACTTTCTCACATAAATACAATTTAAACATTGCTTTAAAGTATATTTAAGTTAAAGCAATATATTCGTACTATAAAATTCAATATTTATTGCTTTACTGGCACCCCTGAATCAATTTATCCAATCAATAACTTTTTATGGCTTGCAGTGCTTATTGTATATTTTTAGGTGCCTCAAATGAAGTTATTTTCACGTCTCGGGTGAAGCAAAACAACCATAATCTTTGGCAATATTTTTATGACGCACTTTCGAGCGATTGAAAGTATTTTTCAAATCCATAAAGATTTTGGGAACCGCCCCAAACCCAAGGCTTTCCAAGGAACGAAAGGGCGATGCACACGTGCAGACATAAAAGCGGCCATATACCCAAGTTACGTGCACTCAACACCTGGCCGAAGAGCCCCTTCAAGTCGGCAACCTGCCACACGGCATTAGATTTAAAAGTAATACAATTATATTAAGAATTAGTATAAGAAAAATAATAATAAATACTTCATTATTGGGGAAGCAACAAAATCTTAAAAAAAACATTATTTTAGACGCATTTTTAAGGACTTTAAATCGCCTAGTAATATATGGAGTACCCTAAGATGTTTTAAATTTGATTAATTTACTTTTAGCTTTGTAATTAAATGTTTTAAAAGTTAAATAAATATTTTATAAACATTATTTTGCTTTGGAAATGCATGAAATTAAGCAGTTTCAATTAATGACAGTCCCCAAACACACGCCAGCAAAGAGTATAAAATTCTATATGTCTTCTAACTGAATCACCTGAATCACTCCACTCGCTTACCGCATTCAGAATTGGGGATGTCATCCCAGTCCCGGTTAAACATAGAATTCCACACAGATTTTGTTCCGAGGAAGCACTGTCCCCATCTCTCTCTCTCTCTGTGTGTGTCTCACTGAATTGGCGAGTGTGTGGCAAATGCAATTGAAAGTGATAATTTCATTGCATCATGCACAAAGGCAACCCTTCGGGGGGAGCGAGGAAGCAAGGGACTTTCATCCACATTCGCATCCGCATCTGTTGGATACCCCGCATCTTCTCAGCTTCTTTCCATTCCCTCTACGGTTATCAGACACGTCCGTGGCCAGTTACACACATACATATATACGAGTATATGTGCACACACACTAAGGCTAAGGTGGGGGGAGGGGGGAGCTTTCATACACTCCAGGCAGCTTACACTGCCAGAAATTACAAAACCTTTAAGATATATTTCTTAGCCGTTAAGCAGTAAAAGCTCCACAAATATAATGTTAAAGGTAACCACGCTGATCGGTCAGCAAACGGATACAGATGATGACATGTATGAACAAGGTGTTTGATTTCTCTCAGTGCACGATGTTGGCATGACAGTTGGGCAAATCAGGTTAAACACACGACAAGGAGTGGGCGTCGGGCGGTTCGTGGTGGGCGGTGGGCGTGGAGCGTAGGGAGGAGGAGGCGTGGATTAATGGGAAATGCAAACCAAAGCCAAACCAATTGGATCATAATTGCTTTACGGGCGCCAAACGCAAATGAGTCGTAAGAGAAGGACACAGGACGAAGGACTCGGCTGCCCTGGCATCTGGATCAGGACAAGATTGGGGGAATGGACTCTGGACTGTGGACTACCGGAACGGGGACAGCCACTGGCGCTGGTGTGGCGCATGACTTTGTCAAGTTCCATGTAGGACGATTACCGTACGAGTCCTGCTGGAGGCGAAGGAGTAGCAGGAGGACGAAGGACCTGTCGATTTGTATTCAGAGCAATTTAGACCTATCGGCGGGGGGGCTAGGTCCCGGGCCACACAAATCGAATTATCAATTGCCATATAAGCACTGGGTCATTACTGAAGTACAGTGTCTAAAGCGATATGATGATCAGTTCAAGTTAGTGAATACGCCTTAAGGTGTATATGCTAACATTCGACACTTTAAACTGATTAACAGTAAATACTTATAAATAAAATTAGATATATCTTCATTTTTGTAAAAGCACACAGCGCAGGGTAAGGTTTCAAAGCAATCGACGCTCTACACAAACAATTTTGCACTTTCTTTTTTCTGCCATCAAAGAGTAATTGATGAAATCAAATAAAATCGAAGAATAAACTTGTAGCACACACATACTGCTTTTGCTGCTTTTCCTATTTAATTTCGAAATGCTCATTGCCTGCATTAATTTTAAACCCATTTTCCGGGGGCTCGTTAACCCATGCTTAGCCATTCTCGATACTTTAACCGCACACTCACCATTAGGCGAGCTGAGTTATTAATTCAAATCATTCATTCAGCGAGTGCAAATATTTGCACGCCCCATAGCCCCGGGAAAAGTGTACAAAAAAAAAAAAAACAGAAAAAAGAAAAACGTATAAGTAGAAAAATAAAAATAAAACAAGGAAAAACGGAAATAAATCAAAAAGGAAACCAGTAAAAATGATTGCGGCTCCTGTAGCGTCGTCATCGTTAATTTGTTATTTGACGAACGCTCTAAGCACACATAACCGGAGTCCCAGCGCTTAAGTTACCCTTCCTCTTGCCAGGACCACCCCGGGGCCACCCTTTTTCCTAGGAGCCACTGGGGCTCACTCAGTCACTACTCGCTGGAGTCAGCGACGAACGATGAAGGACTAAGGACGACCGATGGCGAACGGCGACGGCGAACGGAGGAGGACGACAAACGTCAACGACGCACTTAATGAGCCCCGTGTGGCCAACATGTTAATCCATCCCGGCCTGAACGGACCACACTGAGCGAAAGCCAAGTTAATTATTTATTTACATATGTACCAGTAATTATAAAATTCTATTTCTTAAAAAATGAATTTAATTAAATTCTTGTACATACCTTGGATTAAATCTCAGTTAAAGTTGACAAGTACTGCAAGAAAATAAAGAAACAACAATTTAGAACATTATTGTAACATTGTTTAAAGACAATATAACAATAAGATGTGTAACGCCCTTACATAGCAACGAAATTCGCGACAAATTCAATTCAAGTTCAAGTATTCTTCTTCTTTTACGTTGATGCACTACGGTCAGTAAACTAAAGTGGCCCTTGCGACACCAAGCACGTGCTTGTTAGGGTTGGGTGTTACTAGGAGCGCTAAGAGAAAGTATAGGTAAAGTTTGCGAAAAAATTAACTACTGGCATGCTGTCTGAATGGTTGCTGGCATAAGTTGGTTTAAATATAACGTTAGGCATCTTCTTATTATATTGTCTTTGCATTCACACTATATAGGTATAAGGTAATATATTTTGCATAGTGCAGAAACCCCGTAGTATGGACTCCCGACTTCCGACTTCCTACTCCCTACTCCCTACTCCCTATTCCCGACTCTGGACGGAACAGAGCTGGCGTCAGAAGTCGTCATTCAACGCGATTACCCCACCAGTCCACCACCCACCACGCGCCGCCCACTGCAACCCCATCGCATTTGTTTCGCGAGCGCATACGAATGCATTTTTGCGTTTTAATTGCCCCCCGGCTATGGGGAATCCCCGAGCGGATTTCACAGCTATAGTTGCTGGTAGTAGAAAGGCAGCAGTTTTTTTTTTTTATATATTTCACGCTTATTTATTGAGGGGCGGTGGCGTTTAGGGGGGGAGCCCGAAATGGAGTCGCATAAATCAAGAAACTGACGAGGCGTCAATGGCAGGCGGCGACGTTCGGTCCGGTCGCCACTTGCTAGCCGCTGTTGGCTTTTCTTTGGCTTTCCACTTCTGTTTTTGCACTCTTGCAATAACCCAAGGATGGAGGGAGCTCTGGCCCTGGCAAATTATAAATTAATATGGCAAAAATTCCACCATTTGAGGAGCCTCGTTATAATTGAGCAATAATAAGGACTTCGTGTTAAATAAAAAAGTTAAAGCAAATTTTGATGGCAAATAAGGATTTGGCTCTAATTATGAATTCCTATAACTACATACATATATATTCATATAATTGGTTGGAAATATGACAGATTTCAATTAAAACTTAAGAGTGATTCAAGGTCCAAAGCAACGCGAGGTATTTATAAAACTTTGCCAGCTATTTTCAGACATCACAAAGCAAACTACAATTTTCTCATTTAAACAAAGTCTGCTTGCAATTAAATCATTCACGAGTAAACATAAAAAACAAAGCCCAAATTGTTTTTTTATGTCTTGGATAAAAAGTTAAGGACTTGCAAGTTCGTAAAGATAATTGAGTGGATTTTTGCGTTTATAGAGAATAAAAAAAAGAAGCTTGCGCTACAAAAAAATAATAAAAAAAGACAGCGATTCCGGCCGGGCCAGGGACTAGAGCTAGAGCTGAAATTGGAACTGAAACTGGCCACTGGCCACGGGCTATGGGCCATCAGACATCAGGCATCAGACATCGGGTCCAATGAGACCAGGGGCCATGTCGTCGTAGTCGTTGTCGTTGTCGTTGTCGTCATGGCCCTGTTAGATCGCTCTTTGGGGTAAAATAAATTACCATAATTTAAGCGTAATTCAGTGCCAGTGGCAGCAGCAAAAACTGTGGGCCCTATGGCGTTGGCGGCTCTGTCGCCTCCCAGCTCCCGGCTCTTGGCTGAAACTGTATCTGGAGTTATGGCGACTATACACACACACATACACACACTCGTATGTACTTATATGGTGTCTGTGTGTCTGTGAGTGTGGGGGTGTCGTTATGTCGTCTTCTTGGCTAAGTGGACACGAAACATGCACGGACCCAGCCATGATTTGTTGGTGGCCCAACTCCGCCATATATTGTTTTTCTCTTCTCTATTTTTTGTTTAACCCTACAAAAGCGAGCATATGCAATTGGTCAATTGATTTATGCCGCAGATCTATATATCCATTGGGCATCCAGAAACCAGACACTTTGACCCTATTGAGGTCGGTAAAATAATGAAATATTTGTTGCTAGGGTTTCGAAATAAATGTAATTAACGTATAAATTAATATTACTTTGGTCGGAATGGTTGTATATCTTTTAAGATTGCTCCATAAAGATAAGTTGGATAAGTTGGTTGTTGAAATGATAATTTTTCTTGTAGAATGATCGAAGAACAGCTTCTAAACGTTTTCTTATTAAAAAAGTATTTAATAAGAAAATCCAGGCAATGGTATAGTTAGGGAGAGCCCTAAAGAGATATGTTTACATATGTATATAGATATAGATAGGTTATTTACTAAGTTGTATTTTTTATTTGAATCTCTTATATAAAATATAATAAAAATTGAAGAAAGCCAAGTGTCCTTCGGTCTTTTTGTAGAAGGATGGAAGCACCGCTTCCAATCGTGTATTTTTGAAATGGAGCCAAAGGTTCAGTTACGAAGTTCTATACTTAAAAAAAAAGCTTACGTATTTATGTACCATAAATGAAGATATAAATAGATCCTTTACTAACTTTAACCCTTTAATTTCCATCTCTTATTTATGCATTCCCACAATCACTTCTATTTATAATTACAACTTAGAAAAAGTGTCTTTGCTAGAAAATTAGCGAAAATTAAGCCACTCCAATTGTTTTCAATTAGCAACTTAGTACTTCCTATTTATTAGGGCATTCTTTCGGTCGTTTGTAGGAAAATCCAGGCTGGATTTTCGGTGGGACAAATGTCCGAGCGTGTTTCAGTTAAGCTTTTTGATAAACTGTCCCCTGCCCTCGTGCAGTCTTTGTGAGGTTCTCAAACGTTTACGGCTGCCATTTTTTTTCCTACATCTCCTTTATATATATTTTTTTTCTTTATTTCTCCTTTTTTTCAGAATCAGCAGACCTAGACCAGCCAGACAGAGGAGGGGCTGGGGCATTTAGGAGGCGGCTTTCACGGGGGCTCCAGGGGGCCTACGACAAGTACAAGGCTAATAAAGTTCAATAGCCAAGGCGACGCCTGCTAAATGTGCGCACAGCTCATTTGATGCACATTATCGTTGGGGTTCAGTTTGGTTTTCGGTTCGCCCGTTTTTTTTTCCCCTACGACTTTTCATTTTGAATGTTTGCCAAAAAAGTAGAAAAAAAAAAACACAAACTGAGAGATACGAAGGATTTCTGGGTAGTGGAAGAAGGGGGAAATAAAAACATTTACAAGCCAGAAACGGGGCTGGGCCGGCTCGCTGACCTGTCCCCTCTTTAAGGGCCAAAGGAAAATATGCTATGTTGTTTTCGAGCGTCGGCGATGGCGCCTGCAAATTGGTAGCCATGAATCGAGTCGAATGAATTGAAGGCAGTTGTTGCAGGCCACCGAAGGGTTTTCGGGGGCTTTCGGGGGAATTGAATGGAATGAAATGGCATGGAATCGCCTCGACTCGAATCGAATTGAATTGAATCAAATGAAATGTAGCCAAATGAAAAAGAAAAAAAAAAAGAAAAGAATGAATAAGGAGTCGCAGCGCAGCGAAGGGGGAAGATGCCTCTGGCCCGGCCGGCCAATCATCCTGATGATGAGGCTGCCGATTATGATGGCGGGAATGCTGATGAGGCTGATGATGATTTCGACTCTTGTTGTTCTGGCTGGTTGTGGAGAAAGCATTTTATTCGAAATCAAATTCAATTCAATAGCAAACCCATTATATTAGCCATAGAAGGGATAGAAAGCACACGAGTCAGTCAAAGGATTCGTCTGTAAAGGCCTGTTATGGTATTAATTCCCTGCTAATTCCTTCCCTGCCTCCGATCGTTTTAATAAGTGCAACTGCTACAGCTTTGTGCTCTCTTTATTGCCTTTTTTGTTTACTTTTTCACATAAAGTATAAATTCAACTCAACTTGAAGCTTCAAAGTAAGTTCTGCTAGCAAACGCAACACTGAGTATGAGTGATATGACATTAAGTTTAGAAATTTGAATTGTCTTTCTCTTGTGTTTGCATTTGTATATGTAGAGACGTAAGGTTGTGTGTTGTATATATATTTTTATTATGAATGAAATTATTGCCCGACTTTAGCTCCGTTTTAATTATTATTATTCATTAAGAGCGTAGTGGTCGTGACAGAGGTACTTACTACATATGTACATTTATAATCGTCATATTCATATATCAAGAGAATAAGTACGTTATGATATAGGGTATAAACTCTCGTACTCAATATTTTATCGAAAATATTACTACTTTGACAAATCGAATTGTAAAATTTCTAAATATATCGCATTTAATGTTAAAATGTGAATATTATCAAAGATGATCAGATAAGTTGTATTTAATTTATGATAATTGCCTTTTTTATATATAACCAATTGTTATATTGGTTAGATATTTCGATTTAACGCACCTAAGCTTATCGCAATGTTAAAATCGATACTACATCTATTGTATTGATATCGATACAGTTTCAATTACTTCGCCAATGAACGTGTCAGTTTTTGAGCCACCGGACTCCAAAAGTTTGGAACTAGTTATATGCATGTCGGTACATAATCGAAATACTATATCACTATATCATGCTGTCATAGAAATTGTCGATATACGTAGTTTGTAAATATTACTAAATGTATGATATACTAATTTAATTATTTCGATAACTTCTAAAATTGATCAAAATTTGTCCATAGAAACTATACAAACCAAATTGATATTTTTATTTATGTATAATTAAGAAAATAATAATCGCTTTGGTAGCGATATATTTGTATTATTATCTGCAAGGGCAAAGCAACATTTGCTTTTTTTTCTTGTTTAATGTTAAGTTGCAATAGAAAACAAGGAAGTAATAAGTTGTATTATAATAAAATGGTTTTATCTTTTAAAATTTTGTACAAAAATAGTATTGAAATGAAATACCTACTAATAATATACAAAACTAAAAAAATCCATAAAATAGAAACATGGCCCCTGAGGGGATCGAACCCGCGACCTTCGCGTTATTAGCACGACGTTCTAACCAGCTGAGCTAATAGGCTTACAAACAAGATACCAAATAACAAACAAGATAGCGGCAGGGAACATAAGAATCGAAAAATAGAACACGGATCCCGGTGACGATCCCTAGTAGTGGAAAAAACTGAAGCAGTTTAAAGCTCGGTGATTAACGCGGCAGACTGCGGCAGTATTAAAGCCGGTGACGTGGCACAAAAGCTCAATCACCCTCAAAAGAGAACAAGGGTTGTGCATAGTGCAGAGAGGGGTAGCGGCTATGGTGCTATGGTGGGAGATAGGGAGAACTAGAAGCCGGAAATATATTCTCATTGCCAGCATGTTTGCTTCTTCTTCGGCTGCTTCTGCCCGTGCAGCTTGGGGCGGACAAAAACGAAAAGAAAAACAATAAAAAGCCAGCAGCAGCTGAGAGTTTCCAAGTCATTTTGCACATTTCCTTGACATTTCATTTTTTATATTTCGCCCCGCCGTCTAGTTATTCTCCATTTTTTTTTTGCTAGTTATTCCAGCACTCATTGCTTGCGTATGGAACGTGTTCTATTGTTGGTTGTCTTGCTCATGAGCCAGGAAGAGGAAGAGGAAGCAGATGCACCTCTTTGTCCGTCCGTCAGTCCGTCATTCCGTCAGCTGTTCATTAGAGCGTCGCTTAATTAGCGTCTCGCTTTGTTTTTGCACACACATACACACACAGCTTCTATCTCCCCCATTATCATTCCGTTCTCCTTCCCTTTCGCATTCGCATTCGCATTCGTTCTGGCTTGCACTCTTAATTCGGACTGGCTATCTCTTTCTCGCTCTTGCTTGGCTTATTCGCCTCTTAATCAAGTAGCATTAAGAGGGCCGTGTGGCCTAATGGATAAGGCGTCGGACTTCGGATCCGAAGATTGCAGGTTCGAGTCCTGTCACGGTCGATTTTTTCTTCTTTTTTTATACATTATACAGCAGAGTACTTCGTGGGGATTTTAGCTATGAAAGTACATTTTCTAGTTTTTTGTTGCGTTTTCAGTGTTATTTTTAGAAAATCTCTGGCAATATCCAATTTATATACACATAAAGAAAAAAAGTATCATATTGCATAAATATGAACATATTTTTAGATGGCCCCACACTTAAATTCAAAACATTTTAACAGTTTTCACCATAAAAATATTGATAACACGTTATTTAACGGAATTTTATACTAGATATTGTGAAATATTTGAGGAAATCATAAAATAACATAATTAAACAACATTTTGCTGGAAAGGCAAGACTTTGTACATTCCACCAGATTGTGGAAAAATTCGCCCATATAATTAGGCTATAAAATAGTTCCCTAAACAACTTTATTTGATGCAGTAAAAATGTTTGCTTAACTTACATAAAGTTTGAACACATTCCATGTTGAAAAGTATGGCTTTTGAGAACAACAAAATGGAAATAATTACAGTTTGCAGCCCTGTCTCCTCTTTGTTTCTATGTTAGTATATTTTTTTAATTTTCTAGCTCTGTCTGACAGGGGCCAAACATCATTACTCAATTTGCAGCAATTAATTTCCATGCCAACAACTCGATTTGTTTGCCGTCTCTTTTTTTTTACGGGCATCTCTCTTCTTGCGCTCGCCAGCTAACTGCCTTTGTCCCTGTTGCCATCTCGCTCTCTGCCTTTATAGCCCTCTCTTTCTGCTGGCTGCCTTGTTTACGGGTGACATCCGTTTTCCTAGAGTTTTGATGCAGGCGGGTTCCAGGTTGCTAGCTGATGATAATGACGGTGATGATGGCGGAGGAGGAGGAGGCGACGACGACGACGACGGAGACCCTAATTAATTTCTTCAGCTTTTGTCTGCAGTTATTTGCCGCATATGCACACAGCCACCCGCACCCACACACCACCACACACACACACAAAGAGGTGAGGTGTGCCAGGTGGACACATTTCAACTTATTCTGTGTGCCGGCGAGAACAAGAGCTGTTTTTCTGCTGCCGGAAAAGTTTGGGCCAAAGGTGGCATGCGTTGGCCATAACCTCAATTATATGAAAGCCAGCTCATTGTCGTCTCTCCTCTCTTTCTCTTCCCCTGCTCTCTCTTTCTCTCTCTTTTGCCTGCAGTGTGCTTTCTCTTTTTGGCCAACTTCTCGATAAGCGTTTAATTGCTGGTCGAGGACCCAGCGTCCTGTCCTGTCCTGTCCTGTCTTCTGGGACGGAAGAGGTGGCAACGAGCTGCGAGGGCGCGCAGATTGTGGAAGGAAGGCCACAGAGGGCACCGGAAATGCGTTGAACAATTTCAACCGGATGTTAAATGTCAGAGCGCTTGTCGCCATTCCTGCTATAGTTGCCGCAACCGTTGTTGCTGTTGCTGTTGCTGTTGCTGTTGTGGGGGTCGGCAATTTATAAGCGACAGCCGCTGTCAGACACAGCACAAAATTGATGCCCGATCCGATCGGATCGCCGGGCCTTTCAAGTGGAAACTTCAATGAAAGTGCACTGGCTGCTTTTAAATGCCATTCTCGGGAGTGCTTTTCTGTATTATGATTGGGCGAAAAACTGCAACTGTGGCAACTGTTTTTAGTTGAGTGGCCCGATGGAACTTGGCGCGGTCTCCAGCTGGCGCCCTGAAATTTGGTATGTCGCCCGTTTTCATCGCTACTTAGTATTGCCAGTAGCAAGTCATAAAGTTGTTTCAGCGGAACTGCTTTAAAATGGGAATATGTTTGATGAACATTTCAAAAGAATAACTTGCTTGGATGGGACATCAAAAGGCAGTCGATTTCCATGCCGCATTTCCTACCGTCACGTCATCACATTTAAATATATACCTCATTTCCCTAATCAAATCAGCACGAACCTTGCGCTGCCTCTGAAGTTATGATTACGCACTTTTCGGTGCTGGCTGCAAATTAAATGTTTTGTCAACTCTGAACTGCCAAAACAGCGTCAAATGGCGGCAGACAAACAGGGACAAACAAACAAACAAACAAACAAAAAACACAAACAAACAGGGGAGAACAAACGAAGAAATAAGCAGGCAAACGAACCAACGAACAAACATTGGAGCAATTTCTGCTGCAATATGAAAAAGTTTTTCCGACTCCTGCCGCCCCGCTTTTCCTTTTCTTTTTTTTTCATTCAACCAACTCCTCTCCTCCGTTTTTTTTTGTGTTTTTTTTTTTTGCTGTTATTGCTGTGAGCCTCAGTCGACGCTGTAATTTGCATTTGTAATCAAAAAGTTGCATATAAACTTTGTTTTATGCTCATTTTCCTCGGCTAGTCACATGTCTGTGTGCCTGTTGAAAGCCTCCTCCGGTTGCTAAGACATAAAAGGACATAGCATAGAGGACAAACTCTCATCATAATTTTTCCTAATTTCAAATTATTTCCATTAGTGAAGTGAGAGCAAAATGCGGGGGGTAAAAAGGGGAAAATGGCAGACAAGGCAAGGATAAGGCATTTTTTATCAGCACTTAGTGTGGAAAATTGGTATACGGGAGTAAACGTGGAAATGGCTTAAAATTGTGCACTTGAAAAAGGTTCTCTACCTATATTTTTGTAAATTTAATTTGGAAGTGGAACTAAGAGTTCTTTGTTAATTAAGAGAAGGAAGAAAAGGTGGAAAAAACTTCGTATTAAGTGCAAGATTTTTGGTAATGCTATAATCTTAGCTTAGTTTAAATATTAGGCAACATAAATCCCTTAATCCCTTAAATTAATACAGTATTGTATACAATATAATTTTTAGAACAAGTTATTTAAATTATTAACAAACTGCAAAAAAAGATTACAAAATTAGAGACTTAAGCCGGAACAAGCCAGGGATTATTCGGCCTTTATGGCTTTTATGGGAGTGCCCAAAATTTCAAATTTCCACTCAAAATGTTCAATTAAATCTATAAAGGAAAATCTGTGAAATTGAAAGCCTGAAAATTTCCATTTAATCAACTGATGTCGTTTTCGGGGGAGGTATTGTTTTATATATTTTTTTTCTGGGGGGGAGTTGAAGCGAAAATCAAATCAAATATTTACTTGCTGTTAAATTTATGACAAAACGCAAATCGCATAAAAAGGTTTTCCCACTCCTTTCTCCCCCCCGCCCCTGGTCTCAGTGGTCCGTGTTGCTCTCTGTTTTGTGGTCGCATAAAAAATGCGGCAAATATTTGCGTACAGCTGCGACCCTTAAAAACCCTTCGAAAATGGTGGGGGAGAGAGAGTCAAGGAGGGTGGGAAGGATGTTTTTGGTGCTATTTTCCGGGGGCTCCTTGGCTTGAAGTAGGCTGAAATAGCGATGCCAAAAGCCGTTTAAGTGCATTTATCCGGCCAGAAAGCTGTGACACTTGATAAATACATAGATAGATGCGGTCTAGACGCGGCCAATTCCCTTCACATTTTCCCTACATTTTTTTTTCTATATTTTTCCTATTTTTCCCCCCATACCAGTCAATATTTAATTTGTCACAGTGAGATTTTACTGTCGCCAGCAAAAGGCTTTATGGGCGGGCTTTATTTTCAGTTGCAGTCAGATGCGTTTAAAAATTTGTTGATAAATTAGCCGAAAGCCAGTGACTGACGGCCCCGGGATGGTAGTGGCTTAAAAGAGCTTCTCTCTTCTTTTTTTTTGTTATCCCTAACTTTACTTCGCTTTCGTATATCCCATTCTTAGTCCATGACATTTAATTTTTCGGACACACAACACACGAACATGGCTCGTCCTTCGTCCTGAGAATGAGGTTTTAATGCCGATTTATCACTCGGGAGCAAAAACAAAAGGCAAAATGGCAAAAAACTTTTGACTTGGAGCGGTGGTGAGCTTGATAACGTCAACAGGTCTTAAGGTTTCTATTTTTCCTAGACAGGAAAATGAAAATTGGTTGGAGTAAGGTTTCCTAATCGTAGCAGAGATATGAGGTAGATTAATCATACGTAGACCTCTACTAACCACCTTTGTTTTTATGATTAACAAAAAGTCCGCTTAAAATATAAAACTCCACTATCAGAGTTTCGTTACGGACTCACAGATTTAAGCCCTTGGTAAAATGTTTTATTAATTCTGGAAGTTCCCTTACAAATTCCATTTTATTTGAACATTTTCAACAATTCTTGGACAATTTTCTGGTTGTTCAAACACAAACTCTTAGGAAAAGCGCTTTGCCCTGCCCCACCCCCCACTGGAAAATTCCCACAGTTTTTGCTGCGAACCGAAAAGCTGACCGCAAGTTGACAGAGTTCTTGGCCCCGGAGCCGGCGAGCCGGCAGCGGAGATTTAGTTAATTAAAATACAATAAAACATGCAAAAGTGCTGAAATACTTAGGCCAAAGCGGGCCACAAAAGCCGCAAAATGCCCCTGGGACACGCGCTGGATATCCCTTCCTCCGTTGGATCAACTTCACTCAACTTGGGCTCAGTTCTGAACTCTTTGGCCGGGCCTCAAGTTGCTCTGCTACTTTTCGGGGCCAAGTCAATTGTTGCAGCCGGTACAGAGGCAGGAGTGTGTGCACATGGCGTATGCATGATGTGAACGCATGCCACAGAGATGGAGGATGGAGGATGGAGGATGCTGGGAGATGGAGATGGAGGTTCACTGCAATATTCAGTAACCAGCTGCCAGGGAGTGGCAACTCAATTAATCCGCCCAGGACCACGTTAAATGCATTTATTTTTAAGCAGACACCGACAGCCGGAAAGCCGGACAGCGGCCCTTAAAGGCCGTTTAAATTCGGATATTTCTATACTCTGTTGATGTCCACTATCAGGGAAGAGAGTATTCAGAGAGGCTATAGTATACATGCCATAAAATATGTGAGTATTGGGAACTGTATAACTATATGAATATGAATATGAAATTATTCAAAATAGTGTCCGTTGAAATTTAATTTATAAACAAGAAAGGAAAGCAAACTTCGGGCGATACAGCAGTTTTTATATCCTTGCAGAATTTGCTATTTTGGCTTGATCGTTCCTATGGTTGCTATATAATAAGTATGTATTTTGGGCGTTCTGACATAATAAGAGTTATGCTGAATTTTAGCCCGATACCTCAAGAACTGAGAGACTAGTTTGCCTAGAAGACCGGAAGACACACAGACGGATAGATTGACGGACAAACAGACAGACAGATCGGTGGACATACAGACGGACAGACAGACAAACGGACATGGCTAGATCGACCCGGCTGGTGATGCTGATCAAGAATATATACCCGTTATGGCGTCGGAGGTGCCTCCATCCCTGCTTTGCATTTATCATGCCAATATTATAATACCCCATGCTAGGGTATAAAAAATACAAAATATAAATATTTGTGCCGCCACAAAGTATGCCATGAATTTAACAAACTGCGCGCCGGGTATTGCATGGTCGCGGCACTCGACTATAGCCCACTGTGGCACTGGTTTCATATTTTTATTACAATCTGCTTATGTCCCAAGTGACGTTGGGTTAACTCCTGCCTTTTTCTTCAGTTTTTTTTTCAGTTTTTCGGCGGTTTTCGAAAGCTTTTTTCTGTTGCCGTTGTTGTTGTTTGTTGTTTGGGGAAACGAGAGGACTGCCAATTATGCGGAAGGCCGCTGAATAAATATGAAATGACATAAATGACCGCACAACACAGCAGAATCTGCGGCAGCAACAAAAAGTTTCAGTTTTCCAACACATTTTCGACCCTCGTCTAGGCGGCAGCAATAAAAAAAAAGAAGAAAATCCGAAATAACAAAAACATTGACAGGACAACAAAGCCAAGCGGTATAAATATCCCCAGATTTTACCCTTAAAACAGGCAATAAATAACATTTATGACTGACCAAAGCGCTTAAAATTCATATTTCAGCAAGCAAAATAGAAAAGACGAAGGGAAAAACCAGGAAAACGAAAGGAAAATTTTAAATAATAAACATTTGTTTAAAAAGTTTCAAAATATATAAAAAAAATACAAAAAAACGTTTAATGGTTAAAATTAAACAAGGGGAAACAAAGTGGAAAAGGTTGCTTTTATACATACTTATAGGATTATTATTATAGCGCTGCAATAAATCACCTTTGAAGTCCAGGAAAGCTAGGGTATTCATATTATTTTCTTTCCTGATGTTAGCATTTGAATAAATATAATTGTATATCCGTAATTTGTAAGCCTTAACTGCACATCGCTGGAATGTTACTTTCAATATGTCTACATATTATAATAAACCAATATGTTTGTGTAATCTTCTCCCAACAAAGCATAAAATATCTATAAATAATATCTTCTAATATTAGAATATTACTTATTTTCCTTAGTTTGCTCTAACTCCATTTATTTATTTAAAACTTTACTTGGTTTTTATTTTTCCCCTACTAACTACTTGTAATTTATGTTCGCATTTTTGCTGCTGCCTTCTCTTTTGGTTAATTCACTTTGAAACTCACTAACAACTTGATTCAATTTTAATTTAGCCAATAAAAAGCTAATGGCCAGCCACTAACCAATTACTTTGTCAAAATAACAAAGAAAGCTTAGACTGGTCAAAGCCGAGGCTTAAATTTCATTTATACAAAGAATTTAAATAAATGTAGATTTTGATAAAACTAAAAATGTTATGGTTACAAAATAATAATAGTTTAATAAATATACTGTTGAGCATTTTGTGGTTGGATAGAAAAAGATGTACATAAATTAGATGTACTTGTTTGTCTGACATACAGTCGAGTTCCGATTTAAGGGGATAAAATTAAGTCGATTAGACCTTAAACTAAACAATAATATAAACAAATAAGCTATAAACAATATTGCTAAGTAAAAAAATCATTTTTTATATTTAAAACAAACAGAAACATTCTCTGACAAACAAAATAGGTAGTGCCTTTGTTATGATTTTAACAAACATATTAAATAATTTGCAAAGTTCTTAAAACTCCAAAAATCGTAGTCATCATAGGGGCTTTAATCTTGGTATTGACTGCCAACAAATTCTATATAAATAGGGTTACCAAAATGTCTAGTTTAGCTTTAATAGCTTTTAGCCGAGAGTACTACTTAATAAGGCTGCGAGTCTATAAAAAATTGTAAAAAGGGGAATGGAAATCGACACAAAACGTAGCAACTTCAAATGCATTTAGCCGCCAGAGAGCAGACGGCGAAAAAAGAAGCCCCGTGTTCATGCCGTGTCCGGAAAAGGGAACGGGACCGGGAACGGGAACGGGAACGGGAGTGGATACGGATACAGACTCGGACACGGACACGATGTCCGGACAAAATGGGGCAATTATTGTAAGCGGCTTTCATCGTGCGATGATTACACTTACAACAGAAACGGAGCGCACCAAGAAGAGCACCATTGAGGATCCCAAAAGAAGTAGGAAAAAAATCGCACATAAATATATATCTATATATATATATTAAGAGGAAGCCAAGGAGAAGTTTCTAAGAACGCATCTGCTGTTGTTGGCTTCTTCCCTCTATACTATATATATATATATTTTTTTGTGCCATGTTTGTGTTGGCCTAATTAGTGGCAGTGCATTTTTATAGCATAATTTTCGGCGTTGTAAGCGTTTTTCCCCCAAACCACCGAAATGGTACAACATGGAAGTATTACATTCAAATTTATGAAGCTGCAGGGGGGGCCAAGACCGGAAAAAAGCCGAAAAACACAGGGAACAGGCAGACCGGGAACAGGGAACAAAAAGCGGAACATGGTCTTGGATACATTTACACACAGCGGGCGGGAAATGTGAAAGGCGTGGCGGCGGGCGGTAAAATGGGGTATGCGGTCTGAAATTGAGGCATCTAAGGGATCTGCTAATGGGGGAAATTAGCGGCAAGCTCCTCCAGCTTACGCCCTGTGGAGATTTCCCCTCGTTTCCCCGGAGAACACCACCGCACGACCACTTTCCACGCAGCTAGCTAACCATTATGGTCGGCGCCGGCGAAACTCACCTGCAACGAGATAAGCACAAGATAAAGACTTGAATTAATAAATAGTTCAGCAGATGAATGAGAATTACTTAGTTAAATGTTAGCCAGTCGAGGTTTAATTATAACTAGAGAGTTAGCCAACTTTGCGCGGATTTCATTTCACTTACTGATGTTTTAATGTAATGAGCCTTAATTATATCAGTTAATTTATTTTTTTCGAACCGTAATTTATTTGTTATGATAATTGTACATGTACGGGGTCCTAAAAAAAAATCACTAGGATTGATAAAACTCTAAAGAAGGTATCTTATAATATTATTTTTTTAAATACCAAAATTTAGTTTTTTTAGTGTTTTTAAGGATTTTAAAAACAGTACTGATTTCTGTTTCCCCCGACAATTTTATAGTTTAATGTCTCGTATTTAACTTAAGATTCTTAAAACGGAATTAAGTTGTTTTTAAAATTAAGCAGATACAAGACTGCTGCAAAAGTCACTAGTTTTTTAAAACCCTTAAAAATGTGTCTTAAATTAAACATTTAGTTCTCGAAGATACCATATTAATTTTTTTTAATTTTATTATTAATTTATTAAGGGAAGAATCTGTACATCGAACTAGTACTTTAACATTATATGGTAGAAAAATGGAAAAACGAACCAAACCTACTTACAAGTAAAAGGATTACATATATTAAATAAATTCTGTTTACATTTTATTTTGTAACATAATTTCGACACATTTTTAAAGATTTTAAACCCTTACTGATATCTCTAACTTCCCCTTTAATTTGTTTAGTTTCCTATAGCTAAAATAATAACTTGGCTTTCTTTAAACACAAAGAATATATAAATATATTTAAGCCCTATTTAAATTTCTCTTTATAATTTATTTATTCAAATTTATTTCTTTGATTTATCTCTTGAAATTGAGCTCTTTTAGAAATAAATACTTGATTAATTAGTGAACGTTCTTGTGGCATGTCAATAAATTTCAAACATGTTGAAAGGCTTACAATCGGTGCATTTTGTGGCTTACTTATTTTGGCCATGTTAGCCCCTGCATCCCTTGTGTTCCCTTTTTGAATTCTTCGGCTGCCACTACCCATTCTGCGGGGAAACTGATAAATGAAATAATAATTTCCATTCGATGAAAGTTTGTCTGCTTCTCAAAAGCAACTCGCAACTTGCAGCAAGTCGCTCTCGTAAATTTATGAACTTTATGGCCGGCAACTTCAGAGGCCGCCAGTAGACGGGCGGCGGTCGAGGGTCGTTAGTCGGCAGTCGGCAGTCAATATCTTGTGCATTTCAATAGTTCATATATTTCGGAGGCTACCCTTGTTGGGACCCCTTGCCCTGCCCCTTGCCCCATTCCCCTGCCAAATGCCAGGCCGCTCCCCTTTTTCCCCGTCAAAGAAGAACCACGAACGTTTCCTTGGGTGCAATAAAAATGCATTTCATGCTCGAAACATGACTTGGCTCAATTTATTTTACTTTGCCGCATTTAACGACTTCACACAGGCGCCGCCAGACTTGGCCTAAGCCAGGCACTGCAAGAAATCTTTTCGCAGATTTCTTTTAATTTCTTTGAACATTTAATTTGGATAATTGAATAGCAGCCTTTATTACATTAAATTATTTAAGACAGACACACTGATAACAGTCTGCTTCGCTTCCACCACAAAATGTCTTAAGTAAAACTATACGAGCGTGTCACAGAATTCAGGCTTGGGAATTTCTAGGGCACTCTTGGCAACAACTTTTCCTACACTCAATATAAGAAAGGTTAATTCAAGCTAGGTTTATTGAACTAATTTAATTTATAGCCAGGTAAAATAACAAATGAGTTCTTATTCCTATTTTATTGCTTAAAAATTCTATTTAAAGGAATAAATTTATATAAATATATTTTTATCGACAAGATAACTCCGATATCCAACAAAAATATCGCATATTTTATTATATTAGCATATTATTGCATATTTTATATTATCCCATATGATATACTGACAAAAATATCGCGATCAATATAAGATCAAACTTTGAAATCTATCATAATATCGAATTTATCTTTAAAATACCGATAATTTAAATATTATCGATAAGATATCACATATCTAGCAGCAATGGCTGCTATTCTTACTCTATTTTAGTTTTTAAACTTAAGTCTACAAGAGTACAAATAAATTAACTAAATATTGAACAAATGTTATTTATTTTTGTTTCTGATTAAATCTAAGAAAATATCACTTTAAAAATATCGTTTTCTCCACCGATCTTCAAAAAATAGATTTTTTCTCCCCGCACTACTACAATCCTTGGAGATAGGGACTCAAAAGGCGAAACTTTCTTGCAGTCCCGTCTTGTTAAGAGCAAACCCATTTTGCGCAGTGTATCCACCGAATGTAGAATTTGGCAACTCCATCTATCTGTGTCCGCCTGCCCACACACATGGCCCGGTGTAATGGTGTTAGACCACAATGAGCTCAATTTACGCCAATGATTGGCGGTGCTTGGCAAGGGCGGAAGCAGCGGCCGGCTCTCACTCACGCACAGACCGGGGATTTCCGAGGGCGGAAGCGGGGAAGGGGATAAAGAATGGGGAACGGGGGCGGGGGCATGGTCTGGCGGTTTCGCCGTCGTTTCAGTCGAACAAGTTTTTTGTTTGCATTTGCCTATCGTCTGGGACTCACAGGAGGTGGCCACAAGGAGCAAGGCAGCCAGGATCCCGGATCCGGGATCCAGAAGCAGACGTTAACTATCGCGTGCAGACATTGCCAATGTTAACCACGCCCCCTTTTGCGCTGGGCCAACTGCCCTAAAATAAAATCCCACCTCCCAGTGCCAGCGACGGACACGACGGAATTTTCGCCACTGCACACGAAAAATGTTCGACAGTCGTGGAAAAACGGGAAGCACAAGTTGAAGTTGAAGACTTTTAGGCAACACAAAAAAGAAATCTAAAAAAAAACACACAACTGCAAGGGGATTCCCTGGAACCGAAGGCTGGTAGCTGTCATGTCCCAGACACAGGGGCGTCGTGGCGGAGGAGCTCCAAGCGGAGACTGTTTTTTTTTTCTTTTCCCCCCAGCTTGATCAATAACTTGGAATCAGAAACCGAGTTAAAAAAAGAAAGGAAGTGAATGGAATGTCTTGGGTTTCTTTTCCCGAATTCCTGAGGTCTTAGCCAGGCCAGTTAACTTGTTACACGTAACCATTGACAGGCAATCCATGCTACCAAAACTAAAACTAAAGCCAACACATTGATTTTTATTATATGTAGTTTTCTTGAGCTTCAGAAAGGCAGAGGAAACAATGAAATGTAGCAAAGTTTACTGATGAACACTGGCGGTGGAAGCGAAACAGCTGCTAAAAAAAACGTAAATCGAACGCAATAGAAACGATTTAAAGTTTTTTCTTTTAAGTTATATTATTAATATTCAAAACTGGTGCAGATCCGCAGTACGAAAAGAGAAAATCCAACTTCCAACACCATTGCCATTGGCCTAAGATGAAAGGCTTTAACCGAAAGAGTTCTTAACCAACAAAGGAGATTTAAATTACTGTGGCTAAGCGGTTTATACAGTCGACAAGAAGAAACAAAAAAGTACAATAAAATGTCACCTATAATGACAGCATCAACAAAGAGCTGAACAAGAAACATCCGCAATGAGTCAAAGTTAACAAGCAAACAACAAAGTCGAGCGAGTTTTCCACACGAAACTCAGTGAATGCCATTTGGGGCCTGGGGGAAAACCGCTAGCCGGAAAACTCCTTGACTACATCCTTATTTTTTTCAAAGTAATTTAAAACAGAATAAATCTAAAACATATGTATAAATTTAAAAAAAAATCTAAAAATAAACACGGAAAGGCACTTTACAAATTTGCTTACAACACTAAAGTTCAGTTTCGTTTGAAAAGAACACCAAATATTAAAAATAATAATAATTATTAGAATGCGTAGCAAACAGAGCTTAAAATTACTCTTTCTTCATGAATAAACTTCAACGTATAATTGCTTTGAAAACGTTAATGAGTGTTCAAGAAGCTGGAACCGTTTTCTAATTGGAACCAGTTGCTTCTCAAGGCTCTTTCCAACACTGCCAAACAGAATCGTTAAGTGAACGAACGGACAGAGCCCCAATATTAAAACCTAGGCAGTGGAAAAATAAAAAAGACATGGCTCGAATAAATGACAAGCTTCCCTCTCTGAAGAGAGCTTGTTGACGGTGGCCAAAATGGTAGGGGGAGGGGAGTGAGGGGAGGGTTGTGGGTTGGGTGCTGGCGGTAGTTGGGGGCGTGGCTGGCTGACAGGCAACTCATCAGCAGCCAAGCATCGCATTTTGAGATAAAACATAAAGAGCGCACCTAATGTCAGCATGTGTGCGTATAAGTGTGTGTGTGTGTGTGTGAGCAAGGGTGCCCGCATCGATGTTAAGTGTGCGGCACAAGGACAGCTGCGGTCAAAATAATAGCAATTAGGATAATGCAAAGCCAGCAGATAAAGCAGGTACACTTGGAAAATCAAAAGAATAAACGGAAAATCAGATTTTACCATGATAATAGTTTTAAAAAACTAAAATTTATTATTATTTAATGTAAGAATTATGTATATAAGTATATATCAAATTAAATAACAAAAATAAGATACTTTCTTCGGAAACGTTGTAGGAAAACTTTTAAAGTTACAGTATTAAGATTTAAATTTAAATAATTTAATGTAGATAATTTTAATATTACAAATCTCCTTATTAAATTAAAAACAAAAGCCAAAGTTAACCTTCCTGTCTGTTTATTCTGTTTTAAGAAATATACTTACTCAACAAAAACCACTTTAACTTTTAATGACAGCTCAGAAATCGTTTCTTTATCTTTAAGAACTACACCTATGCTCTTATTTTATTAAATATCATAATTTTTTAAAGCAATTTAATGCCAAGTTAATGCAACTTGGTAAAGAACAACAATTAAAAAATCACTCTTTTTATCAGCTATATATTTGTTTAAAGGAAACCCTTAATAAAACGTGATTTATTACTGAAAACAAGGCTTATAAATGGCTAATTCTACCCTTTACTTTATTCATATAAAAAAACGGACATTAACTATTTTTTTAAGCGGGGCTGTTGTGCGGAGTGCGTGTGATTTGTTGGTGCTGTTGACTTTAGATAATGTCGTTTGTTGTCTGCCATCGTCGACCGCTTTTGTTTGTTTGTTTGAATGTTTGTTTGTCTCAGGGCGTGTGTGTGGGTGTGTGGTGTGTGTGTGGGTGTGTGTGGGTGTGCGGGTACACATACATGTGTATATTTGTCTGTTTGTTTGACTGATTGTCTGTCATTTGGTCTGATTGTGCGCCTATTAGTACACAAATGAATGAATAAGTGCGCACACACTCACACTCGTCATCCTCCTCCCCTTCTGCCCCCTCATTTCATTTTCATTTTCATTGATTGAATGGCCCCGCCATACCCCCCAGTAACCCCCCCCATTACCAAATCCCCTCAATTGGCCTAGTGGATTATTTGCGCTTTAAGCCTTTAAGTCTTTGTTAGACAATTGGCTGCCAACAGAACTTGCAAACAGAACGGGGAAAAACGGGAAAAAGCGATGCAGGAAAAGTCACAGACTGTCTGCGGGAAATCCAAATTGCGATGGATGGGTGTGTGCGGGTGTGCGGGTGTGTGTGGGGCGCTTTAATAGTTGTAATGCGATTTCGTCACCTCATCGGGTGCCTCACCACGCCTTTTCACACCCTTTTTGGGGGATCAGCGCATTCGTTCATTCATTCCTTTTGTCGGCGACGGTGCCCTTTGATTAGCTTTTCCCAGTGTTTGTGCGGTGGCTTTGGCCAAATGCCTCCGCACAGTCCAAGTTTGATTTGCCTAATTGGCCAGGCCAATTCGGATCAGCGTTGGTAATTGACAGTTTGCCAAATGGATGGGAATGGAAGCCACAGTGTATGCGTAGCTGATTTGATAAATTCATAACTATATATGCTTGCCTCAAGAAATATATGTTTATTTAAATAGTTCTTAATTAAATGCTAGTTCTAAATGAATTGATTTAAGTAAGAGGATTTTAATTAACCCTGATATGGATATATCATATAATTAATTTAATAATAAAAGGTCAGATAGTTAACAGCAGGTTACCACAACCGTTATTTTTAACCGATAGAACCGCATCAAAACCGTAACCGAACCCGAAATAACAGAACCGAAACGGTAACCAAAATATCTGGGAATTGAAATAACAGAAACTGAATCTGAAACATTTGTATAGGTCAATTATAAGGTCAATTTAAAAACAACTTAATACAAATAAGTCCATTCGTAGCTCTTAAGGTCTAGCTCTCCTAACGTTAAAAGAGTAAGTTCAAAAACAGATATTGTAAGATAACATATTGTAAAATATTCAGAACTTTTTAATTTGGCAAACATAGCTTTAGCTGTATCTTGTACACCTTTAAGTTTAGAAAGTCTTTTTTCAAGCTTTATTCAGTTATTTGGTAACCGTGTATTTTGGTAACCGAAAATGTATTATTTCGTTTACGGTTACGGTTTAACCTAAACTTAAACTTTTACTGAAATACTTATATTGGTTAATAATATTTCTTCCGGTTTTAATATATGTGTAAAGATACATATATTTATATAATGGTGTTAAGGTTAAGCTAAGGTTAATATAAAAAAAACATACAAATTATAATAGTGACGAAAAAAATACTTCATAATAGATGAAATTATTTTTCGACAAATTTTGGAAGCAAAAGGTTATTTTATAATTATAATTGTTACTTCCTAACTCTATTACATAATCAAATTTATTTATTTATTCTGAAAAGGGAACTTAGAAAAATCCAAAGGCACACACCACAACTGCTCAGGCTAGACTGTCCACACCTACTCTTCTGGTAATTTCCCACTTGAGCTCATCAAACGAAATGTTTTGGGTCGCCGAGGTGAGCGATGGGGGGATGGTTTTTGGGGTTGCTATTAACACTTATTTACAACATGTACAGCAATTGGGAATTTAGCCAGGCCACTTGAGCCACTTAAATGTTCGAGAAAACAAACAAATTGAGTGGACTTAGCTGGCATTTGTCTACAACTGGGCCCAGCAAACACATCCGTATGACTATGAATATAATATATACACCGTAAAAAAGCAGGAACAAGAAAGTAAAAACCATGACAAGAATACAAATCAATAGCAATTTTTATGGGCCTCTAGTTGAACTTGATTAGGGAGCATTCAAATTTTGAATTTCAAAGTCAACTAAAGACTTTTTATCATAAAAATTAAATAAGAACAGAAAAAAGATCAAAATTTAAGCAATTTTAGGATGATTTATTTATATTAAATTATTGAAAGCTATTCATAATAAAAGTTAACTATTTTAAAGATTTTTGAAGCTTTCAACGCGAACATCTGGTTAGTGTCAACAGTATTCGTTTGTTTCGTATATGCAAAATCATTTACAACATTTATTCATATCCATATATATATATATATGTTTTAATTAATACTCCATATAAATATTTATAAAAATAAAAACATATTCGCCTTATTTTCTCGGCGTGCAGATACACAGACTACCCCCTCCGTTTCAATATAGATATTTAGCTCTAATGATGCGCATAAATTTGTCAGGGTCGGGAGAGAGCTGGTGGCAGGGCATTGCAGCATCATTTAGCACCCAGTGTAGGGCTCCACTCCTAACAAACCAACCCGGCCAGCATCATAAACACAGTGCGCGCAAATTGTTAATTGACACATTGCTACACTCAAGTGGTTCCCTAATGGTCCTCTCTATACGCTGTGAGTGTGTATTTCGGGCCGGGAATGTTGAGCTAGCTGCTTTCAGAAATTTCGGTTGGGCCTCAATTAGTTTCGTCTGGCCAAAAAACAAAAAAAAAAAAATCGCAGTTAGGGGAAACCCCGGGAAAGTCCATTGCCTTAATTATATGGTCAGAAAACTGTGCCTAAGCTGTTGATACACATCAATAAATCCGAATTAGGGCAATAGACAATGGTCCTTGACCATCATTAGTGGATATGTTTGCGGTTTGGGTAAGTCACATATCAGGGAATATATCCTAGATCGATATTCAGGCAAAATAAAATATTTATAAGGTGAATTAGATGCTTAAAGATATCTTAACAAATATATATTATTATTGTTATTAAAATTCCAAGACAATTCCTGAAGTATTTATAAGCTGCACTAATAATCTAAGATCAGGAGCTTAAGTTGTTTTTATACACGGCCACTAATTAATGGCCATGGCCATAATCATTTTAATTGAATTAGAATGGCAGCCGAAAACACATTTCGATCTTGACTTAATCCCATCATGATTCAGAGCCATCCCACTGGGCCAATTCATTAGGACAATCTCCGAGTTTAAATTAAATCAAATAATTGTTCGCCGGCAATCAGCATCCCATCGCATCGCAATCCACTTGAGCTGAGCCGCTCTCAAAGACGTTGCTCGTCTTGTCCGACTTTGCTCATTTGAAATTCATTGAATTTTGCGATAATTTGATTAGGCCACGCCCCCACAATTGCTTCTAAAGGATGACGGGGGGACAGTGTCTGGGCTTTGGGCTTTTTGGCTTCTGGTTTTGAGTCTCTGTCCTCTCTCTCTCTGGCTTGTCATGTCAGAAATGCCTTTCTGACATACATAAATTGCAATTGCAGCTCGGAATTTCCATTTAAATGCCTGACGTGGCATTGTGCCATTTATCACAAGTATATATATCAAATAAATTAGTTAAATATTATGTTATCCAATTAGTGGGTAGAATGGGGCGGGGGTAGGTCGAGGAGCAGAGCCATTCTGTCAGCATAAATTGCCAAGTCGCCGCATTTCATGTGACAACAATAAGGCCAAGAGAGCCGGTCTGGCATTCAAATTACGACAAACTGAAGCCTGGTATATTGTCGACGACACTCTCCCAAAGCCCCCCCTTAACCCCCTAAGGCCCCTTTAGCCCTCCAGCCAACGCACAGTCGCAGTTAATCTGCCCCACAAGTTGGCAGTTCAAAATGCTAATCACCACATGACATTCATTGTCTGTGAAACAATTGGACTCCCTAACTAACACGCCTCGCCATCATTATGAATCGCATTATGTGCCCCGCCAATGCCATTCCTTCCTCAAAGGAGGCGGGTGTCCGTAAATGGATTAAGCATATCGTCCGATATCCGCCGATCAGTCGCTAGTTAATATTTCCAAGGAGGAAAACCCACTTCTCTACTCAGTGTAAAGGTCACACCAAGTAACAAGTTATAAATAAGAAAATAAATATCAATCATTAAATAAATTTGAATGAATAAATATATAACAATAAGTATTTACACTTAAAATTTAAAATTAACTAATTTAATAGGGAATACGTATTTATTGTAAACTAATTTAAACAATAGGAAGACAAGTTACCATTATAATTATACAAAGGAGTTATACATAGTTAAAAAGTGAATTAAATAAAGGTTTCTATTTCGAATAATATATAAATATATAGGCTCGGTTTTTAGCCTCAAATAAAGCTATCGCAAAGCACACAATTCCCCACCCTTCAAACTTATCCTAACGCTAAAGAAGAACATAGCGCTGTTAACTATCAGTTATTGCTGTCTACCATTATATTGTGCTGTAAGGCGCAATAAATCACAGAGGTGCTTTGGTGATTGAAATCATTCAAAGCAGCTGTACATCTCTTCATCTTGCTCACTTGGCTATCAAAAATCAGTTGTTTTGTTTCCTAGCCGGAAAAGATTTTCCAGGGAAAGCTAGCTTTCACATTTACACGGAACTTACTGTCAAAATTTAACGATCAGGTTACGTTTTGAGAGTAAAGGTAGAAAACGACCCATAAATGTTGATATTTAAAGCATACAATTGAATGATAATAATGCTTATATTAAACATTATTAAATGGAAAATATTTACAAATTAACCAACAAAATGTTTGTCAATTAATGCAGCTTTAAAATCTGACATACCCAACTTATAGTTTGTCAATTTAAAATCTATATTATAGTTAATAAAATATTCATTATTTCGAGCTTATTTCAATGGCCTACCAGTAGTTGTTTACAGGCGACAAACAAAGAAACTGCAAACATTTAATACTGAATTAAAGAGTGGCTCAAATGCACATAAAAACCACAAATCCTTGACATGTCATAAATACAATAATAAAACGCTTCTCACAAAACAAAACAAAGTAAGCTTCTTAGGCAAACGTCTTTTTGAGAAATGGGAAACGAGGCATGTTACACATCAATGCCATTCACATAATTAATCAGAGGTGTGAAAACTCTCTTCGAAATTAATTAAAAAATTGGAAAACAAGTTGAACATTGAAAGAAAATCAACAATTAAATGTATGGAAATATAAGCGCAATAACAAGGCATTCTTAATTTGATTGCTGTACAGATTAAGTAAAAATCTCCTTAGCTGCTTTGTTTAAGTCCTAACAAAATGCAGAGACAAATCTTTGGCAATTGTTGGTTTAAGAGCATCAAAAGCTGAGCAGTTGACCGCAGCCAGTCAAGAATCCAAGTTGGTAAGCGATTTGAAATTTACCAATAAACTTGGCGTTAACTTTGGAATTGCACTAGACATGACCGCTGCTCTCTGCATTCATTAATCCAATGGCAACTTGGCCAAATTCCTCTAATCACAAAGTGACAAAATAAAAACTGAGTGCGGACCGCAGGCCGAAATGCAATTATTCTTGTTTCGCCATCGTTCATGGTTAGTTATTTGCATATTGTCAACATAATTAAATAGGCTTTTGACTTCTGTGGTTGCACGGCCACTCGAACACCGACACGTGTGTGTGTGGTACAACCCACTCGTATGAATACGTTTAAGCACCCGCTCGTTTATTCAGAAACATTCATTGGAGTGCCCTTGACTGACGAACACCGAACACTGAAAACTGAACACAGAACACGGAACACGGAATACGGAATACGGACTATGGAATACGGAATTTCTGTACGGTATTGTGGGATATGCAAAATTGTTTTTAGCAAAGTGCACAATGCACTTGACGACTGTCAAAACGGACATGGGACATGAGGGGGCAAGGACTGGGACTGGGACTGGGACTGGGACTGTTGTCTTGTTGTCCTGTCTCGTCCCGCCCCGTTGTGGGCTGGTCTGTTCTTGTTATTTATGTAAAATGTTGCACAACAATAAAATCGTTGTTAACTGAAAGAAAATGAGGACAATTGCAGCAACTTTTCCGGCAATTTTATATATATGTATATGTATATATTGAAACAATGCCATGCCGTTGTCCTTGCCGCTCTCACTGCTTGGGTCAGCAATAAAAATTTGTCCTGCGGTAAATGAAATGGATAGCAATTGCGATTGCGATAACTGGCTGCTGGTCAACTCATTCCCCCTACGAAAATAAAGACAAAATAAAAAAAACACTACAAGAACAACAACGTCCCGATAAAAAAGAGGAGAATCGACCAAAACAATGGGCCGCCAAACACAAGTTATAGCCGGGTCGAGGTCACTCTGGACGGATGTCCTTCTTCCGCACTTCCCTGCCTACCCTGTAATCGCAGTCCTTAGGGTCGTCGGCGAGTCATCATTTATAGATGATATAATTCACAGAAATCCCATTACAGTGTGTTCTTTATATAGGGAGTAATTTCACAACGATTATTTAATTGTCCTTATGAGGACACGGAACAGGGAGAACACTTGTACACAAAGTTTTCCTGACGGCAATAAAAAGTAGATAATGTCTAAACTTGTATATAAAAACCAGATACACTTGTCGTAAACTTAAATCGATTATCTGCCCTCCTGTAATTTATCCGAACGATAAAGACTAACAGAGTGCTGTTAAGCAACGAATTGTGCTGTAAAGCGCAAGAATACATAACGCACTCCACTCAAAACAGCTGTAATGCCTCCATTTCTTCCGTTTCCTGTCTAGAGTCAGCTGTTACTTTGTCGAGTCGAAAAAGTCTTGACAGGGAGTGTAGGAACGCAAACGATTGCCCGCCAAATTATAACCGTGAGTATAAAAACCGAGCAACACATCGTAGAGAATAATGCAGGGTATAAAAGTTAGCTTCATTTCTAGTTTTTTGTCGTCCATCGGTGGAGGTCATTTCGGTTTCAGTTTCCAGCTTGTTGGCATTGCAATTCGATTTTTGCACTTGTGTTTTTTAATATTGCACTTTTGTTATTTCATTGTTTTCCATCTTTTATTTTTCCATTTTTTGTTTTTGTTTCTTAAAGTTTATCTGGCTTGGATTACTGGGTCAATTGGTTGGTTGGGGGTGGCGTTGGACCCCATTGCTGTGGCGAATCTGATTTTGCGGAATCTGGGACAGGGGTTTGCCTAATTAACAAAGTCCTGAAAAGGAAAGTTCCGCACACCCACACACTCGCTCGATCAATAGCTATCCATATCTCTGTCTCTTTGCGTTTCTCCCTTTTTGTTTGGCTGAACTTTGACCCGTGCATTGACATCGTTTTTGCGTAAACTGAACAGAACTGTGTCAGGTAATTGCGTTCAATAAGCAGGTCGAAATGGGAACTGTGATTCGAAGAGAGGGCGAAAGAGAGGGGGCTATCTAGTGGGAAAGAGAGATATATATATATAGAGAGAGAGAGGAGAGACACATGTGACCTGAATGCCATCGAGTCTCACTTGCATCCTGCATAATTGCTTTATCAATTGCTCCTGCTAGCCCATTCAGATAACCGACTTGCATTTGTGCATTTAACTCGAAGGATTTCAGGCCGCCTCCACACACACCAGTTACCGTTACCAGTCCAATTTATCCTTTTACAAAACGAGCTAATTTTATGTTTGAAAAATCCATATGTGTATCCCCTTACTTCCTAGTATTCTTTCCTTTACATCGAAAACATGAACGCACCAATTTAGAGCCGGGCAACGATTAAACCGATTAGCTCCTCAGGAAGATAGGAAACTCGAATATATTGGTACAAATAAATGTTTAACAAAAATTCGAAATAAAAATGATTTAGAACTTCACGAGAAAAGGCAATACAACTCTATTAAATCCGATCTACATTGGGCCTTCTTTAACAACCTCTCTTGGCTCCTTAGACCTATATCTACATAGTCTGGAAAAAGGACTTTAATCCCATTCTCACCACGCTCAATTTGGGTTCACTTCACCGGACAAAGAGTGTATATTCAGCATTCCAATTGGCGTCTTCGATGCTTTGCTTGCTCCTTGCATGCAATCAAGGATTTCTTTTTTTTATATTGGCCAAAAGGGCGCTTCCAGGGGCGGACACAGCGGACACTGTTGGCCGGCGTCCTGCCGCTGATTTAAAAGCCCGGGGCATAAATATTAGCAAAGGCGTTGCCGCTGACGTGGCTGCAGTAGTCATTTAACTCTGGTGTCCGCCATAGCTGCTGCAACTCCTCTTCGTCCTGCTTAACTTTCCTGGGGCTCCCCTCAGCCGTTGCCCTCCTCCACACCCGCTGATTATGCCAGTCAACAAAGTTTTGATTACACGGAGAGAAAATACTTTGGAACTCGTATCGAAAATATGTCTCAATTTAATGGGATTCAATTTATACTTTAAGGTAATCAAAGGAGTGTGATGTAAATATTAATAAAAACCTACAGCTCTCTATATCTTCGAGAAAATTACAATATAAGATAATACAATAAACTATATTTGTGATATTATGAATACTAAAAGTGTTGAAACAGTATTCATTAATTAATTTGAAGGTAAAGGCAATATTTTTATTATATTGTCAAAATAACAATAGGTAAGTACAATATACTGCTGAGATTTTGTGGTTGAATTGAAACAGCTGTAAATAATTTATTTCCTAGTTTTACCTCTTATATTTTTTAGTTTTCATAAAGAATACTTTGATTAATTTGTGCAACATTCAGAACTCTCAAATAGTTATTACACTTAAATATATGATGTTTAATATTTAAGTAACTAACAGCTGTACTTAAATTGTACATTTATTTAAGTACAGCTGTAAGTCTTGCGATTTCGATGATGATAAAAAACTGAACTAATTTCGAATTTGTTTGATTGAAATCACAAATCTACGAGCTTTTCTCTCCGTGTAATACACTGCTTAACCCTTTCTTGCCCGGGGCCCCACTGTTATCCCGAAAATTCAGCTCGGCGCACAATGAATTAAATGAATCTCAATTTCCGTTCGGTTTGCGGTTAAAAGCCGCAATCGTCGTCTTCTTGCTCTTCTGGCTAAAATGCAAATTCTCCGGCAGCGAAAATGAAAACAAGCCGGAAAACTCTTGCTGCAACAACAAAAATGGCGGCAGGAATTTCCCAGGAACGAACACCTCCCTATCCCCATACCCGAAGACCCCAAGACCCTCAAGTCCCCCCAGTCCCTATACCCCAATCCCATCTCAATGGCACAACCTTTTTCACCCCTTCAACCCTCTGGTGGTGGTGCATCAATTGCCTGGTTTCCATCTTCCATTCGTTTCTCAAGTTCCCCAAGACCCGTAAATTGCTGCAAGATGCCCCCGAAAACTGAAAGAAAGCAGGGAGCGTGGAGAAAGGATTTCTGAGGACCCGAGACTAACCCCTCCAACTTTTGTACCGGCAAAACTTTTACAACTGAAGCAGGGACCGGGACTGGGATGATGATGAGATTGGGGAGAGGCAGGAGGCGGCAAAGTCGCTGGGTCGCCGTCTGCAAAAGTTTTGCGATTTGTTTGCGCGAAATAAACGCGACGCAGATAATTTGCGCAAAAGTTCGCTTACTGACGCCGCCGACCTCGCTGCCCCCAATCGCATCTGGAAGCCAACAGGAATCCCCATGCCCCCATCGTAATCCCAAGCCGAAACCCATTCACATTCCCACTTTGATTCCCAATTCCATTCCCATTCCATCTTGTCCAACAATTTCATTTGGGAATATATATTTTTCGTATGTCCGCAGAAGCCAGGGCAAATGAAAATGTTTTGCGATCGCTTGAAAGTTGTGCGAATAAGTTGTTTGGTCTTGAGATCTTACGCTCGTTGATTGCTAAATTCATAACAGGAAGCAGCTTTTCTTTTTTATTTTCTCTTTGTCGTCACCTTTAATTTTATCGTAACTTGCTGCTGGCCATTAATTACTTGCAATTTATTATTAATGATTCGTTAGTCATCGTGTTACTCGTTCGTTGATCATCATTCGTTATGCATTGTTTTACTTGACATTCCACTCGCTGCTTCACTCGCACTTTACATCACTCGCTACTGACCACTCACTACTTATTCACAGAACATCATTCGTTACCCATCATCTTTTACTTCACTCGTTCATTGATGGTCAATCTTTAGGCTCGTTTTTTACTTGACAGGCTACTCGTTGCTTCACTCGCACTTTACATCACACGCTTCTAACCATTACCTGCTCGTTATTCATAGAACATCATTTGCAACTCATCGTGTATAACGTCACTCCTGAACTCTTTACTCGCTACATCGCTCGTTACTCATTAAGTATAAGTTTACTCGCTCCTAGCTATTAATCAATCGTTATTCATTGATCGTCATTCGCTAATTATCGTGTTTTACCTGACTCGTTATACATTCATCGTGGTTTACTTGACTGGCTACTGGATAGAAGGACGCCTGGACTTCACTTGTACTTTACTTCACTCGCCGTTAACTACTCATCATTCGTTACTCATCGTGTTTGTTGATTGATCATCACTAATGATTCGCAATTCGCTGTGGATTCTTCTGGCTCGCACATATGTTGTGAAACTCGGTGGTGGAAATAAAGTCGATGATGGGCAGATGATTGGTCAGCGGCACCAACAAATTCTTGGCAGCCAGCATTGCATTGCTGGTGAGGACCGGATTCGGACTCAGGCCTAGTCGCGTTTGGCCAGTAACTTTCGGCCCAGTTCTGCGTGAAACTTCAGGCAAGCCAAAGCCTCTTCCGGCCAATTTCGGTCCACGCACCGTCAGTTCGTCGGTTACCGGTCTACCTCCTACTATTCCTCCGGCCAAGCTTGATTTACCACCTCGTAGCCTCGCTGTCATATCAGAGAGCTTCGTGGAGAGGCCTTTCTGGCCAAGATTGTAGAAGAAGTCAACGCCTTCCTTAGCCCTCGACAGAGGCATGGTCTTGAACCTGGAATCCATCCGGCTGCTTTTCTTGCCCGAAAGTACTGGCGTTTTTGCAACCTTGATGCGCCTTGGCTTAGAAGACTTCTTGGTGGAGAAAAGCACAGATGTGCCGCCACTGGCACGGACGTTCTTCGATTTCGTCCAGGGACTGGCATCAATAAGCTTGATCCTGCGAGAGCTGATAGGAGATTTTTGGTCTATTTTCTTGAGCTTGGTCGGGCTCAAGTTCTTTGACGATCTCATAACAGGAAGTTTGTTGGTTTTCAGGACCCTTGTCCTGAGCTTGCTTGGGTACGACTTTTTCAGCGATCTTCTGACCGTGGTTGGTTGGGCAGCTCGGAGCTTCGGAGAACGTCTCACGCCTTTCGTGATGTCGCATCTACACCTCAAGGATCCCAGCTTACGCTTGGGACTGGCACGGGCCACGCGTTTCGGGCAAAGTTTCTTTCCTTTGATCCTGCATAGGGACTTGTGGGCACTGGGCGATCGCACCTTGCAGTTCGGCATAATTTCGAGCTAAACAAAATCACGTTTTAAAGATTTTTCTTTAGTTTGTTAAAGTTTGTACTCGGAATTTTGAGGCTTTGGTTTCGGGAGAGGTTTTCAGTGTGTTTATTGCAATGTAATTCTACTCGAATGCCTAGGCTAGTCAGACTGACATGCTGTGGAGTCGGGCCTACTTGTCTGCTCTATATCTAACTAGATATATACATATATATATGTATATATATATATGTATGAATGTCCCGAACTTGAGCACGTTCTGCATCCTCTGTTTCCTGTTTCCTGTCACCTCTTGTCTTGGACCGTCGCTTGTTTGTTTGCCTTAGCCCCCGCCGTGGACTTTTATTTGTTTTTTTTTTCGCCGGCGCTTTTCCTTGAATACCCAGCAATAGTGAGGGAGTAGGGTATACCCCTTAGCGCATGTTTATATATAGAATAAAATGACTTAGTGTTCAGGTCTGTCTCACTGTGTTTAAGAAAGCTCTTACTAAGAAGAGGGTATAGTTTAGTCAGGTCACCCGAAACAGCTCTTTCTTGTTTTCCCCATCTTTTGCTTTCCCTCTGGAGGCCAACAACTTAAAATCAACTTCCGTTTTGCTGCCATTTGCATCCCCCTTTCTTCGTTAAACCCTTTTTCTGCGGATAAAAAGAATCCCTTAGAGTAAGGCAATAAGGCGTTTTCTTTTTTTTTTTAAATTCATTTTCGAAATATTCCCTGGCTATATTGATTTTTCCTGGTATAAGTATATGTGGTGTGTGCGTCTTCAACAACTCATTAAGAAACTAAGAACTTCCCTGAACTTACATATATGCTTTCCCGCCTGCCTTTGACGAGTTCCCTCCATTTTCCACTTTTCCTCCATATTTCCCGCTACGCCCTCGCTTTCTTCAGCTTTCTTCTTTCGCACATTTTGGTGTCAAGTGATGCGTATCATTTAATGTGACACACTTACTTGGGAATTAAGGGGAGTGACTGAAGGACTGCCAGTGGCAGTGCCGGGCTGACAGCCGAACACATGTTGGCCGCATGCTAATTTGCTGTGCTCAGCAGATGACAAAAAACAGGAATAGGACATCAAAGTGGGGCCAAGGGGATGGTGCAGTCAGCCATAGCAAGTAAGAAAGCTGGCGTGCTTATTAAAAATTTAATCTAAAAGGTGTTTCATAAATCCTGAGAGTTTTTAAAACCCTGAAAGGGTTAACTTTTTGTTACTATTTGCTCTTCGCGGTTTTAACTGGTATGCAGACCGATGGTTATCCCCCTATACAAGTAGACTTCTCCTAATTAACTTACCTTTCTAGAACTATGCTATGTATTATCTTCATCTACAAACTAATCAGTGGTGACATGAGAATACTGACCTGATAGTTCAGTTTAATTTCCACGAACCATTTAGTGTTGCGACACTTTAGAGCATCGTAAGAACTGCACGAACTCCTTAGAGTTATATGTGAAACATTTATGAAGGCTATCTACGTTATTGGTTATTGGGTTATTGGGTATATATCATTCGTAGCCTTTCTAAACTAAAAACTTTAATTTTAACCAACTTAGTACGCATGCAAGCTAACATTCAGGCAGCATGTTAGTAATTAATTTCCTCGGCATATTTACCTAAACTTTCTTTCACCGAATCCTAACAAGCACGTGCTTGGTACCCTAATCGTCACTTGAGTGCAATAACCGTATTTCATGAACGTCCAAGTAAACGTCATTTCGAACACCTTTTTAAGGGCTTAAGCATCCCCAAGTAATTTCTATAGTTGCCATCAATAATCTTAGAGGTTAATATTATACTCGTTCTTTGAGTAAATATAATAAATATATATAATTAGAAACAAAAGTAACAATAAATTATCTTGAATTCCTTGTGTGCTCTTCTTGACACTCAATAATATTCAGTTCAGGCGACATTACTCAGCACTCAGGAACAGGAACCCATATACAAGCCAGCACGCACGCACTGGAGCAGCTGGCAGGACCGGAAATCAACAGGACACCAGCAAACACACACAAGTACATGCATGTACATCTCGGGCAAGGGCTTCCCTTCCTTGCCAGCTTTGATATATGATCAGAAATCAAGTCTTCTACGCGCCATACAAAATATCCATACATATAACTTCATCGCAGAAGCAATCAGCTTATGTCTGCCTCGGCTATATGTTTACATCCTTCAGGCTCCCTTTCTTGCCATCTTGATTATCACGTTTTCTTTTGTGGGCCACATCCACATCAGCATCCACATCAGTATCGAGTTTCCGCAATATCAAGTATGCGCCGCATTGGTGCAGGCATAAATCCGCCGAAGGCACAGAGCACAAGAGAAAAAATAAGGCCCACCACTGACCGTTAAGTCCTGCCATCTCATTTGCACCATTCCTTTGTTATCCTGCCGCTCCATCCCTCCACTGAGTTTGCATTCAATATTGGAATTGTGTTTAGCTTAACACCTCAATAAGTCGCTGGATGTCAGCATGGTGGTACAGTTGCTGTTGCAACAGCAACATGCAACATGCAATCTGCAATACCAGCAGCAAAATGATGTTTTCCGCTTAAGCACATCGCATTCGTGTTCCCAACAGGGCAAAGGCAGCAACAACAACAACAAGAAAAAAACAAAATTCAAAAAAGAAGGAAAAATCGGAAGAAAAGCCAGGCGGGCTCCAAACCAATCCCAGAAGTGCGTCTCTCCCAACACTTTGGTTTATTTTATTTTGCCGCACAATTTTCCCCTTTTTTCGAGTTTCCCTCCTCCTCCATCTCTTTCTATCGCTTTCTTCCTTCTCCAGTTGTTCCTTAAACAAACGCAAAAACCTCAGTCGAAGCTTTACTGTGGCAGGCCAGCCAAGCCGAAAAGAAAAGCCGAGGAAAACTCAACTAATTGATGACCTGTACACAGTATTGTGTTAGTTTTCATTTAGAATATATACTAACCTATGTTCCATTAAAGAAAGTAAGTAGGAGTAGTATGTTTTTAAGTAAGTTAAGGAACTCCAAAGAAGTGGAAACTATTAAACTTTCTAATTAAAATCTTGCATACTTGACATAGAACTTACATTTTAAGCCAAAACTATATACTTATTGGACAGTATTCTTAACGTTTTTTGTCTGATTATTATTTACTAGTTATTATTATAGATTTAAGCTATTAAACTATTAACTGAAAACTCCTTAACAAGGCCCTGTGTGCTTCCCCGATCACATTTTCCGCTGACTGAGCACATTGCTCCTCTGTATACCCAAGATACCCTTTCTTGTGTTGTTCCCAGTGAACAAAAACAAATAAACACACAAAAATGAGCAGAGGGAAGACACAAAAAAAAAATAAAGAAAATAACAACAAAAAACACAAATGTGAACGTGAACGTGCTCCGTTGCCTATGCCTGGAGTGCGCTATTTTGCACCTACGGGATTTTGTGACTCCACACACACCACCAAACAATCAGATGCACTAAGAAAAAAAATAGAGTTCAACAAGAAGTATTAATTTAAGTTAATGAGCTGTTACATTTAACAAATATATTATTTCATTCCTGTATTTAACTTAAATAAAAGTAGAAATATTGTTGAACTAGGAAGTTCATAGAATAATTGACAAATAATATGCAATGGGTAAGCTGAAAATTAAGCAATTTCAAAATTAATCAAAGACAATAAATATTTAACAAATATTTAAATAATTCCAGAGAATCCTTTATTCCACTTATCATCGTTAAGTTTTTAAACCTTTCGATGTATTTATCAAAGAAAAGAGAGAGAGAAATCTTAAACTTAAATGCATTTAAGATACAAATCTTATTATTTAAAATATTAAAGTCAAGGGGACATAACACTTGGATATATCTAAAGACTGTATAAATAATATTTAGTATTATTTCTAATAAAATACTAAGTCGCTATCATTACAATGAAACCTCTAACAGTTTCCTAAATAGTTTCCAAGTTTACAACAATATTAATTTAAAATATGTATTAAAATCTGTTAGAAATGAGATGTATCTTTCCCACATACATCTCTTAGTATTTATCAAGGCTACAAGTCAAAATTGGGATTTCTTGATACGAAAGCTGATTTCTCAGTGAGAAAACTCACACATGCGAGGCGTGCAAAATCCATTCGAAATCAGTCAACGCGCCAAGGCTTTCATTCAGTTAGAAAGCAGACAGCAGACAAACAAAGGCTGGAAGAGGGGTTATCAGGGGCGGAGCAGGCGAAGGGGGCCTCTTTTCAGGGGCGTCGGTTGTCCGGAAGGGTTGTGCTAGCTGGCTTGGAACCCAAACCAAGCGAAGAGCGGAGCTTGGAGCGGAAGTGCGGCTTGATTTACTCAACTCGTTTGCTCGCTCGTTTGTTTCCAACTGCTGCAAACATATTTTTCTGCACCGCCACCCCAAACACACACACACAAACACACTGCTGAGGCCGCTAAAATATTTATTAGCTCTTAAACAAACGGAATAGATGTGCGGCCAGAAAACTATAAAATACTACACAGAAACACACACAGGGCGAATAAGCCCCGTCGCCCGCCAGCACCTTAAAGACTTTGCCAGTCAAATGGCCCAGAAATGGGAAATGGGAAATGAAAAACTACGACACAACCCCACCATCGCTGAGAGAAGGGAAAACTGTTGCCGAATTTATTAAAGCATTTCTTACGCATCATTTGTTGCTCTACCAAATTGCCGGCTTGCCTTGGCGGATGGACAAAAAAAAAAACACACACACACACAAAACAACGCAACGAAAAAAAATAAAGTAAAACTGAAAGCCAGTGAAGAATGCAAATGAAATAGCCCCAAAGGCAGAGAGGGATTGGGTAGCAGCAGCAAAAATGCTGATACGTTTCGACTTAATGAAAACGCAACTTGAAGTTTGATAAAGTGAAATCTTGGCCACAGGGCGTATGAGTAATGCGGAAAATCGAATCGAATGGGCGAAATGGATGGCAACGAAGGAGGAAAGCCACTCGTATCGTTATGCGAATGCATCAATCAAAAAAAATTGAGCGCACACACAACATTTCGTTCGTGTTCAAGATACAGGAAAAGAAATTAAGTAAATCACTAGATTAATTGCTGAAAAGAAGCATCCGAGAGGGGCCAACTAAAATCCACACAATGCCAGGTCAATGGACTGAACTCAGCCGAACCCCAAAGAAAAAAAGCAGACAAAAATAAATAAATCCCAGCTGAGGACTTTTCGGAGAAAATGCTAAGAAATCCGGCAACAAAATGAGGGAAAGCTGTCCTTGCCAAGCCAATTTCTGTATGCCCTTAAATATCCTTACCAAATACAGCAACTATTTTGTTTTATTAAACCTAAAATATGATTACAATTGGAATTAAGTTTCGATCCTTTAATGGATTGGTCAAGGTGGGTAAGCCATCAAAAAAGCCGAATGTAATTGAACCTTTGGCCCGGCCAGTTGGCTCCAAGCTTAAATCGAATATTCAAACCAAATTAGAAGCCTTTTTGGCCGTGACCATTGGTCAAATGAAAGGAATGTGTGTGTGTGTGGGAAGTCACGCGCAATCGTTCCATTGCCCGCAAAAGTAGGCAACCGATTTTTGTGCTTCAATTAAATTTGATTTGCTGCCATTTTTGTGTGGAAGGGCAGGGGGGAAAAGCGAAAGGGAAAGGGGGAAATCGCATCGGGTTGAAGCTGTGCGACAAGCCCCCGTATCTTGTTCTACTCCCCGCTCCGTTGCCACGCCCCTTGATGAACCCTCTTTACCCATCATTAGGTCCGTAGTTTGTGGACCTTTTTTGCACTCCCCTCTTGCCACAAATTTAGTGTCCTGTGTGTGTGTGTGTGTGTGCCTGGCTGACTGGTTGATTGTGCGATGGGTGTGATTGCTGGTGGCGAAAAGGAACCCTTGTCCCCGGCTTTTGGCCCATTACCTTTGGCAGTTGCGCCTGGAAATAACGTTTTTGATATCATTTGCTGATGTGGCAAATGTGTCTGGCTCTTCACTGGCTTTTTGTGCCATCGCTTCTCTCTGTGTAACGTCCACTAAAATTCCAGCTGCCCCCCGAAGTCCCGCTGAAGCCCTTTAACCCCCATAATCCCGGCTGACCTGTGGTCAGCATTGAGTGACTGAGGAGCACATTTTGCCAGCGGGGTTTCCCATACTCTTTCTGTTTCCCATCTGTGTTTTTTTTTTTTTTTTTTTTTGTTGCTGTCGTTTCCGTTTGTCCGAAATTTTTGGGATATCCTAGGATGCAGCACCATCATCATCATCATCATCATTCGCATTCAGTGGGCACCACATCCTACATCCACATAACTTGCACATTGTGAGGCGAAGGACGACAGCTTCCAATCATAATGTCAATGAAATGAACTGGCCAGCCCTGTCCGGCCCAAGCCCTAAATTGCCCCATCTTGCATCTGCCTTCCATATGAACTCCAAAAAGCAATCTCCCTGTCTCTCTGCCTATGTTTACTGCACATTGCACTTTGGGTTCTTTTGAAGGAACTTTGAAGAGTTCCATCTGGCAGGATAGAAATGCGAAATTCCGATTTGTTATTTGAAGATTTTTAGAAATTAAAGTGATTTTTTTCAGTTAAACGTTATAAATCTAAATAAAATGAGAAGCTATTTATAGAAAATCTTTGAGATGAGATTATATATTTACCATTTTATTGAAATCACTGTTTAAATTTAAAAATCTTAAAGATTTAATAATTCTCCTTCTTTGGTTATTAAAAATACAATTTACCTGGAAGAAAATATATTTCTAGAGTCATTACTGTACTCATTCTGGCAGGGCATTGAGTAGTTTGTATATCAGGGAACGGTTTTTCCACAAACACTTACCTTCTCGAGAGCGCTGCACTTTTACTTTGGCTTTTCTTCGACTTTTGGAAGCAAATTCTTTGCTGCTTATGATGCCCCAAGGGCATGATGCATCATAAAGACACCAACCCAGCATCAACGCAATACCAACCCAACACCAACCCAACACCAACCCAAAACCACCCCAATACCAACAAAAACACCAATCCAATATCAACCAAACACAAATCCCACACCAACCCAACACTAACCCAAAACTAGCCCAATACCAATGCAATATTAACAAATAACCAAACGCAATACCAATCCACTACCAACCCAATACCAAAAAAATAACCACTGAACACCAACCCAACACCAACCTAACACCACCCCAATATCAAAGCAATACCCATTCAACACCAACCCTACACCAACCATACACCAGCCCTACACCAACCATACACCAGCCCTACACCAACCCTACACCAACACCAGTCTTTTCAGCAGATTTGGCACTTTTCATGTGCGCTGCTAAGTGATTTCCCAGAAAATCATTTGGTCTTTCCAATTTTTCTTCGCATCCTCCCTTCGGACTGTAATGCATTCTTCCGCTAATATTATTTTCGGTTTTTTCGCCTTTTGTTTGGCTGCGGTTTCTGCAGCCATCTGATGGATATTTGGTCGTTATTTGTTGCATCTCACTGTTCGAGTTTTTCACGGTTTTTATTTTTTGCACATTTTCTGCGTATTTTCTTCGGGGAGAGGGTGCTGTGTTTTTCCTAGGTGCGTACTTAAAAAATCATTTCTTGTGCTGACGCAGCTTAAATCGTTTTTCATGTGCTTGGTTTATGTCGTTTCTCTTCTTTGGTAACAGATTCTTTTTACAAATTTTCCAATCCTTTTTCTTTTTTCAATGGCACTTGAGTATTTCTAGTTAATATTCCCTTGCAAATGTCGCTTTCTTTTACCAAAAGGGTACAATTTTAACCTAATTACTTTGAAGTTATTCATTTGTCTTTAGTTCTGTATTTTTGAAATTAATTTATATATTTTAAAAGGCATGCTACATTTAAGTATTTGCCTGTTTTTTGAGCTATCCATAAATTTCAATGATATCCTTTTAGCTTGAACTCCTCCGCCTTTCCTGTTTTCTTTTCCTTAAGACTTCTCATCATATTTCATTGCTCTGCGAGCTTCCCCTTCCTCCCTGGATTTATGATCGTTTCATTTCCTTGAATGCCAAGCCTCTGGACTTCCCCAACCCCGGGTCATCCTTGTTGTATACGTATTATCCTCTTGTCACATCTGTGCCAATCCAAAAATGATTCCTTCACGAAAGTTTCGCCCGGCCATAAGTTTCTGCAGCAACAACAGCCAGTTCTGGAGCTGCACACACATTAGGCCGGGAAAGTTGGTAGCTTTTGCCGTTGCCTCGGATTCTGGTCCGGCTTTCGGCCAAGAGCTCTCGTGGGTGGGCTGGCCGAAAGCCATTCCGCCCACTGCAATTGCTGTTGTTTTCTGGTCGCAGCTGCCAAAATGTCCCCGTGTTGGGGTCAGCTCAACAGACACACAAACACACAAAACTGGCCAAGCAAAACTCGAGATCCAAGTCCGAGGAGCAGAAGTGAAGCCAAAGCCAAGTTTTGGAAAGAGCGCCGACAGACAAACGACAATACTTGAACGAAACTAAATTAATGCAAGGTCTTGGGGTATCCTTGAATTAGTAGAACACTCTACCATATTTTTCAATTGGATTTTAAGTGCCCAGCTTACTAATAAATAAAATATGTATAGTATATAAGGTGCTACAAGGGGGCTTTAAAAATTATTATAAAATATTGTGCATCCTAAAAAGCAACAAATTAACACTGAATGTGGTACCTACAAAATTTAATACCATACTTTAAGACAGCCTTTTAAGAGTTTTAAGCCCCCTAGTGGTTCCTTCAGCACCCTAGACAATATAATATTATTATACGGTATAGTTTCTTTTTTTATAAAAAATGTGTATTTATATTAAAACTGATTTTGGGAAATCAGAACTCCCTAAAACAGTCAGGAAAATATTAAATTGATTCAGCTGCAAATCTCTTATAATAAAGAAATATACCCTCATATAGGGTATTGAAAGTAGCCACGGCCTAGGCACAATCACGACTCCTGCTTGAGGACACCGTCTGGGCCCCGTCATCTTGGACGCTGCTGTCTTAGCGCTTAAGTGCGATGGCATTAAGCTATTAGCATAATTTTTGTGCAATATCATTACGACGGAAAGCTAGCCACGACAATCTCTACGTAAGTTTGTTGTGGGCTAAAAAGATTATGCCATTTATCATTGACATATTTGGTTCAACCCACCGGGAAAAGCAAAAAAAAATAATAAAACCAAGACAAGGAAACGCATCCAAGAAAAAAAGGGAAGAAAATCGCTTTTACTTACTTACTTACTTAGGAGGGGGCGCAGACAAAAGCCCAACAAACTTATCCGCAAAAAAAAAGTTTCGGCTTTTCCCCAAATTGTGCTCTCCTGTTTTCTATTTTGTCTGGCTTAGCCGGAGGGAAATGAATCGAACCGAACCGAACACAGCCGAAAATAAAGATGAAAGAAACTGCACTCACCTGCAACGACAGAAGAAAGAAGATAAAAAAAAGTTGTTAGTTTTTTAATGCACTTTTGGGGTGGCTATGAGTAAATATGTACTTGTCCCAGAACCTGCGGTGTTTTCATACACTTGCGGGCTAATTTAATTAGGGAACTCTGTGGAAAGCACACACCAGCTGCTCTTCACGAAAATAGGATAAAAAATGTGAATATTACAAAATATGATTTTCTTTTCGTGTAGCATGGCAGGGAGCTGTAGTACCCACTATTTAAGGTTGAAATAAGTAACATTGCTTTCAATTTATTATATATAATAATTTTATTACTTATATAATATGCAATTAATATATGTTTAGCTTCTTAAAACATCCTAGATCTTCTATAAACTGTATTTTGGGAGTTAAATATTTTTGTACGTCAGTATTTGAGTTATTCATTTGTATGTTTTAAGACAATTTACAATGTATCTACTATTTTTTTTTATTTTTCCTATTTTTTTTATTCCTAGTATCAGTCAACTCCCAACTGTAATATTTTACCCCGAAGACAGGGTCATCATCGATATTCCTTAGCTTAATTAGAATGTCTTGAAGAGTGAGTTTTCAAATCAAACAATACATACGTCACATTTCCTAATAATTTTCCTTTTAGTTCTAATTGATAATCTATATTCTAATTGATTTCCTCTTTAACTTTGTTATTACACTAATTATAATTGATTACTTTAATTAAAAGATTAAACCCATTACTTCTGGTACGTTGATTTAATTGCTTAAATTGAAATATTACGAAAACATTGTTAAAATTAAACTGTAGGACAGAAAGAAATGTCTCAAAGCCTTTGAATTATTTGTTGTAATGTTATCACCACTGTAAAATATGTAATATGTCCATTAAAATTAATATTTTATTATTAAGCAACCGAAAATTGCATCATTTCCTCGTCACAGACTAAAGCCAGAGATAAATTCAAAGCAATTTGGTTTCAACAAACACAATGTTGTGCCATAAAAAAGAACATCATAAAAATTCGTCACATAAACGAATGTCTCTAGGAAAATTTCTATAAACCAGTTGATTGATTCCTCCGCCAAGGAGAAAGTATGTTGCTTTTCCGCGACGTCTTTTCCGGGGTAGCAAGATGTCCTCATCATGCACTTTGAACCCGGTTCCTATTATTTCTTTTTCCTTTTTTTTTCGCCAGCGTTGAGTGAATAAAGAGCTTGGATTTGTTTTCCTCGCCACTGCTCCACATGTGGAGTGCGGGAAAATTGTGTGTAAAATTTGTGGAAGGAGCTACTAGCTCCACGAGACGGGTTCAAGCCCCTTCGCATTCAGGCGCCGGGCGACGGCCCCCGACCGGAACTCAGCATTTTAATTGCCTCGATGGGATGGCGCACAGAGACCTGCACGACTTCCAATTTTCAACTTGAAAACTCAAATTTCGTGTGCAATTTCCTTGGGCGGACAGTGGAAAATGCAGAAAGTGGCTAACCCCCCCGTATAAAAACACATAGAAAGGTCTAAACGACTTGCCAGATAACTCGCTAAGCCGCAAAACGGTCCGCAGTTCGTTTACTTGCTTTAGTTTTTTATGCGCAGTACTTGCAGATAAAGAAAGGGTATATTCAGTCGTTATTAAACTATAAAGGAGCTTAATTTATCTGGTCTCATTTATGAGTAATAATATAGGTTATTTATTATATTTATTAAATCTATTATAATTATTATATATTATACTATTACTGAATAATAACAAATTCTTTTCGTTTAAGGACTCTTAGTACCTGGAAACCTCATAGTCCGAACCCTCCGACCACAGACTTCCTCTTTGCCGTTTTTTTCTCTCACCATTTCCCCAACATTTTCCGCCCATTTTCCCCTCAACTAATCCGCCTCAAAATTTATTTGCTTAATTTCATTTGTTGGCTGCAACTTTTCGAGGAGGTCAGAGGGCAGGAACTGAAGCGGAGCATTGCCGACGTGCGGTAATGTTTTGGCTTAAGCTCTCCCTATCGCTATCCCCTCCGCCCTATCCGCCACTCCTGCTCCGGACTCAATTCCCGCCTCCTTCGCTGTCTCTGGACCCATCTCTGGCCATTTTCTCCGACTGGTCAGTGGCCAGAAATCAGCTTGACTTCGGGGCATAAATAATCAGTGCAAGTGTATAAATCAGGACTGCATTTTGCGCAAAGTGCTCTTCCTTTTCTTGCTCTATACGGAATTGGATCCGAAAGGTTTTCAGATCATTCCAATACGATATTAAATGCTTTCTTTTAATTCTGTACGAATTGGCTTGAAACAAAGACAATATAAATGAATGCAAACAAAAAATCCTATGGCGTTACGCATCTTAATCATATATTTAGTCTTTTTCTTCGTCAAATGAAGATATTTTCGTTTCTATAGCTTTACAATTTATTATTCCAGCTATATTTTATGTGCTTCCTAGTCAGTTTTAATATCCCTGATTAATGTCTTCAACTTTTTCCTATAAAGTATTGAATTCTCCTTGAAAGTGCTTCGGCTGGGATTTCTAAAAATTTCCATGGCAGCCTAAAACAAGTTTTCGCCCGAGGGAACGACCATGGCTGGCAGGACATGAGAATGCATTTCCTTTATTTCATTTTACGCGCATCGGCTGCAGTTTTTGCCCCATTCCCCTTGCTGCCTCCTCAGCGAAAAACTCCTGTAAAGTCCTTCGGAAAATTCCTGCACAGTGGGAAATTTAGTCAACTTGATGGGATGAGAAATATTTCTATTACTGAGTGATAAATAATAAAGGATTGGTATATAAGTCATTTCTTGATAAGTTAAATCCTTATTATTGTTTTATGGAAATTCTACACTTCAACTTTCAGTTAAAATACTAAATCAAGGCGTTTTTTTCGATTTCAAGTAATTTCTCTCCGTGTCTGTGCCTTCATTTCAATTAATTTCCGCGACATTGATGCGCCTTGGCAACCCGTAGAAGTCCCTACTCCACCCCCCTCAAGCGTAGATGTGTGCTGTCTTTTCTGCAGCATCCTTGCCTGAATTTTCCGCACCGCATCTGAATTTTCACCCAGCCCCCGCCCTTTCTGAGATTGCCTCGCGAAACTCCTTGACGCCTCCGCCCCAGCGTTTGTTGTCATCGCAAGCTTAAAACATTTTTGCCTGGCGCGTTTTTAATTAATTTAAAGTTATTTTGCCTGTCGTCAGCCGGTGACACGCCCACGCCGCCACCGTCGACGCCTCCTTTGAAATACGCCTTTATTAAATCAGTCTGGATTGCATTTTAATTGAAATCCTCTTGTTGTCCAATAAATTTACATAAATATCGTAATGGCTACAAAAAAAAGGCAGAGAGAGGCAGAAAATCGCACTGGGCTGTGCTCGGTGAAATATCAAGAATTTCTGAATAATTCTCCCAACAATTTCTGGATTAGCCCCGGGCTACGGCAAAGGAATAGGGAATTTTCCCAGCAGTGGGAGCTGCATTTGGCATAATTAGTAATTGCTCTTGACCATGGAATGTGGTAGATGGTAGGGAAATCTGGCGAAAATGCTGAGTTAAACAGAAATAAGCTAGCCCTCGGGTCTCGGAAATATTTAAGCAGCCCGGAAATTCCACAAACTCAAACAAGATTCCATCAAGATTCAAGTTAGATATATATAGTCATGGGGGGGTTTTTATTAATAAGAGAACCTCTTTGACTTTCTCATAAAAATATGTTTCAATTTATAATTCAGAAACATGAAATAAATGTTTTTTTATATTTCCAAATTGGTTAAACTATAATTTGAACCACAGGGAACCTTGTCATGAAATAAATTCGATTTCCAATCCATCTTTTAGCCTGGTACAAGCTGCTGATTTCGAAACGAAACTTTTTCAAAACTCCCGCCAGTTGTTTTCCCTTTTCGACTGTCTGTCTGCCTGTCGCTGGATCCGAACACGAGTTTTCCATTTTGGACTTGGGGAAAATCTGAACACTAACTCCCGGGCCCGGACTGACTCTTGATGGCAGTTTATACAAATTTCATTTGGTCCTGTTTTTCGCTCTATCCTTGTTTTTTTTTTGTTTTGCTTTGTGCTTCCCGTTCCTGCTTTCAATGTTGTGTTGCAGTTCTGTGCTCTTTTGCCGGTCTGTGTGTTGCTGTGTATTTGTTTGTCGTGTCAGTTTGTTTGTTTGTTTGATGTCAACATGGCCTAGGCATATGGGCAACTGGAGTTGCAGCTGCGGCAGCCACAGTGCCGCATGCATTGCCAAGTGGCAAGTGCATCCTGGCATGTCCTCCTCTCTAAATTTGAAATGGCCCTGCTCCCGGGCCCCCTGTCTTCCCTTCACCATATCGCCTTCATTAGCCTTTGGCAGTAAGTCAGAGAGCCAGAGAGTCTGTATTTGTACACGAGGAGAAAAGCATTTCTAATTGGCATCCCACAGATATATCTAATAGGTTTTATATAGTGATTGGCAAGACTTGTCTTTTTCCTGAAGGTAGACAATTTTTCATATCCATTAGGCATTGGTTTCAAGGGTAATGGACTTTTCGATAACAAAAAATTTATGTAAGAGGCAAGAGAAGACATACATGACCCCATCAAATATATATATATCCTTGATCAGCATTACCTAAATGATATACAAGATCTCAGAGCCTAGAATGCACTCAGCGGCGCTGCTCATGGATCTCCAGCTCAGAGATCTATCGTTTTTCCTTTGCATCACTGTCTGCCTTGAATAGGGATGGCAGAAAATGTCGATAATGTATCGCTGCTCGACGCGAAAGGCGATCGATAAATTGATATTTCAACGTTGCGATATTCTGTTCGGACTAATATAACCGGATATACATATAAATAAATAAATATCGATTATATCGATATTTTCACGTTGATAAATGAAGTCTTTGATTTTTTATATGTCAATATATCAAAGTTTACGATATTTCCGATACGATATTATATCCTTGAATTCAGTTGGCCTAAATATCATCTAGAAATCTTGGGAAAATAGCAAATTTCTGTTATTCAAAAGAGAGAACCCAAAACTCTCTAATTAACGTTTATATTTAACCCGAAGAGCTTAAACATTTTTGTATGCAAATATATTTCTATTAATTTCCCTGCTTTTCTTTCAGTGCCTTCTGTTGTGTGTGTGTGCTTAACAAAGAGCCTTTTTGTGAGGCATCAGCGACACGACACGAACATGGAATTGACTTTTGTCTCGTCTCGTGAGCCTGAATTGTTGCCTTCTCCTATTGATTGCCCTGTGGCAACGACAACTGCAACTGAAACTGAAACTGAATCTGAAGCCAAGTCAATGGCAATCCCAAAGCATATGGTGTGAACGGAAACGAGTATAGAATATGAAGAATATCTTCAGCCAGACAAGCAAAATGCTAATTAAACAAAGTGCTTGCAACGAAAATTGTGCGAAAATCAAATCATAATAAGTTGTTAATCATTGTTGCATAAACTAAAGTATGCCTTAAGGAATGCCTTAAAGAAAATCACAATTTAATTAAGTCCAAATAATCAATATTAAATGTTTGCCAAAGATTACAGGATATGTTTCTTAAAAGTACAAGTACTGAAAGGAAACTGAAAGGATTACAACAAATTGGTCTTAAGATACATTTTAGTCTTGCCTATAAACTGAGGTTTTGATTTCATTTCTTTTTCTTTCTGTTGGACTTCAAAAAGGATTTTATTACACTTTCAAAAATGGGCTTCCACCTTAACTTTAAAATAAACTTTAAGGATTTTGCACTGTTTTTTTTTTGTTAATATTTTTAATTTAATTATTGCGTTTATATTATTGTCTAGTCGATTTTCAACTTTAGGAACTTATTTCAGCAAAAAGCTTATCAGAGAATATTTTTGAAGCCAAAGGATATGCTGTTCCATTTCCTGTCCTGCCACTTGTGCTTGTATGGGTTTAACTGAAGCTGACAGCGCGTTATATATATATATTTATATATATATGTGTATGTGCTTGTGTGTGATTGCTAGCATGTGTGGGTGTCTGCCAGAGTGGGCTTTGCATTAAAGTCATCACAAGGCAATCTAATTTCAAGAACGCGCCGCGCCGCAAAGTCTGCAACAGAAGGCAGCAGCACATGCAATGCCAACTCGCATGTCGCCCCCAACGAATTTCCCAGCGAATTTTTCGGCGGGGAAATCGCGACGGAAAGGCGAAAGCTAGGCAAAACCCCCACCTCCCCATTCACCATCAAATGGCAGCGATGCCACACACGTTTAAACATAATAATTCTCAATTTCGTCAGCGATATCAATGGCAGCGGCAGCAGCGCGACAGGAAAAGCATGCACACATCAACATAAACTGACATTTTTTGTATGAAATTGAGCACACGAGCAGCCAAAAAAAATATAAACTTGTTGGACAATCTTACCAACAGGCATGGTCGAAATTATAGGCCGTAAGTCGAAGTGGAACTAACTTAAAACTAACTAACTTCTAACTTAACAACTTGCTCTACTTTCAACATCACCAAAGATCAATAATTTTTTTTAATTTGGCAGAAGAGTTTTCATTTCAATATTCTCTATAAGTATTAAGGGGAAAAAAGTATTATATTCTTCTACAAGAATCCCGAATCATCGTTATTATTGCGATCACAACTGTACGTTTTATTCACATATAAAAAGTGAGCCCAAGCAGCGGCAGCAGCAAAAGATGGTGGAGAAAAACAAGAAAATGAAGAAAAAGTCGGCGACGGCAAGAAAAACTCAAACGACATACGGAAATCATGTCAGATGAAGCAGTAGCAGCCGCTGCAGTCGGCATGAAAAAAAAAACCAAATTACACACAGAACCCGGCGAAATAAATGGCGGCGTTTGTAACCCAATCACACTTGCACACTACCATACACACACACACACACATGTCGTGGAGGAACGCGAACATACTAAAAAGGAACCGGAAGGAGTTGTACATGCTTGATGGCGGGTCTGCCATTCCAGTTCCAGTTCGCAGCTCGGTTGCAGGGATGCCCATGACTGGCGCAACAGCGTCCAGCATACGGGAGCAGCCACTGTATCGTTTACAGTGGAGCACTCGGTGGCGAACGGCAAAAATAAAACGAATTTAAAAGGATCAGAAACGTCTCTTGCATCAAATAATATATTTTATATCAATATTTATTTGTGCAGATCATTTATTACAAAAGTTTGAAAGTCCCTACCAAATGTTGCATCGTCAAGAACATAACAAATTTACAATGATTTTTATACAAATTTAATTGCATACGTTTAGAAACTTTTTAAAGGATTTCAAAGTCGCAGTAAATCTGCATATTTCCACATCATTTTGATGTAAGAAAAGAGGCTCTGCAACCCAATATTTTTAAGATGATGGGCAAACTTTATATCAATGGAAACAAAGTTTCTTTCCCTTTTTAGGGTAGGGTGTATATCGAGAGAAAAAGTCTGAGTTTGTTTATAAACAAATAATTTACGCTCGATATTAATAACAATGAAAACTTTAATATATCCAAATCTATCATTTCGATATATCGCAAATCGTTAAGGAATCGATATTATCGATATTTATACAAAAATAAGTATATAATCAAATATATCAAAGAGAATTAATCGATTAATCGCACATGTTTCCCAACGCTTTAATATTTATAAACATATCGACCTTTGTATCAAATTTCGATACAGTATCGATATATCTGCAGTGGTTTCTTGCAGGTCTAATTTCCGAAAACTCGTTTTATTTTTCTGCAAGCCATTCAGCTTTATATTGTCTATTATTATTACATATTTGTTTATAGAACCATGACACTGAGTAATTAATGAGTAAGTTTATTTCGTCACGTAAACAAATTGTCAACAGGCAACCCTCATAATAAACAACCAGCAGAAACGTATCAAATTATAACCCGACTTGTGCTTACATAGATATACATAAGTATCAACATATTCTCCGCCATTTTCTAGCTGCAGTCGGGCGGCAATCAACATTTGAGATGGCAGCTTGAACAAATAGGAAGCGCCACAGGAATTATCAGCTGCATATGCTGACATTCAGCTCGCTTTTCAGGCGATTAAATTTCGCCATCATTACGGGTGCACTTGAGCTGCAATTGATCCCACTGTGCGGCGTTGTCATTACTATTTGCGCTCGTTTAGAGCTTGTGATGTCCCAGTCCCAGTCCCCAGACCGATGCCGTTGCCGTTGCCGTTGGCGCTCCTATAAGTGCATGGGTAATGTTTTAAAAACGCGACACAGACGTCGCCTGTGCGAAAACAGCCCAGCATAGGGTGAAAACCAGAGAGCGGGGGCCATAGAAATTCGTGGAAAATGGAGGGGGGAGGGGGGGTATATGGGATGGCGCAGCCAACAAGCGATGCCATATCAATTTTCAATTTCCAGCGCGCCAGCAAGTGTCAGGGTGTCCGGGACAGACGAAACCCAACGACCGACGCGACGATCAGACAGACAATCAGGCAATGCAAGCCGCTTTCTAATGCCCACACTGAGCGAAATACTTCAGCGCAAAAGCAAATGTTTTAATTCGCTTTTAAACATGAACAAACAAAATTCCACAAAAAATCTTCATACTTAGAAATATAGTAGATACTTCGTAAATTGGTAAATAATTTAATACTTGAATAAATCGATATGCGAGTTAAGTTGTTATGCGCCACAAATCGATATGCCATTAATCGATAACTTTTCTGAAGAGAAACATAAGCTTAGATAAAGTTTTTAGTGTTTAGAAAATATAATAAGGAATTTATTTTTAGAATTTCGATCAAACATTATGATGTTTTCGATATATTATTGGTAGAATAAATAGTTTTTTAAATATGTTTTCAACGAGCGTTAATATTACATGAAACATGATATTTTTTGATATTTACAATTTCGATATATCAAACATTACGATAAATTCGATATATTTTTGTCAATTTATCAAAGGGAACTATTCCTATCATAAAACAGAAAATGATTCAACGGAAGTTTACATTTTTCTTACCAAAATTATTGCATTGTCGTCGAATTAAACAAAAAAATTTAATTTTAAATGATATATGATTAAGACTAACTAGAACTTATTCGAATGATTTAAGATATAGTATATATTATATATTATGATATTAAACTAATACAAAACAAAGATATAAGTTTCCATTTGTTGTTTGTAACTTTTGCCTGCCCCAATTATGAGTTTGATTTATGTCGAAAATATTTTAATTTTATTGGCACTGTCCAGGTGACAGGCCCCAAGTATATTGTTGTTGCTTGTGCTAGGATAACCCAGATATTCAGTCGCACACAATGTCCTTGCTGCATCTGTTTCGATAAACTGCATTTTTATGGATTGTTTTTTCCGAAATTCAGGTGCATTTTTGGCCAACGCCTTCTCTGCCGGCCTTGTGTGATATTTTCTGCGCCCACATTCGCAGCTGCAAAGGGTAAAATGACCAAAAACAAAGGAAAACAAACAAACAAGAAGAGAAAAAAACACAAACGAGCCTCCATTGGCAATACCTTGTAATCACACAAAAAAAAACAGGTTTTGGTCAGGCGTAAGTCCTTCTGATATTTTTTCATCATAACAGTTTTCATTTCATTTTACTCGCTTCCTTTCTGGCTGCAAAATGCATTCGAGACGACAGGTCGTTAGTTTACACACATCTATTCACATGTTTTTCTTTTTTGTACAAATTGCATTCTTTGCGGCAGAAATAAATAAGTTTTAAATGGAAAATAATGAAAAATGACTGTGTTTTTGTCCATTTTCCTTTTTACAATTTAAATCAAATATGGTAGTGAAGAAAGAAATGAATAATTCCTTCATTTAACAATGTTTATTTTTAATGTATAAATTTACGCAATGTAAAACGATATCAGAAGTGAGGGAAAAATGTATGCTAAGCATTTAATTACTTGAACAAATATTTGTATATTTTTTATTGTTCAAAAAACTTCATCAACTTCTTAATAATGTTTTCGTTTGTGTGAAATTAATAATAATAACCACACATATTTCAGGGCTCAAAAAATAGTTCATTGGCGAATATAAAAGCTACAATGATAACAAAATAGCCCTTAAATCGAATCAGTGTCAACTGGAGCCCCAGATCTAGATTATCCCTATACCAATTAATTACCAAAACCCCGCCAATGGAGGCAATCAGATTAATTAATTGGTTTTTGTCAAGCAGTTTCTCAATTAATCAAAATCAAATTAAAGCAAAATAAAAGAAGGAAAAGAGAAGATTGCCACCTCTTCTGCTTTCCATTTATAAATCTTCAGGGCTCATTAGGTCAGATATATCTAATCTGTGTACCCACATATACATATATCCTGGCACACATTGATAACTGCATGTGGGTGTGTGTGAGTGACTTTGTGTCCCCCTAATTAACCCACTAATGCCATTTGCCGACTAACGCCGCTAATTAAGCTCAAAAATGAGTAAAAGAAAAAGTTCACAAAAAAATAGAAAATGGAAAAAAAGTAGAGAACAAAACGAGAGAAATTTTTCCTGCCTGCGGAAAAGGTCAAAGCATAAATCAGAGGGCGGCCATAAGGGAGGGAGATGGAGAGCGGGTCGCTGGTGAAGGATGCAATTGCCTGGCCTGGCCCACTTTTCTTAGTTTGCCTCGTTTTCTTTTTTTTTTTACTGTTAGCTGGCAACGAAAGGGGTCAGGTCACCATAAAGTTTTTCCATTTCTGTCTACCCCGAGAGCCGGGATCGAGTTTCAAGCAATTTCATTTAGAAGTGGCTTTTTACAGGTGGAAAATGAAATGAAATTAAATCTGCCTTAACCGTGTCTATGGCGCACATGGTGGCCATCTGGATGGCAAGTTCAGGCGGAAGTTCATATGCGAGATATATATCCTTTTTGTCCATTTGAAAGGGGCACCTTTTCCTTTCTCAAAATGCAAACTATAAAAATGTTTATGTCTGTGTTTTTTTTTTGCCTAGATTTATGATGTACGAGAGCAGTAGCAGTTACTCCTATTTATTCTATCAAGTGCTTATTTCTTTATGGTCCTAACTCCTGGCTTGACTTAAGCCACAAAAATCGAGGCTCGATCGCTTAGCTTCGTCGTGAGATATAGGCTAAAACTCAAGGATTTCTTCTCCCCGAATCTATTTCAAGCCGAAATCTGAGCGCCGCGTTATTAGTCCTTTTCTGTCTTTTTATTTTGTTTGGCTTTTCGCTTTTCGCGGAGCTGCTGCAGCAGATGATGACACATTTTTCCAAAACAGAGCTTTTCCTCAGCGGTCAGGGGTCAGCGGTGGCGCTGGCAGTGGCAGTACAATGTATTTCTAGTGGAGCGACTGCAAATAAAATTAAAAGACAACAAGAGCTTCCACGCAAAAAAAAAAAAAGAGAGAAACGAAATCCAAAAAAAAAAAAAACAAAAACAAAAAATATATATGGCGCCGACCTCATTTTGGAAAAGGGGAGGCTTTGGGGTTGGGGTGTTGCAGCGTTGACTTGTTTTTGCCACTTTTGGGTCCCCTCCGACACCCTTCCCCGCCGGAATCTTCCCTTTCTGTTTGTCCGTCGACACTTGGCGACCTCTGCCGCTGCCGCTGTCGCTGTCTCTGTCGGCGTTTTGTCATTGTTTGCATTTGGCCCGCAATTTTTTTGTTTTTCTTCTTCGTGTGTGCTGTGGCTTTCTTTTTGTTTTTGCATCAGCGGGAATAACAAAAGGAACGAAAATAGTGGGATGGGGCCAAGGATAAAAATGACTCAAGATGCACTCAAATGATACCCATTAATAAATGCGAAATAAATTGAAGTAAATGCCATGGAAGCAGGGCTGCTCGAGGCGCTGTCTCGCGGGTAGGGGAACATCTCGCACGCCTAAAAAGGAAACAATGCGCACTGTTGCATCACATTGTAATTTAGTGACTGAATGTAGCTAGTTTTAGAGTTTAATAGCTATTTTTCTAGCAAAGAAAGTTTTTATTTTTCGATAAACAAATATCAAACCTATTTTTTTCTCATATCTAGCCACTTCGTTATATTTCTAAGTCTCACAAAGGCAAATCTGTCACAGTTTGCTTGAAATTCAATAAATAAAATGTAAAATGCTTACGGAATACAGGTTAAATAACAATAAAATAAAAGTAAATATCTACAATAACAGTCCCAACAAAATTCTTAAATCCAATACATATATTATCGAAATTTGTCAGTTTTAAAAATTATATTCATTGTATTTCTGACTTTATAATATTAAAAGAAACATAAGAAATCAAACTATATCCTTTTCAACTTCGCCTAATCTACATTTTAATAAAGAAAGCTACCCCTTAACCGGTGTCGGAAATAAGGATAATCATTTTTTGTGAGAGCACATTTGTATATGTACATACATATAGACGTATAGTACATGTTTTTCTGGCGCTTTGTTGTTGTTTACTCGCTGGCTCTGAGCTCATTGAGTTGCCCGGCAGCCATTTTGTCATATTTGCTGGCACCTTTGTCAAGGACGCGCGGTTTTGAGCCATTTTTCCCAACTTTCGTGTGATGTTTTCCTTTTCTTTTCGGCCACATTCCATACATTTCTGTGTGTTTTCAACGTATTTGCAGGGGTTTTTTTCTCCTCTTTTTTTTGTTGTGGTGAAGAGCGTGAGATAGAGAGAGAAGGAGATCGACAGGAAGTTGTGCAAAATTTAAAACGGAAGTCAATTGTCAGAGAGGGCCAGCGATGGCCGCCGGAAGTGGCAACTGCATATGCAGCATCAGCAGCGCCATGTTAGTTTCCCTTAGCGGTGGTAAAAAAACATCACATGAAGCGATGTTATTTATCGAAAGATGCGGAAAAAATTTGATAAATTATACAAGAATATATATGTAGGTACATATGGCGATATTACACTTTGAAAAGTAAACTTTTGTAAAGATTTAAAGTTAGAAATAATCAGTTTTAGGTAAGCACTGTTTCCATACTGATATCGCTAATAATCGTTGAAAAATCGATCAAAATGTGGTAATATTTCAAAAGTAGAAAAAAAACATCTTTAGGTAAGGTTTTAATTATTTAAACAAAATATATTATATATATTTTGTAAATGTATAATACTCTTGCGTTAGATAAGCATCCCTAGTTTTCATCTTAATTGTTTTGGTGTTTTTTTTTTTGCCCCATCATTTTTTGTTATTTTTTTTATTGAGTTATTGGCGCATTCATTTGCCATAAGCCGCATGCAAGATTTATGCCCGCCATGTGTCATGTGGCTAAAAACAAAACCCGGCGACCGGCTCACCATTTTCCTCGCCCATCCGCCCTCCGAACAGCCTCAGTCCCAGCCTCTCGGCTTCCCCTTTTCTCCCATATTTTGCCATTTTCCCCATTTTTCCCATTTAGCATTTACCACTTTCCTACCATTTCCATACACAAACACACTCATGCAGGGCACAAATTGTTTAAAAGCATCGACAACAACACACGAAACGATTGCGAGAATATGCAAAAATATGTTCACCATTGCTGAGATCTCTCGCACACACTCGCTTAGCTTACTTTGTTTTCTGTGATATTTTTGCATCATTTTCGTAGCCCGAATTCGGTTTGGAGACATTTGGAATTGGGATTGGAATTCAGCAAACATTCTCTCCCCCAAAAAGCTCTCCAATCTAAAGAGTAAAAGTCTAGGAAAGCAGGCACTTTTCGGCACTTGAAAGAATTTGATAAGCTGTGGTTTGATATTAAAGACAAAGCTAGACAAATTAATATTAATTTGTGGGCTTAATCATATAATCATATGATACTAACTTTTCTTACAGAGACTAAAGAATTGTCATTCATGACGTCATAGTACTCAAAACGAAAGGCAGCAAAGCGAGTTAATTGGTGAAGGTGTTAGAATTAAATCTAATTTATTGTACAGCACATTTTATACAGAACTTTATAAAAATTCAAAAATTAAATGTCTCGCTTATAAAAATCCATACACTTTTTAAAGTCTGCCATTTTACAAGTTTCCTTCGGCAACCTTTCATTCACATTGTCAAATTTTATGACAGATGACCATCATATTTTATTGATTTATGTGCTTATCCAGGCATAAACAGAGGCTTGATGAGTATTAAATTGACAACGGAAAATGATTGGACGACTTATTGTCATCGGAAACAAAAGGGGATCCTGTTTAGCAATTAAAACAAAATTAAAGTTAATTTTGATGTGCAATTAAACGCAACAACAGGCAATCCAATTCGATCCGATCCATTCGCCCCGTTTCATGTCAAAGTTGAATTGCTGACGCAGTCGCGGCTTTTTTCCCGCCCCTCGAGTTCACCCTGGCAAACCGACCCCTGACCTCAGCGAAGTCGTTTATTATTTGCCGCCTGCTGTTGCATCATAAATAAATTTCGCAGTGCATTTAACGAATTGTGAACTCACCAAAGGGAAATGTGCCTCGATATTCATTCTCCATATATTTTATACCCATATGTTCAGTAGGGTGGCTCCTACTTCTACTTAAATTAAAGCTTAAAAACTGAACATAATATATTTAAAAACTTAATAACTTTGTTTTTGATAAGGTGTTATAAAGACCTAGTGCAAACTTCATAGAAGTAATTATTAATACATGTTTTAATGCTCATAGTTCCTTGGAAATATATTGAAATTAACATTTAAATATATTAGAAATAATACGGGTGGAAGTGTGGACTGGTTTTTATATATATATATTTTTTTTAATGCTATTTTACATCATATGGACACCCTAATGTACACATCTGTATCCTGAATATGCATGTTTGTGTGCGGCTGAATATTTATCTCTTGATTTACTGTCCGTCCTCTTCTCGGAGTTTGGGTCTCATCACCATGGACATTGTGCCAGGACATTGTAAAGCGTACGCACAACTAAAGGGTATACACGCAGTCAATGGGTTTTCCTAGAATTACGTACCAACAAAAATGCTGACTATGGAAAGAGGAAAAATAAATACTTCTTATATGATAAAAAGAATAATAGAAAGTGTAATAATAGCGCTGAACAACTACAGAGTATGCGATTTCCGGAATCGCTTAAATGAAGATTGGTAGATAAGTTTACTGATGAGTTTTCGTGGTGTAAGCGAAACAGACTTCTAATCTATCTTCTCTTCTATCTGGGATATATTCGAGTCTCGGTTTATGTATAATATAAATATTATTATAATTAAAAGATAGAACCGCTCAAAGGATGAAGATCGGTAGATCAGTAATGTTTGCAGCGAAAAAGATTGTAAAAGCAACCTGCTGCACTTGTCTTCTAACAATAAAGAGCTGCTTATGATCTGGCATATATTCGATTCTATAATTAATTATAAAGACCTCATTTAATAGTATAAAAATACCTATATAATATTATTAATTTACAGGGCATCCCTTGCGTTCAGCCTTTGCAGTTCCTCTCATTCTCTGATGAGTTGAAAATGCAAAACTTAATGCGCTTGCAAAATTTATTCATAATTAAATATAAATTTTTGCTCAATTGTGGTTTAACACGATGACGACCCACACACACACGCACACATAAATATATTTTCTTGTATCGAATTCTGTGCAAATATCATTTGTCAACTTTTTTCCCACGTGCGGGTATTTATGAAAAATTTGTTCGAAGTCCACTCAATCATCGTCATTGTCATTAGTTTTGAACAGTATTTTTCCAGCAAATTTATTTTTGCAGCCAATGCAAATAATATTTATGTAAATAAATCAAAATGAGTGCACTCATAATTATTTTAAAATAAACAGGAAACAAACTTGCATCAAACTCGAAATATGGAACTAATATTTTGCTAATAGAGAACATTTAGAGATATACTTAATTTGTGTGTGCTTGGGGGAATCAATAAACAGTTTTATATTTTCATAAAATTCACGACAAATTAGCCGGAAAATATGCAACCGAAAAATGAAATTTTTACGACCCTGACAACAATTAGTGGAAATTATAAATTCAAACGGCCACCACACCGTATAAATAAGGCAAAAAAAAAAAGGAAAATGAACTTCCTTGATATTAGAAATCTTTCCACTCAATCGATACAATATTGTGAACGGCATACTAAATACATCAAATGCTCTCTATATTCATAATAATAAATGATTTGCGATTTCCACAGAGCTGATAAACCGCCGCCAGGCGGAAAATGGAAAATGAGTGCGGGGTGGGAAAATCCGCGGCAACAATAAAGTTTAATAACCCAAAGAAATCCGGCGAGGAGACGCGTATAATCAGCATTATCAGCGACATCAATTTGTTTGCCCCGCCCCCCATTCTCCTATATATATACGTATATATATAGGCGCTAAGCTGTTAAAGTGTAAATGACGTGTAAATGGGCGACCCGAAGGAACAAAAAAAAACATAAACGGAAAATGTGCCGGGGGAAAGTATTTTTTCATTCATTCCGCTTTTCCATTGAAAGAGAGACATAAAAAAAAGCACATGGAAAAATATCATATCTACAAATTCTATTAAATAACAAGAGAAAGATTAGAGAGTTTTAGAAAAATTTAGAGATCTATTTGCGTCCTATCTTGGTTTTTATACTGTGTTTATAAATAAATATTTATAGAGCTAACACAAGCATCTAATGTCAAGAGAAATTTATTTATGTATTTAAAAATAAAGTAAGATTAAAGTAAATATTTAAGAATGCAACGGATTAATTAGATTTAGAATTGAGATGTCTTAGATACAAAATACATAAATATATCACATTATTGACCTACTTCCCATTATTTTATGTGAAATGTTTCGTGGAGTTTTGCTTTTAAAATCAATTTGTTTAATTTGTTTTCGATGCGATTACTTTATTCTGCCAGTGCATGTTAAAGCATATAAAAGTAATTCATATTTCAGTCAGCGTTGATTGAACAAATTGTGAATAAAAACCCAATATATGTATGTTTGTGTGAACACTCAAGCATTATTTCCTATTGATTTATTTATGATGGCGATTAACAATGGAGACTTAACTCAGACGATTGGGCCACTCCAAACAAAAAAAAAAGAAAAACTTTAGCACAATAAAATCCTCATTCCTGGCCACAACTTTCCAACTTAAAAGGGGTGAGAAAAGAGACAGATTGAGGGGTGGAGAAAAACATCGAATGAATTTCCGCATTTTTTTTTTTTGAGTTGGGTTAAGTTTGTCTCCCAAATTTCCTGGATCAAAATCAAAGTCTTTTCAAATGCGGAATGAAGAGCGGAACAGGCAGCTGTTCTTTCCATTTCTTTATAATTAAATCATAAATTTTACGTGAAGAATGATATTAGCTTAATGGAAAAAGCAGCCGGAGGGGAAATGGAAATGAGAGCAAAAATGACAAGGTGAAAAGGGGACAAACATAAATTCCATAATTTCCATAACTTATGCCATCATTTCTGTTGTAAAATTTCTGGAAATATATGCAAGTAAATATAAAGAAAGAAAAAAGAAATAGGAGGGAGAAAAACCCAGCTATAATATATATAATCCTGCCTTTGTCAAGGATACTAAAAGCATTTAATGCAAGTCCCTAAAACCTTAAAACCCTTTAAGAAATAATTAATTTCGAACCATTAACATAAATGCCTTCTGTGTGTGGTTCTTAAAGGAGAAAAGGAATGTGACTGAAGCTATAAATACCCTTTCAGACCATCGATATGGGCATAAATAAATAATCTATAATCAGTGAGAGCGATGCAGCTCCTTTTGTTTAAATAATTCCTTAACAAAGTTAGCAATTAATGCGCAATTAAAGAGTGATGTGTCGAGTCAAGTTTTCCCTTTATTTTCCGAGTGACGACGACGACGACGACGACTGCGTGTGACTCGGGGGTGTTTTATTACGCATACGTCATGTGGCCCAATCACTCTAGAGCCCATGTCCGTGTTGCACGTCCCCCCGCCTTTTCCCTTTCACAGTTTCATCCTTCTGGCGTCTCGTGTTGACTCGTCTTGATTTGATTTGATTTATGCCCTGCTGAATGCAAAGCGAGAAAATGACTTAATATTTATGGAAAACATTACCGCAATATCCTACTTGCTAGACAGGAATATATATATGTGTTGCCCCCCTCCTGTTGCAGCGCTTTATGTTCTTTTAATTTGCCCACCCATCGGGCGGGGGTGGGAAAACATTTTCCATTTCGTGCACATGAGGAGGTGGAAATGGTGGAAATGCGCCTGTCTCAAGGGCGCCGCAAAAACCGCGACAGACTTTGGGGACGGGGAGAGAAATTGCTGCGGTTCAGCTCTACGATTGCAATAACAAATTCTCGTGTTAAAAATCAAAAAAAAATTTGCAACCAACCAAAAGCAATTCGTGAGAAATTCGCATAAGCACTCAGATTTCCAAGTAGCGACGAGCACATGCGGGGCCTGTAATAAAATATTTATTACTCTACTTAGAGAAATGCATGCACAGGTGGGGGAAATCCCACAGATCATTGAACTGCATATATGTAGGAGCCCTGCTTTCAGGTTGATCAAAAATTCAAAGACTAAGCCAGTAAATTAAACAGAGATTGGAAAAAATTGAAAAATAAACAGAAAAACAAAGAGAAGTCCTTGTACTTCTTTTGACTTCAAAATAAAACTGCCAACACTGACATTACCAATACAAAATACTGTAATTTTGAGAAAGCAAAAATAATAATATTTGTACAATGTTTACCGCGTGTGCCCCCCCGTCCTGGTGTTATTTTTTGGTGTACACATTGCCTTAGCCCATTTCCCTAAAAGCTTCATAAATATGTCAGAGATATTTTCTTGGGATTCCCCAATGGATACTGGAGTGTGGTGTAAAGACTCCACATGCATAAAAGAGTTGAAAATGCAAAAGTCAACACGTCAGGCTTTCCTTATGATCCCCAAATGCTTGGGGAAATCATTAATGTGATGCAAACCATTTTGTGGCATGTACGACATACTTATGATTTTGACTATTTTTACATTCACACAAAAATGCCAAGAAAATGTTTTTTGAAGATAAAAAGAAGGAAAAAAGACAGCTTACATTTGTACATTTATAAACCAATAAAAATAAGTCATTTTCGAACAGGATATGTTTGACTTTTATTCAAGAAAATACAAAAATAAAACTCAGTGGCTAGACATAAAAAAAAACTCGCATTCTTTATGATCTTGTAAAAATAAAATATAGTTAAGAATACAAAAGGATATAACTAACTCTAAAAATGACTAGATTTGGCCACAAATGCAGACACTGCTTACGTTCTGTGCTTGTGCTGGCAGAGACAGGGCTGAGAAATAAACTGACTAACACTACTCTAAATAAATACATCTAAATCTCTACGTGTGCTGGCAGAGGCCAGGCAGATAAATTAGCTGTTAGGGCTTTGGGTAAATGTAAGCAATTTTTTTTCATTCTGTTTTTTTTTTTTTTAAGTTAAACACCTACAATATAATTCGAAGCCTAATTGCCTTTAATTTAAATAATGAAACTCACAGCTAAACATATTTGATTTCCTATTTTTCTGCAGCAGCATCGACTTTATTCGTAGACAACTAAATATTGGCAAAATCGTATTTGACTCACTCTTCTAAGGACAAACAAACGAGAAAACAAACAAATCAACAAACACACTAGATCTGCTGTTATCTGGGCGCTTACACACAGACACCGTACACTTTGACCCCTTGAGAGACCCCTTGAAGCCCGAGTCATTTCTAATGCGAGAACTATCGACAGTCCATAGCAAAGAGTCCGAGTGAACTGTAACTGTGGCTGCTACTATTTACAATTTACTGGCTCTGGATATTTGCTATATCTGTAAACGAATCAAATTGAAAAAGGCAAATGCGAGAGGGTAATGGCAACACACAGAACGAAAATACAGTCAGCCAATTTAGTAATATATTTAGAAACCTCACATATAAAAGAGGAGAATGAATTCATGAAACAAAATAATGTATTCTTAAAAGCAAAGGAAATATAGTAAAATAACTATAATTTGCTATAAAAATATACTAATATAGAGGCAAAATTTTAATAAAATCATCAATTTGAAAGTTTTTGTTGCAGTGCCTATGAGACACACGCCCTTCAAGCTGCCATTGCAATCCAATCCGGCTCAGATCCGACCAGATGACATGACAAATTTCGCTGCTGCTGCTTGCTGCTTGCTGCAGTCAAAGTTGAAACTAAAATCCCAGATCCGAAAACGAAAACGAAATCTGAAATCTGAGGAAGCCACGTTGTTGGGGCTACCACGGTTGCAACGCTGACAATTCAATTGTCACATCCGTTTATAAAGTTTGGCAGAACATTTCAAGGTTAACTTTTGGGCCGGGGCCCGGCGGCAAAGTCAGGGGGGGAAGAGCGGCGGGCCCGACTTCTATTTCATTTGGTGATTCAGATTCCGATTCCGATTCCGACTCTGATTCAGATCCAGTTACTTTTCGCCCATTGCTATGACTGTTTCCTGCAAGTGTCTGCCACTTCCGGTCCCCGAAAATACCAGCCCTTGATTTTAATTTGACAGCCCTCACTCGCAACCGTCAATTTCACAGACTCTGAACAAGCATCGACGACGACACAGATTGTGGGGCGATTAGGATGAGGCCACTCAGAAATTGAAAACTTTTCCCCTCCCACAGTCGCTCTCTCCCCACCCATCTATTTCAATTTTTATTTACGTTTTCTGTTTCAAATTTTTCTCTAACCACAAAATCAAGTCAGCTGGCAAATGAAAAGTCAAGCATCGAATCACTCAAACAACTTTTTCGGTGTTTGATTTATTTCTTTTCGTTTCAACTCTGTGTGTGTCTCTCGTTTATTAAATATTTAAAAATAATCTCCTGGGGAAAATTGAAAGCAAATAAGTAGCTTATGATAAACAAATATTGTGATTGCCAGTAAATGGCAGAAGTTAAAGATGTTTCAAGAAATAATAGCTCCAAATGTTAGACAGAAAAAAATGGTGCACCTGATTCTTAATTCTTCTTGCAGCCTCAAGAACTTGTATTATTATTTTAATAGCAGCTTATGGCTGCTTTTTTTGTGTAAATTTATTCCTTTTAGAAGTTTGATATGTTTCCTAAGTTAAATTACACATCTGTACGAAAATAACGATTAAATAGTACAATCAATGGCCTTGAGAGATATAAAACTATCATCAAATCTGGAAATATGGCTTCCCAACTTTCCGGAATAGAAATTACAAATAAAAGCTTAATGATAATGTGTATATATTTTACATACAATCGAACAAATAAAAATTCCCACAAATACTTGTCTAATTTTTCATATTTTGCGTTGTAGACTCGGAAAGCTTTTTATAATTATAAACCATTGATTAAATCGCCCTTCGTCTCTCTCTCTCACTCACTCGCTCTCTGTCTGTCAGTCTCTGAGAGAAAAATAGAAATAGAAATGAAAAAGTGTTGGAGATAATGTGTCCGAATAGAAATAATCCACAAGATGAGCTGAAATCGTTAAGACCGAGGCTGTGCTGTGCGGCGGCGATAACCTTAAGGGTCATCTCTTCCCGCTCTATCGCATTTATATAAGTTTATATTTATATACATACTATATGTATGCAGTATAGAGTAGTATATACATTCAGCTGCGTCTCGGTGTTTGCGGCTTCTTAACCAATCTACACGTAATCCAATTTGCGCCCTCGTCTCCAACAATTGTTTTTGATTATTTAATTTGCCAGACTTTTGCTTTGATTTAGTTTCGTTCTGTTATCCTCCGGTTGCCTCCGTTTGGATATCCTCTTGTAGACTCTCTGGGCCTTGAGGCAGGGTTCAGCCGACCACAAGATTTGTCCTTAGCCCTATATCCTCCCGCCCCGGTCCCCTTGTTTCGCAGCTGCCTTTGTCTTTGCGCCTATGATTTACTCCTGCCGCAGTTCGGAGACCTTGAAAATATTGCAGCGCATTGTTACCAACATTGCTTTTGGACGCAGAGACCGCAGGACACCAGAAGCCACTGCCACTGCCACAGTGGGCAACCCAAAGGAGGTCGTCAGCGAATAGCAAAGATGTAACTCAATGTATATCAGTTGGGCCTCCATTTTTTTTAAAGAATATTTTCGCATCTCTAGTTAAAAGCTTTTATAGTGCGTCTCCAATTAAGACATATTTCTGCTTATAATAAATACATTTTATAAAAAGCAATTCAGAAAAGAGAACGCTTTCAAAAATAATTTCTCTAAGCACGTTATTCATCTAAGCAATGATTAATAGCTTTGTATTTTGTGGTGTTTTTACAGTTCCTGGTTTATATTTGATCATTATTTATTTTTGTACATTATTGAATCACTTTCTCGAATAACAAATGGAGAAATACCTTTTATTTTTCTACTTTTCTGCTAGGAAATAATCTATTATATGAGATATCTAATGGTCGACTCCTCGCCAGTGTTTGAATTCATTTTTCGGGCAAAACGTGCAACATGGCTGGCAACATTTCCACCTCAGCTGGTGGCTCTTGCCCCCCTTTATTCTCAGACCCCATTTTAGCCATTTTCCACCCCTTTTCCCACTTTTTAGCCTTTGTCTCTGTGCATTTGGCTTGACAGTCGCAGCAACCAAAAGTGCGCTTCAAGCTTTTGTTTTTCGCCTTTCCTTCTCTCTATTTGAACATTTTTTCTTTTTCTCTCGTTTAGTTTGTTTCACTCTGCCGATTTTTCTTGGCGGCCCATCTCCTTCTACACTTTCCTTTGGCCTTTTTCCTTGCGGTTCTTACCAAGTTTTAGGGAAACATTGCTGCAAAATGTTTCCCCCATGTTTGCATTATTAAAATACGTTTACAGCCGAAAGATCCGAGATTTGGCCACAATGGAAATACCTTTTCTACCTTCAGCCGTTTGCCAAGCAGACACAACTTTCAATCGCGGCTAATTGCTTGAGTCAGCAAAACTTTCTCGTCCCACTCGCAAAAACAAAAAAAAAAAAGTTGCAAATAAAATGCGTGTGGGGGAGGGCGGAGGGTTAGGAAAATAATCGAATATAACTTAGCTTCATAGAAATTATTATTTGTTGCGAAAGTTTCGCCTGACTGGGCAAAAGTTTGCGGCTCGTTTTGCATAATAGCAATATAATTTTCGGGTATGGAATCATTATTTCATTGATTCTGATCGATAGTTCGGAGAAGTCTAATTGAATTCGTTCATACTTCTTCGTGTTTGACACATTTCAATAGCATTGCCTTGACTTTGGCAATTGTTAATTGTTGAATGGGTTAAACAGATCAGTTGAGTGTCGGAAAAATATACAAAAAAATTTTCAATTTGCTGCCGAAAATAATCTGATGGTTAAATATCATTCCAAGCTTTTTAGCTTGTGTTGTTTTGCTATAAATTTTTATGTAATTCTTACTATTATTTACTATTATTCGAAAAAAACCTTAGATAACTTTGCACAGGTGCAAGAATGTTTCTTGATTAAATACGCTTCCCTTGAGCTGATGGAAAAACAATTAACTTGCTCTCACAATTCCCAAGAAAGAGGACATAATGCAATCATTATACTTGTAATTACCCAGTGAATCGCAAAAAAAAAAACTTAAACGTTTTAATACATAATATATAATAAAAAATATAAAATGTACAATGCCTTAATAGTTTTTATTAAGCCCACATTTAAAACGTTCGTTTTAATAGGTAAACGAGTTTTTAATGAAATTTCATTTCATTTTGAATTCGCTCAGAAAAAGAATGTTTTTATGGTGTATAAGCCACTGTCTATAACTACAGCGATTTAAATATATAATTCAACCTACTGCCTATTTTACTAAAAGTCAACTAATAATCATAATAATAATTCTACGCTGTCTATTTGTGGTAATAACACATCAATTTGTATTTGAACAGAAACAGCTACCCAGAAACAGTTTTCCCGGTAAACACTAAATAGACTCGTTACTTTTAAACCGAACCGACTTGAGTCAGAAGCGCTTCGTGTTACTCATTCCGCACTTCAATCAGATTTCCTCAGTTTTCTTCGAGGAGTTTTCCCCGAGTTTTCCTGATTGATTTGTCGGCAACAAGCCGGCACAAGCCGAGAGCCATTAGCCCAAGACGTTCCCGTTGAAATGCAACAACGCAACAAAAGTCGCAGTAAATTAATAAGCCTGCCGCACACACGGCATGGGGGGGCAGAGCCCCAACCCCCGTAATCCCCCCTTATGTGTAAAGTACGTCTAAATAGTATCACATACTGACCTGACCTACTCTTCAGTTGCAAGTACGGGCACGATTTGGAGAACGGGAACGTTGCACAGCGGTGGCGGCGGTAGCAAAAAATAAAGAATAAAAAAGAAAAACAACAATAAAAAAATATGAAGGGAAAAATATAGAAAATTTTATTATAGAAAAAATTTTACTCTATGTGGTGTAGGCTTATAAGTATAAGTGTTTGAGTGTACACTGAGCGAAGTGAAGTGCAGGAGTCGTATATGCCAAAAAGTCTATATATCTCTTGATATAGTTTAGATTTCATCTTTAACTTTATATTTATAAATTAATAAAGAAAATAGTATTTTGTTCTAACAGGAAATTCAAATTTAGATTAAGAAATGTTATACAATCAGCTCTTGAATCAGGAAACATGATATTAAATTGAGAAAAAGCATATAATAGCAAGATAGGTAGCTCCGGAAACAATTGTATTTCAAGGCCTAGCTTTGCCTTGCCAAATGTTTCCAGATTATAACTATTTGTGATCACAGAGAACTCAGTCTCTTTTATAAATTTATATAAAAGTGATCTACATGGTATATCGGAGCACTGCGATACGTGATTTCTTTCAGTGCTTTTTTCCGTTGAAAAGTGGAGTTTGGGCTTTGGAGCCTTGGCTGTTTGAAGTCGGACCCTTGGCATCTCCCCTTTTTGGAGAGGGTCCTTCATGCTGGGACCCCCGGAACACGCGATGTTTAACGGGGCGGGGGGTATACGACTATACTATATATGGAAATATGGGATATATGGGGATGCAAAAGTGGAGGGGCAGGCTGGAAGGCAGGCCTGCCTGACTTTATTCTGACGGACTGTTGCGTGTTTTGGAGCTAACAACAGCGACGTACTCTCGTTGTTATTATTATTGTTGTTGTTGTTGTTGTTGTGGCTTCTATATACGTTCTATTGTATTATATTTTCCATGCTTTGACAAAAGCCCCAAGCCACTTAGACAAACTGCTTCAACTTTCTGCCCGGCTCTTGTTGTTATTATTGTTATTTAATGTTTATAGTTCGCCGACCAAGATGCGATATGCAGTGGTTGCAGGATTAGTGGCCGGGGATCTTGTAAGGGGAATCCCCTCTCACTTTCGCAGGCGTAGGAAAAGGCATTATTAGCCATGTAAATATATTAGGTGGCGTTACACAAGTCGCTCCAACAGAAAAAAAAGTAATAATCGAATTGTATATAAGAGCAAGAAACTCAAAGAAGAAAAATGCCAGACGACGTGAAACCGTCATTAGAATTATGCTATTATTTCCATCGCGTAACTGAAAGCAACTTCCTAGATTTACACTTTAAAGATTTCACAAATTTATAAATTCTCGCATTTTATAGGATTGTAAGCATTGCGAATAATTTAACCGGGAGTTATAAATAGTCAGCACAGCATTATTTATATAACTTGAAACTTAGAGAGATTTACTTTAAATACCTTAAAAATATTAGATACAAAATGTTTGCACTTCATAAATAAATAAATAAATTCAAACAATAAATTCAAATTCTGCCAAGGATTAAACAATAAATAATGATCTTAAGCATTGTGATCTTTTATAAGGCAAAGTATGTATGTACATACAAAATTTCTTAAACAACATTTTGTGGTATTTTATTTGTTTTTTGAACTTTGATTTAATAAATACAGACTGTGGAAATTCATTTTACTTTATTGGAAAATTAAAACTTTTTTAAACTAATGGAAATTGGCAGATCTAAGCTTGGAAAATATTACCAAATCAATTTTATTACCTATTGTAATATTTCACAGAAAAATTAAATGCAGGAGAAAATGTTGTACCAAAAGTTAGTTTTCTATTTTAGAGGGCTTAAGCATTGCCTTGGAATCTAAGAATATTAACTTTTACTAGTTGCCTTGTAATTTATAAATATTTACTAAATTTTCCAACTTCAAGTTTGACATCTATAGTAGTTTTCATAAAGTAAAATAAATAAGGTAAGTTAGCTTTACATCTTTAAATAATTATATAGTAGTTACAATTAAAGGCAATTTAAAAATCAAAAAATATTTCAACACTTGGGAAATCGCATAAAAATGAGTCTAAAAGTATGCAATAAAAGATGTAAGGTATCAAGTCCTAAGTAGATCAGATCTCTTTTTACGATGCAGCATAGTTTCGGATACCGTTTCAATCGATTCTCTTGTACAGAATTTTCACCAAGAGAGCTCTTGCCTTCTCTGACACTTTCTTTTACGATCTCCAAAATCTACACCACAAGTTCAATGACATTCGCCAGATCGCGAAATTGGCCCGGACTAATTCGTGAGTTTAGAACATTTCCTGAATTTACTTGGGCATTTCGTTCGTTTTTCGAACATTTAAATACATTTAAATTCTTTGCAATCGAAATCAATCAATAAAATGGGCAACAACAATCGCCATTTGAATTGCTAATTAGCAAGAGCGAAAAAAAGAAGGCGAAAAAAAAGCTGAGATGACGATCACGATCACACAAACACACACAGACACTTAAAAAAATTGTTATATACTAAATAATTTTTAATTGAGCACAGCAACAATAATAAGTAACAACGGTAGTCGGTCTCACGTTGAATTCACTTTGGTTTTTTTTTTATTATTTTCTTGAACACTTTTTCGCTGGAAAGATGACTTAATGGCACACAAACAAAAAATTATAAATAATACAACACAAATAAGAATAGGTTTGTGAGAAAAAATCCCAAATCATTAGCACTTTAATTGTGTTGTACGTTTTGTTTTTATTTTTTTCTGTATTTCGTATACTGTATATTGTTTTGCCTATTTGTATTTTTCGAAACGCGTTTTGTGGAAATCACGGTCTCGGCTTACGTACTTTGAAATTTGCGTCAAAATCGCTGTACGCTGCGTTGAAATTGCGGGAATTCTGATATAAACCGAGTCTAGAGCTGACAACTGACAACATCAGCGCTTCGTTTCGCACTGAGGCGCCAATGTAGCGCCAAAAACCGGTTCGGCTCCACATCAACCGTTCGCTTCGGCGGGGCGCTCGGAAATCTTCGGCTTTTTGGCCTTCGTGCGAGCCGCCTCGCATCATCATCATCCGCAGTGGCGCTTCTCGCTCACTCGCCCGTTCGCTAGCTGGCGCTCTCGCCCTGCACTCTCGCCATGCCTTCATACCCCCGCCCTGCCTGCCTTTACCAATTTCAATGCCAAGCCAAAGCAGCTGTTTCCAGCGTGGATTTTGTTGTTTTGATTTTTTGTCGCGCTCGCATGTGTGACCGACCGCGCTCGCCAGCTTGTGTGGCTGTGTGTGTTTGTTTTATAAGCGGCAAAATGCACCGCCTTCGAGTACCGTTTGTTTTTAAACAGTAGCTGTTATAGGCTAGGGGCCGTGTCTGTACAAATAATAACTTCGAAACTATAGGGTCTATAAATCTATTAAAAATATATCGTTGTTCAGAGGTACTCAGGCCCTTGCACACGCTGCACTTAGCTTAGGGAGTGAGCCTACACAGGCTATACACAATTTTGCACTTTCTGTCGCTGCCTTATGCTGATAAGACCCAACAAACCAACACCAATTTCATTGAAATTTGTGTATTATTGCAAATTTATGTACATACATACATACATGATTCGATTGTTAACATTTCCATTACTCTACATCGAGCCTTAAGCATAAATTTTAATTGTGAATCATTTGTCTTCTTTACGATTCAGGTGTCTTCTTATTAAAATTAATACTCGCCATGTGGTCCTAATCCATGACCGAAAACCAACACTCACCTGCACACCCTGTAACTTATGCTCGCATCTAGAAGGAGAGGAAGCAGAAGCCAATGGAAAGAAGAAATGCAGCAGAAATGTTGAAAGAAAGTTCGCAACGAAACGATTTTAATTGGGACTCGTTAATGGTACAATGATTTTTCTAATCCAAATGAGTTATGCTGACATTAGCAGAGCTATTAGGAATTATTAGAACCAACCTCCCGCCCTCACAACTGAATTCTGTGACGTGCGCCTTTACGTGTGATCATACCCTTAAAAAATGGTTCCTACTGTTTGACTAACAGGTTTGTAAAGTCCACAAATAATAAATCGCTTGCAAAGCTTTTGAAATTAGTTAGTATTATAAATTATTGCGAGTCGAAGGCTTCCGCTGCTAGTATTAAGTATTAATTTTAACATTATATGCTAGATTTAATTTGATAATAATAAGAATAATAATAATAAATTATTGTAAGTCTGCAATGAACTTTCAGAGTCTTTTTTAGCTCCCATAAGGCTTTTCGTTATAATTTTTGGGAGGCACCAGCAATCCCTCCTACACGGTCGTCAGTCGCTGTTATCGATTTGTGAAACTTTACAAAAACAATGCCACTGATATTTGGAATAATATTAAAAAATCCTCTTTTTACAAATTTTTTAATCCTTTTTGGAGCATGAACGATCATGATCTCAACAGCACTTTTAACATATTTTTTTTAAATGTGTGTCGAATTGGATAATAACGGATAACTATGACATTTGCTTGCGGAGATGAAGTTTTAAGGACTAAAATGAACAATGTTTGAAGGCAACAGATAGCTCTAATATATTAGAGGCCCTGCCCAAACGAAATAACAAAAAATCGGAGGCCTTAGTGGAGGAAGCTGAATGCTGCCAACACAAATTAGGATGTTGCAAAAACTTTATTATATAATAACTCCTATGTTCATCATCCGACTTTCCAGTCATTTCTATATTTTTAGATCAAACCGTTTTTGATGGCCGTCGATCTTCCACCAAAAAGTATGTTCTCTATTATTATAAATAAATATCTACCCAAGAAATGGCCTGACCAAATATGTACGTACATACATATGTATGTACAAACAAATATTCCCCAGGAAATGCTATGCTACGCTATAGAAAAGGGCATACAGACTTTGGCTTCACGATTCGTATTTATTATTGTTGTCATGAGCATCTCACAACAAATTTTTCAAGTTCAACATGTCGCCGCTTGTTTTAATTTTAATCGCACAAAACACAAAACATGCAATGTTGCTGTCGCTGTTGTTGTGGCTTTTTGTATTACATTTTAATGTTATGCGGCCTTTGTTTGTTTATGCACATAAAACCTACATAAACATACATACATATGTATGTGTAAATTGGGGTGGATCTGAGTCACCTGCCAAATTTAAGGTCAACCCATAGCAAAACTTTTAAAATTCTTTGTACGTAAAAAAAAATTGAATCTGCATTACGAGGCGTATGAGTGTTATTTGTGGCAACTTGAATATTGCAATTATATCACTCATACGCAAAGTTGTTTTTATAATATATATTTTCTTTATTTGAAGATGGCGTAGACTTATGTAGTTTTAGTTGTAAAAGTAATTTCTAAGAAGAGTCAATACATTTTAGTAAATTTAAATTTACAAATAGAAGTTCTAAAATAAATAGGTTAAATTGTCCGAGGACACAAAAGCAAATTTTTATTTGAAAAGTAATTGCCAAAACAAAAGTCATGTAATTGGAATTTTAAAATAAAAATTATAAAATAAATATAATATAAAATTGATTTACAAAATGTAATTAAAACTACAATGATCAGAAAATTAAAAAAAATATAAAACAATGCACAGGTGTAAATATGGTATAAAAAGTACTCCGAACCAAACATAAAATGCAAAGATAAATAATGATACAAATGTAAGACGGGAAAACAAGTTTGTTTCTGTTTTGTATAGCTTCGCTTTAATAAAATATTATTTGGGCTTTCCTACAAAAAGTCCACCCTAATGTACGTATGTACATACAACGGGATCTTTTGCTGCTTTCTTTATTTAGGCTTTCGCTCCGTAATGTCCTCTATGAGGTATTACGTACCACACACACTAACACTCTCGTATATCAAAAGATAACTGTAATGTTGTAATGTAGTCCATTTGCGACAAATATGCGCACCCAAAAAATGCTCCTCGGACAATGGTTGAAATTGTTCGCATATTTATGACCGAATTACCCACATTCGGTTGCTAGAATGGGGGGAACTGAGAGAGAGAGAGACAGAGAGGGGGTTAACCCCTACAGGATTGGTGTGGCCAAGAAAATGGGAACGCGGGAACGGGGGGCAATAGTAGGTGAAGGAGGAGGAGGATGACTGGACATAGCAGAACAAACAAAACCATTGGCAAGGCACGCAAATCTCGGCTATAACCAAAATATTTGCAAAAGTTCGTCGAGTCCTAAAAAAAAGAAAGAAGCAAAGAGAGTACACTTGGAGAACGGTCGACCTTGAACAAAGAAAACTCTTTTTGAAAGTGTGTATACATGTACAAATATATTTTTAAATTTTAGATACAATTTTATTAACCTTTTTGGGATTTTATACGCATATTTTTGATTATCTAACTGTTATATAATATAAAGGATATTTACAGCGTCAAAGTAATCAATTAGTTAGGTCCGAAAAATAAGGTCACACTAGAAATTTAAAAAGAAAAGTTTCTTGTTCTATAAATATTTGTTAAAGTTTTAATGATGTTTTAAGCGCTTCAACATTCGATATTTTTTATTATGTTATATTTTTCAATAAGAGAAGATAATTTAATATGTAAAAAGCAAATGCTTATTATTTTAACCAATAAATTTGTAAGGAAAATCTGTTCAGACTATATCTTTATGCCTCTAAGGTAATGTTACCCGTTAAAAAAAGTTTTTTAAATATTTTGATATCTACTTTTTTTATTAAAATCTTTAGGTTTTTTTTATGCTTACACATGTTAAACTTCAAGAAAAATGTCTAGGTCGACATCAAATGTGTATTTACATATTCCCGAAGCCTTGCCAAGAATTTTTCTTAGTGTACGAGAAGGATAAAAAAAAGAGCGTTGGCAAGAAATCAAAGTGAGAAAGGGCAGGCAGTTCGAGGGGGCTAAAACCAGGCCGGATATATTAGCCAAGACAGGGACAGCATCATCGTTTCATTTTGCTGCCTGCGTCAATGACAACAAATTTGCTGTAAGCCCCCCTCCTCCTTCCTTCCTCAACACACACACACACAAAAAGAAGGAATTCCTCTCCTTTAGCGACCAAAACAGCCCGCCATGGGCAATGGGCAACTAATATTTGCCAAGCGTAAAGTAATAAAATATTTCTTTGGTCAATAAATGCAATTCAATGTGAAGCGCCAATGTGAGTCCAAGAAACGAATGAAAATGGAAACGACACCGAAAACGCGTCTAAGAAAACACCAACAAATTAAATGAGATCCTAGTAAGAATATACGAACTCGAAATGCTCTACATAACAAAACTAAGTATACAAATAATTAACCAACTCTCAAAGTAAATTACCAGAAATTTAAATTCAGTAGTTTTTGACAAATGTATATATAAATTATTTAAATTTCTTTTCATTTCTGATTTTACAATAAACGTTGCACACAAATTAACAAAAAGTGTAGGCCTTACTTTAATTAATTGCTTTATAATATGTTTTTTTGTTTACTCGGTTTTTTTTTAACAAAAATATACAAATCTTTTGTAAGGTTACAAAAATACGTAGATAATTTTATGAATTTTACTGTAATAATTTATTATATTATTTGTAACTATAATTTATCCACAAACTCCATAACCCTGTCCATGCCTGTTCTTACTATAAGTAAGAAATATTTAGTGAATTCAGTGTAGCATGTAGGCGGGTGTCAAGTGCAACATAACAGTAGAAAGGGTGCATTATTTTGATAATACCCTAACCACCATCTTCACTGCGCCCTTGCTTCCTCGCCTGGATTTTAGAACTATTTTTTCTATTTTTTTTAGAGCACTATTCGTGTTATTTTAATGCCCACTCTCCTGCTTTTTTCGTTCGGAGGAATTCGTAAAAGCTTTTATTGTCATTTGTTTGCTTTAGAATGCAATAAAAACGTTATGCCAAGGGATAAATAAATACGGCTGTATGTTGCCAAAAATCAACATGCGATTGACATATGTACTTATGTATGTGTTTGTACACACATACGTCTATATAAAGGAAAGTTGACCAGCTCGAAGGGAGCAAAGTGAAAAGAAATATGAGCCCTCGATGGCGGATTACAAAGCAGTTGGCGAATTGGAACTTCAGGGAATGCAAGCCTTAAACAGAGACCTTTATTACCAATAAACAAAGAGGGGAAAGGAAACCGAATTCCCAATATATGCACATAAATAATTAGTGATTAGTATAAATAGATAAAGTATGGGCGGATAAAAATAATAATAATAATTTTTTACCTTCAATATATCAATAAATATTTTACAAACACTTTTTAGAGGACTACGATTTATTATTGTTTTATTTGTTTATTTATTTGGGCAAAGTGATTGTTTTCGCTGTAAATTCCGATTAAATGTTGACTTTATGATATTGTTAGCCTTGGAATTTATATACTTTTGCTGGGTTTTATACCTTTGTTAAATTTTAAGATCATTACAAACATAAATATGTTCTGATATACATAGATGTTAATCTAGTCTTCTAGAGTTGTAATGTCCGAGACCGAATCGCTCTCGACGAGTTTTTAACCAAAGAGCGTAACAGGAGTAGCTCAACTGACAATACTCAGAAACTGATGAGTAATAGTAAGCACATTAGTAGTGTCAGATTGAATTAAACTTACCATTTCACCCAGCAGAAGAAGCTAACAATTTGAAGCTCATCGTGAGGGAGTACTGCCACTAGAAGAGGTGGGCGCTTATAGCTACTATATAACTGTTTACAGCACATTATACTCAGTCGAGATAATAGTAAAACCTTTTACATAGACTTGATCTATAATGACTTTAAAAAATGCATTCGGAATGAGGACTTAAGGCAAGGGTGCTTTAATCTGCCTTGCCAACACATTTAACAGAAACGGCACGCATGTAACGACACATTAATTTTTCTTCATGATGTACACTTACAAAAATTAACTTGCCAATGCAATACTTCTTTTACCAAAATGAGTAAAACCAAGAAGCTATCCTCTGTTTTATACCCTTGCACAATATGCCATTTTTACCTGATCGTTCCTTTAGCAGCTATATGATATAGTAGACCGATTTGCATGAAATTTAACACTTTGTCTTAAATTCATATAAAAGAAAAATATGAAGTTTTATTTAGATATCTTCAAAAACTGGATAAATATTCCACTTGGTCCCGATCGTTTGTACGGCAACTATTTGATATATATAACATATAGTAGTCCGATTGTTAAATGAATAAGACTAAGCGGATCATTTCAGCCGGATAGCTAAAAAACTGAAACCAAACAAACGGACATGGCTAGATCGACTCGGCTGATGATGCTGATTATGAAAATTAATATTTTATGGGGTACCCTATGCAAGGGTATTAAAACAGGGTCAGTGTGAAAATCTTAATGAAGTTGTTACCTTGTTCGGTCTTATCAAAATAAGACAGCGACAGAATGAAGAAAGTGCAAAACTGTTTGTGTATAGCGCCGTGTGCTCAAAAATCTTACCTATGGGACGAACTCACAAATCCCATTCCCGTGTGACTTTACAAAATCAGATGCGCAATATGTTTGCAATACACAAGTATTTGGCACTCGAAAAATAAACTAATCATTTTTGGATTGTTGTTCGAATAAATATATATTTCTTGTATTGTTTATTTAATAAAAGATATAAATAAACGCTTTCTGTGTTCATTATTTTAAAGATGCCCAAATAATAAAGATGGATTAACACATCTTCCATTTCCCGCCAAAGAGTCCCATTAAATGTTTGCAATCCTTATCTTTTACGTTTAGATAAAATTTAATTAATTTGTATAGTATACATTAACATTATTTGGTAAATTCTCATACATATGTATCGTAGGGTTTGTGCCACAATAAAATTGACCTATTTACACGCTTCTAAGTACATCGAAATCAATACACGTAACAATTTTACCTTTTTATGGCGCTGGGAATACTTTTAGGGTCGAACAAAAAAAAAAAAATTAAAACATATGTGTGTGGATGTGTGTAGGTCAACCAGATATAAATATATATAGTACAATATACAAATCTCTCTTCTTAAATGTGTAAATTTTGCTAGATGATCACAAGAAAATAAGGCATAATCGCTGCTATCTATTGTCTGGTCTCGAGCTTACAAGCTACATTATGTTAGCTGCTGAGGCATCCGCGTTGTATAAAACATTATTTGTGTATGTGAGTATAGATAACTATTAGTTCAGGTGAGGAACAGATCGTACAGGTAGTACAGGTACTCAATGCTCATTAGCTAGCAGGCACTTGCACAGCTTCCTCAATTCGGACCGGCTGCTGTGGGATATATCGAAGGGCGAGGAGACATTTCAGAAGAATTGAAAGAGAGAACATACATTACACACAGGTTAACATCAGAAGCGAAGTTTAGTGGGGGAAACACGGGAAATCATAAAATACTTATGCTGAAAGTAAAGTGATCTACGCATGCAGCAGAGTTAGCTATATTGAATGGCTTTGACTTTGGTATGGGTTAGCTACGAACTACAACATAAAATCGTTAATAATAAAACTGAGGGAATTTCGAAATGGACTAGTCCTGGGTGCTTGCTGTCGTTGTATGAGAGAAGGTAGTGTAGCGGTGCTGCTGTGCTTGTTGTTTTTTCTTGTGCGATGCGACAGATGATGAAGCCAAAAAGCCGAGAAGCCCGCTTATAAGCCAGTTGGTGGTTAGCAACACTGGATTTAAGGTTTTTGTTTTTGTTCTTTTTTGGGGGGAGGGCTAGCTCACTGATTGGCACGCGTATCCTCGCGCTGGTACTTGGCAAACTCCAAGAAGATCTCCTCCAGCGTAGTCTGGCTAACCGAATAGTCCTCCACATTTAGCTGGTCGCGATTGCTTTCCATGAGGCCGAAAATGCGAGACCATTTCACGCCAGTTAGTGGAATGTAGAACGTCAAAATTCCCTGGTACTCCTCCCTATTAATTAGGTAATAAATATGATAATAGTATTAGTAACGCAATAACAGTTATTTAATGAAATTTAATACAGGTCTCCAAGAAGCCAAACTTAATTGAAATGGACACAATAAGGCTTGGCCCAGTGCTCATTGAAGATCTAACACAAGAGGAAACTTCCTAAAAATGTAGATGAATTTTCAATTTAAACTTCGCGGGCCTAACCTTTCGGGCTAGTTCTTTTTTTCTTGAGGTGGCAAGACTGTTAATGACAACTGGGCCAAATTTAATGTCAATGCCATTATCAGTAATATATTTATACCAACAGTGCATTTTGTTGTATTTTACGTCTGATTTAATTAAGCAGAGAAGTGCATTTTGTTTGCGAAATAATATTTCCTGCAGAAACGGTGAGGAAGAACTTTGATGATTCTACCATGTCGCAAGAAAATGTTTAAAAAGACTTCAAAAAAAGGGTCGAGCGACGTCAACAGATGACCAACACGACAATGAAGTGAAGGAATTAGTGCTAAAAAATCATCGTTTAACTGATATGATCAGAATATCAGGAAGGATTTGTGAAAATAATTTTTAACAACCATTTGGGCGGGCCTACGAAAAATCAATCAATGCACTCGTTCTTCGTGGCCATTTCGCCAAGAATTCGAAACAAAACGTCGATTTAAATAATACACTAAGCCACTTCTTGTTGTCCCTCGTTACAAAATCTCATTCACTCTCTGTGACAACACACAAAAAAAATATAAAATACAAGTTACAAATACGAAAAGCATAAATATTTGTAAACAAATAAAATAAGATAAAATTACAACTTACTGCAAAATGGAGTGCGGATATTCGCGCTCCACAAACTCCTTGACGGCATCAATGTTCTGCTGCTCCATTTGAGCGGGCACCGTGGGCTCATCCGGACTCCTGCCTCCATAGTCGCCACTCAATCGCGCCTGCCGCAATGCCTCCACATTGCGACGCACCTTGATTTTGAGAATTAGGCCCTTGGAGAATTTGTTCTTCAAGTGCTGCGTGGAGCCAATGCACTTAAATTCCCCGTTGACCATAATGGCCAGGCGCGTGCACAGCGCCTCGCACTCCTCCATGCTGTGCGAGGTGAGGACAATGGATTTCCCGGAGTCACGAATGCGACAGACCATGTTCCACAGCTGCCGCCTGGCCGCCGGATCCATGCCAGTTGTGGGCTCATCCAAATAAATCACGGACGGACTACCGATCACGGCAATTGCAGTGCTCAACTTTCGCTTATTACCACCGCTATAGGCGTGCGTGCGCTTGTCTATGTGCTTCATAAAGCCAAAGGATTTGGCCAAATCCTCGGACAGCTGCTTGATGCGCGACTCCTGGACGCCGCGCAGCATGCAAAAGATCTGCAACATCTCGCGACCCGTCAGATCGTCCAGAAGGGCATCGAACTGCGGACAATATCCGATCATCTTGTAGATGCTGTTCATGTTTGACTCCAGGCTCAAGCCCTGGACGTAGGCGGAGCCCGAACTGATCCGCTCATCGCCGGTCATCATCTTGAACGTCGTCGTTTTTCCGGCTCCGTTCACGCCCAGCAGTCCAAAGCATTCCACTCTATGGAGGAGGATAAAGTATAAGGGGGTTTATTAGTGAAGGGATTTTGTGTCTTTTATTCGACTTGAATTATTTAACTTAAAACTTGAACTAATAATTTGGAACATTCTTAAACATATTAAGCGTATAATCCATTCCTTCAGCATAATTTTTATGGCGTTACGATGTATAATTGAATTTTTTAAGCTGACTCCATGTTCTCATGAAGGTCGCTTTTGACGTTAGCAGAAACAGAAACAACTATATATGGTCGTTACGCATCTAATTGTTACATTGTCTTTGCTTTAAGAGCCAGCTACCTGTCCCTTTGTGGACAAAATTCTGTGCCAGATTATATTTGTTAAATAATTTGGTCACAACGATTCAACTCATTTAAACATTTGCCTTTGTTAGAGGTATTAAAACTTACTCTTGCACGCAAAGCGACACCTGATTGACAGCCAAGAATTGTCCATAGTACTTGGTGACCCGATCCAAAACCAGATTCTTGGCGGATAACTCATCGGAGCTCATGTGAAGGATGCGCTCTCGTTCGTGAGCCACATCTTCATCCAATTGGCCCTCAGGTGGTGGTGGCGGTGGTTTCCTATACGAAAAAAAGATAAAATTAGGGATGATTATCGAAGGGGATAGAAAAAATATCGAAAATATGGTAAAGTTTCATATATTATAATTTTAGATATCGAAAAATGTCGCATTTAACTTCATTATTATCGATAAGAACCCGAAATATAGTAAATAATTTTTCTCTTTTTATCGATTACAATGTTCCGATATATCAAGCAGAATACGGATTTCCCTCAATGTCGACTATAAACTTAGCTAATGCTATTAAATGTATGTATCTTTTTCCGATCATATTGTTCCAAAATATCAAATAGGATAATGATATATATAGCAACATTAAATTATCGATTTAAATATCGATACTCGCATCAAATTAAAATATCTTTATGTGCCTTTATGTGTGCCTTGCCTTGTACAAATACACTTACGAAATCATTTGGCGGATCTTGAACATCAGTTCTCCAATGAGACGGAACTCCAAAATGATGATGATGAGGAAGAAGACGACGCCAGTGACAGTCATGTAAACAGTTTCGGGCAGAACCCCAGGCGCTTCCCACGCAAAATATGGTTTGATATCTTTAGAAAATGGAATGAAATTACAAATTAATAATAATTAATGGGAAATGGTTTCTAATCTTCATTGGCAATACATTTCCGGGAATAAGGAGGAGCTACTAGTTAATTTATAAAATTTCTGTTGATACTTACTGCAACACTGTGGTATCAACTCGCAGAGCAGAATGGGCGGAATGGCAGATATCTTCTCGCAGGCATTCCTCGTGGCCGTATTGGTGTAGACTTTATTCAAGCCCATTGCCAGCGAGAAATGTGGGAAGATGCGGAAGATCCAACCCAAGATATCCGCCGTGTCCTTTGTGTCGAAGAAATCGGAGGACATCACCACGACGACAATGAACAAGGCCATGCCGCAAAAGATGTTGACAATGGAGACACGGGCGAATCCTGTTGCCGGCTCCTTAAAGAACAGCGACATGATGTAGATAAACGGCAGCACAGAGAATCCAAAGAGCAGCAATAACAGAAAGTATCGTCCCAGTTCCGGGAAGGTGGACAGGCCAGCCTCTTGAAAGCAAACGATGGTGATCACCACGATCAGAGCCGTCACAACGTAGGAGGCAAAGTCACAGATGAATTGGGAGAGCCAGAAGGTCCACACCTTGACACCGCCCACAAACTGCAGCAGCTTGGCCCTCGATTCGCGCTCCTTGATCAGGAACAAGATGTATATGGAGCTGACGAAGCACATGCAGAAGCATAGGTTGGAGGCCAGCTGAGTGCCCAGATTGTTGCCCGTGCTCAGCTGCGAGAGCAGCGTATTCGGCGTATATGGCAATGGGGCGTTCGTCACCTCAATTCGGGCATCTTGGCCAAGTATTTTCTTGGCCAGGGCATTGTGCACCATGTTGACGGTCAGTGGAGCTGTGTGCAGGGCCTGGTTATTTAGCCAGGCTGTGATCTTCGACTCAAAGATGCTGGCGGCCACCAAGTAGCGTGAATTGATTCGCACTTGAATTGTCTTTCCGAGCTCAAGGATGTAGTCCTTAAAAATAAAATTGATTTATTTATATATTTATTCGCAAATAGATATTATTTTCTAATTTATTCCTAATTAAATAAAGAGTTTATTGCCTCAGCTTGTCCCTGATGAAACCCCAACCTAACATGATGCTTTTGGGAAAAGAATTAAAGAGGCGCAGACCCTTAAGATAGGTTTCTACTGCGCCCAATTGGACCTGACAGCTCCCTCTTTAAATGGGACCAAGGTACGGAGATTCCTAGCTGGGATGTTGAAAATAATAAGGCCTAATAGACAAGGACTGTCTATTTTATTGATAATTGGATAATTGAGAAATAGGAGGCCAATTATAGAGCACCGATCCTTCAAAGTGCAACTATGCAATAAGGAACACTGACTGCAATAAGGTCTTAAATGCACAGATTGCTATGCAAATTTAAGGAACTTTCTTTGAAGACTAGGAACATTAGGAACGTTAAATATTTCATTAATAAAGCAGTCGTTAGATAATACACAATTTTATAAATAGTACAACCACGCCGTTGCATCACAATATTGGTGACACGTAGGTGTCAGAGAGAAAGACAAACCAACGATCTGAAATTACTGATGGTCGTGACGTCATAAGTTTCGGCAATGTTATTTTCGTATAAGCCATAAATATAAAAAAGAGCACATTTTAAAACAACTTTTGTTAACTTTATATCAAAGATACTACCAAAGAAATAATTTATAAAAAACAAAGAACTCGCAATTTGACATATTTTGAGGCTGAATATTCCATATATTCAATGTCAATATATTGATTAATCACCTAGGGGGGTCAGCGAAATGGTTATCTTTGATTATTGGAGGAGTATGTAATCATTTCATTCAAAGTTATATGGGAAAACTTTTATGATTACGTTAGGGGGTTCCTTTAATGATTACTCTTGATTATATGAAGACGAAAATTGTCAAAAAGCATCGAAAATGTGATTACTAATAGCCAAAATCGAACCTGTGAGTTACTTTATAATTTTCGGATCATTTCTTAAAATTTAGGTCAACCCTTTTTGTCTGCAGCTTGATCTTCACAAGAAATCAAATATTACCTCTTACTTCTCTATATAATATATATATTTACTTACTTCAAAGCTCTCACTGCCCGTCAGTTCAAGGCCATAATTATTGCCATAGGACTTGGCCAGCGACTCGTACTGATTGGCAATTTCCGAGCTACTTGAACCATTGATCGCACCGGAACGATCCAGGACAGTTACAGCCAAGGGATATTGGGTCAGTGACATGGTGATTGGCTTTAACTCCTGGAACGTGCCCTGCGTCTCAATAATCAAAATAGTGACCACCACAAAGAAAACGGGCATAATATTCTGGATGAGCAGTAGCAACTTGTTGCGCCAAGTATAAAGAAACTTCTTGAGCAGCATGGCCTTCCATTGATTGGACAGCAGCTGCAGGCCCTCGAGCAGGCGTCGATTCTCCGAAAAGATGCCGTCGGCTGCAAACAGTTAATTGAGCTTATCGGAATCATTCAAGGGATACAAGATCGAGTTCAAGCACTGCTTACACTGCACTGATTCGTTGTCATTATCATCGCCGGACGGATGGTAGCCGGTACCGCCGTTCATAATCTCACTGGGATCCTTCAAGTTGCCGGTAATGTCCTTTTCGGCACCCACCTTCATGAAGACCTCCTCCATCGAGGTGATGCCAACGCCATAGCCATTGAGATGCAGCTCCTCGGACTGGTCCTCCAGCTGGCCAAACATCTCCTCAAACTTATCGGAAGCGCTATCCGGCAGCTGGTATGATAATTCCGCACCAATATCGCATTCGGGCTTCAAGCCAGGAATATATTTGTTCAGCAACGCTGTCACTTCGTTCGTCACACAATCGTCGCGCTTAACACAGATCTACACAAATCAGAAGAAAAATACAAATAAATATATATTGTATGGAGTTCGACTCTCAGTTCCTTGGATGATTATCCAATAATTTGTAGTAATTATTCATTTAGTCAAGCAAAATAAAAGAAAAAAAATTAGTTTACAATTGTAAAAAATAACTATATCTCAGGATATATGCGAATATGTGGAAAAATAACGAACTTATGTCAAATATCATATTATTTTCCTAGTAAGGGACAGGCGGACATGGCTAGATCGACTTGCCTGGTGGTGCTGACCAATAATATATATTTATGGGGTCGGAAATGCTTCCTTTACTGAGTTGCAAAGTTGGGGGTCAAAATTATATTGCCCCTGCAAAGAGTATATTTTAAAATCGTATGGCGTTACGCACCTTATTATTATTTTATTATCATATATACCACCGATATTGAGTATATTATGTTAAGTAAAGAATACCAAGGGGCAAGGCAATACCCCTTGGAGAATTATTAGCTTTGTTCAACATTTTGTAAAAGTCGCATAGCGTTAATCATCTTATTCATTATATTATTTGTGCTATCGTCGTCAATTAGGTATATGTAGGTATCAATATCCTACCTAATCTCCCCATAAATTGTGAATTCATAAACTCACCAATCGATATCCGGAGCCATACTGTTTCTTGAGGAAAAACGATGTGCCATGGCACTTGAGCTCACCATCGCACATGATGGCAATGCGATCGCCCAGGACATCGGCCTCGTCCATGAAATGTGTGGTCAATAGCAGGGTACGTCCGATCTTCTCCTGCTGCAGCAGATCCCACAGCTGGCGACGTGCCGAAGGATCCATGCCGGAACTGGGCTCGTCGCACAGCACCACCTTTGTGTCGCCGCACAAGGCGCAGCAAACGGACAGTTTGCGCTTCATACCGCCAGATAGTTTTGCAGACGCAACATTCGCCTTGTCCTCCAGCTCGATCATCTTCAGATACTTGGCCACCTCCTGCTCCACGGCCTTGCCCTTCAAACCCTTCATGCGGCTAAAGAATCGAATGTGATTCGAAACGCTCATCTCGTCGAAGAGGACGTTGTGCTGCGGACAGATGCCGAGGGACATGCGTGCGCCCTCGATATTGGTGCGGATATCGCTGCCATTTATGATGGCCGTTCCACTTGTCGGCGGAAACATGCCCGTTAGCATCGATATGGTCGTGGTCTTGCCGGCACCATTGTGTCCCAGCAGTACGGTGATCTCGTCCTCGAACATATTCATGGACAGGCCCTTTACCACCATCTTGTCGCCAACGAAACGCTTCTTGAGATTTCTCATCTGCAGGCCGATATGCTTGCCCTCCGGTTCCGATTCGAAGGCCTTGGGATCCCTCTGCTCCCGGGTAGGTCCACCATTGGGTATATCCTCCACGCCCGTGTACTCTCGCTCGCCACACCAGAACTCCCGGCTGAAGGGAAAGTGCCAGGGACGCGGCACACCAAAGCTGCCCGGCATCACTTGCTCCACATACAAGCAGATGATCATGCAGATGAAGCAGGACACCAGCATCATGATCATCACGGCACCGACGGTCAGAGTATCGTCCACGGAGACCGGAGTGAAGAAGTTACTCCACTGGAGGCCCTCGCCCGTGCCCTCGAAGCCCAGTATCAGCTTGATGCCAAAGCCCATGGCCGTGTTCGAGATCAGACTCCAGCCCAACTTGGAGCCCAGGCTCAAGTCGTCATAGGTATTGATGGTGAAGGAGTAGGGGATGTAGGCGATGAACCAAATCAGCCCCGTGACGGCCGCGGCTGTGCTTGCGCGCGAGAAGAAGGTGGCCATCATGAAGCAGAAGCAAATGCTGGCAATGATGTAGATGATGAGAAAGAAGACCAGGGCGGTAAAGTTGGCATGGGTCAGCACCGCCACACCCTCCGACCAATTGATTTTGACCAGGATGGCAATCAGTATGGCCGATATGGTTAGCATGATGAAGGACTTGACAAACCAAGCGGTCCAGTGCAGCCAATTGCTCAGCCCCATGATCTTCATTACCTCCTTGAGCTGCTTCTCCTTTTCAGCAGTGATGTACTGCAAGGAAGACGGAAGGGCAGGGAGGACAAGAATCAGTTGTAGGGAATTATACCCACGCGAGTCCTGCACTGGATACTTACCTTGGTGATGTACGTGCACGGGTAGATGAAGCTCAGCAGGATGATCAGTGACATTATCGAGGACATTCCCTCCAGGAGCGGATCGTAAATGTAGGCTGGATACGGATAACGTTGCATCACCACATCCGGCAGTGTCTCCCCTCCCGATCTCTGCCTGATGTACGCCATTGAAAGCTGATGCTGTAGCGGCAGGAATCCTTCGCGCAGATATCCCGGCGGTATACCGCCATCCTCATCCTTTTCGTTGCGCGGCCCCGTCAGATCGATGGTGGGAAAGAGTCGCATTGTCAGCCAGGTGTTCGCTATCGCTATCGTCGCCGTTCGCAGTTCTGATGGAAAGCGCAACGAGAAACGAAAGTCCTGCGGCAGGTCCCCAAGATCCGTGACATTTGACCAGGCATCGTCGAACTGGATGCCGGCAAAGGCATTCTTGCTAACCACATCTGTCTCCAGTTGAGCGGCGTTTATTGAGCTAAAAACCTTGTCCTCTGCCATCTGGAGACTTATCCATGCCTCGGACACCAGTTTCTCCAATACCGGATTTTCCGGCGAGTAGTAAACCATGTAGTTGAAGTTGCTAATCGAAAGGGTGGACCTAGGCATTTCGAAAGGTTATAAAAGCATCACATTAGTATTTGGCCACACTAAAATCGTATTACCACACAAATTAATACTAGTAAGAGTAGTGAATTGGATTAGTGTGAATTAGTTTAGTTTAGGGGCTCAGCTGAATGATTATTATATTTAAAAAATGCTTACGTAATCATTAAATATGAAAATATATTTCAAAAACCATTTTTTGTTGTATTATTTCGTAAGGGAGAGAGTATCTACAATGATTACTCCTGATTATATAGGGAGGGTCAGAAATTCTCAAAAATATGATTACGTAATATATAGACAGCCTTTTACCTGAACGCGAGTATGCATTGGTTTCTTTTTACTCAAATTTGAAAGAGGCTGTGATGGTAAGTTCCCATTTTAAGTACTAATTATTCAGATTTATTTTTTGTTCATCAATAAATCAAAATTGTTGTAATAAAGTATTGTATTATCTGGGATTCATTATTTTAAAGCATTGAAAGCTATGCAGGTGTTGAAGTTCAATCGGTAGTTAATTTTACTAATGAGTTTTTATTGTGAAAGGGAAACAGACTATTGCACTTGTCGAGTTAAGACTAACTTCTTATTATACGTCTTTGAGTATGTTTTTAGGGAATGCCCAGTATCCATTAAGATTTCAGTCCGTTCTTTTCTATTCACAAATAATAATTTTCAATAAATTTAGGTTACACGAAAGTCCAAAAAGTTTTCCCTGATCCCAGAACCATTTATGCCTTCAATTTTATTCACTCTTAATTTGTCTCTTGTGAAGGTATTACCACTGTGCGTTTTTTATCTTTTAGTTTGTTATTGTGTCAATTACAATTGGTTAGTTTTGTACATTGTTCAAAGTATCATTTTTGTTGTTTACCTCCGTCGATTGGGTGCAATCAGAGCTATAAGCTTGCCAAGGTAGGACGAACTATGCAACGAATGTCTTCAGGTTTCGTGGAGAGAACAATACAAAAAACATTGGACATATATTTAATATACACATTTTGAGGAATATTCAGGGAATATAGCAAGGCGGCAGCAGGCCACAGAGGAGGTTTGGAAAATAAGCAAATTATATGAAATATAATTAAAGCCGAGTAACCATCACAAATAGTTTAAAAGTATAATCACCAAGATTAAAAATATATATAACAATATCAGATTCCCAAAGTAAGCTTTCTATTTTGTTATTTGATTAAAAAAATCAAATAAAATGTAGGCTTTTTTATATAAATAATATGTTATTATAAATAAATATGAAAATAATAAGATTTAATGAAGTATCAGGAAAAGACTTACAAAAGCTGACCGAGTGAAAAATAAAATCTAGGGACATCATGCACAGCCCTCGCGATTAATGCCAACAATACTCACCTCAACAGACTAAGATCTGTGATATTCTGATATTCGTAGGTCTTTATGCCCATCTGCTCCGTGTCAACCAGGGTACGGACTAGGACCAGGAGCAAGGAGAATATAGCTGGCAGCACCAGCTCGATGACCATCTGCCACTTGTGGTTCCATTGAAGGGTCCAATTCTTCCACAGCAAAAGCACAAATTTGTCCCAGTTTGTTACCTTGGCCATTTTGAGACTTTGTTCGTTTTGGCTTTGGCTTTAGCTCTAGACTAGCTCGACATTAAAATCGTTTAAAATTAGTTGCTGCAAAGAAACCAGAAAATAAATTGTTTATTTCTGAATGTAGAAGTAAAATTAGCCATTTTTTACATTTAAATATCTATTTATCAAAAGTTTTTGCGATGAGTGCACTAGAAATGTCCAAGTCTGAATTCTGCGAGTCCAAAACAGATTGACAAAAATTATCAGTGGATATTGTAGATATTTGGGATCTAATTTCGTAATTCTAATTTACTTACAACCCTATTCAATAATTCTTAAAAAGCACATGAAAATTGTTTATATAAAATGTTCTGTCATTTAGCTTGCGCTTTATTAACCCTGCTTTCTGAGTTTACTTTGTAGTATCGACTTTTAAAGGACTTTCTGAATTTTGGATGACTTATACCATCCCTGAGGAGTGGTTAGCAGTGGACCGACCCCTTAAAAATAGGTGGAATTATTAACTTGACAAAGAAGCGGGTTTTATTGTTGACTTTCTTGCTAGTTTTGAGTTAAACATTCATGGCAATACTTTTAAATTATAAAGTAAAACAGTATTTACAAAATATATATTTATAAGTACATTTTTTCAAGGAAGTCCGGAAATAAACAAATATTAAAGAGCTTGTAATCGCTTGTACTCGCACGTATTCCCGGTGCAATGACAAGTGCGTCTATCGATCCACAGGGACTATCTAAAGTGCGGCCGGAGTTATCTAAACATCGATGGTTATGTTAGAAGTGATAAGGCCCAGGTGAAACAAATCATAACTTTTGTAAACACAATCGTTCTTGTTGTTTTAGTTACGCCCCTCATACTCGTTGAAATTACAGAAGGTTGGAATAAATAGCCCCCATAAACGAGTGAGTTTATCAGTTCACAAGGCATTATACAATTTGAATGCACTTATTAGCAATAACAACAAGTTATAGATCAATATATAAATTTTAAATTGCAATATGTAGTTCTTAAAAGTTCAGCATTAGTCCCCTTGGAGCCGGCAAATTATTATTATTTTCTCTCGATATACATATATGATGAAATATAATTTCCATTAATGTTATTAATTTCAGAAAATAGAAACATTTACTGCTTCCATTTCTGGCTTGCATTATCAAATGCACTCCAATCGTCTGGACTCTTAATCTTTTTGTATATGGCCTGATACCTAATTATAGTAAGTACTCTTTGCATCGATTTCCAGGGAACACAAAAAAGAAATTGGCTGAACGCAATTAAGTAAGTAACAGTTAACAACTGGAAGTTAAATTAAAATTAAAACAACAGCTAGCAACTGGTTTTTGTCAAACATTTACTGACTGGACAGCTCGATGTGAAAGTTGCTGATCTAAGGATGATTCGCATAAAATAAGGTTGTATGCACAAAACGTTACGATAAGCTGAGCAATTTATAGCCGGTCTGCTTCCGCGAAAAGAGTTCTACGACTGTATGAAATAATATGAATGAAAGCTTTCACGATGAGTAGTCCGTATGATAAATATTAATATTATGAGTGGACAAATTCGATTTTGTTTGTATGTAGGCGGATAATACTTGTTTTAGAGATGTATATCACAAGGAAAGGACTGGTAATATATATTGACAAAAATATCGCACTCAATATCATATCAAAAACATTGTAAACTTTGTTATATCGAATTATAAAATATCGAAAAATATCGCATTTACCGTTAATATATTGACATTATCAAAAAGTATCTGTGAAATTTGTATTCATTTATTTGTTAATCGGACTTATCTCACATATGTGCATTGTAACGATAATATATCGATACGTATATGAATTTTCGCCTCAAATATCGATATATCCATCCCTAGCTTGTTTAGTAAAAAACATAGAATAATGTATGATACAACTTAGCTTTTTTGAATTTGTTTAAGTACCGAACTTTATCTGAATGATTGCTAGTTATTTAAATTGTTGTATATATTTTTTTTGTAACAAGTATAAAAGCTGGGTTTCAACTAGGTTTTAGATCAAATTGATACATTTTATTAAAGAACAAAACATTATTTTATTAAACTCAAAACTCGATAGAAATTCAGCTTAAAAGCTTTTTTATTTAATATCATTTATGTATTTAAATATCATAGAAATGTATATATTTATAATCTTCATTAGTAAACAATAAAAAAAAATTAAAAAAAGATGAAAATAAATCCATTTTTAAATCCATATTCTGGCGACTTTTCACCTTGAAAACTATAGTAATAATACTGAAAATATAAACAACAATCGGTGGCACAATGTTCCATCACTAAAGCGATAGATATAAGCTCCCACTTTCAGCGCATACTGAAACAAAAACACATGGGAACGTACATATATGATTAAGATATTAGGTTTAAAACGCAAGTCATACAAAATTCTACTCGTTGTTACAGAACTCCATGCATATTCGATTGAACGGGTATTTCCCGACTCATGCCACTATATGGCGTCTATTATCCAGTTACTAAAATTACACCCACGGATATTAGTCCGCAAAAACTAACGCACACACGCGTGTAGATCAGGAATAAGCAGGGAGATAAAGGGGCATAAATCCACAATGATAACCGAGGGAGGTGGTGTCACTTGTACCTGCCACCTGAGCACGGAACTTACCCCGAACCTTAGCCAAACAAAAAAGTGTCTCACACTGCACAATAACAAATACAAAAAAAAAAGCAACTAACAATATATGCGGACCGTGAACTCGGGAGGGAAAAAAAAGCGCGAGCTCCGACGGACACTCGACCGTTTCGGCTGGCGGACAAGTTCGAACTGAACCACGCCGTAGGGCAATCTTTCCTATTTATCAATAGAACACAATCTACCACAATAAAGCGAATAGCATTTATTGGTTTTGGCCGTGGCTAAAAAATGATAAGCAAGTACCCTCACACTTTACAAGCAGACATATGTCTAAATTCGATTTCGATTCACAATCGGGAAAAAGGGACGTCTGGGACCCCCATAAAGCCATAAAATACTATATGGATAGTGGATCTATCACACAATGAAGAGTTATGCATGTTAATTATGGCCAAATAGAAATGGCATTTATTGACCCGACCAAAATGAAAACCTTGGAATCCCTCTAAGTATTTATGTATTCACCACTCTCAATAAACGAATCCTTCGACGATAATAGTAGTACTAATAGCTTAAGTACATATCTAATTATTGATTGATAAAATAAATTAATACCTATTATTGATAAACATTTATTGAACACAAATAATCAACTAATTCGGGTTGAATGCTTTTGCTTATCGGAATTAAAAAAAGTCGATGACTTTTTTAGATATTAAATATAATATTTTAATATCTTTTTTAGTAAGATGGGATTGGGAGTATTAATGAGATTGCTGTGTGGACCAATTAAGCCCGGAATTAACCAGTTTCAAGCGCTTTGCGATTATTTAATTCCTTTCCAGCCAGAATCTACTGCGGCAGGTGTCCCTAAGCACCCTGAGCATATTTACTTGAAACTACAATTAAATTTAAATCAAGCTTATTAAGTAGCCAGTAAAACTTACTTAAGCCCCTTACTCATTGGCGGAATAAAGAAATAATTATTTATATCTGAAGGTCTTATCAGATCTTACTTTTCTTGAAACTAGGAGACAATCAATTAGATATGCTACCAAATATTACTTATTATTTGATGCCCACAACATTGTTCCTTTCTTCTAAAAACATTTAAAATGCATTTAATTCCCATTTTGATTCATTTTATACATATTTCAGGCAATGAACCTAATATTAAATGATTCTTAAAGTCAATCGTAAGTCCACAAGAAATTATTTTAAAATTCGGAGTAGGTCGTTTCATATATGCATGAACATTTAATTACTAAATATCGATTGATTACATTTTTAATTCATACTGTTGTCAATGGTTCTTTGGTTCTGACATTCATTCTCACACACCCTTTCCTTGTGGAAGGGAATGAAGAATTTTGTTCATCTTGATTAAATTTGTACTTAAATTCTTAGCATTTTGTCTCAGTTTAATTGGAAGAAAATTCAAATATTATTGCACAAATAAAGAATAAATATTCCAAATATTTTTAAGTTTTATATAAGCATCGAGAAATCGAGATCTTTAATACAAACAAATCGAAAATCGACTATATATATATATTTGCAATTGTAGCAGGTTGTTTGTCTGTTTATGGTTTCCCCACAAAAGCGCTTTAGTGGACTTTGCCATCGATTGGACTACAAGCGCGTCACAGAATTCAGGCTTGGGAATTTCTAGTGCACTCTTTGCAACAACTTTGGTATCACTTAACCTTGTCCCTGTCACACGTTTTAGAATTGCTATCAGGATTTTCGATATACTTCTTTGAATTGCCTCCGCGGAATGATGGGTTTGTGTGTTTGATTGCTAATCTGTAGGTCGCAAAATCGAATCCCACGAAGTCTTAATGAGTTAAATGGCCCTCAAAGTGAGAAAATGTAAGAGAAGTTCCTTTCTGAATACATATTCAGTCAGTTTAATAAATATAATATAAATAATATAAATAATAAATATTTCCCGAAAATTCTCCCTATGTACATTTAATGTGTGAATACTCAAGTTATTGAGTTCTACTCGAAGCTGATGTCTAAGAATACTATATTTTTGTATATTTACTTGTACATTCATCCTTATAATCCAGTAATATATATTGTTTTAAGGAACAAAAAAAAATAATGCATAACCCTGTTTATTCTGAAAGTAAAATCAAGCTGGTGGAATCCCTTCATGGGGGTTAGTCAATAATTTAGTGAATGACGAAGTATTGATGGAGATGTGATGACAAACACTTTTAGCCACTTGAGTGCTCAAAGTAAAGGTAACAAAACCACACACCCAGACGGTGAATCATTCGGGACGTGTGTCCCATATTGTCATTATCTCGGGCAAACTTTCTTATCGAGTGTGCAATTTCCGTCAATTTTAAGTTGGTTACTATGTACTTGCCTGCATTTATGCGAATTTCTACTGTTCATGTGTCAAATTCGGCTACTCTTGGCTATTGCGATTAGATGGTACTTCTTTTTGGACATCATAATGGTAGGACTCTGATTACTATCGACGAAATTCCCACGAACACCTGCTATTCCCGCAAATCGCTTATCGCAAAAGAACTCTTAACGGTAACTATGACACCGGGCTTTTTATCGCACCTTTTAAATTTATATTAGCAAATCCAGAGTGCAAACACGTTTCATATTCGCCCGATCCATCCGGACGGCCCGTAATATCAGGACCATAAATAATCGGTGGACTGTACTTGGTCTGCACCGAAAGCGTAGAGGTTATTAAAAAGGTAATAATATTTGTATCAACTAGAATTCTTTCTTACTGTTTCTGATGATGAAATGATGAACAAAAAAAATTAAATATTACTAGAGGTGTATTAACAATTAATATATAACAACAAAGAAATCGATCTTTCCATATTCTTATATAAAGAATGACCTGTAATAGGAGGTATGTACGTATCTTTGTATTGTAAAAATATATTTTATAAAATTAAAATCATAATTCTGAAATCGTAAGATTATGTTTAAAAGCAATTAAAGTTATAATTTGTATGTTGAATTATTTGTCGGATCATTTATTTGTAAGAAAACCATTCAAAAAGTTTCATCGAGCTGTACATATCTAGATCGATTTGGCTGTTGATACTGAATCAGGAATATATTTATCAAAACATAATTTAAATTGTTAAATACGTTATTATTGTTAAAAAGACCCTCAACGATACATTTTTAACGGTTCGCTGGACCCTGGTGTCGATGAACGCTCTATCTCCAAAACTATTGCTCCGATCGATATAAAGAATAATGGAGAGAGTTTTAATGTCAGAGTTTTTAGAACATTTCGTTTTTTGCGGCGACATTCGGATGTGACAAATGTGAAAGGTTCTGAGTCTATATATTTCATATATATACTAAACCCTATGTCTGTTGGTAGCAGAGATGAAGACACAACCAGTGAATCAAATGCTATTCGAAGCGTTTAATCACTTCTATGCTAACAAATGTCAAATAGTGTACATGATCCATAAAAACGTATTGGACGATTTCAACGAACACTTGACTGAATGTCCGATATGAATTTTATGTTCCGAGAATGCACCGAAGCCAACAACAATCTGTTAACTACAATCCAACTCGAGGATAGTGAGCATATGACTAATTATTGTGGAACTGCGATGAATCATCAGGTGTACTCAATGGCGCCTGACGTTTTGACATGTGACGCGCATAAAAGAGCTCACATTCGCCAACTGATTAGATCTCGGCGAGAGTGGATGACGGTGATAATACGCTCTATTATCTTGCATCCAATAAACTAACGGCACGCGGCCTTTGTCCCGGGAAGTTTTTGACCGCAACTAGGAACAAATGTTCTCTCCCTTTCCATATGTAGAACTTATTTAATAAATATTATTTGGAAATGTACATTTGTATCTACGCGTATTCCAAGGTATCATACAAGGGATTCTGATCCTAACTCAGAAGTTCTTTATAAGAAGAGCTTATGAAGATCCTCTTTGTGAAAGGATAACATCGATTATGATAAAGATCTCCGTAAAAAAAAGTAGAAAAAGCTAATTCAATGTAAATTTTACTAAAAAGGTAAAGGGGAAATATTTAAATAAAAGGGACGTTGTTGACGAGGATTGGTAAAGCGTGCCGAAATGGAAACTAATTAACCTTTTTCAAATTAATTTTTGGAATATTCTCCTAATACTTTGTCCGAAATCTTGATATTATAAATTATTTGAGTCACTACTTTTATCTTACCTCGTTAGAAGTTGTAATAAAATGATTTTCCAACTATTAAAAGAACAAAGACTTTAGACCGCAATCTGGTCAAATCATTGTGACTCACAATTTAATAACTTGAACAAGACCCTGCTCGCCGTTACAATGGCGGACTAAAGTCTATATACGACGCCTTCGTTCTTTGATTTTGTTTCGCAAAGCCAGAGGAATGTCCCTTGGGGAGACATCCCCATTTTCAAATGATGAAAAACAATAAAATCAAATCTAAATACCCAGTAAAGCATGGGGCAATATCTGTAGCGTTACATTTTAGCTGAAAAACATATCAAAAACATCTAACCTAACGAATCGTATGCTTACTTTTCTCACTGACTTTTTTACGGTTGTTAAGCTTGAATGTTTATCTTGAAAATAATCGAAATGTTGGTTTTCTTATTATAATTAAAATTGAAACAAGACTGCTTCTTTGCTTTTCCTTTAAAATGTATAAAATTGATTTAAATCGTATGTAAACTTAAGTCCGACACTGTATATTGTTGTGCTTCACCCCCCTCTGGGTGTTGGTACTTCCCATAATTGAAATTGCATTTTCAATTGCATTATTATTGTTGATATTTTTCAATGCATCTGATTAAGTGTGAGCCACTTAGTGATAAAAATTGCATAGGGGGGAGCTCGGCATTGGGCAATTGCATAATTGATTGGCAAATCGGCTGGCGGCAAATGCAATTAATAATTTACATATATTGGTCTTTCTTGTGGTAAATATTCATTGTAACTGCAACTGTAGTACCGCAAAAAATGTTATACTTCTTTAATAAAAAGAAAAGTTGTATTTCCTTATTTACAATCCGCCAAATTTTAATATTCCACTTTCACCCCACATATTTTAAAGCAAATGTAAATACATAGTTTAAAAAGCGGAAATCACTGAGATTTTCGAGGTTACAAACTGTTTTTATTTGGCTTATCCCTTAAAAGTGTTCAAATTTAATAATTCTAAACAACAAAACCTGGCGGTTGTTATTTTGCAAGATAAATACTAAAATAAGATTCTCTGGATTCTAAAAAATAAAACGAATTCTATTGGAAACAGGATATTATGGGATGCACTTTTTAAATGTGACATCATCGAAGAGCGGGCGTTAAAAATGTTACATACATACGTATGTATGATTCCAAGAAATCCACACACATGAACTTGAAATCGTTTTCAACGCATACAACGAATTCTAGTGAATTTGCTTGATATTTTTGTTTAGATAAATACAACAAAATTGATTTGAACATTGCGGATAAACACCAAAGAAGCTATCGAAGTACAAAGTCCAACATTGGACGCTTTTTAACGGAAACTGAATATTTACATACTACTGCGTTTACGATAACTGTAAACGACGACCGGCTGCATTGGTTGCAATTGCGCATGCAACACTTTGACGCCCCGGGAAAATGTGTATACACCGTTATACAGACAATTTTGGCGCGACGCATACAGATGCATTGTGTGCGATTATTTTCTAGGGACAAGGGCACAGAAACATGTTGAATACATTCACCTAACGAACCGGCAAATGTAATGCGATTAGGCCCACTGTGCAGTCCGGCCGTCTAATGATTATTGGGCGCACACGCACATATACCAACATACATGCATAGATATTTACACAACGGCGTGTAAACAACTTACATCGGGTTCTGCTATTAGCATTATCTATTGCTGCGTCATTGGGGCCTTAGAAGTTCATGGTTCATGGAACATTTCCACTTCATTCAGCAATCTGGCGCTGCACTTGACCCGTTATTTTGTTCTTTTCTTCTCCGAACAGCTGTTTGCCAGCACACTAGCAGACGCGCGCACACATACACGATAAAATAAATATGTTTAAAACAGCCGTATGCACTTCTAACGCCGCCGGAGATGCTAAACAAAATGAAACGAAATTAAAAACAACAACGACGAGAGACGGGTGAGCGAGAGCGATATACATATGCCAATAAGTGACCGGTTCTATTACGTCACATCAGCTGCGGAAGTAAATGAGAGGGAACGAGAGAATGAGAGTTCTAATGCCAGAATCGCGAGCGCCGATAAATCGTATTATCGTGTATCGGTTTGAGAGGCTGCTGCGTGCTTCTTATTATCGAGCGATAGATTTTGAATACTCATTTAACAATTTATTGAGAAAATTGACAAAAAAAAGTAATTTCAAAGTTTATGTGTTTGGGCATCGAGTTTCTATCATATCAATTTTAAATCGGTTTTAATTAAAACTCCAAAAAGGTACATATTTGCTTTCATTAAATGTTAAAAGTACAATGCCCTTGCTCAAATAAATTCTTTCCTTTCAAAGCGAAAGAAAAATCGTTATCTGAAAAATCAATTATTCGGCATGAACATTTCGTCATTTTTAATATGGAACACGCCAATACAAAATGCACTGAGGCACGTGGGACTATTCCCAGAGTTGGGAAACTTGCCCCTAGGGTTACTCAGGGTTGCGTTCAGCCAAGACGTGTTAATTATTAAAAACGGGAATGCCCCCACAATTTTAAAGTCTCGTGAACCCAAGCCAGACATTGTCCTTGGAATAGTGTTGTGAACTATACACTAGATACGAATACATATTAAGATTAAAAGGCTTTAAAAGTAGGTGGAATTTTTCTTATTATGATTAAAATCGCAAATTATTTTGTAACCTATGTACATATGTATATATAATAAATAAACATATCAGAACAAACGAAGAAAAATTTTGTAAATCGATACAACAATGGTTTTGATTTACGTAAATGTAAGTTATTAATCCAAATAAAAATAAGTGTAATAATGTAATTGATGGAAAATTGAATTAAAGTCAAATAGTATAGTTTACTTTTTTATAATCTGTAGACGGCCGTCAACGTAGTAACGTGAGCTTCGAGTGTGCGAGCAAGGTTTAGTTGGATTGCTTCTAAGATACAATATATTTTAATTTGGCTTAAACCTTCAATACTACTAATTTAATATACAAATATTTTTTTCCTAATTTCAAAATCGCCTTAAATATGCAATAAGTACATAATATAAGTGTACTTATTCCATGTGTACTACTTCCATCATCGACTCCAAAGAATACCGCAATTAACACTATTGAACTGCCCTCGCCATAGAAACCAACACGATACAAGGACTACTATTAATTGCACTTTCACGGGTAATTGTTGGTCCGAACATTTGCAATTAAAAACTTCACCTTTTATTAGACTAAGGATAAATTCGAAAGTGTGCCAGTTTACTTGCATAAATTCATAGAAGCGACCTTCATCACTTGTTGGCAGAATTTAAAGGGAAACTACATTTGTTTAATTTCAGTACAGAACGCGGCAGTACCCCATAACAAAACGTGTCTGCACAGCATAAATATTAAATGAAAATCTTCAGTAAATCTTCGTATTCCCGAGTTAATTAATCTGAGATATGCCATTGACCTTTATTTGTATGTAATAGACTAAAAAACTTCCTCTGTTACTTTTATATTCGTTCATTATACTCAAATCAAGTAGCTTGGACATGTAATTTAGTTGATAAGAGCTCAAACAAGAACTTTTAAATGGCATTTTCCACGATTTACAAGAACAGGGAACCTTTGAAATATGCTTTTAGCAAATTCAGCAGCCAAATCACTTTGAGTTGTTCCCTATACGACTAAATATATTGGGGATAGTTCGATTCATGTATGCCATATAGGGAACATCCCAATTATGTATATACACCGCCCGTAAGGTGTTTTCTTCATTTAATCGAATTCAATACATTTCTAATTAATCAATTGTAAACTGCAAGTGTTTTAGAGGCTCCTGTCGAAGGACTGTTGACGGAGCCACAGTTAACCACATGTTAACGGCAAATAATAAAATTAACGAGGCTGAGGTTTTTTTAATATTATTTAAAAACTCCAAGTCAAATAAAATTAAAAATGCAATGCCGCCTTAAACTTAATACTTACACCGACGAAATAATTTTGAAAGCGGAAAACTTCATTAAAAGAAATAACGAAAATAGCAAATAGAACTGGTTTTTCGTTCAGTCGGGTACTAAGACGAGCGAAATTGTATCAACCAAAAATGTAAGCAATGTCAGATTAAATAATTGTGTTGTGACGCTCACATCCACCGAGTTTAAAATGATTCTACTCCTTCTTCTCTTGCCTACAAGGTTTGCCTATAAATACAGGTGACAATACATGTGGGTGTGAACCATTTTGACCATTTTTTTTAATTCCTTTTTTACAATGGTTCCTGATAAAAATTAATGGCAATTTTGCATGCAAAATTTTGCAAGCGATGCAAAATTATATATTATTATATATTCTAACATTAAAGCACAGTATTAACATCGCTTGTAAATATATATATATAAATATATCTGTACATATTTGGCACCGCCTTCCATTCCTTCATAATTCTACTTAAGGGCTATCAGAAACAGTTTAAAATAAACGAATTTCCACTATTTTCCCGCCGTTCAACATTCGCTCACCGAATAAGCTGAACTATCGATGGACACCGATAGTCGATAGCAATCGGCTGTCCAATTGCTGTGCGATAAGCTTCACGAATGACATCTCTAAGACCAAGCGAAGAAACGCCGAGTCACAATCAAAAAAATTAAGCATTTAGTTTGTGTAAGAATCGACAGAACAATTTATTGAAATACAGCAGACTGGGCTCACAGCTAGCAAAATGACGGTGACAAATCGGGTAAGAAAACTCTTGGCAAAAAGTGGACTGAAAGCATTGCCCAAACATCAGCCAGCTCAGTTATCTTGTATTATTTCTTTCTTGTTGCAGATGGAAGTCGAGTCGGCATACCAAAAAGGCGAGGGATTCCGCTCATATTACATTCAAAAGATCGAGGAACTGCAGCTAATTGTTGCCGAAAAGAGCCAAAATTTGCGCCGCCTGCAGGCACAGCGCAATGAGCTCAATGCTAAAGGTAAGAAAGGGGATAGGATACGCATTTGTGGAACGAAACAGATTGACATAGAAACATACATATATATGTAATAATTAAACCCCTAAAATCTAAATTGCAGTTCGCATGCTGCGCGAGGAGCTGCAGCTGCTACAGGAACAAGGCAGCTATGTGGGCGAGGTGGTGAAGCCCATGGACAAGAAAAAGGTACTGGTTAAGGTGCATCCCGAGGGCAAATTCGTTGTCGATCTGGACAAGAACATTGATATTAACGACGTAACGCCCAATTGCCGTGTCGCGCTGCGCAACGAGAGCTACACTCTGCACAAGATCTTGCCCAACAAGGTGGACCCCCTGGTCTCCCTGATGATGGTCGAGAAGGTGCCCGATTCTACATACGAAATGGTCGGCGGTCTGGACAAACAGATCAAGGAGATCAAAGAGGTGATTGAGCTGCCCGTCAAGCATCCGGAGCTATTCGATGCCCTGGGCATTGCCCAGCCCAAGGGAGTCCTACTCTATGGCCCACCCGGTACGGGAAAAACTCTACTGGCCCGTGCCGTCGCCCATCACACCGAATGCACCTTCATTCGTGTCTCCGGCTCGGAGCTGGTCCAAAAGTTCATCGGCGAGGGATCGCGCATGGTGCGCGAACTCTTTGTGATGGCCCGTGAACATGCGCCGTCCATTATCTTTATGGATGAAATCGATTCGATTGGCTCGTCGCGTATCGAGTCGGGATCTGGCGGGGATTCGGAGGTGCAGCGCACCATGCTGGAGCTGTTGAATCAGCTGGATGGCTTTGAGGCCACCAAGAACATTAAGGTGATCATGGCCACCAATCGCATTGACATTTTGGATCCGGCCCTCCTCCGTCCGGGCCGTATTGATCGCAAGATCGAGTTCCCGCCACCGAACGAGGAGGCACGCCTGGACATTCTGAAGATCCACTCCAGGAAGATGAACCTCACGCGTGGCATAAATCTACGCAAGATCGCCGAACTGATGCCCGGAGCATCTGGCGCCGAGGTCAAGGGCGTTTGCACCGAAGCTGGCATGTATGCCCTGCGCGAGCGTCGTGTCCATGTCACCCAGGAGGACTTTGAGATGGCCGTGGCCAAGGTGATGCAGAAGGACTCGGAGAAGAACATGTCCATTAAGAAGCTGTGGAAGTAAGCAGCTATTACATCCTACTGTTCATATACTTATTTCTTTGTCATTAAATACATAATTACATAAATATTATAAGCGGAATTTTCATTACTTTTGGAAGAAAGTGGCTTAGGATTTCAATTATGTTTTTAAATGGAATTATTCGTTTCAAGGTTATGTGAAAGAAGTAATAGTTGAACAAAAATATTAAGGAAACTACAGTAGTTAGCTATCAAATTCTGTTTTAAATAAAGCCTGAAGCAGCGATCTTTTTTTTATGTTAATGCACTATCAAGCACGTGCTTGTTACGGTTAGGTTATATAGGAGATGAACCTCACCCTCCTTAGAGAAGTATAAGGAAAATAAACATAACGCTTAAATGCTTCGAAAAGTTTCTAAAATAATGTAAAAAAATATATGTATAATACTTTTCAAAATAGGATTTTTATACACTTGGAGAGAGTATTATAAATTGGCTGTGATATTTGCAACGCAGTGAATGAGCTATCTCAGTATATTCATCACCAGCCGAGTCAATATAGCCTGTCTATCTTTCGGCTTCTACACAAACTAATCTCTCAGTTTTAGCAATTTTTGAAGATTTCCAAACGAATCTTGATATGTGCTTCTTTCTTATATGGTATGAACAGCAGTTTTACTATATCATATAGCCGCTATAGGAACTATCTGCAAGAATATAAAAGCTTTAGCTCCGTCAGCTGCAGGCAAAACGGTTTTACATTATATATTCTGTAAAATATACCAAATCTTCGGACATATATTTAAAAGGTTTTAACTAAGCTCAAGTTTGTCTAATATTCCACCTCAAAACATTTCAAAATGCTTGTTTATTTTTAAAACAGTTTCTTTCCTATTTTCTCTGCTATAAAGTGCACGGAATTCGTTCATATATTCTTTGTGGAAGGCATATTTGAAGACAGTTGCATTTAAATTTGTATAATATATATAATCTATATATTTAAACTATTTATGTTATCAAATTTTAAGAGAACTTCTGCAGAAAACGACTTTTTATTACACATTACTACTTTTTCACAGGCCTTAAAGCAGGGATGCCCTACAGATCTAGTCAATGTATGCGTATGGGCACCACTGCTTTAGAGTAGCGGCTCATTTAAGATTTATAGACTTCTATGGGCAGTTACTTTCATAAAACCCCTAAAATTGAAATCTCAGAGAGCGGAAAGAGCAGAATGTTGAAAGAAATGCAAAACTATATCCCTCTCTTTCTTTTTAAATAATAACTAAAACAGGCCCAACATGAAATAGATTATAAATAAAAGGTAGAAAACGATAGAACTGGAAAATTCAGTTTTTTCTTTACACATGTATTTGAATGGAACTGGAAAAGTGTAGCACATGAAATAGAAAGCATTCAGGATGCGGGACCTGATCCGGACAAGCGCTCTCGCTCCGCTTGGAGAACGCCACGAATGTGCTCATCATCGGCCACATCGTAACTGGTCTGGCCATAGGAATCGCATAGCTCCGAATTGGCCTGGAGCCCCAGCAGACATTGCAGCGCCTCCAGATGGCCGCAGCTAGCGGCATAGTGCAACGGCGTCTGCTCCTCCGAATCCCGCTGGTCCACACTGGCACCGCTCCGCACCAGGAACTGAATGATTTCAACGGCATTGCGATCGGTGGCCCAGTGTATCAGAGCCATGCCGTTCTCATCCAGCGCCAGCAGGCCGGCAGGCGTTAGGAGCTCCCTCAATTTCGCCAAATTGTTCTCCTTGACATGGTCGAAAAGGGTTTTCTCGCTGTCGGAGCGCTGCTCCTCAACCGGCGCCGATTCAATGGAGTGCACCACCCAGCCGGTGGTACGGCGGCTGCTGCCCTTCACGGAGTCTCGCCAGTCGGGCTGAAGCATCTGCAGTTTCTCCACATACGACTGGCGGGCTGCCGCGGACGTCATTTGGCCGAGATTGCGCCACGCTTGCCACTTGCTCCGCGCCTTCGGTTGGAGCCGACTGGGACTGGGTCCCTCGCAGGGACCATGCATGGCTTGCTTGTAGTAGGCATAGAAGACTAGCAGGTCTGAGGAGCCGATGGTGGATGTCTGACGGGTGACATGGTCGGCGGCGCGGTGAAACAACTCCTCCGCGGGATCTGAATCGCTGTCCGACATTTGGATTTGTGTGTGTGTTGCGTTGTGTGTTTGTGTTTTGTGAAGTTGAAACTTAAAACTAAATGGATAGCGCCAAGGTCCTACGATTTCTGTATGTTTAGGTAGTTGCCCTCGAGGACGTGCTTCTGCTCGTTCTCGATCTTCTCCAGCGCCGCCAGGCTGTTGAAGCTAACGAATCCGTAACCCTTGGAGCAGCCCGTTCGCTTGTCAAATATCACGTTGGCGGACACCACGCGTCCGAACTCACGGAAGTAGCCACGCAGCTCCTGGTGGCCCACCGTCCACGGCAGGTTGCCCACGAAAATGCGGTGCACTGATTTTCCAACTTTTGCTACAGCTGCTGCGGTGGCCATGTGTGATGGTGGGTTTTTCCTGCAGAATCAGAGCAGAGCAGGAGGTTACTCTCTATCCATATAAATGTCGTTTGTCGGCGCTCTTACCAGTTGCGTTGCGTAAATACTGCGGCGCTCCCTGCTTGGCTTTTACGTTAACTAATAGCTGTTGTCGCTGGCCGAGCACCGAGCTGCGAACATAACCTCAAACAGAAAGTTAACAGTGCACTTAACAGCACACTAACAGTCGGATGCCCTACAATGGGCCGTGCGAGCCTATTGATTTGTCAGTCTGTTAGAAAACAGCAAAAGAAATATATATTCAATATATTTGTTAGCCTTTTTCCGGACAGATTTGTGCGTTTTTTGGCACAGCCGATAAAAATGTTGAACTCACAGCGTCCGGAAATCTGTAATTTTCCTGTCAACATTATATATTTTCGTATTACCATTAAAAGTTAAACAATCATAAGCAACTTTATTAAATGATAAAATAGTGAGCGACTGTTAAGTTTTGGGCCGAAGTATTGATACAAAAGAACTCAACGGAAAACATCCCGTATTTACATATTGCTTGCTTTTCAATATCAAATGCAGATATCGAAAGGATATTCAGTTAAGTTACGCTAGTGAAACCGAATCGAAATCGTCGTAAGCTAGGAACAATTTTAAAGCAAAGTTGGCCCTGCCGATTTCGATAACGCATTAATATTGTTTAAAATATTATAAAAAATGTCATACACTTTTGCTTCATATTGTGTATCCTGTTTTGTCTCTCCAACGGTGCTTATTTTATAGTGAGCAGATGCATTGCACTGTACTGATTAACTTTTATCCGAATAAATTCTCTTCCATTTGATTACAGGATATTTAATGAGTGTGTGCCAGCTTACCAAAAAAATCTCTGTATTCATTCATCATGCGCTCAACAGTACGAGTTTGGGCTAACAGAAAAGTTTTTACACAGTCCCTGCGCATTCTGTAATACTTAACAGTGCGCACCCGCCAAATTTAAACACAAATAAGAAGAAGATAAACGAATTAAGTGATTTGTTTTTGCATTATTTTGTCATATTTTTCTTTTTTGTCACTCTTTCTGATTTTCTGCTGTTGTGTTCCCTCTTTCTTATTTATTTCATGTACGTTCTTTCCAGTTTAACAAATTGTCTACAAACTACTTAAAATTAACAAACATCGCATACATGCAAGTATTATTCTGGTTTATCTTCCTCTTTGCATTAAATATACAAATAGTGATTATTGTAAAAAATACAATACAATTACAAAAAAAAAGGATTGAAGGTTCGGGAAGAAGGTATAAAGGTGTGTATAAGCTGTGTCAGTGTTGAAAAATATGTAACATTAACTATGGAAGCAGTTTTCATCATTTGTTTCCTTTTCTCTCGCCTCAATCCGTTCCTCGCTCGTCTCCGATGCCTCGGCGGATGATGTGCCACGCTTTCCCAATTCTCAGACTAACTCGGTTCTAGTAATAATATAAGTGATTTGGCTCTATAAATCTCCCTACATATCCCCACATACATATATCTGATCCCAGCCTGATCTGATCCGATTTGTCGACTTTAATTCATTGCATGCCTTACAAAATAGTACAGTTTTCGTCGCTTACATTATATTTAGTAGTTCATAGTTGTTTGTTTCGTTTCGCTTAGACGTAGGTATATGCATGTATATGTAACTCCTTCAAAGACCAAAAAAATATCTTCTCCTTCGCGCTCTTCTTAGTTTTGTACAGGAAACAAGGGGTACGAAGTAAGTCTATACATATTTAATCCATAATAATTAATTAGCCATAATAATGATGTCCAGGAAAGTTTCGTAATCAACTAATTTGTATAATTATAAGTTTTTCTTGCTTCCATAATCAGAACAATTTCAGTTTCACAGTAATATACATATCTATATATATATATATGATCCCTAATCGTATTATAGAAATTACAAGACTCTTGGTGTAAGTGGGCCTTAGATATACTTTTTAATAATATTATGATATATATAACTTGACATATTTGTTCATCTCGTGTTACATTCCACTTCATTTGTATATATACTGCGATCAAGACCTTTTACTTTACATACATATATGTTCCTACATAACTATACACACATAGTTATACGCACTACAAACTCTAACATTTACAGAACACAAGAAAACAGAACACCCAAACATTGAAACAGAAAACTGATATACAATATGGACAAAAAATATGTTTTCAAAATCTATATAGTCTCATTAAGTATACAGAACGAAATATGAACAATCGATTTTAGATCCCTCGCCTTCCAAAGAGAGCTGAAAAAACATCGATGTTTGAGGCCGATAAATCGATGCTCGATACTTTTCCAGCTCTACTTCCAAACCCCCAACTTGCTATCCTTTTGCTTCATCTTATTTATTCACGATTAGACTGAACGGTAAGGTAATCATACGTAATATTAATGCAAAAAAAAAAAATTCGTTAATGTGTCACAGCACCACCATTTGTTGTTGTTAATTTCAGAAGAAGGCATCTCTCACGTTGCGCCCCCTCGAATTAAATAGATAGATAGACTACACTAGCGAGAGGAGGCCCACCTGCTACCAGAGGCGATGCAGATGCAAGTTCCGCGACAGCACCGATCTCACATCGTTCGTAAACCTCAACGCATCCAGCATGGGCAGCAGCGACAGCAGCGCCGTGTCCATTGGATCCGAGAACCAACTCTTGATGGGTATGGCATTGTTGGGGAAACAGCGGTACGCTCCCGGCGAATTGTCAATGATGAATATCTGCAATTAAGTAAAGACATTCATTCGTTTGAATACATTAACAAGCCTACAAACTAGAAACCTTAGAAACTATAATATTTATACTAACAATTAAGGTTATTGTATTATTATTGGCTGTTAGTGCTGATGCGACTCTTACCCTATTTAAATCACTACATATGGCCGACAGATCTTTGGTATATGAGCCGTAGTCTGGCGTACAATGTTGTCTGTAATATCGCCGCCGGAGAATGTTCCGGCCATTGTCCAGCTTGTCCGCCACCGCCGCTCCATAGATCTCCATACTGGCCGTAAACACGACCAGATCGTACCATTGGGAGACCTGCAAGCACACCGATAAATCCATCAAATATCTGCCAGAAATATACAAACAAACAAATTGAACTCACCACATCGAGGAAGTAGTCGACATGCGGTCGTTTATGTACAAAGAAGCGCACTGGATTCCGATCGATCGTCACTTTGACGGTGAAATCGTGCGGCGTGCCCGGCTTCACCGTATTCCTGGGCATTGCATTGTGATGCGAGTGTATTAGGGTCTCGTCCAGGTCCAAAACTAGCGTCTTTCGCTGCACCAGGCTCAGGCGATGTCGCGAGACGGGTGACAGCGGGAAGAGTTCATATTTAACCGGTTGATACTGGATAAACTATGAAAGTTAATATAGTACAATCAACGGTACAGTACATTCAATGCATTCAAAATGAGCGGCAAAAAGTAGGGCGTGGGCGTGGTAAGTACAAAGTTATCCTTCTAATGAGATCCAGTAAATTGATATTGAAACAATTTCAGATTTAATTCAAGACCTGCAATGATCTTTGTCAATAGTTTCCATCACATTAACTGATAGATAAGCTGGCAATACCTAAGGGGCTCTAATAGAGTTTGTAGAAACAGAAAGAAAAGCACCAAGGGTCAAAGGTCAGTACTTGTTGCCGCGTCACGATTTCGGACAGAAATCGAGAACATTAAAGGCGATAAGGTGACGACGACGGGTGTAGTGCATTTTTATTTTCGATAGGAATAAAGGGTCCTCCGATAAGACAAGTCTCAATAAATGTGTGGCGAAAAACTAATTAAGAATAAGGCAAACCTAATAAATGGATTTTCGGTGCAATTAACAAAATATTCAAAATTGACCTTTGGATTTAAGTTCAGAAAATGGACTTAACTTTAACAGGGACTCCCTGTTAAGCCTTTTTCGGATCGCCAAAGTAAAAGACGACTTCTGAAGGGGAAGATAAGGTAGACATTGTAGACATTGTAGAGGTTTTTAGTAGAGTTTCTTGTGCTTGCGCCTTACAGTACAATTCGATGAGCAAAAGCACTCTGTCACCTCTGTAAATTTAACTGGTATTTAACATTAAAGGTCAGTTAACTAGCAGGGACATTAACAGAGAGAGTAAAAACAGGCTCTCTCGATCATTTTAAAAAATGGCACAGACAGCCTGGGTCTAGGGTTAGTACAGTGGTAAAAAGCTAATTTGTTGCCCTTGAATCAACTGATCGGGTAACCACTGTACATGTGTATATATATGCATGGCGTTATCACTGCGGTGGCTTTTTTTTATTATCATTATTGTAGTTGAACGCGTGTCGATTGCGGATCGGGTTGGAAGTTATTGTTATTGTTTGATAAGTTTTTCGGCCTGGCTAAGTACACACATTAAACTACATAACATATTCTTGCATACACAGATATCTGTGGGGGGGGTGGGCAGGGGACACAGTTAAATATTTTACTTACAGCTCGCACTTGGCGATTGAACATGAAACAGATGCATGTCCACACTTTTGATAGCAACAACAAAAGCGCATGGAATTTCATTTGCAGCAGCGAAATCATTGGGTAAAATTCAACAATTGATTTATTGTAAATGTAAAGGCCCCGATTTGCAACAACCGGCTAACACGGTTTTATGGTCGCCGATTCTGTTACTGTCCTTCTTTATTTATTTATTTATTTTTTGTTATTTTGTTGATAACACGCCGTGGTCACACACACACACACACACACACACACACACGCGCGCACTCGCGGGAGCGCAGCACACACACACAAAAGGCGCACGGTGCACACGGAGAACATAAAAATCGATAACAAGAGGCTTCCCAGATTGCGTGGAAAATAGTTTCTTGTCGGTTTTTTTTTCGCGGTCTTTTTCAGCTCCCACTCCAAACTTTATAATTGCCTGGTTTTCGGTGGATTTTTGATGTTGCGCGTATATTATCTTTTTGTTTTTCCCCCTTAATAGCACCGAGGTCTGTGCTTCCTCTTCTTCGCTGCCCTTACACTCTCTCAATGTATGTGTGTGCGTCCTGTATTTTATATTTCTCTTTTTTTTCGGCAATAAAAAGACAAAAAAAAATTAAAATAAAATCTGAGATATATGTATATGTACAAATGTATGGGAGCGTGTGTCCGATTTGATCGCGGGTTTTGTTGTTGCCGTCCGATTTGAGCAAGAAAAACGTAAATTATATTCAGCTATTGCACTTGCACTTTGAGATATGTAGCTGGCGGGGTCTTTAAATATTCAGTTAAATACTAATGCGTTCTTGCCGTCGACTTGCTCATAACTTTTCTTGCCGCTCCGGCGTTCCTTTCATTACATAAATATATGATTTGTCGGTAGTGCTTGTCGATCGCCGACTTTGTTTAACAAATTCCCGAAAACGCTACTCTTCAGTTCAGAGTGCCCGCCAGGTTTTTGGTATACAAAACCAAAATTTGCCAGAAAAGGAGCGGATATTCCCCTCCACGGCAGCTGGTCTCACTTGCTTTGAAAAAGTTCGTAATCAAACAACGTGATGTTATCGAAAACGTAATCTTCCGAAGCAACGAAAGCGAGCCTGCGTCATGCTAGTTCCTTTTTAACTTAATGTAACATTTTTTCAATTCTGCAATTTTGGTTAGGAGCAACATTTCCCTAGATAGGGTATAGTTGTGACAGCCTGCCTCTGCACTTATTCGTTTCTTACGATACTATCGATATTATGCGTACCGATGTGTGAATTTGCCCAACTATCACCACTATAAATTAAAAATCAAAATCAATTGCTCGTTGGCGGCACAAAATTGGCAACCAAAATAATGTACATATTTGCAAATAAAGCCGCACCAGCTTATCGTTCTGCGATATAAGCGAAGCATCAACACCACCAGTTGAATCGATGGTGCCTTACCATACCAATTTCAGCCAGAAGTGGTTTTTGCACGGAAGATTATTTTGAAATATTGGTCGAGAGGAAACGGCTGAATAACTACACTATTTACATTTAAGTTAAAAAACTAAATTTAGATCCACAAAACCAGAACCTAATTATTGTAAATATAATCCTTAAAATTCTAGGAATATAAGTATAATAACAACGAATATTAATTAATTAAAAAACAAAGTGTTCTTTGTTTAAAATATCAGTTAATTTATTGTAAAAGCAATTCAAAATGTGATCGGTAGGAAGGTTTGGCGAGATCAAAGAGAATGAGATCGAAGAATTAGAGATGTCACACTCTCATGCTGTAGCAAAATCTAGCTGTTTTCATCGTTAAATAGCTATTTTTGTAGCCATAGCTATATATAGTCGAATGTTATTGGTATTTTTATCTCACTCTAAGCACTTTATTAATTTTCTTACACAAACTAAAGCAATGCAGACATTTTTGTGTAATGCTTCAAAAGCTCGACATACAAAGCTGTTTGCAGGACCTGAAATCCGATGAATTTTCCTGCAAAAGCACAATGACTTTCCCGCAGTAGACTCGTTTGCCTGCTAGCCAAGTTGTGCGCAAGCCTGAGCCACAGATGGCGCCAGGAGATCTTAAAAACAAACGAATTCAAGAGTTTTCCTTGATTTTCCCCACTTCATCAGCTTTCGATATGGTTATGCACAATAATATAAGGATACCTGAAAATGATTGCGTCTGGGTGGCTAGTGACTCTGCTCATATCACAGGGGGTTATCTGAAACAGATAATTGAGCAATTCCTCTCGTGTGACTCTACTGCTGATCGTAGCTGTCTCAGCTCGCTTATTTTATGGCTTCAGATGAATAATCCTTAAAATTCTCACAACTTTTATCTCGCCCTTGAACCTGTCCAAGCTCTGCATGGCCACGAAGCTGTCAATCGACAACAAGTTGTTGTGCACACCAAGTGGGTAGAAATGACTGACAAGAATGTGTGAGATCCTTGCAGGATCCTGTTTCCAACAACTTGGCTGCTACGGCATCTGAAAAGGACAGGAAAATTACCAACACTTTACACACATTAATATAAATAATAAAACTTGTCTATTACAGGCTCAATAAATATGTTTGTAGGTTTATTTAAGGTTCAATGAACATGTTTTATTGTTTGATTTTAGCATGCTCCCAGACATTTTTATTATGTTTATTTTTATTGTTATTTAACAAGGCAAAAGTTATGAAATTTGTTTGCGAATTTAATTAAATAGTAAGTAGTTTGATTTAAGTTTTAAGTTTATTAGTTAAGCTTTACTATTATCCATATTTTCTATACTATATAACAGAAAATACTGATACTTTCTTTTCAGGAGGCTCCTCCCAGGTTTCATTGTAGCGACCTACCTGAGGCACCGCCGCATCCTTCGCCGCCAGCATCCTTTGTGTAATTGCACGTTGCGGCACGCGAAATTAAACAAAGATAGCTCGAGTGGACCTGGGGACAGGATCCGGAGAGGGATGAACAGATAATGAAGCCGGCGGAGGAGGGCGGCGGAGTTGAGGACCAGACCCAGAGCTCGAGGGGCTGGCTAAATGCCGAAAGAATGACAAACGCCCGGAGGACGCGGCCCCAGTCACCCGTTTCTCGGAAAAACTTTTCCCTGGAGCTGGGGGCGGAGTGTCACATCTCCAGCGTTGTCTATTGTTCCCAGAAGTGTTTTTATTTAGCCCGGCCAGCTCCTGAGGAGAACTACGGAGCTGAGCGGCTCCGGGGCCGTCGGCCGGAGGACGACTCCTTGGCATTTTCACAGACTTTACGTTTGTTTTATTATCTTTTATTATTGCCTCTGCCGCTTTTGTCTAATTTCGCTGTTGTCTTTTTCTGGCCTCCGAGCCGCACCACCATTCCACCATTCACCCGCCGCTCCTCGTGCTAAATTGGCCGTTAAGATGCTAAAGATGCGGATTTCGGTGATTTACCAACTGGGTTGGACGCCCTGCCCCCCAATTATTGTTGTCCTGCCTCCGAAGGCGGCATCATTGCCCGTTTAACCAGGCCTCCTCTTTGGTGAATAAATTGGGAATAGAATACAAGCTTATAGTTGGTTTATATTTTACAAATATTAGGTTAGTTTGTTTAGCTATCCTATAACAAAATATATGCTAAATAGTAATAATTACAGTAGAGCAGGCGTGGGCTCAAAATATAACGGAAATAATCTGCACAGCCATTTGCATTCTCGACTCCTTTTGGGTTTAATATGATTATTTTTGTATTCAAAAACTCAAATGTAAGCGCGTCACTCATCTTATTCTTATATTAATATTTGTTATTAATAAAAAGATACAACCGAATATTTATGTATGCAAAGAGGAGAAGAATGTATCTCATATACTACCCTGTCAGATATTTTTATTCCTTATCTCCATCACCAGGCGAATCGATTTAGTATGCTATAAGAAGGGTTTCTTTAACAATTTGGAAAATAAAATAAATACAACACAATAAGCCTAGAGTTTTAGTATAAATTTAATCAGTATTTTTAATTTTAAACAATTTGAGGGATAAACATTAGAAATATTGGCCAATTATGAATCTTTTTTGCTTGTGCTCCGCCTGAAATCCGTGATGCCTGTGCCCAGGCCAAAGGAGTTGTCCTTTACGTGTGTCCCCTTTTGTTGTCCTGTTTTTGCTTGCCTTTTGTTGTGTCCCTGCTTTGTTTCGGCTTCTTCTGGCTTCTGCGGACCAAGGAGCTGTGGCGGAAATCGCGCTAATTTCGCCGCCTGCTCCGGCAAGATGGAGATAGTATGGAGGACTTCTCCAACCCACTTTGGAGCACTTGGGTTTGGCCACAAAACTACCATTATTGCGGCAGGCCGACGACAGATGGGATAGGATTGATTGCGGCCAGACGCGGAAGTGGATGCGAATGGCGTTCAATGTTCGTTTGTATTTCGATGTGTACGGGTTAAGTGGCTTGGGTGGCCGGGATGGTCATCCGCATTGGCGGAATCCATTTCCCGCTCCAAAGGACGCTCAGGCTTCATTAGCTGCGTTTTTCTGCGGGCTGCGTTCTGTATGGGGATCCCCGGCTTTGGCTCCTGCCCCTCCTTTGGACTGACCATGTGACGGTGTTGATTTTCACACAACGCAGCGTGAAATTAGAAACAGTCCTGTGGGACAGGCAGCAGGAAGGGCTCAGGTTTGAGGCTCAGGTGACGCTCTATGGCAAATCAGTTTCGTGGGCCGCGCAGGCTGCTGCATTTTGCGATTTTGCGGTTTCCTGTTGGCCTCCTGACGCCGACGTCGTTGTCGTCTGCCGCTGACAGACCAAATTAAAATGTCCCCGAATGCAAGGACCTCGGAAGGGGAATGGGGAAACCGAGCCATGTCTGCGTGTCACTTAATGACCAATTTGCCAACCAATGCCAGTTGGGAGCCAGCAGGCAGGGAGCGATGGCTGGAGGTCCTGGATCCGCAGATGTCGCTTTCGCATTTCGGCTGACTTTCCGAGCGATAAATCTTCAAGTCGGAAAAATCGCGGCCTGCCGATAAGCGCCACTGACAAGGACAACAATCGCTAGAAGAATTACAACATGTCGCAGTTTGTACGAAATTTGAATAAATTTCAAATTCGTTAGCACGCTTCCCCCCAACTCCACCTCCCAGTTCCAGACTCAGGGATCCCCGGCAGAAAGTTTGCGCTCAGCTACAATTAACTTTTAAGTATGCCATTTCACAGATACCGCAGATATCGCGGCGATATAAAAAGCTATATGCAAAGTCCTGCTGCCTCCCCCTGGAACGGTGATAGCAACTGCTAACTGGAGGGGGTTGAAGTTGCCAGCAGCAGTTGAGGAATAATTTCGTGCCATTTATCATGTCACACAGTGGGCACCAACGGCAACAGCAGGCAGGACGAACAGCAAATACCCTGCTGCGAGGAGAACTTGAAAAAATCTGTAATCCACATCTCAGCATATACATTTATGTGAAATTAATACAATTTATATATATAACATAATGTAAATTACACATTGAGTGTTACAGGAACCTCCAAATCAAAAGGACGTTCTAATGAAACCAGTTCTTTAATCGTTACATATACATAAGTTAGATTCTACAACTAAGCAGATACTTTGGCACCGCATATACAAGAGGCAAAACACACAAAATGATAAATCAAAAGAAATAAAAGACTTTCAAACACATTTAATTATTTATTTAGATATGATAGAATAATTTACAACATTAATAATAACTTATAGTAGCTGTACGAGGTCTTCGACTACGTAATTTTGTAATTATATACAAGATATTAGTAGTTAGTCGTTTTTAAATGAGAGATTACATTGTATATGTTGGGTTTTTATTATTGTTATTATATATACTGCATTATTTAAAAAAAATTACAAAGGCGTGTTACACACATGGCTTTTAAATAAAATTTGTACATACATATAAAGCCCGTGGCTATCCAAGTTAATCATCCGAATATTAAGTTTCTTTAATGGATAGTTAATGTTAGTGTTTTGTTAAAGGTACGTTGCTGGCTTTGACTTGTGGTTATCTTCTTACCGACCCTTTTTTTAATAATTAATACATTATTCGCTTTATAACGATTATTATCATGAGCTATCTTGTAAAAACTCCTTGTCTAATGTTTAGTTGCACTTATCCTCTCATATGTTAATCTTTACCTTGATCCATCCGATATGAGACGGAGAATATCGTTAAAAAGTCGGGAAAAGATTATTATTATTATTATTATTTTTATTATATTATTATTATTATTAAGTTTCAATGTTAACAGCGAATTTTTTGTTAACCAATAAAGATAATTCAAATATATTACTATGCAATTTGATATCCTTTACATCTTGTATTTAGATTTTGAGAGACTCCTTGAAAGGGCAGTTTTAACCGAAGTGCGTGTGATTTCCTGTTCCGCTTTTCCGGCGGCCATGTCGAATTTTAGCATAAATATCGCGAGGAGGGCATTGGGAGCAGGAAACTGAGAGCGGCCCGAGCCAAAGACAGCTTGTTAATCGCCTGCCATTTATCTGGCCTAATGAAATTTGCGAGAAATCGAATCGGAGCTAGCCACAAGCTGCGGCTGATCCCGGCAATAGAGCACAGGAACCCCGCGGACTCCATTCATGACCAGACGGCGGCGTCACGTGCGCCATTAAAGTGACGCCTTCTTGACGGATTCTTTTCAAGTTGCAAGTTCCGAGTTGCGGCTGGCGAGTTATAAGTTGCACCCGGGGAATTGCCCATTGACTGACTCTACGCCGCCTTGGCTATGCATCATCAATCAACAACAGTAGCGGAGTTCATCCCGGAGTAACGAAGATACTCTCAAGTGACTCTTCTTCAGGCCTTCTATGGTTACTCCTTACAAATATTTCCCGATCTCACTCAGATTTATCCTGGGAAGTGGCTGAGGTGGCTCACCTTTTCTTATTTCATTAGCAAGGATCCGGGCAGATTCACTTGCGCAGATGGAATAGAAAATGTGCCAGTCTTTAGTTCTTTAAACTTTATTTAAGAGAACATCGACTTAAGGACAAGAATGCTCTGGGAAACCAAATTATTGTAAGAGATTTGAGAGGGATTTAAAGGATCTGAATTTCTTAAAGCATGATGTTTGAAAGTGAAATAAATTCTTTTAATGTGAAGAATTTCCTAGTTTACTGGTTTCGGATTATCATTTGTAGCTTTGTTTCAGATGATCTAAGTAGGCTCTGGATATTTGGCCGCTGCTTTTGTCAGGGCTTAGGTCGGCTCAGTTTCAGTTTCGTGAAAGCTTCAGTTGTGTTCGCATCTGAAAAGGTCAGAAAAAAAAATATAGTAAAAGTTTTTGCTTTACTGGTAACTAAATTTTTTTTTCCAAATAGCTCGAGATTTTCTTTGATTGTTGAGAAGGTGCAAAGCGAACGGCGCGAGAAGAGGAACTTGTTCTTTCAAGTTCTATCTCGTCCTGGTAGTGATCAGTGACTGAAGCAACCGGAAACCAGTTCGCCAACGATCGACGTTGAACAGGTAAGTCGTTGCCTTGTGCCTTGCAATTGGAAAATGAATCCATTTTGTCCCGTGTCCTGTCTGCGTCCGCCTGTGTCTAGCCTCGGCAAACCGTAACTAAACATTTGCATTAGGGGTTAGTGGCCGAGGAAACCGCTAAACAGGCAGCCGCGCTCTAAATGTAAACAGTTTAAATGACATCTGGCGAGGATTGTGGATGGACGACGAGAGGGGAGGCATTTTTGTCTGTCGCTTAAATAAATTTTGCGGCAAATCGGAAAATCGCCAAAAGGGCAGGCCCCCGTGGCCTATGTGGCCTATGCGGTCCGTGGCGATTCCGCAATTGGCAATCGACGCCACAAATCGCGTTTTAAGCCCTGCGTGCGATTAGTTTAATTGCCATCGTTGGTGCAACAGGACAATGCAACATTTGCATAGCGGTTGCGGTAAAGTCCGGCGCTCCTGCATCCCTGTAATGGCACTGGAGACTCGCGCTTAATGCGAAAATAAGGATTAACCAATGAAATTTATAAATGCGCATCCATTCCACTCCATTCCTGGATGCAGTCCACTCCGAGTTCCCGAGTGCGAGTCCTTGTGCCTGCAAATTGAGTGCATAAATTGGCCGCATCGTCCGTTTGTCGTCCTCGCAGGGGACAGGCAATCTATTTTGGATTAAATCAAATCGAAATAAACGATTTTTAATGGCCTGGCCGCCCTGTCGTCCCTGCCGTCCCTGTCCACCATGTCTGTGTCCGTGTGGCACAGTGGCAAAAACGAGGTCATTAATTATTTCTTCAAAAGCAGAAGATAAGCCCAGGGCTGTTAACCCACTCCCAATGCGATTCAGTCCAGGGTTCGCATCCTTTTTGGCGTTTTGTGTCATTAGCCTAAAGCCAGGGCTGCAAAGCAGGCATTCTGAAACGAAGAACTAATTAAATATATTCTAGATAATGGAAAGAACTCTTAAAACATAAATCGATCAACGTAATTAATTATTCTTTCTTGACATTATTGTTCTTTATGTATAAGTTATTATATAAGGAAAAATATAATGTAGCTCGTTTTATAAAATTTAAAGGACTTAAGCTTCCTTTGTGCTTTTTTATTTGCGTAAAAATATTGTAAACCAAGTTCCCCTCAGTGGCTTTGACGTCTAAAAATTGTTCAATGGCTTGCAGCCCTGCTTGAGGCGAGGCCAAAGCCAAAAGGACACAGGACAATGGTCAGCCGCACAAACACACTCGCACACACACACGCAGCATGAGCGTTATCCTCGACGGCGGCCGCATGTGGCACCAGGAGATTAATTAATCTTTAAGGACTCATTGTGTGCCTCCCATTCCGAGTGGCTCATTAGGACACTCGGCCATTTGCATGTGCAGCGACGCAAAATGAATTTATGGCCTGGTCAAAAATCTCGCAATCCCCATCTGAAATCGAGCCGAGTAGCCGTTTTTTTTTTTTGGCATTTTCTTTTTTTTTTTGTTTGTTAAGCTCGGCATTTGTCACAGGATAGGAGGAGTCCCTTCCCCGCCAGGCATTTATTTTGATAGCCTTCGACATTCGTTTCTATTTGCCGGCTCCTTATCGTAATCCGTGGCCATTCTCCGCCGGATCTGTTGCCGGATTACTGCGGCATGCCACGGGCACACACTCATAGTTGTGGCTACCCCGGGAATTCCCCTGCTCACATCAAATATTCACAGCTGATTATTTTGGCCAGGTTAATGGATTCCGGGAAGACCGGGCAGGGGAACATATCTCGGCATTAAGTGAAGGCGCCAAAGATATCCTTTGATGCGCATTCTCATGTAATTTATTAGACGGCGCACGTGAATTATCGCTGCTTCTCGGAGTTTTCCAACTCTTTGAATTTAATTTGAGACTAGGTACGGGCACTTGGGAATGCGAGTTGGTTGATACACATCCTTCGGATAGGATAAATGTAGAGAGAATTGGCTTTAGATGCGAACTCGGAATCGGTACTTATATCCGTTTTGTTTTATTATTACCTGCAAGGGAAATGCCAGGGGCACAGAGACTTAAAGATGGATTTTATCTTTGGATTGGCTTTTAGTGGGAAGTTCTTTCGTTGCAGAAAATGCAAAAGTTACTGGATTTAATTTTCGAAATTCAATATGTTCGATTTTAGAAAGAATATGCCTTATAGCGCCCCTATTTCATTGCAACATCTACATTATTCGGCGACATGTGAATGGCTGGAGCATTTCATGGGCAACAGTTGCCTTCATAGCGGTGTCTAAGCGGTCATCTCAGGCTTTCTTATGGAACTCATCAAAATTAACTGCCTCATTCAGGGACACATAAATTTCCAAGATTTAATTTTATTGTTTTTCAAAGTTGAAATACGTTCTTAAGACGGTAGGGCGAATGGCAAATGCTAGGGCTATTTTTTGTGATATATACATAAATATATACGAGAAGGTTACTGCTACCTAAATGCTAAATTGCACTTTTATTCAATGGAAATCCTCTATTTCGACACTGAAAAGGTTTTCAATTTATTAAATGATTCAAATACACATTTCGTCATGAAAATTAGCCCGAAGATATGGGAAACTTTGCCAAGTTGATTACTACATTGCTGTGAGTTACGAGACCTGGTAATGGCCCAAACGGTTACGCGGCGGCAGCTTATAAGCTATAGGTTCCGCCCCGTTTAATGGGCCAAGTTTAGGGGGAAGGGGGTGCAAACTAGACAAACAAGGAGAGGCAGGAGTCGCAGGAGGAGGGCACACACGTGGAGCGGAAGTCGAAGGAGTTGCGGGCTGTTAAAATGATTAATGATGTGTGTGCGGCGTGTGTGTTAACGCCTCAGCTCTCTTGCTGTGGCTGGAACTTACCGGCACAGATGTTGTCATAAATAAAAAGAAGCTGAAAAGCAGATAAAGATGCTCACGGGGGGGCGGGCAGGACATGGCCAGGGACTGCGACTGGGACTGGGTCCTGCCACTGGGATGTAAATAAACATACGTGTGGGCGCCGTTATTTATGCGTGCGTGTAGGCGAGTCTGTTCGGGCCACATTAATGTCAAATCAGGCGCATAAATTGCGCAAAACGCTCAATTTATTTAACGAGGCGTGCGCGGCCAGGGGGCGTGGCTGTGACAAGTGTATTTGCCGGTTAATAAATGTGGCCGGCACACGGCAGAGACTCCGCCGTCGAACTGATTGCATATTTTTGAGTGAGAGCTTCCCCGGCTCCTAACTTGAAGTGACAATTGTTCAGTTTCGCAGCCAATGCCAATTGCCATCAATCGATTTGGCTTATTGTGCCGCCGCCGCCGAAATTCTCCATCTCGAATCTGGCAGGGATAGCGATAGATTCCGATATGCCCCCCGAAATCGCCAATAAAAATTGCAAGTCCCAGGCGGGGAGTATGCGACCCGATACAACAGGTACAGGCTGCAGGTTAACCTTGGGAAGTTTATCCAGAGGAAAACTTCGATATAAATGTATATCCTATGAAACATAATTGTAAACTTTCAAATGAGAAATTTGAAATATAGCCGAAGAATGTCATTTCATTTATTTTCCTTTTATTTCTCTATATCAAACAGAATATAGGTTTATCGCACCTTGAAAAGAATGATTTGTATATCGTATATGCTGCGTATATTACCGATAATGTATCGATAATATCTCATTCCTAGGTTGAACCAGCTTTAGCAAGTCCCTTTTTGACTTAGCTATAGATCGAAATGAGGTGAATGGATTTGAAATATGGAAAAATATCGTATTTAGCGTTAATAATTAATTAACCGATATATTTCATTTCATTTATCTGTCACTCTACCTCTATATCAAGCAGAATATAGATTTATCGCACCTTGAAAAGAATGATTTGCATATCGAACTCTGCGTAGATTGCCGATAAAGTTTCGATAATTTGTGTTATTTCTAGGTTGAACCAGCTTCTTTAGCAAAAGATATATCACTACTTGGACTTTCTTTAGGTCGAAAAAAGGACGATATACTATATATATCAAGTTCACACAGGAAAATAATCATTAGACCTTATTTATAATATTACTTACACTTTTTAAAATATAAAATACGAATTTGTAATATTAAAATTGTCTATTTGGCAACCATAATATTCTATATAAGATCGAATTATATTTTTGGTATGATCATATTTTGTATATTTTGTTAGCAACAGTGTCTCCGAATTGTAGAGCAAATTCCAAGTCGCATACTCGTCTCAGCCACTTCTCTCGATTTGCTTGTTTCGCGTTTTGTTTCGCTTTGCTTTTCCACTTCCACTTCCACTTCTCGCACGGACGACGACGTGCCGGGAACATCAAGGAAGGAAGGATATGTATATATGTGTGTGTAGGTGTCAGGGGTGCTGTCCTGGGCCAGGAAAAGCCCTCGCCAGGATTGCATATTTTGCTGCCTCACGAACATGAGCGCTCGTTAAACGGATGAGTTAAAAGTCAAAAGCCCTAAAGGATTTTATTTGAATTGCGGTCTGCGCCGCCGTTCGACGTCGAGTCCTGCTCTTGCTTCTGCTCATGTCTGCTGCTCCTGCTCCTTGTACCCCTTTGTGTGCCATGTTTTATTTAAAGTTTATCTTCTCCGCCGCTGCCGCCGCCGCTGCTGCTCCTTCACGCCGATTTCGCGCCAAGGCGAGAGGCTGGCGGAGAAAAAAATATGCGCAAAATAAAATGTGGAAAATATTTTTTCGGCGCAAGATGGATAGAACAAAAGGGTTTCGTTTCGTCGGCACGTCGCCGTCTCAAAGCCGTGTTGAAAAATATTTGAAATAATTGCAAAAATGTTTTCACAGCACCCCAACACCACCGGGGTGTGTGGATGAGGATATCCGGGGCTGACTGAGGATATTGTCTTACCAAAGTCGCTTCTTCATGCGGAGCACGTCTGCTGCATCGACTGCAGAATCCCTTGAAGGGAAAAGGTCCTGATCCGCGCCATCCCCTCCAGGGAGGTAATCCCACTTGTATCGAATCGCAGATAAAGCGATACACGAAAGTGTAGCCCCTCCAAGCCCAAGTATTTGGTCACAGTATTTCTTTTATTTAATTGCGGATATCAAGTTTAAATATCTCTGCAATATATAGGTTATCTATAATACTTAATTTTATAATGATGGTATGGTTTCTCGAAATACGCATTTTTGGTAAAACGTATCTGTTTTAGAGAGCAATAAAGCAATCTGAAGTTACTGGGATTCGTGACGTCATTATGTTCAAAACAAAGATTCAAGTGAGAGCTATTTTTGAATATGCCTCAAAAATATAAAGACATTTTTCAACTCATTGTTTTATTTTAAAGTGGAAAATATTAACTTTCAAGCTTATTTTGGATTTTGTTGTATTTTATATCAACCCTTTTTGGCTGTAGCTTAATCATAAAAAAAAGGAAAATAGTTATAGCCTCTATCCGCTATAAGATGTAGGAGAGATATAGTTCATTTTGCATGAAATTTAGAACTGATATTCATATCATCTTAGAAGCACATATCAAGTTTCATTTGGATATCTTCAAAAATAGTAAAAATATGCAGTTTTGGGCGAAGTCGTTCCTATGCCAGCTCTACTATATAGTTGTCGGATTTTGGCCGTTTCTTTACAACAGAAATAATCACATTTCATGCCGATATAGCTCAAAAACTGAGGTTAGTTTATGTGGAAACCGAATAATAGATTTTTTGGATCTAGAGATGGTTCTAAAACGACTCGGCGTATTTTTTCTGACACTTAGTACTCACACTAAGGAGAGCATATTAGTCTAATTTTGTTGTAATATATATATATAAATTTGTATATTATGATTCAAGACTGAGAGATAATTTTGTGTAGAAACCGAATGATAGATTTTTTAGATTTAGAGATGGCGACTTGGCTTAACTTGTATGAAAAACACACATTGTATTCGGAGATAGTTTGACACTTAGTACTCACATTGAGGAAAGCATATATTTATATATTTTTTTTGTACTAGATATATATATTTTTATATTATATTTGAATTCATATATTTTATAAAGTGATAATTTCGAAGATTTTGGTATGGATTATATCTCTGGCCCTAGTTTTTTCGGGAATTGCATTAATGCTTCTGCTTCTTAGCTTATCTTCTTTTGCACTTCCCAGCATGACGGAACCCGAAGACCAACAATCGACATCCTGGAACAGTCCCATGTCCGTTCCCAGTGCATCCATCACTCAGTCAGATCCCAATGTCGTTGCCAAAGACATAAACCAGGAAGTGGCAGGAGGCAGCAGCGATGGCCACCAGAAATTATTTGAGGAGCGCTTATCAGAGGGAGCAGAGGAACAGGCAGAACGCGTGGAAGGCGATCTGTCCGGAGACGTGACTGCTGAATCGACAAAATCCCAAGAATCGGAGGCCACTGTGAAGCCGCAAGAGTCTAGCACCGAGGCGGCTCCCACCAACCAAATGTCGCCCGACGCCCCTGTGTTCTATCCCAGCGGCTCCTATGCCGCCCAGTTGATGGCCCATAGAAAGACGTCGGCGACGACTTCGTCGGCCTCGTCAACATCCTCGCTCAACTGGTGGCCCAACCTGTCGCCGGTGGCGCTGGAAGCGCTGGAGAGAGGCACAGGTCCCTACATAGGTCCCGACAAAGATCCCTTTTCGCTGCGCAATCCCCACTATGGCGGCGGCAGTGGCGGCGACGATTCGGAACGCAACAAGAACAGCTTCGGCCTGTGCATGCGATCGGCCCGACTTCGGCGCAAGTTCTTGAAGACTGAGGACACTGACTGGAATCAGCCGACGGAGGGGACAACGAAAACATCGACACCGCTGGTATCGCCGTCGCTGCCATCATCAGAGACACATCGGCGTCGTCCCTCCAACAACTACCCCTCTTGGTCAGCGAGGAGCGACTCTTCCGAGACGACGAATCAGAAATATCAGCGGCAGCAGCAGCAGCGAAAGCAGCAGCAGCAGCAGCAAAAACAGCAGCAACATCAGCAGCAGCAGCAGCCGCACGAACAGCAGCAGCAGCAGCAGCAGCAGCAGGAGCAGGACCAGCAGCCGCCTCTGCAACAACAATATCAACAACATCAGCAGCAAAGGTCTTACTCGCGGCCTTATCAACAGCATCGTCAGCAGCATCGCCAACGTCAGCAAAATCAGCAATATGGCTTACAAAGGGGCACCGGTGGTGCAACCGGAAGAACGCCCAGCTTCCGTCAGTGGCTCGGGTCTGAGGCGGCTCCGGCCGGCAATCCGATTGGCGATCTGTTCGAAGGGCGGCTAGGTGGCATGTCCCGCGATGAGTATTTGGGAACCCTAAGGAACCTGCTGGTGCGCGCCAACGATTTGATGAAGCCCCTGAGCGACGGTTCCCCCGAGGAATTGACGCAGGCACAGCTCGCCGCCTATACTAGCACGATCCTGAACATTCCGCCACTGCATCCGAGTCTCTTCCTGCCACCGGTAGGATCTGCTCCGACGATCACGATTACCCCTAATCCCACACTCTCTCTCTCCCAGGATACACCACGTACTTCGGCGAACACTGGAGTGCTGAATCTTCCCTCCAACCATCCGCACAGCCTCACTCCCGATGATCTGGCCTTCATCAAGGTGAGTTGAGAGTTAATAGGGATGAGCTTGAGGCAGTCTTGTACCGCCACGCTACCCACAGGCGTTGCACCCGACGATCACGGTCGGCACCCAGACGGACTTCCGGTGCGTATGTATGGAGCTGCCTAGCCGCGTTATAGGAATGGGAGTGCCTCCACCCAAGCCCGCCCAGCCTCAGTTTGCGGGTTACGGAAACGTGCTCGACCCGCGCATGTCGACGCCCGTCGGAGGTCTAGTCGCTCCGCCGCCCATGATTGGTCCACAGTTCCAGGGCGGACCGGGCAACGGACCACAGATACCGCCGCCGTTGCCACCGCCCCAAGGTTCCTACAGCTTCTGGGGCAGGCAAATACGTAAGTTTACCCGAAATGATACAAAAACTCCTTGTAAATTCTCGCCTGCCTGCAGCGGTGCCCATGCACCAAGTGCCTCAGCCTCCGCCACCGCCCCCCATAAATTACATGCACCAGCCGCCGTTCCCGAGTGGCGCCTTCCCCCATCCGCAGCCGCCGCCCCACAATCAGGCCTACCCACCGCATATTCCTCAGCATCCATATCCGCTCCAGATGGGCAGTCCGTTTCGCTACCCGGAACCGAGGAACAATCGCTACTCCGAGGTGAACAATGGACGCTATAGGGATATTTTCGGAAATTATCGCTACCAGGAGCCGGGCAACAATCGCTACCAGGATCGAGGCGGCCCCACGCGCTTTTCGGAGCACGGTAATGGGCGCTACCCCCAGCCGGAGATGGGAAACGTTCGCTACCAGGAACCGGCCAACGGTCGCTTCGGCTATCGCGTTCAATATCCATCTGGTAATCAATCAGGCAACCAGTCCAGTTTGGGTAACAACGCCAATCAGGGCAACCGCTATGGTCCCATCGGGTCCGGAGGTCCGAGCCATTTCAACAGCAGGCTCTACTCGCACAACAGCCAGGGGAGCTCAGCGTTTCAGCGGCCCAACAGCGGCGTAGAGTCCTCGTCTGATAATTTAGAGCATCCACCACAGCAGCATGTAAATACCCCAGTGCTGGAATCGGAGGTGCTGGCACAACAGGAGCAGCAGAAAGAACAGCAAACGCAACAGCAACGGCAAGAACAAGAGCAAGAGCCTGAGCAGGAGCACAAACGTGAGAAAGAGCAAGAGCAAGAGCAAGAGCAACTGCAACAGCAACAACAGCAGCATCATCAAGAGCAACAGCAACAACAGCTACAGCAACCCCAACACCAACAGCAACACCAACAGCAGCAACTACAACAATATCAGCAACAACAGGAACAACACCAACAACAGCAACAACAGGAACACCAACAACAGCAACACCAACAACAACAGCAACAACAGCTTCAACAGCAACTACAACAGCAACTGCAACTGCAACTGCAACAGCAACTACAACATAAACAACATGAACAGCAAGAACAGCAACAGCAGCAGCAACAGAACCAACAGCAGCAGCAACACCAGCAGCAGCAACAGCAGCAACGCCAGCAAAAGCGACAGCACGTGCAGCAGCGCCAGCAAAAGCAACGTCACGTGCAGCAGCAACGACAGCAAAAACAGCAGGATCTGCAGCAACAATCCTGCACGGACGGAAGTACCAGCGGTGCTACCGGAGAGCGGGCTCATCGCAGCACCACGGACGACTCGATCAGCGAGGACAGGGACAGCGTGATCTCCAGCTATGTTTCCTTCCTCCTGCAACGCGAATATCTCTCCGATAATGAGGATGCGTGCTACTATAATTCCGAGACCGAGGAGGGCGAATGTGAGGTCGACGGCGACAAAAAAAGTAATAGAAACGATAACGACAACACCACCAATAGCAGTAATTCTACAAAAGACACAAAATACAGCAATGACACCAACGAAACTAAGGGATCCAACGACTCAAACAATACCAGAAACACCAACGTCACCAACGACACAGAATACAACAACTACAACACACAAATAAACGACTTCACCACCAACATCAACACTAACAATAATAACAACACTAACCCCATCACCAACATTAACCCCATCAACAACATTAACCCCATCAACAACATTAACCCCATAAACACCAACATTGCCAATAACGCCGACATTACCAATAACGCCGACAACTTCAACAACAACGACGGCGTCGTCTTCATCGTCAACAATCATGAGAACAAAACAGAGGAAGGGGCCGTGATTCCCAACAATAAAGGAACTAACGAGAATTGCCGAAACGAAGTCGACAAGATCAACCCGGAGATTCCAATAAACTCCACCATTCCAGCCCCGATGTTCGACAACGTAGATCAGCCGCAGGTAGAGCCCGATCCGCAGCCGGAACCGGCACGCGAGACTGAACCCGCTGCCGAGGACACCGACAACAACTTTTGTTTCGGCCAGGTGGAGTTCATTAAGTACATTATGTCGGAGGCTCCCCGTCCAGGATTACCTCCCGAAGTCCGCATTGAGGACTACAGAGCCGGTTACCTGCCGCCACAGATCCTGTCGCCACAGCTTTTGTCGCCACAGATCCTGACGCCACAACTCATAACGCCACAAATCCTAACGCCCCAGCTCGTAACGCCCCAGCTCGTGACGCCCCAGCTCATGTCGCCCAATCCCAATCGCGGACCCATCCCCGTCTATCCGCTACCCCATGACGCTGCCAAGGCGAACCGCACTCCGAACAGAGAAGACTGTCGGCCAGCAGTCTACGAGCAGCGCGCGTTTGGCGGACCCGTATCCGATCCTGGGCCGAATGCAGTCTTCGTGACCCAAACGACGATCCAACGAACTCCGCGCAAGTACTCCCTGCGAGAGCGTCCCGTTCTGTTTGAAATAGGCGGCAATCGCAGCCGCAGCGCCGGCTCCCACATGATGATAATGCCGAATCAGAACCGGAACCTGGGCGTCAACGGGAACTACAATGGGCCTGGGAGCCCCATTGGACAGGGACGTGGCTTTGCCCCCAACCCCAATCATCTGGAATTCGTGAGCTTACAGCCACAGCCACACATGGCTCCAAGCCCAGGTCCCCATCCGGTCCCACGCCCATCTCCAAATGTTTTTCATGTTGGGAACCCAAACATAAGCCCGAGAGTGGGACAACCGCGGCCCAACCGTTACCAATCTGGAGGTCAGAACGGGGGCCAGAACATGGGCCAAAATATGACGCCGTTCATGACCAAGCGCGCAAGGCAGGACATGGGGCCAAACGTGTTGCAGAACGTTAGCCCGGGGACGGTCAACAACTTAGGTGAGGCTTCGCCGCACATGCGCGGCCATCCTGTTAACCCGGTGAGTGCGAATCTCGGCATTGACCTGGGTAACCAGGCTAATCACCAACAAGAAATGCATCCCCTAAAGCAAGGCATGGAAAGACCTTTGCAGACCCAGGTGTTTGGCCCGAGCAACATGCAGCAGCCAAATGGCAGTGGCATCAATGTCCAGGACCTGAACTTGGCTTCATCATGGCAGGTCGGAGGTAAACGCGGCAATTTCAATGGTAACAAATGGCAGCAGATGAGTCATCCTCCCATGCGGCAGGAGAATACCCATCCTCAGATGAGGCAGGAGATCAACCAGCCTCAGATGAGTCAGATCAACCAGCCCCAGATGAGACAGGAGTTCACCCAGCCCCCTGTGGGACAGGAGATCAACCAGCCCCAGATGAGTCAGATAAACCTGCCCCAGATGAACCAAATCAGCCAGCCCCAGATGAGACAGGAGGTTACCCAACCCCCTGTGGGACAGGAGATCAACCAGCCCCAGATGAGACAGGAGTTCACCCAGCCCCAGATGAGACAGGAGTTTACCCAGCCCCAAATGGGACAGGAGATCAACCAGCCCCAGATGAGTCAGATCAACCAACCCCAGATGAATCAGATCATCCTGCCCCATATAAGTCAGATCAACCAGCCCCAGATGGGTCAGATCAATCAGCCCCAGATGAGACAGGAGCTCGGCCAGCCCCAGATGAGACAGGAGTTCACCCAGCCCCAGATGAGACCGGAGTTCAGCCAGCCCCAGATGAGACAGGAGTTCACCCAGCCCCAGATAGGACAAGAGATCAGTCAGCCCCAGATGAGACCAGAGTTTAGCCAGCCCCAGAATGGACAGGAGTTCAGCCAGCCCCAGATGAGACAGGAGTTCACCCAGCCCCAGATGAGACAGGATATGATGCAGCCTTTAATGAGGCAGGAGATGTCACATCCTCTCATGAGGCAGGAAATTAGAGACCCACAGATGATGCCGCAGAAGAGCTATCCTCCCATAAGGCAGGGGATGGGCCAGTCTTCAATGATACCGCAGATGAACCAGCCCCAGATGATGGAGATGGGTCAGCCCCAGATGATGCAGGAGATGAGCCAGCCTCCGATGAATCATGAGATGAGGATACCTTTGATTCCCACTTCCAATTTCGTTTCTGTTGGCGTTCCCTTTTCCACAACTGTCCAGATTCCCGATGCCTATCCTGCTTCGGCTGCGGTTCCAGCTTCCGGTTTCGTTTCCATTCCGCCTGCCGATTGCATTCCCGATTTCTATTCCATACCCGATCCTAACATCTTTCCTACTGTGAGCGATGCGCGTAGGGGTCGACGCAGTGCCACCACATTGGTGCATCCCCCATCTCTGGAGACACCGGATCCAGTTCCAGTTGCTAATACACCATTGCCGGTGTCAGAGCCAGTGCCGGAACCCATTCCACCGAAGGTCACCTACGCCTCGGTGCTGCAATAAGTGGAAGAGACTCAACCCCAAGCAGATATATCATTCATTCGAGAGATCCATTTTGATAAAAGAAGAAGTTATGACCAATTGTTCCTGTTTATACCATGTTCTAAATCGAATCCAAGTACCAATTTCTATGACAAGAAAAAGACGCATCCACTGGCTAGTGTGCCTTCAAAATTATTCGTTATATTGAATATACCACTGGCTAGCCTCTAAACTATTCGATTTGTAAGCCCCAGAAGGCAAGTCCATTCTATTGTGCCTTACATCCTTTTCTACATCCTGAACAAGTCCCGATTTTGTTAGAGGTTCATCTAGCCTCTCAATTATTAGTTTTGTATCCAATGGAAGGCAAGTCCTTGAAGTCCACTTCCAAAATCCTGGGAAGACAGCACCAGAGGCAGTCGCTGGTTATTCATTTTGTATTGTATATATTTAATAAAAGACGCACATGAGACACTAACTCTTATTGTATCAGTAGGCGCCATCCTTTTGGCAGTTCCTTCGTTTAGTAAAACACTCGCCAAGCTCCCGGCTGTGCTCGGCTGACTCCAGGCCTCGACGGCGGTCATTCCATATTCATATAACGATGTGCGAATTGCAAATCACGGCATTAGCTTCGGTCTGGCAGGGAAACCCCACCACCCACGGCATGTGTGTGTGCTGCGCCGTAGAATTCTCAAGTGCCTGCGCTGGTTAACGCAACTCTTTGAACTCGCGCTCCGTTTCCGTTTCCGCTTCCCCATCCGTAATCGGGCTAATCTTTTACGCCGCCTGCATTCTAAAGTGTCCTTGCCCCGCATCCTTACAACCAGAGGAAAGGGAGGAGGTTTCGCATGCATGCTTACGCCTCCTCTCATGTGTGAGCTCTCTTCGTAATTAAATGCAAGTCGCAAGCAAATAAACATTTCACATTTAACATTTAACATTGCGAATTTAAGGTGAGTAGAGTCCCAGTAGAGCTTTGTTTGCCAGACACCCATAGTTTGACCAGACATTTAACGCTTCCCTGAACCTCAACCGCATTGGCTACATTTTTAATCTACAATTAACCACAGCTGCGGTGGATCTGGGCCAGGAGCCAGCCAGAAAGGGCGCCCAGGGCAATGGGCCAGTATCAATATTGATTCTATTAATTATAAAAACATTAAGTGCCAGCCAACAAATGTAATTAAACGCGTTTAACAATTGCCAGAGCGCGAGTAATGGCAGAAAAATGCCACTTCTTTGCCCAAACCCAATCTGGATTCAATCCCGGAGTCCCGGTGAGTCCATTGCTGATGCGCCACGATAAGCACGTTTTCAATATTCGCACACAGGAGCAGGAGCGGGAGCAGGAGCGGGACCAGGACCTGAACCTGCGGCAGGTGGAAGTCGGCGGGGAGGTGATCGGATTGTCGCACATTAATGACGAAATTATTGTTTCAATTGCTTTCAACCGTTGTCAATGCAAATTTTATGCAAATACTTTAGCCATTCCGTGCCGGTGGCCAGGGCCGGGGCCCGGACTCTCTCTTAAATGCCATTGTGGCCAATAAGTCAATAATAATTATTGCCCACTGCCCATTGTTCGGGCTCCTCCGACCGCGGACCGAATCCGCACCGGACTCCTGCGCCGTGACCATTTTGGAATAGGCGTTAATTACTTTTATCTGCACATGGCCAAACAAACAAAATAATAATAAAACTGCAGCGGCAACGTTTAACGCCAGAGGCCCATAAATATTCCCCCTCCGGCCCAGGCACATACATACATACATACATACATATTTATTTATAAACAATTATTATTATGGCCGAAAGCTGAGCATAAATTAAGCCCCTCGATTGTTATGCAAAATCGTTTGGGGTTTATCGCGTATTTGGAACCAGAAGTGTAGCCTTTCCACATATTTGCCAGAATTTGGGGATAAGTAGTTAAGTACATTTAATAATAATAATGCCTTTAAAACAAATTATGAACAAATTTAAGAAATATATAGCAAGCAAGGTCTACATCGGCTTCACTTGCTTATTGCCATATTTAAAAGGTAGAAGGAAGCCTATAGTGTACATATTCTTGATTAGCATCACCGGGCAAGTTGATTTTGCGTTGTCCTTCTGTCCGTTTGTCCGTCTGTCCGCTTATCCGCTTGTCCGTCTGTCCGTTTGTCCGTCTGTCCGCTTGTCCGCCTGTCCGCTTGTCCGTTTGTCCGTCTGCCAGCTGTCCGCCTGTCCGTCTGTCCCTCTTTACCTCCGACTGATACAGCAGATCTCAGAGGCCATAGGAGCTAGAGTCTCCGAATTTCCTGACAACAATCATATCTGTTACTCGCAGATCAAGTTTATTGTGTAATTTGGCCCCGCCCACTTCCGCCTTTAAATATTATAAATAACATATAACTAAGCTATAGTAAGCTATAGTAAGTTAAATCGTATGATAATCATGGAAGTTATTAAAGTTGTTTTTTATGTTAAACTTCTGCAACATCTCAATTTGTGTTGGCCATATTTAAAGGCGGAATCTTGGACAAATTTGAGCTAAGTGAATGTTTTCCGAAGAATTTTACATCGAAAGATTTTGACTTTTTGATTTTTCCAAGAAGAAATGACTACTTTATAGTTTAATTAAGATTTAAAAGTACACCCCGACCTTGGGATTAAGCTGTGGAGATCCGAAATCGGACAGGAAGAAGTGCTCCATGGCACTCAGACGCTGGGTTCGATGCGGGCTGAGTCCTTGACTCACTCCCAAGGATCCGGGGGGGTCATATAATATAATTAATGCTATGAATTACTTGAGGGCACCGCAGCCTGCCTGCAGGACCTAGGCGGGACCCATGTCACGGCGTGTTGCTCCAGCTCAAGCGCCTCCTCCTCCACCTTCCTGCTGGCGCTCAAGTCCCGGGCTATCCTGGCCGCAAAGGGTCAGTCCTGGACCGTTGCTGTGTTATCCTGGCTGCGAGTGCTCCAACACGTTGCTGCTTGGTCAGCCACATGCACTTAATTGCTTTATGAGGCGGTCACTCGCTTGTTATAGACTTCAATTTGATTTTTCTGCGAGGATGCGAGGTTGCTAGGCGTCCAGGATGTGTGCGTGTGTTTGGCTAGGAAATGAGGCACTGGGGATCAATTATTTTGCGGGAAGCAGGGAATCCCGGCATGGCCCCAGGCCAGAGACGTCGGCGGCGGAGGAGCCATTGACCCCGAATGATATTTTAAATGCAGATTTTGGCACCCGAAAGTTTTTTAATCATTCCGATGGCACTCTCCATCAAGCCCGTTACGATGATGGTAATGATAATTGTGAATGGGATACAGAAAACAGGATACTGAGATACTGAGATACTGAGATGCTGGTTACTGGAGTTTTACTGGAGTGCCGGGAAACACGTCGGCAGTGCCCAACTTTTTAACGTCAGTTCCGCGGACTTTTCCGCCGAGGTGTGAAAAGAAATCGAGCCGCGTATCCTCTGTCGCCGGGAAGGGCCTCGATGGATTGGGCACACCCCAAAGGATACCCTCCGTCAGGTAGAGCAAAACTTCGCCAGGATGCCCAAGTTCGTAATGGCTTTTTGTTTGCGACTCACGCACACAAATCATCGCCCCATCGCAACCCGTACTTGTGTTGCCATGGCGAAAGTCCTTTTCATGCAAGTTTTTCGCAAGCATTCCTGTTTTTTTTTTTCTTTTTTTTTCCTTCCTCCCTACCGGCGGCACATGTCTGCTCTGGATTCCGACTGCCCAGATTCCTTAAGGGGAATGCATGAACACTTAACATAATTTGCTGACGACTGACCGGTGGCCAGTGTGTCCAGGACAACGCCTTGGTCCCGGCATTCACATTCTGATTATATTAAAATTGTTGCACATCATTTGATTTGATTTGCGATGAGCAGAGCTCCGAGGCAGCTCAAGCGAGAGTCTTTTGATGAAATAGAAGAAAAATCCTTAAATGGCAAATGGAAAATGAAAAATGCCTTATGCCGAAATAAGTGCCATTACTATGGCAAAAAATTCAGTCTATGGAAAGTAAACTTCATCCTTGGTACAAGGAATTTCCATTTTGGCACTTAAGTCAGCCGAAAGTCAATTATAATCAACGCCTCCTTAGCCCCCTGGCGCAGAAAGGATTAAAAGTCGATGGTGAGGGGCAGACATATGTGTGAGTTAAACTTATGCAAAAGTGTTTCAAGACTTTGGCGGAGTGCCAGCCCCCGGCAGATACAGTCACTACGCATTCATCTCTTATTACCCTGCATAAATATGCCGCATAGCACCGCCGACACAGGATAACTCTCGTTGTCCTGATAGCCACCGCAAAACTTAATTGCTTTGCTCCGGACTCCTTACTGTGTGTGTATGTGTGTGTGTCCTGGCTCCACTGGTGCGTTCTTATCGCCGCATGGCCAAAAAACCATCAAGAGAGCATCAACTGCAGGACTCGCACTCGGAACTCACCGAGATTCGGATACAGTTTGTGTTTCAGCTGCGGTCTGTGGCACGCAAATTATATGCAAACGAGCTTAATATCCGGCCAGGCACACTCACACAAGCAGAGCAGGTCCTGGCCGGGGCTCGCTCCTTTTTTAGCATCAAGTTTCGGCGCATATAACTCTCTCGCAGTCGTTGCTGATAATTTCACTGTACTCCACTGATAACAACGTTTAATTTAATGCCCGAGGTCAGCAATATTCCATTTATTATTGGATTAAATTCGGCAGCAAAGTTTTTCCGGGGTAGCAGCGCCGGATGTGGACACGGGAATGCAGATGATGATGGGGGAAGGGCTTTCACTATCAGGATAAGCGAGGCTGCTCGTAAATTGTGTGCCAGGCGGGGATCTTGTTGAGCCTCGCTGGCTTCTGTCTCCTGGCTCCCGGCTCCTGGTTGCTGTCTCCCGGCTCCTGGCTCCTGGCTCCCGGCTCCTCGCTCCTGGCTGCTGGTTCCTGGCTCCTCTCGCCCTGTTCCCGACTCCTGTCCTCCGCTGTCCTTGTGTGTATTTTTATGTGGCACACACTTGTCGCACTTGTCGTCGTTGTCGCTGTCCCGGCCATGTCCTGGCTGCAGGACTGCGTCCTGCCTTGCGACTAGACGACAGGAAATGTATTTACAATTTTTTTTTTATGTATTGCCCGCCCGTTTTTCCTTTCCAGCTGCCATGCCCCATAAAATTTGCATGACTCGCTGAGTGAGTGACGGCCGGCCGGGTCCTTGCTCTGGCCAGGACAAAATGCCCATAAGGGATTAGCCTCTCGCTGTGTTCTCTTTTTTTTTCTACTTTGCTGTCCTGTGGGGGGCAAATCCTGTTGGAATTTGTTGCAAAACTCATTTAAGCCAAGTTATGTCGAGTATGTAAATTGTTTTGGCCGCTTTCCGATGGCCACGTCTTTTTTTTTCTCTGTTTCCCTGAAACTTAATTGTTTTAGATGCAAAGTCATCAGCAGCGTGGTGGGGCCGGGGTGAGTGGGTGGCAGGCAAACAACATAACGGAAGGAAGTATCTCACTCGAATCTCAGTCAACCATAAAGCCCAACACACACGATGAATTTATGCATGAAATTGTCGACGCCCGCGTCCTGTTCCCGCAGCGCCGCTCCGCTTTTTCGGGATGTCTGTGGCCTATCGAAAGGAAATTGAAACAAAACCTCATTGCAAACAGTCAGTCAGGAGCAGGAGCAGGAGCAGGAGCAGGAGCAGGACAGGGGACGGGTAGCTACTCTGTTGCAGGCAGACATCGCACAATTTCAACTTCCGTGTGTGCGAGTGTGTGGAAGCTCTCATTCGCAGGACACTTTTTGCCCGAGCTGATAACAGTGCTCGTCTGCTCCTCCGACCCCCTTCCATGCCCATCTCCGACTCCTGGCCCTGCTAATGTGTCACATGTAGAATGCGGGTGCCAGGATTCGTTGCTCTCACTCGCGTGTGTGTGTGCGAGTGTCCTGTCTGTCATGTCCTGTTTGTCTTGTTTGTTTCCCAGTCTGTCACAGGACACACTCCAATCCCCCTCCATGCCAAATAGAGCGTAAATGGTTAATTCAATCATCTTTTTCGACTGACAAGACGCATTACACGCACAACAGCTGTCCGGCGCAACTTTAAAGTTGAAAGGATTTACCCAGCCGGAGAGGACAGGATAATCGAACGAAGAAGGTGGCCAACTAATTGAGCCATCAAAGGGTCGAAAATCCAATGAAATTCCGGGCAGGTGCATGCAGGAAACTGCACTGGGCCCTCACAAGTGTCTATGCCGAATATGCTGAGGTTTAGTGGCTTCGGGACTCCATAGCCAGTCCATGGATGGCTAGCCGGGACCAAAGTGGCCCGCACAGCTCGGCTCCATTCAACCAAATCGCATTAAGGCTCATTTGTTTTGGCAGCTGCACCTTGAGCATCCCGGCCGGAAACCGGGCTAACAACAATGCTAGCCAAAATTGCACACGGAAAAATCTACGTGTGAGTAGTGAGAGAAATATGGGAAATATATAAGATCAATATATGTATTTAATCAAATTATTAATCCTATAAGTTCAAATCAATTCAGCAAAGCTATAAAATAAATATTAAATAAAAGAAACATCTATTTTGAACAGTAAACCAAAACGAGAACTTAAAAACAAAAAACCACACAAAGATGTATTTGAAATATCGGAAATTTCCCATTTATCTTATCGGACCGATATTATCGATAATGTACAACAAATATGCCTTTATAGTATATTTACACCGACTGTTTTTAAAACATCTTTAAATCTAAATTTAGTATTAGCTCTATATATATTTTTCAACAATAATAGTTTCAACCAAGGTTAGACTCCTCTTTCAGTGTAGTTCGATATATGAAAAATAGTATCGATTAATCACCATACATAAAACAATCAAATATCGATACAGTATCAATATATATCGTGGTTTTTCTGTCATTCCTATTAGGAATCTTTTAAAAGGTCGCTCAATATCTTTATTCAAAATAAAAACTAAATATTAATGTTAATTTAAACTAAGGTAAAGAATTGTCTAGTACTTGCAGTAACTACTTGGTAAGCTATACCCAAAATGCAGTGACTGAATATGGTAAAGTTCTCATTTAATGATAAAAGGGCAACTATGCTGGGGAATTGTAGGATAGTGCCAGAAAAAAAAATAATTTATGGTTTTCGAATGACTATGAAAAACTTATTACAATTTTTAAGGTCACCACTAGCAAGAAAAATGACTTGGCAATTTTAAGACCATTAGTTTATTTAAAGAATAGAGCTGGCTTGGAGGATTTTTATTTAATTCATTAACATTTGAAATCAAGAGAAACTATTTCTGTAATTTATTATTAAAATTAAAAATCTAGAGAAACTATTTATGTAATTCAATAAAATTTGAAATCAGGGAAACAGGGACCGTAACGTAAACAACAAAGAATAGAACAAGAGTTACTTTGTTTTAACATAAAATATTATTAAATACATTTATAAATTCAAGCTAATTTTAATGTATATCGTTTTTATTTTGAAAAACGAGTCGTAAATCTACACTTTTGTCTAATTTTATACTGTGAACTTACTAAAACAATTAGCAACTTAATACCATTAAGCCTTTCTTTTAAGTAATGTTTCCAAGAATACTTTATTTTTTGCGTGTATAAAGGCTGTAGCCATACAAGGATCTCTTTGGGTAGAGGGAACTGCCTACCTTCTGGCCATAAATAATTTTGGCAAAAGCAGCGTTGTCCTATCTTTCTGCCTCATCAGAAGTTGCTGTTGTTCCTGTTCCTGTCCCAGCTGGCACATATCTGGCCTCCTGGCGCCGCCACTATTTGCCATACGTGGTGGTAATGGTGGTGGTGTCCCGATAGCATCGCTAGCCTCTCTCTGGCCAGCATCTTACCAGCACACGTTGCGCCCACAGAAAGTTTCCTTCGCCTCGCTACATCCCCAGCCCCAAAAAGGGGATGGGTTTGAAAAGTTCGCCACGCAACAAAAGTCTCAAATTTGTTTCAATGTAAACTGTCGCTTGGCTGGGCGACGCTTATCAACAATTGCCCAAGACGGCGAACGGAAGCCCCAGGAGCACGGAGGCATACACAGGACCAAACGAGGATGGGACAAAGAAACTCCGGCCAAAAAGGAATAGTTTTAAGCTGCTTAACAGCTTCTTTGCATGCGCCTGCGAAAGTTTTTGGACGTTGGCAACTTGATTTAGTGCTCTCTGACCTCAGTTTAAACATAAACAGCCGCGTCCAACCCTTCTCCTACTCCGTCTTACTTTCTCGAGCAGGACAAAAGTTTGCACTGGCAAGTAAAGACATAAATGGGATTATGATCTTATCACGTGCCCAGCAGCCAATGCGGCATCCGGTTCCGCATCCGCATCCGCCTACGCAGAGAAAGTCCTTGGCCAGACATTATAACAACACCTTCGCAACTACAACATCCACTGGCAGCTTGGACAAACAGGTTTGCGGCTCAGCTTTGTCAAAGATTTATTCCTTGAGGTTAAGCGACGGCTGGCCAGGAGCTGGCCCATCTCCAGACGGGCAGCCTTTCCTTTCCAGTTTCCAGTTTGCAACAGGACTTAATATGGAAAATTGTAAGTACATTTTTGCAGCCGAAAGGGGAGTGGGAGCGATGGTCGTGCTGACGAAACTTTGGTGGTGGCAATCTTTAATTAAGAGCGGATTAGTTTGGACATGGGTTCGATCTGCCTCAGACGAAGGACGCAGCTACTCCAGTCAACTCCAGTCGCCGCTGCTCTCCAATCTTTGCTCTTTTTCGGCTTGTGCTGTGATTTGCATCTGCGGTTTTGCAACCACCAGCAGCTGGCTTCATTAGTTGGCTCCCCAGCTCCCGTATCTGCATCCGCCTCCGCCTCCGCCTCCGCCTCCTTGTCAGCAGTCTTCTGGCATGGCACTTCTTCGGGCAGACTTTTTGAGTGCGCCATTAAAATGTAATGCTTGTAAGAGATCAGAGCATCCTCCCCAGCCACAACCATCTCCTGCCGGGCCGATTCCAGATTAGCTGTCAGAAGTTGTTCAATTTAATTTCACGCCGGCAAAAAAGGAGAGCGAACGAGCGAGCCAACATTAATGTTCGCGTTGCCAATTTTTTTTATCTATCTAGTTCGCCTTTTAATGGCTTTGGGAAATTGCACGCGCCGTTTACGCGCTCGTTAGAGAAGCCCTAGTTGCCCCAAAGAACTGTGCCCGCCACATTATGGTTATTGATAAACCAGCTCGTCGGAAGAGGAAGCCATCAATGCCGATGCCAGAGCCCCCTGACTGCGATGGATGGTGGCCATGACGGGAGCTCCGGCAATTAACCCGAAGCCAAATGCAGACAATGGAGCGGAGTGCTTGGAGCTGGGAGTGAAATAATGCCAGCAGTTAGTTTGTAACTTGCTTTTTATTCGGTTTGCTCAATTTAAATAAGAGAGAGCCCAAGAAATTTGCATAAAGAACCCAAGATGTTGCACAACCAAAGCCAGTATAATGAATAAGATGCATAACGCGAGTAAATTTTCCTGCGAAAATTTGAGAGAGTGCACAATTAAATACAGAATGAACTTGCACATACTTACAGTAGTCGAACTTGGTCTATAGATGTATGAGTATATCAAGAGTCCGATATGATCTATCGACAAATACATAGCGCTCAATTAATTATTGAAAATATCTGAAACTATCTGAAACTATCATTTACTGCTATTTAAAGTAGCGAGGAATATCGCACTTGTTGGTAAAATATCGATATTGTCAAAAAATATTAGGAAAGTTTCATTTAAGCACGATATATAATAAAGAGAATATCGATTTATCGATTTACTTCGACTTTCGAGTAAAATATCGATACAGTATCAATATAACAATCTGCCCCCCCCTAAAACCGATGTAGTAAAATTTATTGCCTTATATATCAAATAATTTAACGACAAAAAATCGACCGAATCGAAAAATATTCCAACAATTTAATTTAATTAATATGTGTATTTTTCTGATTTTATTGGTCCTATATGATATCGATTTATCAAACATATGTATCGATATACATTTTATATTTATGTATATACCATGATATATAATATCGATATAAAGATATATAGATATTTATTGCCATCCTTTCTCTAGAGCGCTCTCCTTCTCTCTGTCTTTTGAACAATTTTTTAAGAGAGCCTGGAGATTGGATCGAATTAAAAAAAATCGCAAGGTTACGCATCTTTTTTATTATATTGTCTTCTGTTTAGAACAGTCAGTGCTTCAAAATTGAGGCATCTTATCCAGGTTGGACCGAGTACTTGGCTATGCCGTGTCGTGTGCGTGGCTTTCTACATGTTAAGTGGGGACTTATAATTTTTACAATTCTAATTATGCAACCGAATTACAAACGGCAACAACGGCGACAAAACACCAGGCCTCCTCCGACCCACTCCCCAGGATAATGGCGATGATTATGGCGGGCACTTGGCATAATTAAGATGGAAGGGAGGATGGCATGGAGCGGCGTGTCCTGCATGTGTGTGAGCGGCTGAGATTGTTCCCAGCATGCATAAAAAATAAGCGTTACTTTGTGTATAAGACAGGCAGGCGACAGCGGCGGCATTTTAAAACTTTCACAAATTAAGACAGTAGACACAACCCCGTTCTGAGACCATGTCCCGTCTGGGCAGAGCCACCCCTTCACCAGGATGAAGGAGGACTCCCCAACTCTCCATCTCCACCCCGTTGAGGCACTCGGCGAGCTCATGTTAATCAGGTTATGATAATTATTTGTAACAAATTGTTGAACTGGATGGCGGCGGGGTTGCAATTAAAACTGTGGAAACTCCACAAAGCGTCAAATCGGGCCAAAGCTGGTGGAAAACTTTATGGAAATGACAGCGCCAGTGCCAGCGCCAGCGCTAGCGACATTTTCATTTAGACAATTAAAATTTAAAGTGGCGTTAAATTATACAGGCATTAACGAGGGCGCAGGCCCTGGCCCTTGATGTTGGAGGTGGGCGGCGAATGGAATCCATCGAGCCGTGTCCAGAGGAGGACATGGCCTCCAAAGAGCCTGCCCCTCAATTATTCAGATGGCACTAGCTGAAAACTTTCCACTCTGCACCTTTCCACATCCGAGTGTCGTGTCAGTTTGTCAAATAAGAAAGTCGCAAGTTTGGCACTCTGCCACTCTGCCACACTGCCACTCACCTTGCCTACCTGTCAGAGCTGAGAGGTGGAAATGAACTCGGCTTTCCACTATCTCCGCACTTGCTCAAAGCCAAACCGCAGGATAGTTTCTACTTCGAGTCAGGAGTGGCGGAAGCGGGAGCATAAGTTACGAGAGCAGGTGCCCGCCCGATAAAAGTTTTGAGTTGACAATTAAGAAATTAAGTTGCCACTTAGGCAAACTGTCAGTGTCAGTTTGACAGGCAGCGGCAATACGCACGATAAAGTCACGAATCCGGTTGCAGGTTGGGGCACAGGCGGATACATCATATAAGCTATATATATATCTTTAGGTATGTCAGGTATGTCAGCTATGTGGGGAAACTTGAAACACATTTGCAATGATATCTTTTGGAGACGATGCCCTAATGAATATACATGGATAGGACGTGTTCATCCGGCTCGAAAGACCAAAGAGGAGTTCTTGAAATCAAGGCTATCATTGCTTTTAAATACTTTCTCTTCAGCTTAATTGGATCTGCAATGGCTAAGTCCTTTAAAAGGGCATACATTATTCGTTTAGCTTGCAATTATAGCCTTCCCTTTTGGGGGCTTCGCTTACATTATCAACAGACTAACACCTTGCCAGCCAACCAGCCGTGTGTGCGAGTGCTACCTGATAGCTGTTCCTGCCGCTACTTTCCTACTTTTCCAGCAGCTCTCAGCTATAAATGCCACTCATAATTAAATCAAATGTTTGTCTGCTGCTCGGAAAAACTTTTGCCGCTCGCTCCTTGCGCAAAGCTTAAACATTAATTTCCTATGAACGGTAGTTATCATGGGCAAAAGGTAAATAGAATGCGGCAAGTTACTCCCCAGGGAGGGCTCTTCATATGCCAGTTCCTCTGAAGACGGCTCAATTATTCAACCCAACCCGCCTCGTCCCAGCTCCATATCTCTGTCGATCCATCCCCTCGCATAGTTTTGTGTCCTAATGAGCGTTCGCGTCCTGCCTTTGTGGAAATTTACAGGCAAATGTCTTCATGTCCCTGATACCATATTGCGATACTCTTGCGTGTTCGGATGCGTTTGGCATGCCAGAATGGTATTAGTCACACACACACACAGACTGAGTGGATTGGTGTGGGGGCGGACAGATGGAGATACATTTCGCGGAACAGTGTTACTAGCGACTGCTTCCCCCAGCCTCAGCTTCATGCGATTCCCCAGACTCCTGCACTTTGAATAAATTTATAATACACTTCCTTGGTTTCCCAATAAAATTCCTTCTTTATTTCCAATTTAAGATACATTTTTGATTGTAAAACATAGATTAAACATAGATGCTAAAAATCAGTGCTACGAATTTGAAATCCCTTAAAATGGTCACTTAAAGTATCCAATAAAGTATTTGAGACAGAAAATTCTAGGTAAATTTGTTTAGTTTTTAACCGGGTAACATTTTGAAGCATAGTTTTCTGCATAGTTAGTGAAGGGATTAGAAAATCCTAGTAGTTTCTGTAATATATCTAGGAAGCAGCTGGGGTTTAACACCCTTAAAAATGAGTCAAAAAATATGCAGTGTAATTCTGTAGGTAAAAAAAACTAGCATGTACAATTTTGTAGCATTATTTTTGGCACCTCTTTAGAATAGTTTTTAAACCCTATTAGTTTCTGTACAATATATACCTTAGTCTATCAAATTATCAATAGGTGGCCTTTGCTTTTTTAAGTTAACCAGCAAATGAATTAAAATTCCATGTTCTTAGCTCCATTTTTGGCTGAGTGTACTTGCCGCAAAGAGTGAAGAGCGACGCTCTCCTCCGGGATGGCTTGCATTCCCCGGATGGGCGTGCTCCTCCGGGGCGTAGAACATTTTTGGTGTGCCATATGAATTTTTGTGGGCTGGGCCTTGACATTATTCCTCCGCGGCAGCAGAAGCTACACAAAAAAGTGTAGAAAAAAAATAAAGTGAATAGCGAGCAAATGTTTGGCAACTTCCGGTTTAAAATGGCCATCCCAGGAGCCATTTTTGACAAATCTACGGGTCAGGAAAGGACGCGGAGGAAGGAGCTGGGTTGCATAATGGATGCGGCGATAAAGGCCAGCGATGGGCAACAAAAGGCGGCCAGAAAGCATGTAAATGATACCTAATTTCCGCTGCCAGTCAAGGGAAGTGAACAAGGACGAACAAGGACCTGGCACTAGACTCTGCTCTTGCATTTTATTAATTCCTCAGGTCTCGGACGCAACCGTGAGCCCCTTATAAACTTATCTCATAACATTAATTGTGGTCAACACTTTTCGGCCATTTAACCTGGGCAAAAAAGCCCCCACTTCCCCATATATATAAAAACACACACACATCGTGTGTGTTTGTTTACATTGTCAGTGATTTATGCAACTGCGCCACATGGGCCATAAATACCGAAATGCCAAAACTTGTGCGCTCCAGGCTTTGGCCAGGTGAAGTCCAGCCAGGGGAAAGGACGACGCACTCCCAAGTGGCCAACTAAGCGGTCAAAGGATCGGCCAGTCAGTCGTCCGCAAAAGGGCAAAGTTAAATATTTAAGCTGGAGAAAACAAGTCAATTAATTTGAGTTGCGAAAGTTGTGCGCGACGCTTGCTCGTAAATAAAGGTCCTCGATAAATGGCATGACTGTGCTGTGGCCCCTCTAGCTATGCCCCCCTTATATAACCGTATCAGTCGCGTGACGCAGCGGAAACGGAAACAGGACCCGAGGCTGCATACTTTTTTGGCGGTGTCAGCATTAGAGCAGGCACAGTTACACAGTTACGATAGTATCGTAACTAACATTATCGGGAGTGCCACAGAAATCACAAGGTCCCTTGAAATGTATGCAAAGTTTTAGATTGTAAAAAGAAACAGATTTAAACTTTAGAATTTAGTAAACATTGCCTACTTTAAGACACCTTTTTAAGGGTTAAAAAACACTACTGTTCTTTTAAAGATATAAGAATACCTATTACGTTATTAGTAACATAATAATCGATATACATTTGATTTCTTTTTAAAAGCTTCCCCTTAGCTACTTTTATTTCTTATGATAGCATATTGTTGGTCAGCATTTTAAATGATTTTGGACACACAGCCATTTCTAGGGCAACGAAGTGTATCAAAATTAGATAACAAAATAAATAAAATCAAAGATTTTCCCAGCTCTAGTCAGCATATCTCGAAGAAGTGAAAAAAAAAACCCGAAGAAATGAACGCTTACAAGCTCATTAAACGATTCGCAACCCCGGGTCAAGGAATAAGAATGGGCACAGGATTAGGATTGGGATTGGGAATGGGGAGAGGGGGCTCATAGAATCGTTAATTTCTTTTTATGAACCAGCTGGGAAACATTCCAGGAGGATAGCGCCGGCCAGGCACAAAGGGGCTGCAAAAAATTAAGAAAATAAAACTTACACTCGAGATGGAGATGGCGATAGAGGTCCTGTGTCCCCAAAGAAAGGAGCAACAACTGAACAACTGCTGTAATCAGCAGTTAACGAAATATAAAAACAAAAAGGACATCGTGGGGACCGCTGGCTGTGCGCTAACGAGCAATTAGATTTCATTCTAAGCTGGGGAATTAATTGTAGTTCCGGCCCCAGCGGGGAGTCAGTCCTTCGGCCGCAATAAGGAGGCTGCGATCCCAGCCATATGCTGCTCCTTGAGCAGGCCAATTTGGCCCCCAAAACTAACGAGGACATGCCGCAAGGGGGCAGTGTGGGAAGTGGGTCTGGCAATGGCCCATCTTCACACTACTTGACAACGTAAGCACCTTTCGAAATTGCACATTAGCACATTAGCTCGAACTGCCCAGACTTCTGGCCCCCCTCGTAATGAGCTTCGCTTCTGCCCACAGCTTGTGATTAATTCTTTATTGTGTTGTTCCGTTGTTCCATCCCCCCACCAATAATTGGGCTTCGGCTTCGTCCTGGCTTAGACACTGGCCATATACAAGAAGGATACATGTAATTCCCGCAATGTGCGGATGGAATGACTCTTCTGCTGTAATTTGCAAACGAAACTCCGATGCGGCGCCGCTTTAAATTGCCTCGTTTTGTCCGGGGGACTTAACCCCATCGCTGGGGACGACGACTATCGAAGTCATTTAACCAAAAAGCGATTAATCTATAAACACATAAACAACATGCCCAGCCAACAACCCAAAATCGCCGCCAGTGCGGCCTGCTGTACTACAAAAATACAAAATAACACAAAAAAAAAAAACAACACAAAAAATGGAATGAAAAACGGATGCCAGCCCAGCGGCGGACACTGAAAAATGGCCAAAATCAGTGGGAAAAATCGAAAATCGAAAATCGCGTCGCTCTGGCCCAGACCTTGTCCACCGCCCAGAGGCGAACTCGAACTCCGCACGGGACTGGGGCACGGACTGGGAGTGGGAAAGTGGGATCCTGGCTGGCAGTTTATGCAAATGTTTGGCCACATGCAGTGTCGGAGCCGATTTCCGGCCATGTGTGACAGTGGTCAGCTGGGGGGAGGGGAAGGTGGAAGGCAATAAACGGAGCCGCCAATGTCGTAAACAATTCCCGGAAGCCACACGGCAAGAAATGTTACCCTAAATGGTTATCAAATTGCGCCGCATTGATATTGATCTATTGGACTGAACTCAAGGGAATCTGTTATCGGTTTCCGATATCTGAAATCCATTTATCAGTTATCACATGAGAAGCAATGAGAGGAAAAGTCCAATCTGGTGTTAATATTAAAAATATCTTTAATTTGTATATATAGAAATTTTAAATATTGCGAAATATCGCCTTTAAAGGCTATTGCCTTATTGAGTTTCGATATATCAAAGCTATATTTTGCAAATTTAAAAATTGCAATATATATACAACTTGAAGATAATATTATCGATATTAATTAAATTTGCCTCTTTTTACAGGCTGTATTTAAAACAACTTTAAAATGCAATTTTGTAATAATAATAATTCTTCTATTTTTGTATAAACAACGATAGCTCAAACTAAGATTAGGCTCTTTATTTGGCACAGTTAGATATACCAAGCAAATTATCGGTTTATCGACAGACACATATCGCAACGTTTAAATGAATGGTTTACATATCGGTGTTTGTATTAAATATCGATCTATACTGCGGCTTCTATTTTAAACTGATTTTTATATTCTAAAAAGTCTAATATAAGATCTAATAAGTTTTTAAGGTTTGAACTACATTATAATCGTTGGATTTTAGATATGAATCTATATCGAAAGCAAAATTCCGATATAACATAACTAGAAACTTTTATATATCGATAAGGAAATATCGCATTGAACGATGATATTATTTAAAACTTTACGAAAAATAATTTTTAATGAATTTGTTTTATTCTCCCATTACATAAATTGCGTCGATATGAATATATTGTGCTCAGATGAAATTAAAGGTTCTTAAGGCCCTGCCAAGATATAAAAATGATTAGCTTTTGATCTTCCAAGGATCTGTATTTTTATACAATTATTTTAAACACTTTACTGGTTCTTTTGAAAGTTCTACAAATGGCATAGAATGCCATACACTGTGCGACGACCAACTATGGCTTATGCAGGACCTTCTGATGATTTCACTACATTGAATATTTCCCGTATAGTGAAGGTCCTAGAACGCGGACAAGGGGGAGACTGGACTGGACTGGTCACTGGTCCCATAGAACTCCTTGTTGTATCGTAGTAACTGTTGTGGCCGGCGTCCATTTAACGGTGTTTGGCCATTCGCAATTTATGGGACTTCAGATCCGGTCAGGAGCTGGGGCAGCTGGCCATCGATTTGGAGATGAAACAGTCAGCACTGAACTCGAATGGATGGATAAATGTATTTATTTTTGCCTACAATTTGAGTTTTGATTTTGAATTTGTTTGCTAATATTTTGTAATTCAGCATAATTTGTAATGTTTAATCGGGAAACTGTTAAAGACCATGCAAAGTGCGCCCAAAGGAGCCAAGAAGGACGAGCTGAAAAATAGAAAAAAAAATAAGAGGGAGCCAGCAAAGTCAGAAGCCGGATATACAGAAGAGAGAGAGAAAGAGCAGGGCCGGAAATCACAAAATAAGCAAATTGTCTGGCAAAATAAAAATTGTTTCCGCAACGCACGGATGGCAGCGAGGTCCTGCAGGACCTACTTGTTGCACTTGGCTACTATATATACAAAATATAATATTCCCAGTTGAAGTTGAAGTTTATTTAGCTGGCACAGCCCGAATATCTCTCTTCCGTTTGAATTCACATTTCCCCACCGTTTTCCCAACTCCGTCTCCGTTCCGGCTCATCCATGTAATTATGCCAAACCAAACCCGAACGGCAGCGGCTGACTGACAATGGAAACCCTAGTAGCGTGCTTTGATCTAACAAAAACAAATTGGCGCACAGGTGAAGCCGAGGGAAAATTGCCAAATAGCGATGACAAAAACGCCACAGCTATCCGCCACCTCCAATTATTCATTGGGCGGCGCAAAAGGTGGCTATTAGAGTTCCCCCTCGTTCCCAGGTGGCCGGGGAATGGGTGCCACGTCCTAATGAGTTGCCTGGCAGCCTTTGGACACTGAAATGCGAGTGCCGAAAGCTGTTCCTCCTCTGTTATTTCGACAAACAGGAGCTTGTGTGTGTGTTTGGTCTTGTTTTTCTGGTTTATTGGGCTAATTCAATAACCAGCCAAAACCGAAGGCAAGCAGGCGGGCGGGCGGCGGTTGGGGCGGTAAAAAAGCGATGCCACACACACACACACATGACAGTTATCTGGCCACAGGATTTCCGCTTTAGATCATCACAGGGAAAGCACACACACCCACACACAGAGGCATGTCCTGGTGAGCAGGAGGCCGCTGGCTGTTAGCACTCAATCAGATAGCTGCTCAGCTCGAAGGAATTTGGTAGCGGCAAGCCGCAAGTGTGGATGTCCTTGCTAGCCAGGCAGCGCCAGGGATTCATCTTTCTCTGCTCTGCATGTGTTTTAATTTGGCAGGCAGGCAGAGGCAGGCATAGGCAGGCACTAAATCAATTCCCATTCCCCCCAAAAAGCATACACACACGAGTTTATAACTTTATCGGGCATAACGAGTGCATTATCCTGGCACAGGCTGGCACACGTCCCTCCCTTGTTTTGTCTTGTTTTGGCTGCGGCATTTAAAAATAACTTTAATGGAAAATTTATCGACCAGACAGCCGATGCCGAAGCCGAAGCCGTTGCCGATCCGGGGGAGGATGGGGCTGCTCCCACTCCCCAGGCCCGCTCCTGTTGCCGATCCCAGCAAGGAGATAAGCGACGCACAAGCACAATGTGTAGGCAGTAAATCGCCTGAAAAGAAATCAACAAGGATATTATGTGTGTGTGTGTGCCCGTATTATCCTGGAGCCTGCCTGGCTCTGCTGGCCATTTTGCAGGTTGATTTTCCCCTTTTGTGGCAGCACCGCCTTTGTGCTATTCCAAGCCAAACATATTAAGACATTTTAGTGCCGTTTTCACTTCATTAGTTTCGATTTCACAGAGCGATTCGTATTCGAATGCAGCAGGCGGAAGGCGGAAGGAGTGAATCGATGAAAGGATGATGATGATGATGCACCCGGGAGGGCCCCCGGAATCTCCTCGCATTTTTATGAACTAATCCCAGCTGGCACAGCAAAGTTCACACCTCTCTCTCTCGCTCTCTGTCTCCCCCAGGAGCTACTTAATTATGCGACCGCCATCTTGCCAGGACGAGACACCGAGTTGCAAAACTTTTGTGAAGAAAAACTCCCCACGGGAGCTCTTTTCGCTCCTACTCCGGAGAGCTTAATCATGGCGCGGGAATTATGAAATGTGCAGCGTAACTCTCTGGAAAAACTTCCATGGTTTTTCGCCGTCTTGTGGGAAAACCATTAGGCTAATGTACTGGACGCATAAGGATCCTCCCAAGCTCGGAAGGCTCCAATGACGACTGTCTTTCTTTCCGTCTCTCTCTCAGCTCTCAGCTCTCACCTTTCGGCCAGCGCGAAGTTCTCGACCAACAAAAGACACTGGTCTCGGCTCCAGGACAGGGCACTTAACCTAATAAGGAGCACTGGTCGCAGCAGGAGTGGGATGACAGAACGTTAAGTAAACGCCATTTGAGCCACTTGAGTGGGCAGGGCAGAAAGTTTTGAAGAACTCGCATAAAAATGACAGGCGCAGGCAGGACTCGACTTCGGCTTCGACTTCGCCTTCGACTTCGACTCCTCCTTTGTCTGATTTGATGAAGACGTTCCGGGCGCAAACCAAAGCAGGAAAAAAAAGAAGCGAATTCCGCGACAATGACAACAAACAAGGATGGAACAAGGACACGGCCACCCAGGAGGAAGGAGGAGCAGGGAGCTGGTTAAAGGGGGCTGGCGGACAGGCGGCAAACAAAGATGCAAATCCGCTTAAGTATCTTGCAATGATTGCCGTCAACGAGGCTGCTGGGAAAGCTACATAGGAAAAACCTTTTGGGGGATGGTGAAAAAAGAAAGTCGCTACCCCAAGGCCTCGTCCTCGTCCTTGGCCTCACTCCCCTTGCCGGCGAACCACTTAAAGTGATCAAGAAGGATTCACAGTTTGTAAAATGGAATTTTATGGCTTAGTTAGGGATGGGCCGCGGCGAAAAGGAAAATATTTTTGCGCGGCCGAAGGGAAAAGTGAACAAATCACACCCCATTACAAAGGACTCTCGACACACACACACTTACACAGCTTTCTCAAGGAAATTCCTCAGCAAGGACCCCGGCTTTTTTTGCCCCCAAGTGTTGGTTTTTTTTTTTTTGTTTCCTCGCCGATTTGGAGCGGCTTATCGCGCGACTTCATTTGAATATTCCAAGGACTCCTCCTACTCCTCCAACATCTTTCGACTTTGTTTATGCATTTGTTAATGTTGTAACGGAGATTTTTTACGAGTGGAGCGGCATAATAACAATAATGAAAAGCTATTATGAGACCGGAGACCGGAGGCTGGAGACCGGAGCCCGAAGCTGGCAAAGAAAGAAGAAATCCAGTTCGACACGCCGACGCATCCACGTGGAGAGACGCACCACGTGCCATTTGGCCATATTAGGCGAATTAGACAGCAGCGAGGTCCTGGGAAGGAGTGGGAGAGCAGGAGCCGGCGATAAAGGACCAACTGGGATTACGATGGCTGTATGAAAAAAAAAATAGACTTCATAATTCGCCTTTATAGCCGCTAATGGCAAATTAGGCGACACTTTCCTTTGCCCTTACCGCATCTCGCGCGTGCGGGCATTATTGAAAATAAATGGTGGTTCCGAAACAGATTCGAATTTGAAAGAGATTATAATGCAGGCTAGTCGTAAGTACATTGAGTACTCATGTATCTTAAGCACAATTTTAAAAGAAACCCGAAAGCAATCATAGTTTGTTTATTTTTATTTTTAATCTAGAAATCAATACTGAAATACTTACTTCAGTAACGTTTTCGGGTTTGATTAAATGTTTATTTTAGGTTAAGGTTACGGTTTCCTAACCAAAACAAAGTTGCGGTTATTGGCGTTCAAAGTTTTTCCGTTTAAACTATTTGTCAGAGGACTTCATAATAAACTTAAGAATTTAAAATATACGTTTTACATTAACTTGTGTACCGTTTTTGTTTACGGTTATTCCACATATTTCGGTTACTGTTCCCGATACATTCTTGGTTCGATTATACCGGTTAAAAATAACGGTTATGCTAACTGTTGGATATGCGGTTAAAAATATTAAACACGGAATGTCTGAGGGAGTAAAATATTTATTATCAGGAATTTATTATTAGGTATAATATATTAAAGGTAAAACAGAAATGGCTCTTCCTTAGAAGTTTTTCTAAGACACTCTATATATGACGGATCGAACGAGTTTATCTATAGCTCCCATGGAAACGATTGGTCTTTTTAGCTTCAGCTTTCGCATATAACAATTATAATATATACATATATATATATATATATATATATATTTGTTTACAGCTGGATTTCCTTATTAAAAATATAAACAATTGTTCTTTTAAGAGTAAATGTAATATTTTACAGGATTTGTATGTTACTCGTTATTGGGAAATCTTTTTCGATATGTATAATTTTGTTTTTGTAGAAACTTCAAATAGAAACTAGTAAATTATCAATAAATTTATCTTTAAAAGAGCAGATATTAGCTTCACCCTCATTTCTTATAAAAGATATAAAGCTGACCCAAAACATTAACATCTTGCTTGTTTTTTTAATTCCTCAGATGAATTATTTGTATGTTTTCTCTTTTGGCTGCAATTTAAGGAGTATTTATTCTATTATTTATATAATGCTAGCCTATGAAAAATGAGGGGATTTTTTTTAGTTATTTAATTTTCTTAATTGTTTTGGAAATAATAATATATTTTCATCAAGATTCTAAGATTATTCTTTCAGAAAAATAATGGAAAGGAGTTGTGTGCTGTCCTGGAAGATGCCAAGAGAGTGAATCAATTTAGTCGTTTTTTAATGCCAAACTTACAACTTTCAACCAATAAAAAATATCTTATGTATAGGAAATATATTAGAGAATACTAAGTTTATATTTCAAAGCAATCGGCCCATTTGTCGGTGAGTTATGATCAATTTTGAAAAGTGCTGTTTCTAGAAAAACACGTATAAAGTTTCAGGTGGAGCTGATTATCCCTGTGCTGGCATTCAAACACTATATGAGACATGACACAGCTTCACAGGATATTTTTGAAAGTACAAATTATCAAATAAGCTAAAATGAAACAGTTTTTGAAGGGATCACACTGGCAGAACCCCTTAAAGAGTAATGGTGACCTAAGCTTCTTAATGACAGCTGCCGAAAAGTACAATTTATTCTGCGAATTGCAATGTTTCTAAGCCGTTTTTGATTTGATTAAATAGATCTACAAATTATTTCTTTTAGAAGTGAATAAAGGCTAGGCACTGACGATGATCAGGTGTTGGGCCAAGACCTTATGCTCCTTCCTAAACTGAAAAACTCAAAAAACCCCTTAACCACCATTGCCGATTGCCGTTTCTTTTGTTTTATCTCGACTGGGAAATTCTTTTGACTTGGGAAATGTGCGCATGAATAAAATTAAGTTGATGGCGTTGCCGTTTCCATTTCCATTTCCGCTTCCTGCCAGCGACTCCCAAAAATGAGGAGATGGGGCGATGGAGATGGAGCACTCGAGGGAACCCGGCTCGCCGAGCTCCTGGCGAGGCTGAAGTGCGCATGAAAAGCCACTCGAATGCCATAAGAATCATTAAAAATCGTTTGTTTTCCTGTTTGTGCTCGCGAGTGGATTTTGTGGTAATCAGAATAACAACAGAGCGAGACTTGGCGAAACAAGTGCCAAGAAGGACGAAGGACGACGTAATGTAAAAGAAGAAAAAAAAAACGCCGAAATGAGGCAAGAAAGCATAAACAAAGGCCGAAATGAATTAGACAACTTAATTATAAATGAGCGAATGGCAGACAAAGGATTTTCCGCTCATTGTTGGCCCCGGAGTTGCAAGTTGCCCCGAAAAATCCACAAAACTCTGTTTACTCACTCATTAAGCGACGCTGCCTCGTCCTGGTCTTGGCTTTGGTCCTGCTCCTGCTCCAAGACCTGGAACGGAACTCCCCGAGTCTCGGAGACGGAGCTGGGCCAAGAACAACAACGGAATTAACAAGTTAAACAGTCAACGAGCTGACTTCGCAATGACGAATGCCAAATTGAATGCAATTACCAAAATAGGCAAGAGGACTTCCTTTGCCTTTGTCCTTAATTGAGTTACTTCGATTGCTGTTTTTTTTCTAGTCTTCCGCTTTCATTCTGCCGAGCCTTTAATAAAATGGGCTTTACAATTTAATCTCTCCAGGACATAGTTCTGACCCCCCCCCCCCCCCCTCTGCCAGGATTGTGACATTTGTTGTTGTCCAGAAAAAAAGGAGCAATGAACCGGCTTCTATCCTCACGTACATATATCCTTATTTGCACCGGCTATGTACACAGGAACACCCGTACATAGTGTCCTTGTGCCGCTGTCATTCGATAGCCCACGCTCTGGAGGGGCGGAGCCTGGCTCTGGCCACGCCCCCGCACATCGAGGACATTAAAATCCCCTAAAAAGGAGGAGCCTAGCCGCGCCAAAGCGAGAGGCAGCCAAAGCCGAGGATGAGAGAGAGAAAGCGAGAGGGATGGACTAGAGCAAACGAATAGTGGCAACGGAACGCAGTGGAAACGAACTACAAAGGACGCTCGGCTCTCGCGCGCCGCGGAACGAAACGGAATGGGGACAAAAGTCGACAAGTTTCGACTTGTTTGCACTCGCCTGCGTTTTTTCGTCCTCCGCTCCTGTCACACAAAGTGAAGCGAGCAAATAAACACACACATCACATCGAGTCGAGTGTTTGTCACTTTGGCGACATGTGTGACGGCGACGATGGGCCAGGACATTCAGGAGCAGCAGCCAGCATCCAGCAACATCATCATAGTCCTTGTTTTCGTCTTCATCCTTGGCCATTGTGCGCTCAAAAGTTTCTGCCGCAGACAGGCCTAAAAGTGGAGCCTGGAAAGGAAGGGGGGGGGGGTGGATGACAAACTAAGGATGCAGGACCCAGGACTCGAGTCCTCCTCCTGTTGTGGCAGCTGTCTCGGAAGGCGCAACACGTTGCTCAGAAGACGCTGCCTGCAGCACCGACTTGATCCTTTGCCAAGAGGTCCTTCGGCCTTCGGCCGTAGTAAATTACTTTTTGTTTATCAAGCAGCACAGCACACACGCAGCCACTCCGAGATTTGCATAAGGATGTGCTTATGATGTGCTCGGATTATGGCCCAATGGACTGGAGAGGGGAGTGGAGCGGAGCAGGAGTGCCAGGACTCTCTGGCTGGAATGGCTATCTAGACATCTACATAATATTAAGACAAAGCTCGTTGAGCCGTAAGACGATTTAATCGAGCTGAAATAATGGACTAAGGACCCGACACGGACACACACAGACACGCACTCAGGTCCTTTATGAACTTGTTGAAGGTGGCACTGCCATGCCGCCGCCCCTCCAAGGATATTTCGAGCACATGCAATGAACCGAATTTGATGCCCCTATCGAATTTATGGCTTATCTGATTTCCAACAATTAAAAACAGATAGCCCAGGACCAGGACTCCTTGGCACCCCCCTCTCGCACCGCCAACCCCCTCCACGCTGTCTCGCTTGGCAGCGCTTTAATGCAATCAAAACATTTATAAAGCTTTAGACGCCGCGCGCCAAATACAAAAATTCGGTGGTTGTTGTTTTAATTAGATTTCCAAGGCTCAGCTCTTGCCAGGACGACTGTCTAAATTGCCACAGCTGTAAGGGGTTAACGTTCACGTTTGCAGCCCCCCTCCTCCTCCTAACCCCTAACACACTTAACCCCTAAGTTAAGGGGTTGGTAACGAAGCGGCGTTATCCTGTAGCGAAAATAAATCATTTTGAGTCAGAAATTGTTTCTAAATATAATTTAGTAAAACCTTTTTCGACCTTATAAAATAATTACATATATTCCTGATCTGCTGCAAAAGCAGAATCGATCTAGCCATGTCCGTTTTTCCGCTTGTCCTACTGTCCGTCGGTCTGTCTGCCTGGGTTTACGAAAAACTTAACAAATAGTCTTCTTTCCATTTACGGTAGTATTCTTTATATATCGGATCGGACGCTATATATTATTGCTGTGATAAAAATGATCAAAAAGTTAAGAAGAAAATTATATCTTTGTTGCTCTTCTTCATTTTTATATTTTTTCAGAGTAAAGTATATAATTCTTTGAAAATCGGATGACATATCATAAAGCTGCCATTTGATTGATGGGAAAAAAGAGGCAATTATAGAGCGATTGTCCCTAGAGCATTTTCTCCTTCCTAAATTTCAATGAAATTTCTAGAAAACTTCAGGTTTTTTAGTTTTATAGGAAATTGTTTGGCGTTACGCACCTTATTCATTTACATTGTCTTTTCTTTCATCTTACACCTAAGAAGGTTTGTTAAGAAACGGCTACGCAGCAGTTCTCTGTCGTGTTTGGAAAGAGACTTTTGTTGAAGGGCTCCGAGGTCAAAATTTGATGCCCAACCCTGACATACACTCTGGTTATATGTTAAATATGTTCGAGCATAAGATACTATATATTTATGATACTTATACACTTATGTAATTTTCGAGAATGTGGCATCCGACACAATTAATTGTTCAACTTTTTTTAAGCACCCAAAATGACTGAAAACAGAGCATACTCCAGCTAGTAAGGGGTATGCAAAGTACGAATAATCTGCCGCCGGCAATCTCGACGCTGAAGTGTGCCGCGCTGCCAACGTCGCTGCCGCCGAGCGGAGCCGCTTAAATTAATGAAGAAATAAAGACGCACGAGATTTACGCGCTTAGGTGAGCCGGGAAAGCAGGAGCCGGGGGCCAGGGGCCACAGGGAGGACGAAACGGGGTGAGTCCAGGAAATATGCAAAGCGATATGCCGGCGAGATTCGTGAAATGCCGCACAATGGCTCCCAGGGGCACGATAAAAATCGAATTAATAAGAGTTCAGCGTGGATGGGCCTGGAAATGTCAAGGCAAGGCAGGCCTACCTACACCTACAACGGAACACACCCGTTGGTTCAGTCTCTGCCATTTGGCATTTGTGTACATGATTATTTTTATTGCAAGACCGACTGAGATTCAAGTGTAATTAGCTAGAGCAAAGGGTTGTCCTTTGAGGATGGCATCACGGCTGGGATGATGGCCACTTGGCCGTTTGAATGCCCGTTGATCTGGCAGCCTAATTAATGCATTGCCAGTGGCAGCTCGGTGCCACAGGTGTTTGGCCAATGGACACAAATCACGCAAGCCCGGATCATAACACACTCGCCCACACACACAAACACACACGTACTAAACATGCGTAAGTAAATTATGACAAATGTCCTTGACAGCCTCGTCGTCGTCGTTGGCCATAACCCTTTGCGGAATGCCCTTCGCAGTCCGCAACGTGGAGAGTGGGAGTGTGGAGTCCAGGCGGTGTGAGGCGGACACATTTTGTGGCAGCTGTAACTAACAACAACATGCACACAACAAATTACCCATTTAACACACAGCAACAACAGTTGTCGGGGGCAGACAGACAGCAGCAATGCCCCATGAATGCCCTAACATATTAGGGTAAGGACTCCTTACTAAGGAGTACATTCACTTTTCACTCCTAAATTACATCTGCTAGTCTAGGATTTTAGTTGGTAATCGACTATACATCATACATGTTTCTTTATTTCATAGACATTTGAGCTATATTCAAGGCAATACAATTTAAACTTATAATTTATGTTTATATTGAAAGAGTGTCCACTTTAAATCAATTTAATTAATTGAATTTGTCATATATTGTCCTCAATATAGTTATATTGTTTGAGCTGAAGGCCTTAGCTGCTATGGCTCTTAGCCCCTAGTTAGCTCTTAGTCTATAACTATTTGTTAGCTTTAGATAAATAAATAAATAAATAGTTATATTGTTATATTTTGAAGTAAGTAATGTTTATTTTGTATAAATAATCCGCATAAATCACCACTCAAATATATGCCAGAAGACACGTGTAGCTAGTTGTTTCGTTGTCACCAAGTAAACTCTTCAGTAAACTAATAATAATATAATAATCTACATATAATACTTCTTATGAAATAGAAATATATTTTGTTAAGAACATAATGCAAATGTTTTGACATCAAACTCTAAGAAAAATATAACAAATTTATTAAATAAATCAAATATTATCAATTATTTTACCTCAAAATTATGTAAAAATGCGAATTGTTTATTTTTTAATTGTTTCCTTCGACGTTTATTTGCTATAAAGTTCAGTGAATTGGTTTTAAGGTATGTTTTTCATATTTTTTTATGCATAAAGCCCAAAATAACTTTCATTCGACACATTGCCTTGTCGTTCTAAGCATTATGACGTCACAAACGCCAGCAATATCACAAAAACCCCAATCTCTTAATAGAATGAAGTATTATCTATCAACCGATCTGTAGTCGAAATATTTAAAATTAATATAATATAAAATAGGTAAAAAATGGAAATGAGCAAGTGAAGAAATTAACAATTTTATAAAATCTATTAATTAATTCAGAAAGAGCGTTCCAAGATCGTCATGCCGATCTAAACATGTCCAGTCTGTGTAATTATTCAATTCAATTAATTCCGCTTATGCCTTTTGGGCCAATCCTGCCTTACTGCTGGCAGGGACAGAGATTGCGTCCATATCCTTGGCTCGCCTCGTTGTCCAGCAGCCATTTCCGCTTCCGCCTGTCGCTCGGCAAGGCGCTCATGAGTGTCGTCCTGCCGCCCGCTTATCTCGTCGAAATTCGAGTGGGTGTGTGTGTTTTTTGGGTCAGGCCTGAGGCCCGGACGAGCAACAATTTCAACTATCCTTAGGTCCTTGGTCCCTGCATGGGCCTTTTGCCTCGGCAACTTCTCTCCGCATTCCTGACATACTTCTGTGGGCCGAAAACTTTCGGTCGGCTTTTGTTTTTGCGGCCAAATGTGAAATCCTTTTGATACCAGCAGCAGCAGCGGCAAACAAACAAATTTCATTTATTTTTTAATAAAGTTATATTTGTTGTTAGCATTAATCCGCTCAGCATTGCTGTCCCCTGTTCCTGTTTGTGTTTGTCCATGTCCAACAATGGCCGCTTCCGTTTCCGCTGGCCGAAAAAAAAAAAAAAAAATGAAATGAAAAAAAGTACAACCAAACACAAATATTTCAAATTGTTCCCCAAAAAATAGCAGCAAAACAAAGGCTGCAGGAAAGAAAAACTGAGAGATGGGAAATGGGAAATGAGAATCGAAAAACGGAAACTGCAAATAGAAAATTCGTGCAAAACTTTTGCTGGCCCGGTCTCAGTTACAAGATATGCTTGATGTGTGCGTATCCTTATCACTTCCGTCATAAATTTCATTTTTCCTTTATATTTCTATTAAAAACTAGCCGGATGTGTGTGTGTGTGTATGTTCCTTCTTTTTTTTTTGTTCCACCCATAAATCAAAAGGCAAAAGCCGGAGGGGGAACAAAAAAATAGACAAACATGAGCAGCAAACTAAATCGCAATAATGCGAGTATGAAAAATAACAAAGGCCAGTCGGAATATCTTGGTCCTGTCCCCTGTCCCTCAAGCCCAGTGCAATCTGGCACGTGCTACGTGATCTCCTCGCAACACACTCACGCATGCAAATGTGGCAACATTAGGATTTTCAACAGGACCCCGAGTCCGGGCCAAGTCCTTGGGTTTTTTATCGCCGCGCCTGCGGTTCGCTCCCCCCTTCGTTCACCCATCTTGGCCCCATCTTGGACTGCATCGTTTGTCATTATTTAAATTCCTTTTTTGACAACGCACGGGGACCAAATCGCATATGAAGTTGTCTCCGGTGGAGGTGGATTTGATAGGGACAGGGATGTGAGTGGGCCAAACTGTCAGCGATAGTCCCCGGCAGTTGTCGAGTGACAACTTTTCTAATGTGACGCACATGAAATTAAATTAAACGATAAACTCAACGGCTTCCTTTGCCTGTGTACGTGTGCGTAGTTTGATGGTTTCCAGGACACTTACTCCTCGGAGACTTCAAGAGGCATCACTCAAGACGTAGCAGCTTTGGGTTTGTTTATTAAGTCACGCTCAGAATATTGTTTTTGCTTGGCTCTAAGGCTATCTTAAGGAGGCTTTTACATTGCAGGATCATGAAGACTCTAAGAATCCGATGGGTTGAAGAATTGCTAGCAGAGAAGGTGTTCCTTTCTCACTTTGAAGAGTTTCAGGCTCAGCAGCCTTCTTTACCTTTCAGTAGCACAAAATCCATGAATAATATTATCGGTAAGCATGTTCTGATTCATTTTAAGACTGTCCAGAAACTCCTAGAAGTAGTTTCTCCTTCAAAGATGTCACCTTGAAGCGGGGTCACTGCCCAGCTCCCTTCTTCGGATGTCACAAGAGAACCCTTCCCCTTTGGAACAAACTTGCAACATAAAAAGATAACACGCAAATGTGCAGCAATAAATGTGCCACTTATCTGGGCGCAAACTTCAAACATACAGTTGTGCCTCGAGAGCAGCGGGTGGCCTGGAGATCGGGTCCATCTCCAACACCACCGCCACCGCCACCAGGGAGTGCCAGACAATGCCCAGGTATCGTGGTCGCAATCAGCAGCAGCCCGCCGAGATCCGGGGAATGTTTGAATTGCTGTCATTAAAATGTTGACAAAGGCGCAGAAAGGTGTAAAAACCGCAGCCCCTGGAACACACCCAAACCCCGACACAACCACATCGGGGTTTTTGGCAGCTCGGCCGTAATGTTGGGCTCGTAATGAGTTTTGTTAATGTGGCGGCCACAAATGTGGAATATTCATATTCCTATTCGCATTATGGCCAAACACATAACATATATATATTCAAGGCATTCGCCGTAGCATTGCATTTGACAGGATGCTGAGCCCCGGAAAGAGGTACAAGTCTGAGCGAAAAGGAGAACGAATATTTTGTACTCTTCAAAAAAAAAGGAAGTAATGTGAATGAGAGAGAATAATAATAATATATTCATATATAACGTAACCACGTTTTTGATTAGTTTTTGCCCTCTCCCCCTATATAATCAAAAATTATATTTATATAGTTTTATGATTACAATATCATTGAACCAAAATGTTCTAAAAAATATAAGAAATATATTTGTTGTAATATATTTTGATATAAAATGATTGCTTAATCAATGTCATAGACCTCCAAATAATCAAACATAATTATTATGCTGAAGTCCTCTCTCCCCTAGGTTATTACATCATATATGTATGTACAGCCGCAAAGATGCGTAACGCCAAAGGTTTAGTTGCTATCTTGAAGTTCTCTTTAAATTTGATTAAAAAGTCAAAAGAGAGAGAGAGAGAGAGAGAGAGAGGGAGAGAACGAGAGCGCTCGAGAGGCTCTCTCTTTTTCTTTTAAGCATTCTAAGTTTATCAGCGATAAAGAGTATAATAAGATGCGTAACGCCACTCAAAGATTTTGCTGGCTTCAAGCTCTTCCTACATTTTTTTTTTTTATACCAGAGAAAGAAAGAAAGTAAATGCGATGGTAATGAGAACAATGCTAACCTCTCTCTTGTATAACTGTATTTTAAAGCATTCGATATCTAGATTTTAAAATTAAAACATCTAGCCCGAATACGTGGCTAGCAATTTAAAGGCATTCGCATATATTGGTAATGCAAATCTTTCTATCATTTTCCTGCTGTAAGTTTAACCTTCTTCTTCAAAACTGATTGTAGAATTACTCCATTTGCGGAAGAACCCTCTAGCTTAAGCAAGAATAAGAGAAGCTAAGGTCCTTAATGACCAATGGACATGACAATAAATAAATAGAGGTTCTAAGGACGAGCCTCATTGAACAGGACATGTACCCGGTCTCAGGCTGCGCCTGGCATTCCTGACTTCGGTAGAATTTCAAGTGTTACACCCGCTGCCACCACCTTTTCACCATTCTTCTGCTCAAATCGAGGCCAGGGACCAGGTCAGGCCAGGGACGAGGCCGGGGCCGAGGACGAGAACGAGTGTGACCCTTGAAAGCGCCAATCAAGTGGCTGGGCTGCTCTTACATGCGTAATTTGCACGCCAAGTGGTCGACCCCTGTCTCTTTCTGGTAATTAAATTTTCGTACGGCAGGCCGACTGCCGACTGCCGGCTGCCGGCAAAGTGTGAAAATCATAAAAAGCATCGTGTATACGCCGTGTGGCCCGACGGTCTGGGGTCCCAAAAATGTTAAACAATTCACACGCCGTGCTAATTAAGCGCTCTCCATCTCGCAGTTGAAGGACCCTTCTGCCTCTTCTGCTACCAACACACACACATCCTGCGTGTGATTTCCATATTTTGATAAATTTTGATGATGTGCAGTGGCAGTTGAGAGAACGGTTTTAGGAACAGTCAGAAAGTTGGCATTAGCCGGAAATTAACTTAATAATGGCTTGCTTATGTCGTGTGCGGGCCAAAAGATAACATAATAGCACAGGACGAAAACTATTCGCGCTGAGAAGTAGGCAATGGAAAGTGTAGGGTGGGGTCCATGGGAGAAGGGTCACCCTTAAGTCCACTAATTGGCGCCGGCACACATGTTTATTTTAAATTAACGACGTCATAAATTAACCATAATTATTGTAATGAGCCCGCAGTCACATTAATGAGCCCAGGCTACCCGCCGTCGCCGCCTGAGACAATTCAACTTGAAATTTATGAATTTATGGCCCATGTGTTAGGACCTCCCGCCCCACGCAATTAGAGGGCGCGAAATTCGCGCAATTAAATGCACCTGATGGTGGTCAGAGGAGGAGGCATACACAGACACAGGACACAGGACATGCACAGATGCAGAGACACATTAATCACCTAGAAGGAGGTTGGGCCAGAACTTAAGCTCTCGCCGCGATTTGCGATGCGGATTTGTTTACTATAAACAACGAGGAAGGATGCGTCAGGTGATCCCTAATCGCGGCGGGGAAAAATCGAAAGGAGCCGTCAAATAAATTACGGGGTCAGCGCTCAAGTAAATAGCAATAAATTAAATTTACATCAATGTGAATAAACCGAAGGAGGCTACCAACAACAACGGCAACAAAAAAGGACAAGGAACTGTTTTCATTCGGATTTGGAGCGGCGGCGGCGGCGGGGGTCTTAAGTCAACAAACAAACAAACAAACAACAATGAAACCAAGCAAACAAACAGACAGCCAAACAAGCAAACAAACAGCGGCGACCGGAAAAGCGGCGAGCAGAGGGAGAGGGGAGAGCCAGCGGAATGGCGGAAAAGCGGGCAAGGCAAAGGAAAAGCGACCAAGGAAAGGCACTCAACACTCAATACACAGGCACACGGCACCCTCCTCGCTGGCCAAATGAAATTTTAATTTTTTATTTCTTTTCCAGCCTTTTTCTATTTTGTTTTTTTCTTTTCCTGGGCTTTTCCGCCCCACCCCTGTATTTTTAATTCTCGGCTCTGTGACTCAAGATGTGGCCAGGGCGGGATCCGTGGCGATTATGCACGGTAAATCATTTCGACATTTTCCCGTCCATAAGCACGTAATTTGACTTGATTTTTTAGCCGCCATCGCCGCCGCCGGTCATTTGCCTTATTGACTGCCAGCTTGGGTCTGGGTTCGGGTTCGGGCCTTGGTCCTTGGTCCTGGGGGGGATAAGGATGGCCCACGACTCCGCATATAATTGCGGTTAATTAAAGCGTGATTTCTGGGCGGCCGCGCCAAGTGAGCGTTAAAACAAATGGGGACACTCTGACCCCCCGGGGTGGTAGACCTCGGCGCAGGACAGCGATGGGCTTCGATAAGGAGTGATCTACGGTGGCCGGCGGGGATTTATTTATATATCAAATTATAGAGGCACTCGGAAAAATATTGGGTATGTTTACATATATTTTAGATTTAGCAAAAAAGAAATTACAGATAAATATTAATTACAAAAATTTGTACACATTGGTAAGACTTTTTTAAGGGAAATACAGAGACTTACTCCTTTACAAGTTTGACAAATGCGACGCCTTAAATGGCGAGGGCTTTTGGTAACTTATCGACATTAACATTAATTGAGTAGGTACTCAGAGTAGGAATGACAGAAAATATCGATATATATAGATAACTATAGATATCATTATTTTCTGTCATCCCCACCTTGTTTCTTTCACAACTAATATTTTGTCTAGTGGCTTGTAAAGTCACCAAGAGCCCTCGCCATCTGAGGCGTCGGATTTGCCAAACTTGTAAAGAGGTAAGTCTATATTTCGCTCTTTCTGCCAACCACTTATGATTTTGATATTGTGTGCGTAGATTGGGAAATATGCGATCAATGAGAGTATTTTGCGAGTCGATGATTGAGCAGAAGTCCCTTTGTAATTTTATACATGGAGTATTTTCATGTACAGCAACGTTTCCATCGCCAATATCTAGCAGTTGTTTAGAGAAAGATTCGGCGAAAGGATCCCGAAGCATTTGAACGCGCATGTTCTTCGTCAGTTGTACTTTTCCAACATTACGCCACAGTCGCGATGATTTTAAGCAAGCATTGATTTTGATTGAACGTGGAATAACGGCAAGAGTTTGTCTGAAATCACCTGAGAGGAGTAACTAAAAGCCGCCAAATAGTTCATATCATTATTTTTCGTATCCCTCAATGTCCTATCCAAAGCCTCAAGCGAATGTTTATGTGCCATAGTGCATTCATCCCAAGTAATTATTTTGCATTGTTCCAGCACTATGCCCATATTGCACACTGCAATAGCAATGTAAAGATCCTCGATAGTAATCCTCGCTTCATTATACATTGAATCGCTGAATGATGATTAAACACACGTTTAAACACACGTGCTGTAATGTCATGATGTATTGCATGTTGTCCTGGTAATAGCAACGATATAATGTCTTCCATGTGAACGTAATGAAAAGACACGGTCGTCTATATACAGGCACGAAAGTCATAGCATCCTGTATGTATTCTTGGTAACAGTTACCAATTTCAGCAGTGTCAGCGTTGTTCGCAATAGCATCTCGCAACTGGATATATTCTTCCGTTAGCAGCTTCAGTTGATTATGTCGCAAGTATCGTAGTTGTTCGCTTTCTATCTTCACATAAATGTCGATCATAAATTGTTGACAAAGCTCACGAAATGATGTTGTCTCGGCCACGTCTTATCATAAAGCAATACGAATAAAAATCCTTCGAGCTAATGTTCTTATATATTTCCGGCTCCTGTAATAATATATACTAACATTAATTGAAGCTAAAGAAGTTAATAATGAATTAATTACCTGTTACGGGATCTCCTTGTTTAATATTTACGCAATATTCGTATTGTTCGTCGTAAAAAACAGGTGCGTTGAATCTAGGTATATGCTCTCCAGCTCGTGTTCTATTAGGATTGATGAAAATAGCTTGATTGTCACTTTGTGACAAGCATGCCTGTGCATATGTGATTTGAATAATTTCAATAAATCATTGTGCTCATTTAACAGAGCACGATACGCCTTGCAATTGTTGAATTGAGATTTTGGTAGTCGCAACGTGCATCCACATCCGCAACGTGCAAATTTATGAGATTCGTTCGGCATTGGCAGCAATGCGCCCACTTCAGAAACTGGTTAGAATCTGGATCTGTACCGAGAAGAAAACCGCGCAATGGTTCAGGTGGTGTTTCAATTTCGGGTAGTTGTACCTTACCTGATGAGCAACACATCCCAACTGGCTCAGTTTTAAATTTAAGTGCATGATAATACTGGCATTCCTTATCCAAAGTGCCAATAATCACTTTGGAATGAGCAGAATATTCAACATCAGGTTCGTACTGGAATGCTAGTCGAAGAAATGACCCTTCTTCGATTTGTTCGCCTGATCTTCCTGCTCTTCTATCTCGCGCGGCTGTAGAATTGACCGTTCGATGACTCTGCGATTTCTTGGCATTGGACTGTAGATAGAACATATTCCTAGAACATATATTCATTTGCGTATTAGTGGACTTACCTTTCACAATAATACAGCACGGATGGATATCAAATACGTGCACGTTTTCGATTGTGTTTCAAACTATTATAAAAAAAAAGTTATGTAAAATGTTATGTTGTTGGCGAGAGATAATAACACATGTGCTACGATTGATACACAATACAAAATGACTGAAAAATGTTTAGTGAGGAGGAGAACGGAGTGACAACTGGAGATTGGGATACCTGATCGATTGATACAAAATATAAACAAAAAATGTTGTCGAAAAATAAAATAAAAAATTAGGGGTGAACCGCCCTTAATATGAAGATGAAAAATAGATGTCCGATCCGTAGCCCTAACGGATATGTACACAACATTTTACGAGCCATTTCGGAAGAGATTAATAATTAATAGATAATTATAGATAAATATTAATAAGGAAATAAAGCAGAATATATCTTTTTATTTGTTTATATAAGCGTTAAGGCAACTAATGGTATATGTATATCTCGATAACGGACGTAAAATGTCCATAACTTTGTGATAGGTAAGCGAGAAATCGATATTCTGTTTAATATATCGAAATATTATAATCGGAAAAAGAGATTAATAAATAAAATAGCATTATGAGGATAGTTTTCAATAATATCAATATTTTAAAGTTATTTAATATTCAATATTTATGTTAATATATTATAATGGACTTCTCCTCTCAATGTCTATATTTTTATATCGGTTTTTGAACATATTTTGATATTTCATAACATTTAAATAATACTATACATTTTATATCGAACTTTTCCTAACAGTTTAAATATTTTATGAAATATTTTCAATATTTTTTTTTTCAACTGCAATATAGTAATGATATTGAGCGCGATATTTAAATGGATATATCAAATAACACTTTTCCTCTTTTTATACGTCCCTAATAAAAAGTATATTTAGAAACAGTTTCCCCACATTTTAAAGATATTTTTTTGTCTGTTGGGTTTAGGTAATTTTCACAAGTATTTTTTCAAGGATAATTTCCTGAAATTCAGGGTGATTTTTTGAATATATTTTTTTCTGCTCTTCCCGGTGTTTGCTGTTTGCTGTGGTGTCTCCTTTCGAGCCTTTCAAGTTACCATTTTTTTCCAAGCAAACACACACACAAAATTGATTATTAATGATGGCCACCTTTCGGGGAGAGAAAGAAAAGAAAAAAAGAAACCGGAGCGACGCTGGAAAAAAGCGCAAAGAAATTAATTATGGAAATTACTGGGCCTGTCTGCATCGCCCTCACCCCTCGTCCTGCGTCCTTGCCTAATCGGCTTGCGGTTTGATTTATTTAAATTTGGGCATTGGATTTTTTGTTATATTTTCGCTGGTTTCCTTCGAGGGCTCTCTGAAGAAGAAAGGAGCAGGAGGGGAAGTAGGGCAGGATGCAGGATACTTGGCTTTTAGCCGCTGCTGCCGGGGGCACAATAACAATTTATTTTCATTAATTTGTGCCTTAACCCCTTTTGAGTTCATTAGGAATGCAGTGTGCATGGCCGGAGTCCGCAGTATCGCAACCCTTCCTCTCCGGACGGCGTATCCTTGTAATTATTGCAATCTGTTCGATTTTGGGACACGCTCGGCGCGAGAACGCGCGAGACGAGACCGTTTTGCAATTTGGAAATGCAAATTAATTGCCACATGGCCCGGCTGGGAACGCGTCCTGCAGAAGTGTTGCGGGCTTAGCAGTGGCCATTAAAGTAAATTGTAATTGGTAATTCCATTCTCGGAGAGATGGAACAGATCGAAGGCCCTGAGGTCCTGCGAATTTCCAGCCACCAAGCGGGGTTGCTGCTGCCGCCGCCCTTTCACTTCACTTTACTCTCTGTTTCTTGTTTTCTTTTTTTTGCCAATATTAAAAGTCATAATTCAATTTTATTGCAAATGTTTCAGGTGCCTTAATCATTTCTAATATCCTGCCCGGGCATCTCTCTCTCTCCCAGGACGCCTATTCAGTGACTCGACTTCCGCTCCACTCATAAATACTAATTTCACAGGCAATAAAGGCGCAACATTTGCCAACAGGCCTCGGCTCCTCGCGACTCCTCACGTAGTCCTGTTCCTGTTCCTGTTTCTGCCATTTCGATTGCCGCCAGACATTTGCCAGATACGAGTTGCAGATAATAATGGCCATGGCAATTTTTAATGGATTACTTCTTCGCGGACTTAATGCGTAACACGTAAAGGTAAGGGAGTATCTTTGCGGAACTTGCACCAGAAGGTACTCTTAGTCTCAGCTATTTCCCAAGTGGGAGACACCTCTGGTTACTTTATCTGTAGTCGATGCTGACCAGCTTCAACATTTTGCATTTAGTAATTGGATCTAGTTGGGAATCCAACTGCCAAACTTTATTGAACGTTTATTTATTTATTTGTACACTGTAGACCTAAGTTTAAAATCTAAGAAACAGGAATAGTTGGTAAGGCTTTCGGCTAAACATTAATATTAACTTCAATTATTTAATTTATTAGTTTTTGATTTTTATTTGAGTTCTTGCTGACTCAAGGTCTCATATATTCGCTTCGATTTAATTCTCATAAATCGTGCCTTGAGTCAATTTCATATCCGAAACAAAATATAATATATATTATCATATTATATTATAAAGAATAAATAAAAATACTAAAAATCGTAATATATATTTATCATTGCATACTTTTCTAAACCCTTTTAAGAGTTTTAAGACCCCTAGTGATGTCTGTATCTTCCTATGATATCGAATTGATCGGTATTTATCTTATTTTGTATCATTCCTTATATCGACTTATAAGCCTGATCACACATAGATCGATAATCAGAAGATAAATACTGTATCGATATTTGCAAGTATCGATATATGTGCAACAAAGTAATATTCTCTCTAATATATCGGACCAAAGTAAACAGAAAAATTAAAGTCTTTATAACAATTCAATTATTTTATCTTAGAAATTCGATATGTTAGAGGTTACGATATTTTAGATATGATGTTGTTTGATGATTTGATGTTTTTTGGTAATTTATATATATATTATTTATATATATGTTATATATACAGCTGATTCGAGTTCTACAATGGAATTTCTCATCCGTTTTTTTAGTGGCAACGATTAGACTTTAATATTTATTTACAGATGTGTTCCAGAATTCAGACTTGTGAATTTTATGAAGACACTTTGCAACCACTTTTGCTACTCTTATAATAATATATATATATTAATAGTCTAAACTAGACTTAAATCAAGCTGACTAGACTTCAAGTTGATATAATTAATTAATTCCAAATGAAGTTATTTGAAAACCGAAACTTATCATATCTCTTCTCCTTAACCTTCTGTTGCGCAAATAGTTGGAGGCCACTAATTAGCAGGACGACCCCTTCCGCCCATGGATACACCCACATCAGTTGCAGGCGCCAGTTCAAAGAACACACACACACAGCATAGCACACCCCTTCTCCGTGAAGCTGCCAAGTAGCCAATGGCCAGCAAACAAATCCTGCGATAAGATAAGCAAAGCTGCCCAAGGACTATCGCCCGGCAGATACTCTGAGCGTGTTGGCTTACAACAAACATATACATATGATGTGTGTGCGAAAGGGTATCAGAGGATGTGCGCTGGCCGAGGCCTATGTAGCTCCTGGCCGGGGGGGTGGGTCAGTGTGTGTCCGATTATGCGTAACGGTTCATTGCCTAGCAGGGGCAGGAGGCGCCAGGACTCCGTCTAATCACTGTCACATGCAGGCGTCGCTTACGCATTCAAAGCAAAGCGAAGCGAGACAAAGGCCACCGGACAATGCACCAAAGCAACAGCAACAGGAACAGGAACAGGATGGGGATGGAGGCTGGCATGAATGGTGGAGGGACTGGGGCCAGTGGCCTGCTGTTAATTCGATTAATTACAACAATCAGCGGCATGTTTCATGTGGCAGCGACAGTTCGCTGAAGGCGCAGGAGCTTAACAAATTGCACGATGCTAATGACACGTCCCTGGGTCCCCGACTCCTCGCCTCCTGGTCTCGTCTAGCTCCTGCTTCTGCTCCTGCTACAGCTACAGCTCCTTCGACAATCGAAGCATAATGACAATGATAGATTTCCCAATATCTGTCATGTTTATGGGCTAAACAAAGGAAACGAGGGCGGAGAAAACACAGCGTTCGAAGAAAGCTGGAACAACAGAGGACATAATTGGATATAACATTTATACGCAATCATCGACAGATTGCAAAACGATTAAGCCAACCCTCGTCGAAGGACGAACAAGCAGAAGTTGGGCAGACACCAAACACTGGATGCCCTAAGCCAGCAAAAGGTACATCAAGGGATGTATTCAGTCTATTTTAAAATAAAGTAAAAAGGGAAATATAAAGGGAAGTGCTCAAGAAATTACTGAGGTTAAAAAAAAACCTTAAAATAAATTAAGAAATTCAGTTTTGTGTAAATCTTTTGCTAATTATAAAGTTTCCATTCTTTTAAGAAGATGTATTTGCAGTCAAACTATTTTACAAAAGATCTTGGGAAAAATATCTCCAGTTCAAAGATTCGCACTAAACCTTGAGTTCTCAAAAATATGATTTAAAAATATTTCAAAATGTAATTTCGTTGTTTTATAATATTATCTTTTGCTATTTCTCTGTTAAAAAATGTTCTAAAGTGGTTTTAAAATGAGCTCTTCATGTTTTTATGCGCCACCCACGGATAAACCATATAAATCTATTCGATATTTTGCCGAAGTTATAGGATATAGCAGATCTTGGGTTCTCCAGAAACCACTAAGATTTTTCAAACCCTTAATAATGTGTTTAAAAGAATGTAATACGATTTTTGAGGTAGCAAATTCAGTGAAAATGAGTTTTCTACAATATAAAATATTCTAGTTTTATGTTGGACATTTTTTTTCCCTAGTCCATAGTGATTTTTGTAACACTCGGGAATATATTATAATATAAATAAGTAATATAAATATCAAAAAAATACAATAAGTATAGACCTGCAGCATTTTTTCATTTACTATTAGAGTTAACATTGATATTAATATTGCTTGTGTAAAGTTGCCTACATGCTTCAATATTTGTGAAGCTGTAAAAGCCCCCCCTATGTAATTAATGGATCAAGAAAAAAGGGTCGTTGGGGACCTAAAGGTATCAAATATAAAACAAATTAATAAAATAATGTAATATACAAGAATTTAATTGTATTTTATTTGTTATTATAATACAATTTAGTATATTATATTTATATTATCATTTCTATAATATTTCTTTAATATTTACATATAGGTTTCTGTCTCCCTCTTTGTAATCAATTGCTTAAGCTTAGAATAAAATTCGATTGAACAAAACTTGACCGAAAGCCGCAATTCCCGCTCCATGCCTTTCGGATTTGGAGTCCTTGGAGCTGGAGGAAAGTGGAGGAGAGTAAATCTAATCAGGCAGGGAGTCAGGGAGCTAGCCAATGTTCACCCCTCCTTGGACAGTCATCTTCTCTTGTTTTTTTTTTTTTGTGTTTGGGCCAAAACAAATGCGGGCGGGTCCGAGTGGGCGGCAGTTCATTTACTGTTCGTCGAGCGTTCAGTTTTTCGCTATTCGCCGAACAGAACGGCAGAGAAACAATCAACTTAATTTGGCGCCCGCTGAAAGCCCTGTGGCAGATAAATTAAGTCATTAGTTCGAGCCGGGAGGGTGGCTCCGGATCTGGATGGACCTGGCTGTGGATGGGCAGAAGAAAGTTCCCAGAGCTAAAGTGGAAAATAAATTGGCAAACGTTTGTTTTGAGATTAACCGCGATTAGAACGTGGCAAGGCGGCGGCGGCGGCGTCGGCAAGGGGATTGGTTGGGGAATGGCAGCAAATGTTGCCATTATTTGATAAGCTCAAACATAGACACGGACCTCATAGCCACCCTCCTTCTCTCCTCGATGCGTGTGTGTGTTTGTGTAAACAAATGGCAAATGCGAGAATAATCGTAGGAGATTAAAAAGTTTCATGTGCCCGCACAAAGGCAAAGGGATCCGCGAAGGAGAGCCAGAGCCTTGCAGGATGGGTGGGGACAGGACTAGCTCTGACGCGAGACAAATGAGTGGCGCACGTGAAGCTTCACGTCTGCCGGCTTCGAATCCTTGGCGCTGTCCTTGGGCCTAACTAATTTATGGCGCCTGCATACAAATTACCCAAGGGTTCGCGTTCACCCCGCCATCACCGGGGGTAGCCGCGTCTTGGCCAACTTAGAACTATCCCCGGCCCCGGCCCCGGTCCCCCCAATAACCGGGAATTGAGTGAGCCCAGACTGGGCATGGCACAATTAAGACCCAGCACACAGCTAGATAATCCCACGACTGAGCATACTACTATATATCCATCATTTAGAGATCATTAATTAGCCGGTTATGTGGGCTGTCTGAGGTATTAGGGCGCTCGTGCGGATTTCGTTTTCAATCTGGATTTCCGTCCACGGATTGAAATGTAATTTAAGGTCAGGTTAATTTACTAGAAAAACTAACACTAATTCGCGTTATATTACTGATTTTTCGATATATATATATTAGCAGTTGTCAGATTAAACGTAAACTGAAGAGAAGATCAATAAATATTTAAAGGTACAACGATATTAGCATTTTAAAGTCGGAGTATTGTAGAAAATGTGTGGTAAAACTTACAAGAAACTATTTAATTGCGTTATATAAAGAGGATATTGAATAATATTGATATCTAGGAGATTGAAAACTCACGAAAAAGTGTTGAAAACTATAGGAAATGTACACCAATTAAAACTGAATTTGTTGTCACGAACATCAACCGCAGGAATTTCTATTAAAGCTTTACGGATATTACATTTTATGAACTGATTGAGAAGTTTCTTGCTATTAAATTTGAATACTTAAAGCAGACTATGCTGAATAATAACACATACTTTCTTCTCAGTTTGTTAGTATATTTATATCATAATAAACTAATAAGCTTTGCGGTAACTGCGGGTAATTAATGTAATGAAAGGTAAAAAATTCAATATTGGTAAGCAATCGCCACTTATTTTATATGTATTATTAAATTATATATTACAAAATGAAGTATCATTTGTTACGACCAAATGTTCAGTATTATTTATACTTATTAATTGAACTACACTTGATGTTATGACAGGTTATTTCTTTAGAGCCAGCATTATGTATGTATTTTTGTCATTATCAAATGAAAGGAAATCCTATTGTTTTATTATTCTTTGTCTGTATTTGTATTTATATAAAATATATTCATATTTGTTATAATCCTGCAAGTGTGTTTAATATAAATTCGCCAAACAAAAGTCGCTAATCTTGTAAGTTTTTATGCAATGGCGGGAAATCACTGCTTTTTGAAGAGTTCTAAAACAAAAAGGGAATCAACACAGAGAATAGCTTATATGCTATCGAACAGTAAAGAGCACAAGATATAACAGAAATAGCCATTGTCTTTTGTAAATAAAAATATCTGATCTCTATCTTGATAAATGCATTTTGTTCCAGAGCCTTTTTTGTCACTCCCCAGTCTTTTTTCCATCTGCTGACGTAAGTCAAAGAAAATAAAAAGAAAGAGAAGCAGGAGCTAAAAGAGTCAGAACATGCCCACCGCTGCCTTATATATAGTTTATTTTAGCATATTTGTTTAGCTTAATTGTTAGCTAAAAATAATAGTAATAAATATGTAATTACAATTATTAACTTGTTTAGTTGGCCTGGTAAATGCTTTCGTTTCCGCTGGAATCCTGGGCTCGTGCTATTATTGCCCCATCCAATCGTGTTGCCAACTGCCAATTATTGCACGATCTAACCTGTCGGCCGGAACTCGACCCTTTTGGGCCCGGCTTTCGCGAGTTGTGCACTTTGCTGCATGCAATTGGAAAGTTTTTAATTAAATCATGAACATTGCCACGCGTTGCAGTGCCTCGAAGGGGGTGCAAGTTGCAACGACAAGACGAATAGCTGCAGAGCCAGAAAAATGAAGCACCCTTCGAGGAGCAGGACCAGGAGCAGGAGGCCCACCTCCTCGCCAGTCCTGTCGTAGTTTTGTCTGCATCAGATAGCGGTCTCCAAACTATGGCGAAAACGGGAAAAGCGCAGTCTTCGAGAGAGAGCGAGAGAGAGCAAGAGAGTCCTGCGAGTCCTGTTCGGCGGGCGACGCCTCCTGCGGCTAACAGAGCTCTGTTAGCTAACAGTTTCGAGTTTCCTTTTTTTTTCTTGGCGCCTTTCCTTCGGCATTCGTGGTGGTGAGTTGGGGGTGGTGGTTGTCCTTTGGGCCTGGGGTTGAGGCCTTGCCGGGGTTTGGGGTGGCACTGGGGCCACAGCTCAAGTGGGCGTCGCCATTTGCCACGCATCTCTCTCGCTCGCTAGCGCACTGTCTCCTTCGGCCGCCTGCCCAGTCCTCCTCGGCTTTCCTTCGCTCTCCTCAAGACGAAGGACGAAGGACGAGGGACCAAGAAAACGACAGCAACGACAATGACGACGACGCTGATTTGACATTTGGCCACTCCTAAGGAAACGACCTCCACCCGCCTCCTTCTCCCGATAACCCCCACACTTGACATGTGGGTCAGGACATGGCCAGGACATCGCCTTGGGCAGGGCGGACAGGGAGGCTGCCTGCGCGTCCCTTTGATTGGCCCGGGGCATCCGGTGTGGCGCTCTTGGAATGGGGACATCGCATCGCATCGCATATTTATGGCCTGCCCCAAGTGCATTGTCAACTATGCGAAAACTATTCCATTGACATCGCAATCGCAATTTCGACAGGACCCGCAAGTGTCCTTTTGAGACCCGCATAGCCATCAACTGCATCTTAATAATAACTAAAATGAACAGAGCTGGGATTTTACCTAATCCAGAATATAATAATGCTTATACAAATATAAGTTAGAAAAGTATTACCTACCTTCCAGATCATTAAAAAATATGATTATAAAATATGATTATATAATCAGTATAAATCAAGTGTCGTTTTATTATATTAATTCCATATCTTTACTTAATTATATTGTTTATAAATCCAAAATGTTAGTTGGTCATAGCATTGTTGTGTTTAAAATATAATAATAAATAACCAGGGCTGTTAAGCCAATTAATTTGGCCCTTGACTTGGATCGGAGTTCGAACACAAACGGGTGTAAAATCAAAATCATATTTTTTTAACTTAAATTATGATGCCAAATTAATTTTCATTTATGTACCTTGAGTTGTAAAGAGAGGCGTTAAAAAACGGTAACATCACTAAGGAAAGTTAACTTTTATAGTTAAGTTATAATTAAAGTTTACTTTAATATGTTTTGTTATTTAAAGGCAAGGAAAAGTCTAATATTATAGGAATTGAATTCAATATGAGCGACCTTCTTTGCAGTCATTTTAACTTAATGTAAATTTAGTGAACTAGTTAGTGTCTAAGAATGAAGAGAAGATCATTAAAAATAAAAGTGCCTTGTCCACAAATTAAGTTTCTGAACCTTTAAAGAGAACTCATAAAGAAGATTAAACAAATTACACAAATTGTTTACTAAAAACTCTAAGACGAAAATCTAAATTTTTTAATATAGCCAAAACCGTTTTTAGTTTTGCTTAAAAAATAGCTATAGCTAAAATAATACCACATTTAACTCTTAATAATGTTAGCCACAAAATTACAACAAAAAAATACCGCCCAGGTTTGTTGGTCAATTTCTCGATACTGCGTGAGCAGTAGAGGCCGGGCAGAGAAATTTGAGGACTCACCAGTCAGGGCTTTGGGCAACACTGATTAAGAATATATACGTTGAATATTTGGTTGTACACAGAGAGAATTAAAATTGAGTGAGACGATAACAATTTTGAGGACTTTTTTACGTTTCTGAAGGACCTTTACTCTCCTGTACAGTATTTAATATTAACTTAAATTGAAGTATTTTTCCTACTCACCAAAAGTATTATCTTCTATGTGTAGTCTTTTAAGTTATTATACTTTATGTGCAAAAACTTACCTTAACTTAACTTTATTTATTTATTTTTCCTCATATTTCCTGGTTACCTATAATGACCTCTTATTTCCGCTTTGTTCTACTTTTTAATTAAAAAACAATGCCTTAAGATTTAATATGAATGAAAGGATTTCTATAGTTAAAAAGGGAGAGTTCAAAGACAGAATAATATAAGTTTTCCTCTGGGAAAGTATGGGCTATTGAACTTCTTTATTTATTTACCTTTACAAAGTGTATAACTGAATAATTGTAGCTTGCATATGAGGAGACACAAAACGGTATATTTTCACTCCCTTCAACTACATTTATTTATCCTTCTTCCATTTTCTGCTGCTCTTTGAATAAAGTTTAGTTCAAAGATTAAATCCTGCCACTAACTACTTAATTAATAGGTTAAAAGGATGATACTGCAACTGAAGCTGGCTAATTTTCTTTTAGAGCTCAACCAAATAATAATATTTACACGGCATTCCGGAGTGAATCGGTCATGGCACTGAACTAATTTGCACAAAGCAATCCAAGGACCTGGAGTTATGCCAAAAGGAAGGAGTTGCACACAGAAACTGGAGCAGGAGCAGGAGCAGGAGCAGGATCAGGTGTAGGAGCAGGAGCTGGAATATTCAAGCAAGGTGAATTCTGGAATTTCTACTTTGAAGTTGACACAACGTTGGCGGCAGTGGCGAGTGTTGTCGCATTACAAAGGGATGGGGATGGGGATGAGGATTGGGATTGGGATTTGGGACTTGGAGAGGGTATATTGGGCATGGGCACCGCCGCAGCTTAGACAAATTGTTTCTTATGCATATTTTTCGCTTGCGCCGACGTTGTCATAGCATCTGGTGAATTATGCCGAGTATTTGCGTAATTAAAACATGAAAAGAGTTTTGTCGCAAACCCGTTTAATTAAGGGGTTGCCAGCTCAGCTCTCAAGTGTCCTTTGCCGCCAACCGAATTTAATTGCCTCAACTCGCAGCTCGCAGCTCGAAGCTGAGCTATTTGCAATGCCAGCGATTTCTCATGGCTTATCATAATCATTTTATTTTATTTTTTTTTTTGTTGGGCGGATGATTGACAGGACCACTCCATCTTCAGCTCTCCACGGCATTCGCTCGGGACCGTGCTGAATTGAAACATTTATTTTATTTATTTTTATGGATTTTTATGGCGACGACAGGGAAATGGAATTGGGCCCATCCCATTGCTGATGGGCATTTTGCGACAAGACAAAAGACATTTTCATAAGCACTGATTTCGATACCGAGATACTGATTATGACACCAGTCGGCGGCGACAAAGACAAAGGACCCCGAGACGGATCCATCCACCCCCACAGCAGCGTCGCCACAGCCCACCCTTGTGTGTCCTTCGAACAAAAGTGCTGATAAGCAGCGGGCCAAGTCTAAAACTATGCAATGTCTAAGTTATAGTGGAGACACCCCAGAGGCTGGGCTGGCCTGGGAGGGTCTCCTTTTCCACATGTGCACAAAATCGAAATCTATAAATGACTTTTATTATTATGGCCTGCGGCGGCGGCGGCGTTGTCGGCTCCGTATCCTTGTAGATATCGAAAAGACGGGCAAAGTTTGCGGCGCATTCTGTCGTATATTGAAAAGATTCGCTATCTCCATGGCAAAGTTTTGCGGTCGTCTCACAGACAAAAGACGCGTGTTCCCTTTTAAAGTTTCATTAATCAATGGTTCGTGGTGGACAGGGATGTGCCTGCCGGTGGCCGGGGTGGCGTTTTATTATTTCAATTGCGGAACACACAGAGAGCGGAGCTCCTGGAAAATATGAAGCATCATTTATCAGGCCTCCCCAGGACGATCCGGCGGCTGTCTGGGCTGTGGATTTGGAAATTTGGCAACAACAATGCCGTGATTAATGGCCGTCAAAGCGAAAGAGTCAACAAATGTCAGGCGACACAAGCTGCCATCGATTCGAATCAGGATCCTGGATTTGCCCCGAACTTCCCACCTTCCCCCGTCCCCACACCCTCATTCATAAAGACTTTTGTTTAATTTTTTCAAATGTTAATTACATTTATTGTTTCCATTTTGTTTTGCTCTCTCCACGTTTCTCTTTAGTTTTGATTTCTTTCATTTGCATTTGCATTTCTTGTATTATTGTTGCTGTCCCAAAAAAACACACACTCAGGATCCGCCTGGCACACACATTGAGTTTCGAGCAAAGACCATCTACAGAGCAAGATGCGTAGCGCAGCTAGCTCTCTATATGGCCTTTGGTATGTGAGTATGCTGTGTTCGTGTTCGTGTGTGTCATTATTTATATATGCACGTATATATGTATAAGTCTAAGCGGGGATTTTTCTTTATCTTACATTTTAGATATTTTTGATTTTTTTTGTTTTCTTCTTGTTTATAATTTAACTTTATGCGGTAGAAAAAAAAACGCAGAGAATGGGTAATCGCTCTTACTTAGATCTGATTAATTCGATTATTACGATATATTTAACATAGTTGTTTCGGTAATCGATAGATAGGTAGTATTGTTTATCGCTCGTTCCATCGATAGACTGACGCTTATACACACACTTTGGTTTCTCCCGATCCTCCGCACTTAGTTTATTTGCTATTTACGCATATTTTGTGATTAGTGTTACATTAGATTGCCAATAAAAAAAAAGGATTCATAAATACACCCATATTGTAACTAGTTTGCTTGGTAATATATATATATATATAGTTATAGATACACACACATGAATATCCTTAAATATACATCGACCTAGCTTAGGTTCTTTACATTTACCGCTCGTCACATCCCCCAAAGATCGGCCATGGGGTCTCTACATCTCTATACAACGTTCGCCTTGGAAAGAACATTCATTGTGCTAACCCACCTTTAGCCTCGCACTAAACTAAACTTAAATAATAATCAACAACGTTGCTCCAACAGACTTAAAAATGGAATCAGAACAAAAATCATGTGTGCTTAAGTCGTGTGCAGAATGTTTTCAATATTTACACATCAAAGTTCACTTTGCCAATTCGCCCTCCCAAACACTTGGATCCCAACCATACCACAAGGTACTCCTCCTCCAGTCTCCAGCCTGCTCTCCACTTTCTTTTTTGTTTGCAGACGAAAACTGATCGGTGGGGATGCGCTTTATTCTCCTGATTTCCAAATGGAACCCCTATCTCGCGCTGGATCGCCTCACTCAATATATATTCCTTCATTCGTTCGTTTATTTTTTAACTTTTTGGCACTGCTTTGAATTTGTTTTGGCACCGCACGCTTCGAGCGTGAAAATAAAATTATTTATATTCATATACATAGATAAATACAGGTATATCTATATGGTGGTGGTTATTACAATGAAAATATATAAGTTTAAAAAAGTCAACAGTTCACATGAAAATTATTTACAGGTATCAAAAGAACATAAAAAGTAAAAGTGAATTTATATTAAAAAAAAAAAAAAAAATGGTTTTCGGCATAAAACTAAGTAAAAAGTATGTCCGCTTAGGCTCTAAATAATGTCTGCTACTTCAGCAAGCGATTTGCGTACGCTCTAAACGTAAAACTATGTTCATTAAAACTATAAAACTTGAACTCAGTCAAAGCAAACGAAGATTTGAATATCGATTCTGCATCTGCATCTCTCGGCATCTCGCCATCTTTGCATCCACTTTCCGGTTTCCTCTCGGCGCTTCTCAGTTGCGATTGTAGAACTTTCTTTGGTAGCGCTTGCAGCCGCTGCCGATGCTGCCAACGCCTCCTCCTCCAATTCCTGCTGCTCCTCCTCCTCCGCCTCCGCCTCCTCCTCCTCCCCCAGAGGATCCTGCTCCTCCGCCTAGACCCAGGCCCATGCCCATGAGCTGCTGCTGCTGCTGCTGATGCTGCTGTGGATGCTGATGCTGGTGCTGCAGTCCAAAGCCGCTGTAGAACTGCTGCGTGGCTGCACCAACTCCAAGGGCTCCCAAGCCCACACCCACGCCCACTCCCACTCCCGATCCCGTTCCAGCAGCGCCCATGCCCAGGGCTTTATTTTAGCTGGACGCTCCCAGCTGATTCTTCATGTGGGCAGCGGCGGCAGCAGCGGCGGCGGCCGCAGCGAACGGGGAACCACCACCAGTCGGTGTCTGCGGTCCATTGTTGTTGTTGTTGTGATCGCCCGGAGTGCGCGGTCCATTCACCATGCCCACATTGACGCCAACGCCATTGACATTGGTGCCGGGACCGCCGCCCAAGAGGCCACCGGCCGCATTTTGGGCACCAGCCGCTCCAGTGGGCGAACCCTGGCCCAGCGAGGAGACGTGACGCTTGAGCATCGGATGATTGGCCATCGAGGCGAAGACCAGCCGCTCCTCGTAGTCATACTCGCAGAGTATCTTGTTCTCGCACAGGTAGAAGCGATCACCCACGCAGAATCTGCAAGAAAAAAGGTAGAAAATAGGCACTGTTTAGTAAGGGTTTCTCCAGGTGGACTCCCCGGTCTGTTGGTAGGAAGTGGAAACGATTTTTCCGCACGCTTAAGCAGAGGAGGCGATATGCACAAGGACAATGAGGACAATTGACAGCGGTTGCTGTAGCTGAAAACTGAAACAAAGGCGAAGGACAACAGGAGACAGGCGACAGGAATAGGACTAGGAGCAGGAATAGCACCAGGAATATACATTTAGTGCCAGGACAAGGAAGTCAGATAAGCCCGGCAAGATGTCGCTCCGCTGTCAGCAACAGTTTGTGCCCAGTAGGGGAAGTGCTTCCGGGAGTCGAGTGCAACTCAGTCAGCCAACAGCAAATAAAGTTGTGCACCCCTCACGGCGCGAGTAAGCGAGCCCAGCCCCTTGTCAAAATATTTATGTTAGCACCTGTGCGGCGAAGGACAGAGAAGCAGCAGCCACATCTACACAGACTCCAGCTACGACTCCTGCTCTTACTCCTACTCCGACTTCAGCTTCGAGTCCTATTCCCATTCCTTCTCCTGCAACATCATCAGCAAACATAGATAGACACACACACACCGGAAAAGGGAGCTCCTCGCATTACCAACCAAAAAATTTGGCATAACACACAGGCGGCAAACGAGTGGAGGATGTCCGCGAAGGCACAGAGAGATGGCTCAACCCGGATAAGTCCATGGGAGAGCCAGTAATCTGGGCTTGCAGCGGCAAGTGTTACCTCAAGTGCAGTACCATAGACTAAGGATAGCAGGAAATATCTATATATCAATGCCATATAGATAAAGGTGAAGCGAAAGTTGTTTCATACATTATTAATTTTATACATTATAAATCTGTATTTTAACGTTGCAATATGTGTGCAATACATTAGCATTGTACGGATATTTCTTGATAATATCAACATTTTAACGTTAACTTCGATATTAATGGATATATTAAAGTTTACGATATTTTCGATATTCTATTAAGCGCAATAAATCGATAATCTGTTTGTTATTATCGGCCTAATATACACAAAAATAGAAACAGGTAAATTCAATAACATCTTCCAAATATTTCTGGCTAAAATCATATTTATCGATATTTAAAATGTTTATATTTATATAGGTATTTATTTATTTATTCAATAGCCTAGAGCGACAAGTTTACACTTATATTTATGGTGCTAGTCACAACATATACATATAGCAAAGATGACGATATCATCGATACGATTTTTGTCATTAAATGTGCAATAAATCGTTTGATATATATACTTGATAAACGGAAAACGATAAAAATGATTTTAATAAGATGTTAAGGATATTTTCCGATAAATGAAATATCAAACATTTCCATACATCAAAGTTTACTGTATTTTCGATATGATACAGAGGGCGATAGTTTCGTGGCTATCGATGTATTTGCATTATGGAAGAAATATCGATTCCTTTTCATATCGAACCAATATAAATAATGAAAAACTGGCAAATAAATGTTTACAAGATCGATTAAAAATCGATACTATCTATATATTAACGTTAAATGCGAAATTCCTCTATTTACAAATTCGTTATATGAAATTTAACTATACTTTCGATATGCTTTTGTCATATTCCCCTCAATATTCATACATCCCCAGCCCAGACGCATTATATTACACTCTCCCTCTCCCCGAGAGATCTGCGGCTGCATCAAAACCTGCGACAGATTCCTTTTCAGATGGGGCGCTGCTCCTTGAACAGAAAAAGAAACGTTTAAAGTTTGACAAGTACATTGTGGCAGGCAGAGTTGCATCCTTTTGGGCGATGCCAGGAGCCTTGGTTTGGGTAAATCAGCTTACAGCAGACTTACAGCGGATATGAAATTTGGCTTTTGATTTACGTCAACATTTTTGTTTTCTGTTTTACTTGTTTTTATTTTACTTTTTTTTGGCTGCTGGTTTCAGTTGCGTTGGCCAAATCGATTGACGGACAGGGGAATCCACATGCTCGTGGGCGTGGCTGGGGGAAAAAACATCGCTTTGTTTATCAACCAAAACAAAGCAGCAAAAGTCCACGAAAAAGAGTCAACAAAGTCGAAACTTTTGCTTCTTTTCACCGCCGACGCTGTGTATGGACCGGCATTGAGCGCACCTGTGACATGGCCGATGGAGATGGAAATGGACATGGACACGGCACCGACATGTTGATAAGTGAGTGTGCCTCTGTGTGTGAGCGCGCGGGATTCGCACATCCGGGCATCAGAACCGCCTCCGCACCCCCCACAAGAAGCCAACAGCAAATTGTCAACAGGAAGTACAAAAAAAAAGCAGAGGAAAAAAGGGAAAAACAGTCCAAAAAATGTACAACGAATATTGCAGAAAAAAAAAAGTGGTGGGCGCCTGGACGAAAGATTTGACTTGGCTTGGCTTCGGACTGGGCAAAGTCGTCGTCCGATGCTGACGACAGGAAATTATGCAAACCTCACACAGTCCGCCCGTCCGGCAATGGCAATGCATTTTGCAATACATTTCCCTTTTTACAGGAATCCGCAGGAAAAACTCTTTTTGTTTGCCAAATGAAAGCCCGCATTTTAAATGTGGCCAAGAGCAGGAGACACCGTCAGCCCGCTGGCCATGCGGCCACGCCTCAATGCATTTTTTCGGCAATTGAATTAATTTTCGGGAAAAATTGATTAGCAAAACGACGGAAGAGCTGGAGAGCTACGCATTACTGGGGGGAGTGAAAAAATGTAGCAAATCTGATCGATTTTAAAGCAATTTACTAGGACTTTCCGCCACCCCGAAAGTATATAAAGTAATTGATCTTTGGACAGGTATGGGCACAGTTGGGAGCCCACTGCATTTTTTTAAAGGCAATTTTCGACAATGGTTAAACAAAGGAACCCAGCCGCATGGGGTGGCGACGATTCTCACAATATGCCAATATGTTTTAACATTTATTTCAATATTTTTTTCGGCCAACGATGCCGTGTGGCGGCATTTTAAATATTTAATGTTCGCTGCTCCCCATGTTGCACAATCGCCCTGGCCTGAGACGGGGAGGCATATGTGCGCGCCCTCATTATTAATGCAGGAGCCCCGAAACGAAAAAAAAAAGAAAAAAAGAAAAACGAATACGAGAAAACGAAACCAAGCTGACCAAGGGAAAGAAGAAGGAAATGGAGACGCGTTGCAGTTTAAAGCTCTCCAGAGTGACATTTCACGAATTGGCCAAGTTCCATAAAATATTCGAAGAGAGTGGGACGGAATGGCGCACACCCCAAAGGGTTCGATGTTCGAAATGTGAAATTTATGCGGTTTTCATAGAAAATGTATGACACTAAAGGGGTTTGTAAGACCGAAACGAAACACCCTCCTTCCCAGGCTCCTTTGTTTGATGTTAACTTGTAAACGATGGCAATTTGCCGCTTGCCGGCACGTTAATAAAAACTTCAAGTGCCACTTTGGGCCAAAGATTAAAAGGGGAGAACAGGGGGGATTTATGGGCGAATCTCTGTGTTTGCAAATTGCCCATAAAAATGCATGCGAAATTTTGGTAGGAAGAGAGAGAGAGGGATATAGGTTCGGTTTTGGGAGTCATGGATTCTTGCTCACCTGTGATTGCACTGCTGGCAGGCGAAGCACTCCAGGTGATAGACATTGGTGCGAGCCCGCATTACCATCTCGAAAGCAGGGATCACCTTGCTGCAGGCGGCACAGTAGCCGGTATTACCAAATAATCTGCAAAAGGAGGGAAATTTTTCAATTAAAAATAAGTCTTAGCTAGAATAAAATGTATAGAAAAGGAGGGGGATAAAAGGTATCTTAGTAGTTTAGTTTTTATACCCTTGCCGAATTTTATACAAATTGAATCCGATACTTCCTTTAGTTGCAATATAATAAAGTAGTCTTGTGCTTGAAATCTGCTTTTATAATCATATTAAAGAAGGATATATAAAGTTTCATTAGGATAGCTTTAAATCTAGCGAAAATATGGCTTTTTCCGATTATTCCTATATGATATAGTCGTCGGATACATAGACGTTCCGATATATAATAATGCTTGCAAAAGAAATAAGACTCTGCAGAAAATTTCAGCCCGATAGCTCAGAAAGTAAGGGTCAAGTTTGCGTAGAAACCGAAAGATACACAGACGGACACCGACGGACATACGGACAAACGGACATACGTACAGATAGACATTCAGACGGACGGACAAACAGACTGACATGGCTAGATCTGCTAGCTGGTGATGCTGATAAAGAATATGCATTTATATTTTATGGGATCGAAGGATGCGTTCTTCACTGCAAATTCATGGCATAAGCTTAATACCCTTAGCAAGGATATAAATGAGACAGCACAAAGTGAAACTAATTCGTTTGAATTCGGGAAACTGTCTTAGAGCACATCCTTCAACCTTCAGAGATTAAACCAAACACCAAGCACGCCAGTAGTTAATATCCTCGCAAACTTTACCTATACTTTCTCCTAACGCGCCTACTAACACCTAACCCTAACAAGCACGTGCTTGGTGTCGAAAGGCTCACTTCAGTGTACTGACCGTAGTGCAAGAATATAAATGAAACGTAAATCGGAATGAAATTCATTTTGGAAACATACTGGAGAAGAGTATATATTAATATATAATATATTATAATATATTTATTCGACAAGAAATTGATAGTTACACAATTTTTGATTTTAAGTTACAACTAAATCTAAGCCCCATTTTATAAACAGTATGGAATCATTAGATCTCGAACTTAAACAGGAGCTCACCTCAAGTAATCACGCTTGCAGAGCATCAGATTGCCCTTGGTGTAGAGGGTGGAGCCCACCTCGCCCAGGCGGCAATCGCAGCAGCCGCACTTGAGGCAATCCTCGTGCCACAGCATGTCCAGAGCACGGAGTAGGTAACGATCCTGGATGTGCTTGCCGCAGCCGGCGCACAGTTGGCTGCCATTGTTGTTATTATTGTTATTATTGTTGGCAGCAGCGGCTATGCTCTGGACATTGCCATTGCCACCGCCATTGCCGCCGCCGTTGCCGCCGCCTCCGCCAGAGTTGACCACGTTAACAACACCTCCATGGCCGTTGTTATTGTTGTTCCCATTGCTATTGGGATTGGGTCCGTTGTTCTGGCTGTTCATTCCGGCGTTCTGCTGCTGCTGGGACTGCTGCTGCTGTTGGTTAGAGGAAAGCCCGACTAGTCCGGGTTCGGTTTTGGTTATGTCCATAGTCATCATCTGCAAGAAAATAGAAATGGTTGGCATTAGAACTGGCTTTGTTTTAGATGTACATATATTGAGTTTAATATGGGGTTATTCTATGATCGGATTTGGTTTTATTAGTATGGATCAGGGAAGTGAATAATGCAGATATGTTGTGAAACGTTGACAATAGTTTCAAGCTTATAATACAGCCTATACAATATTTCAGCTCCACTCTACCTATTTCTATTACGATATATATATCATAAGGAACCTTTTCTTATGATTCTAATAATCCTGTACAGGACTACATGATTTTTAGTGTCATATTTTAGCATTTACTTCACTATTATATGTTACAAAGACAAGGTATTTTCCGTAAGCGAAATATGGCAAAAAGGATTATAAATTTGCGGCTGCATTTATTTTATTATTATTATTTTTAGCCATCATTATTTTTTAGATAATGTTACGAAAATTTGTAGCTATTTCTGTAATTATAGCTATTATTTGGGCAAAGCTACCAACAATTTTAGCTCTTTATTAGTCATAGCCATATTGTTTGCCATATTACAAACATTTCTAGCTATTTTATACCCAAACAAATGCAATACTAATTCTCAGAAATCAGTATATACCGCAAAATTACTTATTGGGCATTCTTGGAACACTGGAAGGCAGCCTATCGGAATACATAGGTATGTATGTATGTTTAACCTTGTTAAAGAGTGTAAGGAAGTATACATTACAAACATTTGTAGCTTTTTGATCTCACATATGTATGTACATACATATTTACATATGGACATATGTATATGGCTACTACTATTACTCACAAATGCAATAGGTTTTTTAATTCTTTGAAATCACAAAATGCCCGTTAAACGCCTTTGTGGGGCATTCTTGGAACGCTGGAAGGCGATTACCGCACACCGGTAAATGCCAAGAAGATTGCGCAGGCTTGGAAAGCTGGAGGCCAGACTAGCGAAACATATTGATCGTTAATGAGTGTGAAAGAGAGAGGTAGCACATATTTTATGCCATATTACAAACATTTCCTATTTTATTTCTAGCTACTTTGCGTACTTTGGCGGGAACGCTGAAAGGCAGCCCTTCGGAGCCTTGTTAAAAGTGTGATAAAAAGAGTTATTTATGTATGAATGTACATAGCACATACCGAGACATTACTCATATTTAGCCAATATTGTGGTTGTTCCCAAACCTCCCGCGGCAACATAAAGAAGGGTATCACCAGCGGCATCTCCTCCCCCGTCAACACCGGCGAACACTGCAGTAACAGCGGTTGGGCCCTGGTCACTGGCATCAGCAGCGGCGGACACGTCACTGTCACCGCCGGCGGCTTTTTTAACAAAGGCATGTCCGACGCCTTGGCCGCATCGGCATAAGGAACGAAAAAGTTGTCCACGTTGTGGAAATTGATACGTTGGCCGTTCCCGTGCTGCGTGCTGGCGCGGTAGTCCATATTGATATTTACAGGTTTCTTTTCGATTCAATTTAAAGTTTTCAAAGCGACAGCCTCCTGGCGACTGACTTAGGGTTGGTAAAGATCGGTGCACATTTAAAGCGAGTAACGGCACTTGACAGCTGTGGCTGACAAGTGTTGCGAAAGTCGGCCATAGCGCGCACAGTGGCGCTACCTGAGCCAACGATCGCTATTTTGTGGCATACTTTTGGGCGTTGCTTTGAAAATCACTGAACACACTTTCGTATGAGCTCGGCAGCTCATCAAATATACACCAGAAATGGCTTGGCAGCGGTTTAAACAATTCCAAATAGCAGAACACATAAAATAAAATAGAAAAAAAAAAAGTTACCGAAGGAAACTTGGGCTCGTCCGGGAATTGAACCCGGGACCTCTCGCACCCGAAGCGAGAATCATACCTCTAGACCAACGAGCCAACTCGGTACAAGGTCAGCGCCGGCGAGAAGCCCAATTCGAGCCGGTGAGCAAAAATCTGACCAGCCGCAAAGACTCCGTTTTGCACGCGATTCTATTTTTAGCGATCGCTCAGGCTTTACCTTATTTATTTTGTATTAAAAACCCGAAAAAGCAATAAACAAATAACAGAAGCAACTACCTCAGTTAACCATAAAAAAGAAAGTAAAGAAATTAAATTAAAACTGAAGAAAATTTACTAGAATTAAATTATATATATATATGAATCATAGAATAATGAAAATAAGAAGAAGGAAAGTATTGATTAAAATAATATTAATAGTTGCAAAAGGAATAAAAACCTATTTTTAATAATTACAATGGAAGCAAAAGTCATTTAAAAAAGTTGTTTCTATTAAATTAGTGAACATAATCATATATTATTTATTAAACAATTATCATAATATAAATAATAGAAATATGATTTAAAGAACAGTTTTCAGTAAATTCGTAAACAATGAATAATGTTAAATAATAATATAATAAAATAAATCTAATATAAATAAAATCGTATATATTTTTGGTATAATATTCGATAAGATTATTGTTTTGTCCAATAAATAAATAATTACTACACGATGAGATGATCAAAAATTACAAAATGAGACATTTTTTCACCATTTCTGAGCTCTTTTTTAGTCCTCTACAGTATTTCCTACAACCTTTGAGTTAAAGAGTCCTTTAACAGAGTTATTTATCCTCAATTTAAGCCATTTGTTCTTCTTATTCAATATAAAATTCTCTCTGTGTATGTTTAAAGCCTTGTTTTCTTATAAATTTACATAACTTAAAGAGGATCTTGATCTCAATATTGTAACTTGAAGAAATCATCAAAACTTCAAAATATACACCTTATATTCCCCGAAACACAGAGGTTCAGGGCTTAAAACTTCGTCGAAGCCCCTAATTAAAGGGGTAAATAATAATTATAAATGTGGATGCCCTTAAATAGTTCTCTGTCCCTACGAAATAGTTTATGTCCGGACTGCCCACTTTTGATAACGTTAACTGCAACGACTGCGAAAAGCCAACAACAAATCAAGGCAAACAAAGGCCGTGCGCGTTCCCATTTTCATTTTCCCCAATCCCAATGCCCCTTTCCGAGCCAGCAGCACACATGAAATGCCAAACGGCGATTTAAAATAACGAGATTTATGACAAATTGGCGCCACCCCGCCTGCCCTGGTCTCAAACACCCTCCCTCCTCTCTGCGTCTCTTTAAGCATCGGCGGCGCTAAATAGTTTGTTGCAATGTGCAAATTTCAGCCAACGACCGGGGAAACCCTAAAAATATGCAATGCCTCGGCCATGTTGCACCCGCCTGCACACTGGGAAAAACTTTCCCCAGAGTTGGACACTTGTATATTTTCTTAGACGTTGATCCACTTACGGTCAGTACAGTCAAGTAGCTCTTGCAACACCAAGCACGTGCTTGTTAGGGTTAGGTGTTTAGAGAGAAAGTATAACGTGTGGATACAGAGTAAAGTTTGAGACTGTGATTGCCCTTAAACATGGATTTTAAACATACTATATCTTGTTAAATTTTGAATTAGATTTAGTCACATATATGTTAATTATTATTATTCAAATAATTTTAATCAGTCACTAGTATATAAGGAGAGGAAAATTATGGGAAATCGACTAAAAAATCGGCCTGTACGCGCGTTAATCATCTTATTATTTATAGTTCGCTTATAGTTCTCTAATATATTTCATAGAGAATATCGATTTATCGCACTTACTTCACTTACTTACATATATGTATATATCGCAACTTTAACGTATTGATGTATATATCGTTTTTTAAGTTAAATATCGATATAGTAGCTATATTTTCAAAGATTTAAACAAGGCACCAGTGCGATCACGGTATTTATTTGCATTTTTTAGGGAATACCACATAAAGTGCTAGCTATTGTTTTTTCTTATATCGACCCAAATGCTACCGAATTTTTGACTGCTTGTTAAAGCCAGATACTATCAGAAAGTGATACTTTAGGCTTACGAAACCCCGTTAAATATCTTTTTTTTCGAGTGCCGCTTGGACCCAATGTGCGCTGTTTGTCTGGTTCTGCTTTTGACCGTCTCTCTTGCCGTTGATTGCCCTCGTCCGTGTCCAATGTTGGGCACACGGATCCGGGTGCTGGTCCGGGCCAAATGGCTCGCATTAAGCCCTGCGCCATGTAGCGCCAACTGTGACCTCGACTTGACCACGGCCCCAAGAGCGAATGGTAATTGGGGTAGGGCTTGGATTTGGTTGTTGGGTGAAGAGGCACAGCAGCAGCAGCAGCAGCAGCTGGAAATGACTTTAATTAGACGCCTGCAACGAGTTCACCCGCCGAAAAGTCATCAGCCGTTGATGGCGGAGAGCTCCACTTGCAGGATGAGGTGGGTGTTGGTCAGCATTGGGCACTGGCTCTGCCTCTGCCTGGCTGCAGCGTCGACTCATAAAAATTCAATCAAATCAATTTATGTAAATTTAACGCGACGTTTCAAACAATAACAACGGGCAAGGATGAACTTGGCCAAGAGCTGGGAATGGTAGCGAAAGCGCATCAAAACTCCATTTTGGCAGCCGCAGGCACTGACTGCTGACTGCAGTCGGCAGACTGCATTGTTATTTAGTTTGAACAAATGAAATGAAAATTCTAAACGCCGTCCATATTAGATTTTCATTTTCAATTGGACAATTTCCGCGGCGCCTGCCACTGCTGGGCTGCTCATTGCGGATTCATAGTTTTCGACTCTTTTTCTTGCTGTGTGTGCTGGCTGGCTGCTGGCCAATTAATTTATGCATTACATTCCCACAAAATGCTTTTCAATTTGCATCCAATTTCGGAGATAGGCCTTGCCTGGCAAGTGATCACTCAGCCTGATTGATTGATTGACTCCCTCTACCAAGCTGACTAACTGACTGACTGACTGACTGACTGACTGCCCGCCCAATTAGTTTAGTTTAGCGATCAGGCGGAAGGCGGGGGCTCGGCTTTAAGTCCGCACAGGGGGCATCCCTGAGCGAGCTCCTAATCCGCAGTTCCAACCCCTCAACTTCCGGGCCATTCGCGAACTAATTGCGCGACCAACGACGCTCATTAAAGCCAATCAATATTCAAATTTCACGTGCCCGGGATCGTATTCCGGTCAGCGGTGTATATATGTATATATACACGATGGCCCCTCTGGCATTTTCACAGTTTAGTTTGTTAAGCTGGGAAGCTAGGTTGAGTTCGTTCCATTCCGTTCCGGACGAGGCACTCTGTAATTATGCATATGCATGTGACCCAAGTTTGTCGCAACTTAAACCCTTTTTAACCCCAATTCGATCGGGCAGGAAGGGGGGCTGTGACTGCGACTGGAAATTACACGTTTGCACGCAAGTCAACGGAAGTTGGTAGCAACGAGAACGGAGAACGGCGAACGGAGAACCAAGAACCTCTTGGAATTAAGTTGATTTCTGCGGTCCGGTTATGTTTATGGTTTATTTATTTGGCCGCTGCAATTTTGTGTCATGTTTTATGCACTTCCCCAGCCGTTTGCTCAAAAGGGGAGTTTGCTCATGTGGAGCGCTTTTAATGACACTAATTAGTGGCGGGGCTCGAGCCCGGCTCCGGCCTCTCATGTGACAGACGACGCACCGGCGATTGCCACCGATTGCAACCCCTAAAGTATCGGGTGCGGTGGCAATCACGGGGATTCCCCAACTGCCTGTATGCCAGCGTGTTTGTGTGTGTGTGTGTGTGGCAGAAATCCACCGGACAACAGCTGTGCCGCATCCCCCAAACCCCCGTAATTGGTAATTAATTTATTTTGCATAATTTTTCGCGCCTTTCTCTCTGGACACATTGCACATTATGCCGCTGACAGCGACGGCGCGCGCGCTCGTTCGTATTTACTTTTTTCGCGGGGGAGGCGGACGGCCGCCGCCGCGGAAAAGGTGTCAAAAAGTGCGAATTAAGTGCGAATAAACGTGCTGAGCGTGCAGCGATGGAGACAGCCGGAGACCACGCCCCCACTCAACCCTTAATACCCTTTCGGGGCCACACCCGCCCGCCTGCCGCACCTGTCTCGCATTGCGTAAATTTGCATCGAGTCACGAAAAATAAATGTAAATTTAATTTGCATGTGCAGAGCCGGAAAAATTGAAGGCGGCAAAGGCAGTTTTCGGGAGGCTGGAAAAATATTTATAATAAAATTATGCGAATAAAAATGCCAAAAGGGTAATGAGAGGGGGTTTTGGATGGGAAAGGGTGAAATGTGCGAGCGATTTCTGCATTTGTTTGCAATAATTGATTAAAAGAATGCACAAAACCGATTTGAGTGGGGTTTTGACTTATATATAATATATTTTTCGGATTAAGAACAGTTGAAGTTAGTGAAGAATTGCAATAGCAATAATTAGCCTTTAAAATAACAATAAGCAATTATTAGTTTTATTCTTTTTTTTTTTTTTAGATTAAAGACCAAGGAAAAAGTCAACAAAGTATTTCAAATTAAAGCAGGAAAGAAAGCTAACTTTGAGAGGTCGAAGTGAGTATACCCTTGAATGTTTGCAATTTGTTAAATTTTATACATCCCCAGGTGTTTAAAAACACTTAAAGATGTGCCTAAAAGTTTTAAATAATATTTTGTACATAGGTAACAATTTCAGTATACATTTGTTTTATACGATATAATATGTTGTAGCCGAATTTTTGAACACTTTTTATGAGTTTTAAAACCCCTAGTGATTTCTGGAGCCCACTCGAATATTTTGTGTATACAAACAAGAAATTCTTGTCAGTAAATTAATTATTTTAAAAGCAATAAGAAAGGGTAAGAAGGGTTACAGAAGGCACTTACGATAATTTTCGGTATTTTTCAGAGCGAGTTCGGGGCGAATGGCAAATGTATTTATTTATTATCTGAATAACCAAATTTTCCTTATGGGAGATCCTTTGTTAAAATAAGAAACATATTCGAAATGTTATGCTAGATCGACTCGGCTGTTAATGCTTTAACTGTACATGTCGGTTTAAGTGCGTTGCAAACTTCTCATTAAATAAAAAAATACCCCAAAATTTCATTAAAATAAGAAAATTAAAAATAATTTTGAGAAAACCCAAACGGTGACTCCCACAAACACACGACAACTAGCATCCAACTTCAGTTGGAGAATGTCCTTTGGCCATGCAAGGCTTCCCACTGTTTCACCCACACCCTAACTTCATTTTCCTTCCCCACCCTACACAACTTATGCAGAGCTACAACAAATTACCAGCAACAATGGCCAAGGTAGAGGCAGGAGAAAAACAAAAGGCCAAAGAAAAAGAAATGAAAAACATCAAGTACGCGACATGAAAACTAAAACAAAGCCAGAGCCAGCCGAAGAAAAAAAAGGAAAACAAAAAAAAAGTATAAATAACGAGAGGAAAAATTAAAATAAAATATAAAGAAAAACAAGAAAACAATCAAAATTCGTTTTTAATTTTTATGCCATAAAAATGCAAACGAAGACGACGAGGTCCGGCAGCAGCTGGTGGAGTGGCCAGGCACGAAACTGAGTCCAGGTGAGGCTGAGGCGCGCAGGTGGGCGGCGGCGGCGGCGGCTGTTCAGCATGGAAACATGTTGCGCAACAAGGCAAAAAGTCCTGCAACGGTTGGGACATGTTTTATGCCATTGTTTTTCCCGTGCTTTTTTTTTCTGTTGTTTTGTGGAAAGTTTCCTTGAAGCCAGTGTGGGAGAAGGGGATGGGTCCTTTCAAAGGACCGACCACCAACAATTAAATTCCCATTGCGAGTAATTGCGGACTCCCATTGTGGCTCCCACTCGAAACGCACTTAAACTGCCATAAATACCAATCAAAATCAAATGCACACACACACTGATTGCTGGCTGGGAGGCTGGGAAGGATATCTAGTGCGACACTTGGTCCTGCCATTGACAGCAATCGAACCTCGAGTGGCCTGTCCACTCCGGAAGCAAAACACAAACCGATGATGAAAATAAAACACCAGTTTGGGACTCCAGCTACTCCTTCTCTTTCATAAATAATGGGATCTGTTACTAATAAATATTTGTTGTATTTTTTTGTTGTATTATTTTGTAATTTTAATCCTGGCATTGACTAAACAACATTTAAAGTCTATCTTGTACTTTAAAAGCCAACAAGATAAGCTATAACTTATAATAAATAAGTATCTTGTTATAGATAAGTAACTTATTATAAATAAGAAACTTATTATAATATACTATATATTATAATTTCATATTCGATTATGTAAGTCATTTGTTAATTAACTTTGTGGAGAGTGTACAGATTGGTTTATTAGCGACTTCCATCTGTATCTCTTAATCTGGGATATAATCTGGGGCATAATGGGTTAATGTCTTTAAAATCCATTCAAAAAGTTTTAAAAAGTATCAAAAAATGTACCAAAATTTCCTGTAATACAATAATAATATTATTTTTTAGCGATGAAACATTATAAGCATAGTTTTAAAGACCTTTTTAATATCTTTTAAAGCTGCTAGTGGTTTTTTGTAGCACAAATTGCATAGCATAAATATAAAGACTTTGTATCTTTGAATCTATTTTAGGCACTGGCATTGACTAAGGATCTATGAGAGCACAACTGATATTTAAAAAACTAAAAACATAAGTATGGACTTATAATACTTAAGTATTAACACAACTAGGGTTTTAAGACCCCTTTCAAAAGTGTCTAACAGTATTTAATACAATTTTTTAGGTACCACTTTAGGATTGTCTTATTTTTGCAGCATAGTTTTGAGCACCTTCTTTCTGTAGCACAAATTAAATAGCTCCAATCTGAAGAGTTACGATTGTTAATATTTACTAAGAAGGCCATAGTCTGGACTAAGAACTATCAAGATAAAACCATATAAAGCTGAGCCGTAAATCATTTCAAAGTTGAAGGACCTACAGGAATATCTATTGTCGCACAGTTTTCCGATGACCGCTCTCGGAGCCGGTTCCATTTCCAAATCCACCAATCCAAGTCTGAATCCCAAGTGCCATTGAGGACCCCATCGGTTTGTTGTTTGGTCCTTCGATTCGAGAACAAATGCTGCCACATGCAGTGCCCCATCAGCTCTCCAGCTCTCCATCCCCAGAAGCAAGTTAAGTTCACGCCCCGTATCCACCAATCCCGGAATTTCCCCAATCCCTGAAAATCATCGACCCCGCATTGCTTGCTTGTTTTTGATTTATGCGACTTGCTCTCTGTTGTTCCTTCGCCAATTGTTCTTGTGTTATTATTGCTGTTACTGTTGTTGGTGCTATTGTTATTGTTTTTGCTACAGTTATTTGTTGTTGTTACGGTGTTTATCGTGGTGGCAACATATGGAGGCGGCGGCAGTACATGTAGTTATTGTTGCCGTTATTTGTTAATCTATTTGTACGCATTTGATGCCGCCAGCAGCTACATCTTCAACTTGTTCTTCTTGCCACCAAGTGCTAAGTGAGATTTATGCCGGGGAATCACCATCAACCGTCGCCATCACCCTTCGCAGCATCCCCTCTCCACACTCCCACTTTTTTTTTGGTGACCCGTCAGCGACACATTGTGCTTTTATTTTGATTTGTTACTGACATTCGTTTTAGGAGGGCGTGCAACTAAGCCAAAAAAAAGGAATACACATGAAGAAATTCGGTTTAGTTTCACAAAAAACACTCTAAGAGATGAGGAATATAAGAAATTGCTTTTAGGAAATAAGACCTTAAGCTTCAGAAACTACAAAATATCGATATATCGATAGTTTATCGATCTTTGCCACGGGAATCTGTTCGCAAACATTAAAATCGATTTATACTCATTTTAGCGTCACGATAAATGTACGATAAATCGATTTTCTGCTTGATATATCGCACCAATATAACCGGAAAAAGAAACAAATTAAATAAATACCATTTCATGATAATATCGATATTTTTCGATACCTGAAACTTCGATACATGAAAGTTAACAATATATTCGATATGACGCGTTATCAAATCGGAGTTTTTCTTTCGATTAATACTTCAAACTGTAAGTAAAAATATTTCAAAAATCGATTTATGAAAGTTAAAGAACCTTTTTTTGAATATTTTTCGATAAGATTGATATTTAAACAATAAAAGTAATATTTTTGATAAGTAAAGAGTCGATATGTCGAAAGTTAACGATATTTTTGATAAGCTATTGAACACGATTTCAAATTTGACTTTTAGTCTAGATATACAATAAGTATGTACTCCAAACTATAGGTAAAAGTAGACTGCTTCTTTGCTAACTTGATAGACATTAATCGAAATGCGATACATATCAATATTTTTTGTCGAGCTTGTTTAGACAGTTTGTTTCGCCTTCACCACGAAAGCTTTTCTTCAGTAAACTTCGCTACCATCCAAGTCCACATTTGCTATTCAACTATTTACATTCTAGAAAGGCTTAAGCTGGTCTTTATTTTGTTCTGTGTAACTGCTTGGTTAATGCCAACGATGTACGACACAGCAGCGGAATTTTTATTAAGTTGTTTTATGCCTTGTGTCGTTTTGTTGTCGTTCGCTGTTATTTCTTTCTGCTTAAACAATTACGACAAATTGCGCTTTTATGGACTGAGGAGCATCCAACAGAGGGGCTGGAGTTGGAGTAGTAGTTGTAGTCGGAGTTGGAGTTAAAGTTGGAGGATGGCGACACGCACACGTCATGTGCAAAGCCCACAGCGCTAATATCCGATCCGATCCGATGCGATCCGATCTGGGGCTCTCCAAAGTGAACTCAGCACTCCACTCCACTCCACTCCAGTCGACTCTGGGTGCAGTCGTTAGAGGCAGCTTCAAATAGAGCTTAATTGCCTCACAATGCCAAATGCAGTTTGCAGTTGCAACTGCCGCATCTGCTGCAAATGTTGCTGCAGTTGCAAGCTGCCATGAAGCGGCGTTAATTAGGTGAAAGCATCCGCCAGATCGGGTCACAGCGGTCCAAAAAGACGGTCCAGAGAACGGCTGGGAAAACTTCACGAGTTTCGAGATTAGAGAGCCAGAGATAATCCCCGATAAATTCGTATTCGAACTGGAATGAGTGGTTAAGTGATCAAGTTCACCAAAAGGTAATATCCGATTCTGGTAGACCTGTAAGGGCTACCAGTCGGTCGGCCCACACCTGCAGCAGATCATCTCCTGCCGAGAGGCCATCCTACCATCGCATCCTCATCTGACAATTTCAATTAGACTTTAACACTCCGCTCCCAGTCCCAGTCCCAGTTCGAGGCCGAGTCCCAGTCCCAGTCCCAGTCCCAGACTCAGTCCGAATCCGAGTCCGCGGTGCTGTCCCAGCGATGGCTCTCTTGCTGCCGGCTCTCAAGTGGCTGGCAATTACGTTCAATTAAGTTGGCCATGTTGGTAACGGATGCGGCTGCCGCAGTTGGAGCCACAGTTGCAGTTGGCCAAATGCGTGGCGGTTGTAATTAAACGATGGATGTTGCTCGGCTCGCTCTCCGTTCGTTCGACTGAGTTAACTGCCGGCATGCCACCTAATCATAAATGATACCAAAAGGAAATGCTCCTCAAGGCAGCCCCACGATCAGCACCTGCTGCTGCTGCTGCTTCTGCTTTTGCTCCTTCACTAATTACATTGATTCTTAGACCATTGCAATGGGGCTGCACTGCGCCAAATAATCGGGTTTTCTGCTTCTGGTGAGTTTTCCAGCCAGAGATTTCCCGATTTCATATATCAGGTTAAGGCTAAGTTTTGGTTTACGCAGCTTATTATTATATTGCCTTTATGTAAAGGTATACTTCAAAGAAACGCCATTACCTTGTCAACAGAATTTTATATTATTGTGTTCTAGGAATGTATATCGAGGGGAAAAGTCCTATATTATACATTCATATATTCCTATATTATACTTATCGGAAACTTTGATAAATCGAATTTTTAAATATAGAAAAACATCGCATTTAATTTTATCTGATTAAAATGTTTGAAAAATGCCTGAAAAATAATTCACAAAAATATTGCGCTCAATGGTAAGTCGAAAAAATAGTACCCCTAGATATATATATAGATATAGATATAGATAGATTAAAATATCGCAATATCAATGTCGACAATATCTAAAATATCAGAAACAAGTTATTTAATTAATTTAAATTTAATTTCCGATTATATTGGCTCCGATATATCAAAAAGAGTATAGATTCTTCGCTATTCTTGTTAATGATGCATTTAAATAGTGACTTTCCTATCGGCAAATATCGATATTTTCTGGCAGAAAACGTAAGTCATTTGTATTCCAGTTTGGGAATTGGAAGCCCACTTTATTTTCCTCTGTGCATCTGTATCTGTGCCCGTGACTATTCACATGCCTCAGTTGCATTCGGAATTGCAGAGCGGCTGAGCTGCAGAGCCCGACCAGCGTCAACGTCAACGTCAACTTAATTAATTGTGCGTCCGGCCGCACTCCCGTTGCCCTCCACTCCACTCCCCTTACCTCACCCCCTTCTCCATTCACCGGCAGCTATAGCTGCTTGCCATTCAAAGTTGGTGACCAACACAACAACTCGTTTCTCCTCGCGACTCAGTCCAATCCGATCCGATTCGTTTCGTTTCGATTCAATTCGATCCGTTCCGATCCGTTTCGATACGAGAGCGATTCGAGACTTAACGTCTGATTCCGATTCTGATCGCAGCAATTTCTATTTGCGAGCAAATTGCTAATTTTGTGGAAAACACATTAATTAGCGCAAAATCAGCGAGCCAAGTTGAGTTCGAGTTATTTGTTTTATTTGCAGTTGCAATCCAAGAATGTCGACGTTCGATCGTTAGCCATTTAGCAGGCTCAATGAGTTTGTAGAGAGAGAGTGGCTCTATAACTGACGATTGGGTTAAGAATCCATAAAATAATTATAAGCCATCCGGCTTAGCACATTACAAAATGTATTATAGGTTAGGAGTCTAAGCAGTGGTGCCCACGGCCCAGACTCACGAGCAAACGCACAAAATTCAAGCAATTTCAGTACAGTTACATTGTAGTTTTGTGGGTTAATCTAGACTTACTGGAGTTAAGCAGCTGTATGCTAGTTTTTATGATATATTAAAGAAGTTTCTTTCTTCTTTTTACAGCTTCGTTGACTGCCACAACTTCCACATGAATAACATGGATAATTAAATTTGTAACCATCGAAATGTATTTATTTATTAATACTTCTCCTACTCATTGAAGTGCCACATAAGTGTAGCTGCTGATTAACTTCTTCGCACTGATTTTCCACTCCCCAAAATGGCCATTAATTAATCAGGCAAAATAACGGAGAGCCAATCAATCGGAGAGCGATGGATATTTATTAAGCCTCGCCGCTATTGTTGTTGGCCAACTGTGTCAATTGCTGTTTGATCAACACTCGGACGGGCGACCGGTCGAGTGGCTGTCCGGACGACGGATGATAATAATTGACGATTTAATTTGCTTGTTTGAAGACGCAGATAAAGAGCGGCCAGCGACCAGCGACCACTTGACCACACACGGAAAAACGAGATAAAGATAAAAGGAGGGAGGCCCCAAATGCTTGCATTACAGCATTACAGTTAATTACATTTCGCATCGAATCGAAAATTACAGACACATTAAATAACGGTTAACTGGCCCAGGAGGAGGCATCATCTCGGCAGCAGCGTCATCATTGCCCATCATCTCCCATCTCCATTCGCCATTCGCCATTTGGCATCTACAGGATGCGATGCATGCCGCATACTCGCATACTCGCATCCTCGACGGCGGCAACGGAGCAAACATCTCTCGGCATTCTGCGATGTCATTAATAACAGGGCACATCCACGTCCACTGACCACAACAATGCAGCCCCGGGGCCGGAGCGAGATGGCGGCTGGCAAGGAAAAGACATATTTACATAAGGGATTTTCTGCGGTGCCGCCTCACAGCCAAGAGCCATTCCAAGCATGGGCGAACTTTAAATGCTCTAACATTAGGGATGGTCAAAGATATCGGTATATCGATACAATATCGGAATTTAACGCGTGATTCATCGTTGTAGACATATGTGCGATAAATCCATATAGAAAGGAGAAGAATATCGATACTACATATATCGGAATTTGACGCCAAAGATGATTCACAAACGATCATTAATCGTTGCTATTTGTGTGCGATAAATCCATATAGACAAGCAATTAACGTACAATAAATGTGTCTGTGATATTTTTTGAGAATATCGACATTTAAACATTAAATGCGATATTTTTTGATATTTAAACTGTTGCTACATTAATGTTTACGATTATCATACTTTTCCTCTGGATATATTTTCCTACCTACTAACAGTATAAATTTATAAATGTTACACAAAAGGTCCCTAAGATACTGAAACTCCAAAAAATATGAACAAGTTTTACGAGAAACACAATGAGAAACAACTATAAGAATTTAGGTATAAAACAAAATGTAAGCCTTAATCTTTTCTAGGTAAATTCAGTGCTTATTAAGTTAGCAATTAAAATATATATGATATAATCTATATATATATATAAAACAATTTCGAAACTTGACTTTTATTTCCCCCTTTACTTTTTTGGCAGTGCACGGTCGCCACACACTGACTTCTCCTTACACATCCTGTCCCATAGCCACATTTCTCCTTCCACATAGCTGAGCACGAACCGTTTTATCAGCACGTTTACACCGTATTTACTTCATTTTAATAAAATTTCATGTGATTTTAAACGTTGACGATGTCTGTCGATGTCTGCGAATGAAAAGCGCAGCATCCACGTGAAGCTACGTGTGTGTGTGTGTGTAAAGTGTGTTTGTGTGCGTCTCCATATGCGTGTATGGTGTGTGGGTTAAAAATGCACAATTGCTCATTCGAATGGAAATTATTTACACATTGGACACTGATTTACTTGATGGCAATGCAGAAACAACAACGCTGCCAATGTCAGCCACTTCGGTGTGTATGTGTGTGCGGGTCCGAACATGAGCGTCCTTGAAAGGGGGAGAAATCGGGAGTGGAAATAGGCCTAGCACCTGTTCTCGCATCGTAGGTGCACAATTGGAATTTGTATCCATATAATAAGGTAGTTATGGAATTCCTTAAGTAATCGCTTCCTAAATTTATCGAAAATATATTAGAGATTTTCAACAAATCGATATAATCGATTATATTTTAAAGCAAGCATTATCTACAACTAAAAACTAATAGTGTAATAACTAATCCAAAAATATATAGATCTTCGGCTTCAAATATACTGATGACAACTTCGAGGAACCGAATCGGTGTATCGATATTTGGTGCAACAATATATTTATAGCATGTGCGATAAATCGATAATCTATTTAATTTATGGGACCAATATAATCGGAGAAAGAGTAAAAGCGTTGCAAATTTCAATATAGACAAGTTTACCACGTTGAAAACTACAATTTTCAAGAGTATCGATTTTTATTCTCTAAAAATATATCGAAGTCATCGAAGTTAAGAATAATAATATTAATATGGTTCATCTTTGAAGATATCAACGAATAGCAGCTGTTGCTTTTGTTTGATCACAGAAAATACGATATAGTAATCCGATTATTACCGAGCTATTCAATAGGTTCCCCCCAGTGAAATGTCCTTTCGACGACCCTGTCTTGCGTGTGTGTGCAAGAGCGGGTTTATGTCGGTTTATTAATATCCTTTCTGCTTGGTTATGTTTTATATGAAATTACTCAAGTGCAACCGACTGTGTTTACGCCGGGCTTTCTGTTATTGTTTTTATGTTTTTTACTTTTTATTTCTCGGCTCCTTCTCCATTTGATTAATTTTTTGTTGCATTTCTTTTTTATTCAAATTTTGTGTGTTGTGTGTGTGTTTTCCGCATTTTTCGTGGGCACTTTTTCTGCTCGTGCTTTATTGTTGTTTTTAATTATCATATGCACACGAATTGCCAGTGTGTACCACAGATGTGTTTTATGTGCCGCCATCGTTGTTGTTCATTTAATTTTGCAATTATTTGCAATGACGTTTAATCGAAATTTGAATATTATTTATTTGAGCATGAAAAATATGCCAACAGCAGCAGCAGCGGCACCAGCTGTTCGGCAACAGTGTCCTGCTAGGCGTCTCTGTTAATATCTGACCCCTGACCTCTCATTAATCGCTGCGATCGGAAGGCATAAACATATTACACTACAACGTCTGTGGAGGGTAAATCAAAATTCAAACAAAATTCTCAAACGATGTCGCCTCTAATTGCGTTGAATACAAATTAAGTGTTTAGATTACCGATAATTAATGAATGAACAAACGCGATTTGCAGGCTAAGCAAGCAGGCAATAATAATAAAAAAAGAAAAGAAAACAACACAAAAACAGATTGCTAAACAATCAACAAAACGGCTGAGACGACAACAAAATGACAATTAATTGAATATTATTTTTTGAAATTAACATTCAAATATCACGACACGTTATGGCAAGACCATCCGACATAGACGACTCAACGCCGGCGCTACTCGGTGGATCCACAAAAAAAAAAAAATAAAAAAATTAACTACTAGTAGTTGAGATCTCTGATCTCAAATTCTATATATATTTAATACTGGAAATCCACTTCGAAACTTCCCATAAAAGATGTCGTCGCGTCAGTATTTAGTAATCCTCAGCATCGCCGGTTATCACAATAGCTTGACTCTCATAACATTTACTGTCGACGGCGGCATTCACCGGCAATTCAATTCAATAGCCAGCCACAAAAAAGCCAAACGAAATAAATAAATAATTGGCAATAAAAATACAATTTGCACGATCATATAAGATTTTGTCATGTAATTGGCTAACTAACTAACCGAGCGAATGAATGAATGAATGCCACACGAATTGATGTGGTGCTGGGTGAAACACCGAAGCTTTAGATACTCTTAACAAAAATATTCCTTTGGGAGAATTTTATAGAGCTCTCTAGCTTATAAAAGATGAAAATCTATCCTAAAGTTGATCAAAATGTAACGAATTTTCTATTACTTTAGGGTTTTCCGTTATAAAAATAATCATTAATAAAAGGAAACTTTATGATTACAAAGTTAGGGATTGCAAAAGGTGTTCTTATTTTAAATTTTTTATGTTTATATAGTGGAGATTACTAGAGTTTTCGAAATCCCTTATTAAATAAATATTAATAAAGAATGCAATAATTTGTTTGAGGAACTCAATTTCCCTGTAAATTCTGATATTCTGACATTCTGATATAACATATAACATTTCCTTTTCACAGGAATTTCATAGCCCTAATGATTTCTGTAGCACCTTCAATGTAGATAATATACTTCTTTGAATACATTAACCTTTTATTAAGTTCTAACATTATAATTTTGTAATTATTGAAACAGCTCAAAATTAAGATAGAAAACTAATAAGATTAATCAGCTTCCTGGGTCTGATATTCACGGATATTATCCACATTTCCTGTCCCTGAATTACTTCCTAAGGGTATTTGAAAAACTTGAATTGTTGCCGCAACATGTTGCCTATGATTTTAATTAGTTGCTATTGCCGCTGCTTTCCGTTAATTAAATTTGATTTTCGCTGCCCGCTTCATTCCCCTCTGTGTCTATCGCTCCCCCGGCCTGGCCTCTATTTCGCTGCGGCATCCATCTTCGCGCTTAATTTGCTGCCTTTATGCTTTTGTTCTGATCTGTGCGAACGGCGGGCAGCAGGCAGCGAGCAGCGAGCAGCGGCCAGCGGCAGCGTTCGCTTAATTGGCTGCCAATTTATTTTATTTGCGCAAAATTGCAGTCGACCCGCGCGAGAGGCAGCAACAAAAAAAAAAAAAAAATGCCAAAAGCCAGCCGCACCAGCAACATGTTGCGCTCCCACACGCAGTCAGCGGCAAATGTGAAGGCACTGCGAGAAAACAAGCCTGTGATTCAGTTTTGCTTTGTTTGTATTCAGAAATCGAAGCGAGACATCGGAAGTCAACCATTTTACATGTAAATAATAAACATATTTACCTAAAAATAAATTAATTAGCTAATATTAATAAAAATAATATCTAATAATCTATTTATAACCATAAAATAATATATATTTTTGAGGAAGATCAAGAAGAACCTACAACGCTTTGATCTAAAAGTCTAACATAAAAGAAATACAAAAATTCGAAAATAAAAACAAAACTTATTATATATATTATTATATATATAATATAATGTAGACTATTAGACCAATTCGACCAGGATTACTAATCTACCTTACAATATATATTTAAATGAGAATCGGTGCTTTTTATATTGTTTTTTCTTGGCATTTCCCTTCTACACATTTTACATCATTTATTTTAAAATGTTTTCTCCATGTTTTTAAGGCAACCGCTATAATTCATATAAAGATTAAAAATTACTCCATCTAAGTCCCTACCCACCCTAAGTCTTGCTTATTTTACTACTATGCAAGCAAAATTCTAAACAAAAACGAATTATTTTCTAATAAAAGGTTCACTATTTCATATTTGCTAAAAACATTCTGCAATGTAGTTTAGTTTATAATCAGCATCTTTATATAATAAAGTAAGAAAGCTGAAACCACAATCCAGAGTTCCAGAAATAGGAATATAATATCGTTATATCTTAACTAATATCATAACTCCTAAATCCCTATATTAATATTAATTCTTTCCCTCATTTGAGGCCCTCGAAATTTCTCCAAGTGCCCTTGGTGGCTGCTCTGCCGCAGCTCTGCCAATTAATACGCCGTTCTAATTTTTATGACATTATTAAGGAGGCATCGCATCGCAGCGCATCGCATTGGATCGCCGAGTGGCCATGATATGTCCGACTTCGACTCCAACTGCGACATCTTCGTTGCCTTTTATGTGCAGTTTATGGAACTTAATTGTTGCAAGTGGCCGCGCGCAACGGCACTCAGCATGTTGCTAGGCGAGGGCCGCCACTGAAGTTCAAGGCCTTGCCCCCGGGCTCCTCTTGGCTCCTCAACAGCTTCAACTAACTGACAACCGGCAACATGTTGCTCCCATTTATGTGTGAAGTCGCTCTCTGCCGCACACATGCCCCACAGTTTGCTTCATCTCCATCTCCATCTCCAATTGCAGTTGCTGTTGCAGCTCCTTCTCCGGCTTCATCTTCTGCAGTCTGCATTCCTTGGCAGCTTCATTAACTCTGTTTGTTGTTGTTGCCACTGTGTTGCCCTTTTTGCCACATGTCTTTTGTTGTGTTTTTGCTACTGTACCACACAGTAGCACCACAATTTAACCATCCAACCACTGCACTGCTGCTTCGGCTCCAAAGGGGACTTTCAATTTTTTTCTTTTTTTTTTCTCCTGTTTTTTTTTATTTATTCTTTGCTTCCTCGTTGCGGCCACTTGTTGCTGCTGTTTTTACTAATAATTGGCTTCAATGAGTTCCATAATTGTTTTGCTTTTCGACTTTTAATGATGTCGTCGTCGTCGTCTCCATGGATACACCGAAGAAAAAACCCGAAAGGTCTTCTTGCTTGTGCAATTCCAAAGAGGATTGAGTACCAGGAATATATTTATCAAAATCGATACGCATCTTATTCATTATATTGCCTGGTAATCTATGTATATTTTGTGCCTGTTTTTTGCGGTGTAATCATCATTTTTGCAGCCTTGTCATTGTCCAAGGCAACGTAGGGTGGGGATCGCCAATAGTTTGCTAATGAGAAGTTGCAGCTGAAATTGGCCCCGGGGTCCAGAGATGAAATCGGGTCAGAGATGCGGGATTGCATCCAATTCGAGGATTCTCTTCCTCCGCGCATGATCGATAACTGACTGACTGGTGAACTCTTCCTCAACTCCAGGATTCGCCGCTGGCAACATGTTGCTGCTGCTGTTTCTGCTGTTGCTTTTTCTGTTGCTGTTGCTGCTTCTGCTTTTGCTGCTCCTCATGTTGCTTATTTTGTACAAGCAATTAAATGCCTGCTGCTTGCTGCTGCTGCTGCTGCCCCTCACATCGCATCGCCTGCCGCGTTTTGTGGCGTGTTAATTAACTCAATTACGATTGCTCGTCGACGGCCGAGGGAGCGTTGCTGGCTGCCTGCACTTTTTGATAATTATAATATTTATAGCTAGCGCGCAGCGCGGCGGACAGGCAGCTCCTTTGCCAGCCAACAGAAGGAAATTTCCTCCTTCTGGAAAAACTCTAATTAAAGCAGCGGCGGCAACTACAAGTGTGGCCATTTAATTTTATGACATTATCATGTGCAGTTATGTACGCCAGAATCGTGTATATATATAATATATAATCGCGTTGCGTGTTGCTGCAGTTGCAGTTGCCCATTGTAATTGCAGTTGGCGTGGCGGGCAGGTACTTGCAACACTTGCTACTTGCAACCCCTTGTCCCAGTAAATTTTTATGTAACTTGGGGGTGTGTGTGCTTGTGAAAATGCAAAGAAGTCACCCCATATATGTATGTATATCCACACTAAACTGACTGATTTAATTACTAAAGTTTGCTTTCCAGCATAATTTTAGAGCAACATCATGTGGAAATCCCTGAAACCGTCTAAAATAAAAGCTATGCCCCCAAAGACACCCCTGTGTCTCTCGAATATGTCATTCACAATACGTTCCGACTCATCAACGTCACGGGCACTACTGCCTCCGTTTTGCCTCCGAATCTGGCCCCGTTCCTGTCTCAAGCGACGCTTTAAGTTGTCATGTTTTGGACAGTTTGTTTGCTAAATTGTTTTGTAACATGATTTAGACATATTATGTGTGCGCTACTGCTGCTGCTGCTGCTTGCTGCTGCTTCTGGCTCGTCCTCATCCTGTTCTTCCTCCCCTTGCCTCATTGCCCATTCAACATGCAACGCCACATGTTGAACCATTTGTGAGCGAAATGTAAAATCCATTTGTTAGTGGGGATTTACATAGTTAGTTTGCATAGCTTTGTGGAGCGAGCGATGGTATCTCGTTGTGGTATCTAATTTAATACCTTCACTTCTGACACTTTGATAAATACTGTCAGTTTTAATTTCTTATTTACGGGCCTCGCCTCGCCTGATGCTTATAACTAAGTGGTTTAATCTGTATGATTAACGCCCATGGTGGAAAAATAATTTGTAATGTTACCTAGTCCTAGCATAGAGCTCGTTCTTTTTGATAACTTCTGGGCATTTAAGTTGAAATTTGTTGCGTGTTACCTGCTTGTACATAAGGTTTAAATCATATATTTTTTGGGTTCTGCTTTTGGGAATAAGCGGAGAGAAAGTTAAAATATCAGTACTTTCTCGGAAATCTGGAGAAATTTGGACAGAACAGTATCTTAGTATATCTTAGTCAGTAAGTACAAAAAACTCTCTCATTCGCTACCGTTTTCTTTTTCTCCCCTTTCTTTTAATTCCGCTAATTTGCAAAGGAGAGAACAAAATTCTAAGCTCTCTCAGATTGAGCTATAAAACCATTATCGTTCGCTACAGTTTTATTTCCTGTAATTCTTTCTCTCTTTTAATTCTACTAATTTTTAAGAGAAATAATTCAAAATAAACTCAGAGCGTAGCTATAAAAAAACTCTCTCGTTCGCTACTGTTTTCTTTTTCTTTTCTCCCTTTTAATTTCGCTCATTTGTAATTTGAGAGAACAAAATCCAAAAGCTTTCACAGAGCATAGCTATAATAAACTCTCTCGATTCCTAACGTTTTCTTTTCTCTCTCTTTTAATTGTGCTTATTTTTTAAAAGAGAGAAAGAATTGAAAACTAACTCAGAGCGTAATTAAAAAAAATCTCTCTCGGTTGGAACTCGGCAGATCTTGTTACTGCTATGCTTGTACATTGCAGGCAATTCCGTGGAAAAAATAGCTTCAAAGAGGTAGTAAACAGAGGCGAACCCTGAGAGCTCTGATTACTACAGTTTTGAGCATTACTGATATCCCAGGAATATTTAGATAAGTTTAATTTGTAAGACATTTTTTTATTATATGCTATACTTCATCATCCCACTAAGTTACTCGTTTGCATTGGTTCTGATCTTTATAGATTTCACTTATAAACATCTTTATTGTTTTTTCTTTCCTCTATTTTGATTAATCCTTTAACTAGAAACTCCTGCTGTGTTGCAACTAGCACGGATACCGCCAACTGTATGCCCCATAATTCCAACTGCAACAGTTAGAGAGACTTGCCAATCAATTTGCATGGCAATCTAACTATGGGATGTTGCAAACTGCCAGTTGATTGTGGGTCACCGAACAGATGACAGACTCTTTGGGGCGAAGGGGGCTTCCTTTCTGATCTCTCTCGCAGTCTCCCTCCCTGGTAATCCAATTGCCGGCACGGGTCCAAAGTCATTTCCTCCACAAATTCGCAGCGACTTCCGCTGACGACAGCAACAACATGGCAAGCGGCGGCAAAAGCGGCAACAGCGGCAACAACAGCGGCAATTGCTAATTTGCTATGCAGGCTGCCAGGCGGCAGGCAGCACCTTGCCCCCCGCCTCGCAGATTTCTTCAGCCGCCCATTTTTCTTTTCTTTTCTTTTTGTTTGTTTCTTCAGTCGTCGTCGTCGTCGTCTGCTTGACATTTTCGTTTGTTGCACTGCCAAATGCGAAAAAGTGGCAATTAATTTTGTCAGTGTTGCATTTAATGGACCTGCCTCTTGCAGCGGGAGGGCCGGGCCGAGTGCCCTCTCATTGTGTGTGTTCAATACATTTAATTAATTTTAATTGAAATTATCAGCAGGCCGAGCCGCCACACTTTGCCAGAATCAAAACAGAAAATATATAAAAAAAAAGCACACACAACAATGGGAACACAAAGCAAAGGCACTCCGCTTATCACGGAAATTTATTGCAAGCAATGTAGCGCTGGCTAGTGACATACAATAATAAAAAAAAAAAAGCAAACAAAACTCATGGTGGAAATCTAATAAAGCCATAAAAAATCACGAAATAGCAAGCAGCTCTCCAGGGAGTCAGTGGAATGCCTGCCACAGATTATTCGCTGAAGCCAGAAGGAGTAACGCCCCGGAAAAGCAACTCTCTCTCTCTCTCTTTTTATAACGTTGCTAATGAAGCACTTCCTACCGATTTGTCCCACTGTAATGAATGCGTAGAACAGGTGGCATTAAAAAACAAAGCGGCGGCGGCAGCGAACTGGTTAAAACTCTGTTAAGACCCCCCACTTTTAGCGGCGACAAAACGTTCATAATTTGCGGCTTAATTGGCCTTAAAATATGCGCAAGCCTTTGGCCTTCAGCCGCTTCATTTGCTTTGGGCCTGATTAGGAGCTCGTTGCCGCAATTACCACTATTCCCGCTGACATTTTATGGTGGTACTGCCTTGCCCCTTCCACTTGGGCGGCTTTGGGTTGAAGAGAGAACTTACCTGCAAAGAAAAACAAGAAGAATTTCGTATGAGTGGGGGCGTTACTAATCTTATCTTTATGCAAATGCTTGGGCGAGACAGTGGGGAAATGTTTGGCGCAATGTTAACTCTTGTCCGACACATCTTTGACACATCCATCAACAGCAGCGAGGTGGCACTCGGCCAACAGTCATTCATTCATTCGTTCACTCACTCACTCACTCACTCTGGCCCACAATCAATCAATCAGTGGCATGAAAACAAAAAATAAGAAAAATAAAACAAAAATCTTCTTGGCAATTATCTCAAAGTCAGCGAGCGGTCTAAAAATAGCCAAGAATTATTAAATTTAAAGCAACTACAGGCAGCAACAACAAAATGGAACGCTCTTCGGGCTCTGTGTAATTAAAAATAAGTTTCTGTTGACCGAAATAAATTCTAAAATCGAAACAAACTTGCCCCTCCTTTCTGCCTCTTGCTCTGTCGCTCTGCCCCAGCTAATTGGCATGCTGCTGACACATGTATGTGTGTTTGCCACCCCACGCACACCGATCACACTCAACTCCCCTTCCCCCTGAGTGTGTGTGTGTGTTTCCTAGCCTAATTGCTTGGCGTTTTGCGTTTGCGCGCCGTCGTCGTCGTCGGCATCGTCATCGTAATCGTGTTCATTGCCTCAAATCGCTCGAATTGCCATTTTAATTGGTTTCTCAATTATTTGCGCTGCCGCGCGGCAAGAGAGGGCACCGTTTTATACCCTAACTCTGACTAAGAAGTCCATTACCTAGGGGGGGTTTTAGAGAAAATCTTGCAACTATTTTAAAAGTAAGCGTAAATGTGTCTGTGAAAGTTTCTCAATGAGTTTAATTAATTCAGTTTACTAATATTATTTAAATAAAGTATAACATACCACTTCAGATCCTAAAAATCATAATATAAATAGTAGTATCTAAGCTAGAACAGTGTTGCCCAAAGAACGGAAGAAGAAAAAGAGCCCCAGCACGTAAGATGGCAGATTTTCTCTGCCCGGCCTCTGTAGGCCCACGCACAGCATGTTTAGGCTCTATAAAACGCACCAGTGCAGCCAAATTGTAATTTTGTGGCTAAAACTAGTCACCTTTAAAGTTAAATAGCTGTTTTTTGGGCATAGCTATATTTAAAGCTATAATAAAAAAATCATTTCACACTGAAATAGCTATTTTTAGGCATAGCTTTTCTTAAAGCTTTAGTACAAGAATCACTTTTAGAGTTAAATAGCTATTTTCTAGAAATTTAAAGCTATAATAAAATCATAATAAACATTTTTTAGCTTTATTACAATAATACATATCAATGTTGGCTATTTTTTTTACTCATATCTAGCAACTTTCTTCTATATTCATATTTGATTAATTCATGTCAATATATTTTTTGATCCCTAAACTTTTAATATTTATATTTATATTACTACTTATTTTTAGTCAAATTAATTAAATTAAAGTGCATTTACACTTCCACACTACCCTGCCATTTGCACTACCCCCGATTTTTTGGGTTTAACGATTTGAAAAATTGTTTTTAATTAATAATCAAATGTATATTGTGGCTACCCGTCGTTGTTGCCATTATGCAAGCCAAGTCGACGCATTTACATTTTATGCCCAGCTTTTTTTAATGCTTCTATGTGCCTTTTAATTTTTAATGATTATTAATAAATCAATTGAAGCAAAAGCAGAAGCAGAGGCAAAAGCCAAAGCAGGCAGCGCCGAAGAGGCGAAGCTCAGGCAGCGGAATTATAATTATAAAACAAATGCAAAGCAAATAGAAACGGCGAATAAATCACAGCAACAACAACAGCGAGTCGTGATTGTCAAGAAAATTGAAATCTCAACTAATTAGTTTGTTATTCTATTTAAATTGAACGGCAGCTCAAGGGGGATCGGATCGGAGCGGAGAGTAAGTGTGTGAGGTTGAGGTTGAGCAGATGGGGAAGAGCTGAGGCCGAGGCTGAAAGAAAGCACAAATCGGAATCGAAATCAACGTCTATGGAAATGCAAATATAAATCGCGCCCATATAAAATACAAAATAAATATTGCATGGTGGCAATGAGTAAACAAACAATAACGAAGGCAATTCAATCATTTATTTAATTGTGCGCCGCTCTGCGCTTTAATTGCATTGCCACTAACAGCGAACAACAAATAGTATTAATTAACAATTAATGCACTCGATTCCGTTGCTGCAGTTGCAGTCGCGTGAACAGAATTCCAAGGGAGAGGAAAATTAAAGGAAAGCCAAATGAAAACAAGCTGCCGCCGAAGCACCAGCTACACAGCTAAAGAAAGCAGCCAAGAAAAAGGCATTAATTAAAAAATATATTAAAGTCTACCAAGCAGCGGCAAAAACAGCGGCGACTGCATCAAATTTAATTAAAATATATTTTAAAAGCGATCTGCACACACAGACACATTCACTCTGTGTTGAATCATTAATTAGAGAAATAATAACAACAAAAGATCAAGATCCCTAGGTACAACGCGGCGTATGCGCAATGTGCGTAAGAAGCATCTGCTGTGAAAAAATAACACCTGATATGCCCAATCAATTTGGTGTTATTACTGCTTTAAGGGATATTCTTTTGTTTACATTTAGAGATCCCCGATCTCTGCCTAACATCCAGTTATATAAGGTGGGTTTGTTAATAATCCGAGCAATTCCCTCCAACACTTTACTTTTACCACACATTTTCCTTCTTGTCAAGCGAAAGTTGTTCACACAATTTAATGGTTAATAAAGAATCCAAAACGGAAATTATAAACTGAAGGAAACCACACCAATAAAGTGAAAGATATAGGAGTTAATGGGAACGAATCGACATATATCCCATTTTATTGCTAAAGTTTCCCTGGGGTGTGGCTGTGTTCGGAAAGCACAAGCTGCGCAGCTGTGTGTGTGGAGAGCATTCACATTTATTTCACTTGCAATGCTAATTAGAGCCCAAGACAAAGACTCTAAGATTCGGAAAGACGCCCACGCAGTCTCCTCTCTTTCTTCTTGCTGGCGTGTCAAGGACTGAGGGCTTGATGGGGGCTGGGCTGGTGGCATGGTCATAAATCTAAAGCAGCGGAGGAAGCAGAAGCAACAGCTGAAGAAGCCAGCAGGCGACGTTGCACAGAAACAAAAAAAGAAGCACAGAATATCAAAAGTAAACTCAAATAACAAATAACAACTTTTCATATAATTTAATTCGTTAATTAAAATCGAAACAGCTTGATTTAGGCATTTTTTAGAATAGAAGTTTAGAAAAGATTCTATTTACAGCTGTTTCGCTTTACACCACCAAGTTCTCTTCAGTATACTGTTTGTCAATGATCCGACTTGAACTTCAGAGGAGTTTTATTTAAGGAAATTGTATTTAAGAAAATTATCCATGTTTTTGAGTGATCATGCCTGTTCTTTTCTTCAAAAACTTTACCTATACTTTCTCCAATCGCACCTTCTAACACCTAAAGCTAACAAGCACGTGCTTGGTGCCGCAAAAGCTCACTTAAGCACTTAAAAGCATCAACTTGCAAGTATATATAAATCAAGAGAAAATATATATCCCCTGCCGGAAGCAGTTATTTCTCGCTGTGTGCTCATTAAGCGCTGGCCGGCTTGCCAAGTTGCAAGTTGCACTTCCACGTTGCAATACACTCTCGATCTCCTTCCCTGCCGCTCTTTTGTTTGGCTTTTTCATAACATAATTAACGAAAATTGAAACAAGCTCAGATGACGATATCTGCCGGTGCACCCCTGTCTTCTCCATTGTGTTCTTGCTTCACTTTTTATTTTCTTCTTTATTTATTTTGTGTTTTATTTACTTAGTTTTTGTCGTTTTTTGTTCCTGCCTGACCGCCCAGTTGGGGATTTGAGAGGCCGTCTCTTTCCCGCTGGCGATCACCGTCTCTTTCCGCTGTGTGTGTGTCACTGTAGGAATTTTAATGATGACTACTTTTAGACATACACGCCTCTCCATTGAGTGCCCTCACCGCCCCGCTCTTCACGTTCTCAGACGATTCCCAGTGTGGGCTTCCTTCTAGGCGATAAAATAATACGATCTCCGGTGAACAGTGCCCAGTACAGCCGCACACACTCGGTCTTGGGAGAAAGATATATGACTCTGGTGGGTCCCCAGGAAAAGTGTTAATAGGTCGGCGTCGACTTCGACTTGGACTTCCTCTACGCACAAATATTGGCCACAATAAATGCTAATGACGCCACTAAACGGTGCACTACCATGTTGACTCTCGAACGTTTTCCGTTCTGCTTTTTTTTCTTATTTCTTTTTTTTGCTGTGCTGTCGTTTTCTTGGCATTCATTCACTCGCTCATTCAGCAATTATCGGCTTTGAGCCGGGCTCCGGACTCCGTGCCAAGTCGGGCTCTAGTGCACAGTTTGTAATTAAAAGGAAAAAAAAAAAACAAACAAGAGCACACAATGAAAAGCGCTGCCAACTAATTGGCAGCTGGTCTACCTATACCGCTCTGGATGCTGCTGCTGCTGCTGCCCCAAGCGATAATTGGCAGGCTGACCCACCACCATTATCATCATCAGCATTATCATTATCATTATCATTATCGTGTTAGCCAGGGGGCGAGGAGACTCACTGCTGAACATTGTTTGATCGGTGTTAATGAAAGTCTTGTCTTCATATTTCGACTTATTTTTCACATCGGCACACTGGGCATAGTGTTGTGGAAGTGATCACTAATAACGCCAAAAATTTTGTAACATTCAAATGATTTTTTCGAAAAAAAACTACGCATAACATGCTTATATTTGGTTTTATAGAGAATATATAAAAAAACCAATTGTTATGTAAGTTTTATTGGTTTTTCAACACTGTTTGTTACATTCATGACAGGCTTTAGCGTTTTTCAACACTGCTCAGCAGGACAATGGCTCACAAATATGCATAATTTCTAGCCTTGTCAAGCTGTTACATTATGTCTAGTCTTATTTAACCTTTTCTTTATAAATTTTGATGAAGCTAAGAAATAAATAGGAATTTGTTTGTTTTATAACACTGTTTATGCTATCATTAACAGTGTTAAAAAAAAAATTGCTGAAGTTATTAGGATTTGAGGCGACTTTTAAGTGCAGTATTTGAAACAAGTTTTGAAAAACAGGCTTAAGTGCTTCTCATAATAATAATATTCTCATAATTAAACGATCATGTACAGTGAGTGTTCATTGGCACCATTCATTCTTTATATGCTACTAATTTTGATATATTTTTTTAAAATATATATTATATATATGTATTTAATATATATTGTATATATTTATTTTATATCTTTTTTAATTTTTATCACGCTTAGAAATAAATAGGGCTTTGTATATTTTCAAACACTGTTTATAATAAAAGTAAGTAATAAAAGTCAGTAATTTAAAAATTTTGTGAATCAATTTTAGGATCATCAACAAATTTTTTCGGAAAATATGTCTAAGGCGTTTTCTAGCACTGTTTTTTCTATAAGGTGGGGATTTTTGGTATTTTTCTATATTGTACGCTGGGAAACTCTAATGTTTATTTTTTTAAAGTTGCATTCAGAACACTGTTTATCTGTTTATTTTATTTATTATTTCCTTTTTGCAATCAGGTGTCGACTTTAGTTTTTTGTTATTTTTTTTGTGCCTTGCGATTTTGGTCGCGCGCAAACTTAAGTGTAAATCTATGTAAGCAAATCAGCAGGCACAACAAAAAAAAAACACCAGCAACGCAAGACAAGAACATGACACTGCCGCAATCAAATTCAAATAGAGATTCGATCGTTTTCCCCTCCTTTCCATAGCCTCCCCTCGATCATCTCGCTTTTAGCGGGCAATTTAGTATTTAAATTTTGCTAGTTGTGCACACAATTTAATAGTTTGTTTATTCCATATATAAATCATGTCAATTTGCATGTGCTGCCTGCACATTTACATTTATTTTCGTTTTCTTGCCAATTAAAAGGCGACAGCAACAACAAAAGGCACAACAGCATCCACACACGGTCTACAAGGGGTTTGCATTGTATTTAGCATATACACATACGTAAGTACTATATGTTACTTCGACTCTGGGCATAATCGCAATCCGCAAATTGCAAATCGCAGCGTTTCCAGTGTGAATGAGAGGCGTCAATCGCGCCAATTGACCTGAGACAACATCGCTTGCCAAGTAGTAGTCAGGGATGGTGCGGGTGGGTTTTGGGAGTAGGTTTCTGTAATCAGGGCGGCGATTTAAAATGTAGCTAATTATGGTGCAAAGGTGTCGAGAAAGCACTGAAGTTGGCCTCGGTTAGCGGGGCTGTTAGGCGGTAACGTTCGGTTAACAGAGGGTGCGAGACTCAGCAGGCGTTAAGGGTTGGTCTTGCAAATATTTTGGAGAATATTCGAATATATTATTATATCCTTGATGGGGGTTTTTGTCATGATATAGTGAGGCATCTCCGAGTGCACATATTCTCAGTCAGCATCACCAGCCTAGTCGATCTAGCCATGTCCGTTTGTCTGTACTTCGGTCCTTCGGTTTCTACGGTAATTAGTCTCTCAGTTTTTGAGCTATATTCTTATTTCTTTTGGAATCGGTATATTTATAAAACAAAATCGGACCACTCTATCATAAAGCTGCAACAGAAATGAGCCAAAATAATATGTTTTCGCGACTTTTGCAGATATCCCAATAAATTACTTCATATAGGCATCTTTTATAGGATTATAATAGCAGATTTCAATCAAATCTATACGCTTAATGAACAGCTATATGATCTATATGTCTAAATTGGCATATACTGCTTTATATATTCAGCTCCAGCCAAAGTTTGCTTTCTTTTCTCGTTGGAATTGCTTTTATGCTTGGACCAAATTTGCTAAATATGAGAAAAATAAATCAAAGATTTCTTGTAATATCATAAAAATATATATATGACTTGAAAAGCAGCTATTGAACTCAAAAAATGGGCTCGATCTAGATACAAAATATTAAACACTCTGATAATAATTAAAAACACTCAGAGCATACTGTGCCTGCAGAGAAATTCACTGACTTGCGAGTCAGGGCCTTGGACACTACTGATTTTGTTAATATATTATATTATCTATATGATTTTGTTATTATTTTTGTTTAAGTTAAATATTAAGATGATAATTAACTATTACTATTATTATTATCATATAGTACTTTTACTTTATTCAACTTGCGTTCATACAATGAATTCTTAATTTTTAATGTAAGCCAACTAGCAGGGGGTGCCTTGGGCCAACCTTCTGTCAAATGGTTAACCAGAAAGCTATCCAGATCTGTGGTCGCGCCTTAATTAAGCTCTGAGTTTTCTAGTTGCTGCTGGCTGGGGCTCTACGCCTTTCAGCGGTATCTGCTTTGCTATGTATGTTGGCTGCACCGCCTAGAAATGGTCTAATTAAAACAGTCGCTGACGTGTTGTGCTCTGCCCCTCTCAGTCCACTAATCACATTGTAGTTTTTGCTTAATTAACGCAATCAAATCCTGCAATTTGTGCCAATTGTTGTTGCTGCTCTTTGGCTTTGGCTTTTGCTTTTGCTTTTGCTGCCTGTTGCCTGTTGCCTGCTTCTGTTGCGTAAAACGAAAATTTCAATTGAATTATGCGCTTGGCTAAGAGCATTCTCACTAAATCTAAATCAAAATCCTTAGGCGAGACACCTCTTACGTATGTATGGGCACAAACAACAAGCAAACAAACATATATACTTAGATATATCCCAAATGACGCCCACCCACAAACACACATCTCTCTCTAGAGTCTTTGATGATGATCCCCCCTTAGTCTTATTTTCTTTTCTTTTTTTTTGCTTTTCCTCCGTTCGCGCCACGATGTTGCTGTTATGCTAATGCGTGTAAAAAACCAATTAAAATGGCAGCACAGCGCCCCTCAGCCAACCCGCCGCACCAACCACTTGGCCCGTTTGGAGTGGCAAATTAAATGCAATTTATTTGCATTTTCGTTTCATTTTAAGCGCACTTAATGCGCCTAATAATAATCAGGGAAAATGCGGCGGAAAAAGTAAGCGGTGCGTCACATCGAACGGTTAAATGCCCTATAATTGGGAAAGGGCAAACAGAAGATATTTAGAAATGATTAAAATCCAAGAAGAAATGAAGAGAATATAAAGAAGAATTCTTTCTTATGGAAGAATGAATTTAAATTAAAGTTTCTACTTGCCAAAGTTAAATAGTTATCAACTTAAGCGAGGCGTGCACTTAAAATTCCCAAGTCTGAAGTCTGTGACACACTAGGTTAATGAATGCAAAATTGTTAAAGTGCGATCGGTAGCATTATTTGTAGAGGAAGCAAAAATGATTGTATAGACAATCTGCTGCACTTAATTACTGATTAAAGCGAAGCATATAGGCAAGTCCAGATTTCTATTAATAATATTAATTATTCATAATAATACAAGCACTTGGTTTCTCAGAATTGGATCATCTGTAAAATTTTATTAAGTTATTCTTTATAATTCAGCAAGCCTACATTTGATATTTTTAAACACTTTGTTAAGTTTTAGGCACTTCAGTTAATTTATATTTATTTTTCTTTAAGTGCAACAGAGGCAGGTGGGCAGCGGCGAATGGCGTCGTCGTCGTCGTCGTCGTCGTCAACGCCACCGCATTGTTTTCTCAATTATGGAAAGTCAATTAATTCTAATGAGTGTGTCTGTATGTGTGGCTACGTGGCATGTAATTTCCATTTTTTCTTGCGCTTTGGCAACTTAATTTAATGCGTTGCAACTTGCTGCAACCGCAAACAAGCGGCACAAAAACCAAAACACAAACACAAGCAAAAGAAAAACAATTGCATCCGCATTGCGTGGCTCGCTGCTCGTTTTCCCCGCTTCTTTCTTGCTTTGTTGTTATTTTTATTTTTTTTTTTTGCATAATTGCCTTTCCACTCTTATAATTATTGTTGCATACGCTTTTCATTTGCTAATTAATTACGTCGCACGGGGGCTCTTTAGATATTTTTATTTCGTTCGCTTGTGGCACGCCTCTGCGCCTGCGTGCCAGCAAACAACAAAAGGTAGCATAAAGGATCCTATACCTTTAGCCTTACCTTTACCTTTCAATTAACCCCACTACTAGCTTGCAACGTGACACCAAATGGAAGCCAATTACTGAGTTAATATGTAATACAGTTTGAGATCGCTGCATTCATTACATTTCCCACATTAGTGGGCTCGCTTTATCTTGAACTTGACACAATAATTGTGGTACATCATTAAAATAATATAAAATGGAAAATAATTAACTCACGACCAAAATTGGTCTGTGAAAATCCCCCACAGGCCACTCACAGCGACGTGTTGAATTTATGAACATGGAACATATCATATATCCTTGCCGCCAAACTCGACTGCTGCCTCTTCGCCATTTTCCCCGCTCGGCGACCGATCGGAATTTTAACAAGTTGCAATAACAAGAACAAAAGCTGTGCTAATTCCCCAAAGACAGACCGAGCACATTAACAATTTAAATACAACAAAACCAAATCGAAATAAAACAAAATATATAAATGAGCAGGCGGCGGCGGCGGCGGCGGCAGAAGATGGCAGAGCCGATCGTCGTGGAGCAAAATTTGCACTTTTGCCACAACTCCGACTCCGTGGCAAGCCGAATCCCGAGGAGCGCACGCAGAAGAACAAAAGCCGGAGCGAAGAGCCTCAGCCACACCGAAAAAAAACCCTCTGAAATGTCCAGACCGAGACTCTTGGCCATCACATCCCATTGAGGTTCCAGTCCCAGTCCCAGTCCAGGTGACTGGGAACTGTGAGCTGGCAAAAGGGAATGGACTGGAGGAGGCGTGCTGCGGAGCTGAGAATCCCCGAGAGCTCATTAAAAAATACCAAAATCTTTGTACTGAAAATGTGACAAAATTTTTAAATCACCTTCACTCAGCGCGACCAGAAACGGAGTCGGAGACGGAGCACAGTGGGTCGAAGCTACAAGGAGTGTCCTTGTAGCTTACCTTACAGATTTTTTTTAGCTTGTTATATTTTCAGAGGAGCATCTTATTTAATATTAAAAGAAAGGCTTAAAAACCTTCATTACTTGTTTAAGAGTATGTTTAAATTATGAATTGAAAGTGGGATAATAATCGATATAAGAACCTGCGCCCACAACTCTTCAAACAAGGTATCTTAGGTTTATACATTTATACTATACTATTATACCATACATTTTCCTTATTTAATATTTAAAAAAGGCTTAAGAACCTATTTAAATTGTTAAATAATAATATAGAAATATTAAATTGAAGGTGAGATAATATGCGATATAAGAACCTGCGCTTACAACTCTTTAAGCAAGGTATCTTAGGTTTATAATATCTTTTTTATATTTTCTTTATTTAATATTAAAGGAAAGGCTTAAAACCCTATTTAAATTGTTAAATAATAATATAAAAATCACAAATTGATAATATAATATAAAGTTCGACATAAGAAGCTGCTCTTAAAACTCATGATCCTCATATAACAGCTGTATAATAGGTGTATCTTAGGTGTATAATATATATTATTTAATTTTTATTTTAACTCCCAAAATGTACACTTCAAGAAGTATCTAGTTCCTTTTATAAAATGAAAAATGTAACATATTTAAAAACCTCAAAGACTGCTGCGATCCACTGTGCCTGGAATGCGACAGACTCCGATTCCGACTGCTCCTCGGGACGAACTGGGATGGGCTGCTAGGTCTGGGATCTCGGATCTGTGCCTCGGTGATGCATTCGTCTGCTGCCTCGAAGTGGCAGGAATCCGCTGGGTCCGGAGGAGCCGCGGCGGAGCAGAGGAGCAAGGCGGTGGGGGGCGAGACCAACAAAGGTGAGCCCCAGAAAAGTGCAAGTGATGCTCATGTAGGAAATCAAGTTCCCCCAAGGAGGCAAAGTAAGGGCCCGGGTCCGGGTTGGGGTTCGAGTTCGAGTGAGGGTTTTGAGTTTGAGACCGAGTTTGCGCTTTTGTGTGCAGTTTTTTTTAATGAGCCTCTAATTGACATCTGCATTTATTTCGCCCCGAGTCGGGCAACCATCGATCACAGGGCCCAAAGCAACGGCCGAGAACAGAAAAAAGAATATTTTAATTGGCATTTTAACTAAAAGTGTTTAGGCTTTAGTTAAAATTGTTGGCCGCAAACTGAGAGAGCGCGCCAGAGAACTGGTTTTCCCACTTCGGCACGTTCAACCCAATTAACGCGGGTCCCCACCGAAGAGGGGGGGAGCAGGAGGGGATTGGCTGGGATAATGGCATGCCCCGCTTGCGTATTATGCAAAAATGAATATTGCAAATTGATAAGAAAGATCTCGGGCGGGGCGGGGCGATGCGGCACGGGGTTTATCCGCGGAGAGATTGAGAATCGTTCTTTGTCGGCTGTCGGCACATAAAGCGAATGTCGCACGCACTGCTTGCCTCATTTAACCAAATCGAAAGCGACGACGCTCTTGGGGGCAGGGAACGAGCGGTGGCACGCTCTGACGATCAGTGCTGCCGCCAAATAAAGGTATTGAAAAAACAAGGATTGAGGAAAAAGCTTTAAAAACATACAGGGAAAATCAGCTAAAGTAGACCAAACATTTATTTATGATCATTTTAATTATAATCAATTAATTTTTAACTATAGAATAAGTACTAGTAATTATAAATATATAATTCAAATAAATAAAGCTATAAAAATTACGGAAAATAAATGGCGGAGTAAAAATCAAATGAAACAGCTCTGCCTAGTCCCTACCAGCACACGCAGAGTATCCATGGAGTTTAAGCTATGCACTATTGCGGTCACTTTGCAATTTTGTGGCTACATTTAGCCACTTTTAAAGTTTAATAGCTTGCTTTTAGTCACAGCTATTCATTGGTAACAGCTTTTATTTATGCAGGATTACAAAAAAAGTTTGGTTTTAAGTTTTCTCATGTCTAGTCTCTTCCTTCTTTTTTTTTACTTTCATTTTTCTAATTTTATTATTATTTTTATTTCTCAGTCACACAAAATCAGTTATAACAAGTCATAAAAACTACGCTGATCTACACCATATTAGTCAGAGATGCCAAAGAAATAGTTATGGATATTAACTCAATTAATAATGCGTTTAAAAACAATTTATAAAATATTTGATTGCTTCGTAGTTGTTTTATTTTTCTAAATAGGTTAACATTGTGTTAACATTATTAATTTAATTATTTATTAAAGAAATTTTAAATAGTTCTTAAATGAAAAAGATGAAATAAAAAACAGTAGTCTTTCAAAAAACGTTATTTCCAACTACGTTCCTTCAGGTCCGCACTGTCCGGCGAAGGACAAACTGGCAGCACTGGTGATCATCATTGGCTTCTCTTCATCCCCAACTTCACCGGCGAAAGACGACAAAAAAGGGCAAAGCCAGAAGAGAATAAAAGCAGCGATCGGAAAGAGGGATGGGTGTGGAAGAGGGACAGGTAGAAGAGGGCAGTACGCACCAGGAGGAGCGAAGCGGGCTCCTCTTCTGTTCCTTCTGCATCTCCTTCTTCTTGCCCAGCTTCTTCCCATTCCCACTGCTGGCCATTCCCGTTCTCCTTCTCCTGCGCTTCCCTTAAAAGCCAATTAAATGTGAGATCGTGTAATTGGCAAATTAATTTCAAACCAATTATAATGAAAACGACCACAAAATACGAAATGCGGAATAAGAAACGCACAAACAGAGACTGAGAGAGGGAGAGATGCCAGCGAAGGGGGGTCGAAATAAGAGAGACGGATGGAGGGCTATAAAAAGAGCGAGCTCCAAGGAGTGGGAGTGAGAGCAGGAGCGATCAGTTATGTCACTGCGGACCGGCGCATTCTTGGCCTTTGTTTCTTCTCTTCTCTTTCACCTGATTTGTACATTTTGCTTTTTTTTTGGTTTTTGCAAGGCAATTATAATGAAAACACTTGGCGACCGAGGAAGCAAACAGAGAGAGAGAGAGGAGCGAAGGACCTAGCGCGCACACTTCATTTTTCATTTCGGCGCGGACGCACTGCCCCCCGGCCCCAAAAACAACAACAACAAACTGGTTTCCTTCCTTTCCATTCCTTTGCCATCAGTGTCGCTCAATTATTAATAAGACCAATTGCAGGCGCGCCTCGCAATTGGGAGCACTGCTGCTCACGGGATCCGCTCACGCGCCCATCTCTGATTCTCGCAGCCGGTCCACATGTTAACTTTTTAATTAACGAGTTTTCTTTTTCGATTTCAATTTGCCAGGCTTCGCTTGCCTTCGCTTGGCCGCAAACTGCCCACAAAACTGGCCCAGAGCGCACTACCTCTCTCTTACTCTTTCTCCCTCTGTGTCTATCTTTCCCAGTCTCTTCCTACAGACAAACTTCCCTAAAAGGCTTCCACAAGAATAGCGAATTAAGAAGGCCATACTAATAATAGGTAAAGATTTTAAATAGCTTTGTAGTCTCTAGCCGAGTCGATCTAGCCATGTTCGCTTGTTCGTTTCTAAGCAAACTTTATCAAAGTATCTCAGTTTAAGAGCTTTCTGAATGGAATCGTCCAAAGAGTATAATACTACGTATGCTCCTTTCGTGTAAATATATTATTGATCAGGATCAACAGCCGAGTCGATCTAGCCATGTTCGCTTGTTCGTTTCTAAGCTAACTTTACCACAGTATATCAGTTTTAGAGCTTTCTGAATGAAATTGTACAAAGTTTATAGTACTACGTATACTCCTTTCGTGTAAATATATTATTGATCAGGATCAACAGCCGAGTCAATCTAGTTTTGTCCATTTGTCCCATAGAACTAGTATCTAAGGAAACTAGTGTCTCAGATTAAGATCTTGCTGGGTTGTTCCTTAGTCCGTCTTAGTTATAAAGCTATCTGGATGGAATGATGCAAAGAGCAATATATTCATGATCAGGATCAGGATCCTATAGTTCGTTTGTCCGTTTCTTTGCAAACTAGCTTATCAGTTATGGAGCTATATATGGTATGAATGATCCCAAAAGTATAGAACTATACTATACTATAGAACTATACTATACCTATACTATTTTCTTGTATCTATATTTTTGATGAGCATCAACAGCCGAGTCGATTTAGCCATATGTCCGTTTGTGCGTCTGACTGTTTATATGAAGACTAGCCTTACTGTTTAAAAGCTCTCTCGATACAACTTCCCCAATATTACAATTATAACTTTGTTTTTCAACATATCTATCGTCGGAAAGTGCAAAGCTCATCGTTCTTGTAACAGAAGCTGGACTGTACTTCTCTCCTGGTGTCTGCTTTGGGCGCAACCTTAGCGCACTTTTATTTTAATTTAATTTAGCCGCAACAGTCAAGAGTCGCAAGTCGCATGCTACCAATTGCAGGCTGGCCCCTGTGCCTCTGTGCGCCTGCATCCCCTGACCCGCTGGGCCTTGTTTTTACAACAAGTTTGGGCCGCCGCCTAAGCGACTTAGGCCTCATGTTGGACTTCGGATCGAGAGCGGGGTCTTGGATTCGGAGTCTTGGAGTCGGTCTTGGAGTGTTCGGCATGCGGTCCACAGTCGAATGAATGCAATGCCATTTATTAATAAAATATTTGCAAATTGTTGTCATGTTACCGCCCCCTTGCGCCGCGCACCCGCCACCATCCTTGACCGTTCTAGTTGAGTGCCAGAGTGTCATAAATTAAAGGATTAGCAGAGCGGCGGGGCGCAGGATAGGGGGGGAAAATGTCCAAGGAACACAGTCGGATGAAGCTTAAACGGAGGGCGGAAGGTATCGCGGCGAGAAGGGGTTGGTAAGCGAACGAGAGGCTCACTGCCTGAGCAAGTTGTTAGCATTAAAGCGGCACAATCACAATGTGTGGCAATTACACATACCTACAAGGTTTTTCCGAAAAAAAAATATCAAAGAAACTGCATATATTCAACAAAAATAAAAATAAAAGTTCAAGTAATTGCCAATCTTATGAAGGAAATACGCGAAAAATCTTTGAAATTCGCACATTTATACAATTATTAACTCATAACTTTATAAGGAAATAAATAGGAATATTAAAGAATTCTTTTAAAATACATTGAGTTTATAAACTTCAATATATTTTAAAGGATTTAAGTAGGAACATAAAATAATCCATTTAAAATACATACAGTTCTTCAATTTCAATGTCTTTATATGGATTTAAATGGGAACATAAAATAATCCAATTAAAATATATACAGTTCTTCATTTTTAATATCTTAATATGGATTTACATTGGAATATTAAAGAATGCATTTAAAATACATACAGTTTCTGAACTTCTTTGGAAAACTAAAAGTGTCAGAGGAATTTTGATTGTAACTAAAAATTTATTTAAAACAAACCAGAAATATTTCACCTTTCCTTTTATAATACTGCTAGGCTAAGTTTTAAGTATTTATAATAATGGAAAATTTAATGTTTTAACATGAAACACTGTTAATCTTAACTTATTTATATCAAAAGCAGTGGGTTGGTCCCAAAATTAAAGTGGGGCAGATTTACAGATTGGAAAATCTGGGAATAACAAATACTTTAAAAATTAAAAGGAAATGTATTGAACAAATTAGGAAAGACCTTTAAAGAAGGCGTGAAAGAACACTAAAATAATTTATTCAAAATATTTGACAAGCATTTAGTTCGTTTTTTTTTTTTTGGAAATTCCCAAACAATAATTCTTAAGTTCTAAATACTAAGTCTGTACGATTTTTCTTAATAATTTACCTGTTAAATAAATTAATTAAATAAATTAGCTTTCTATTTCTTGAACTGAATACATTTTCACTTCGCTTATTCGCTTTTTTGGATTGGCCTTCATGACACTACCAGAAAGTATGCTATGTTTCAAAAGCTTTCCACTGCCCTGCTGGTTAGTGTTGTCAGAAAGAGGTGGAAAGAGGAAGAGAGAGATCGGTTTGAGAGGGCGTTGCTTGTAGGTGCGTCTTCGTCGTCATCAGCTACTGTGCTGCTCCTGACGCCCCTCCGCCCTCTATATCTCTCCCCCCACACACACACAGAAACATCTCCTGGAGGTGCGCGTGCGCGCCCTGCTGCAGAGATAAGATCGCTGAAGAGAGGTAGCCAGCGAAAGAGAGGGGCGAAAGAAAGGGAGCCCCCAGACAGGCAATAAGCCGTACTAATAGACTGTTGTTGTTGCTGCTGCAGCAACGCAGAGATGGGGGAGGAGAAGATGAAGATGAAGATGGAGATGGAGATGCAGGGACCAGCCTTTTCTTCCTCTCTCCCTGGCACCGGCGTACATTTGCCACATTTGTATGAATAATTTAATTATTGTTTAAATGTTAATTAATGCAACGTGCACTGCACTGCTCCTTCTCTCTTTTTTTTCTTATTGTCTCGCGAACTTTTTTTGCACCTCGATGAGGAGGAGGAACAGTCGGCATGCGACTTGCGACTCGCGACTCGCGACTTGACTTGACAGACACGCATTTGGCATTAATGGGCTGCCTGACTGACAACAACATTGCCGGCAGAAGAGTAAATAAATAATGGAGGGCCACTGGAAAGATACACAGATAGAGCTAAAGAGATCAAAAGAGAGTGGGCGGCATGCAAATGTGTGAAATTTGCAATTAGATGCACCAAGTGGGATCGAGAGAGTGGGTGGAATTGGGATGGGAACAGGCTGGAAGCAAAGAGAGCAGGCAAGCCAAGGAGTGGCTCTCACCAATTGGAAAGTAATAAGGATTTAACGGGATCCCTTCCACAGAAAGAAATACTCTACTAGCTTTTATTGCAAGATTTATTTTGCTATTTAATGCAATTAAAATGTATTTGTTCATGAAGCACTTTGTAGAGAAATATGCACTTATGTCCCTATAGGGTTTCCCCAGCGGAAGCAGTCTTGACAATTGTTTTGCTGGCTTTTGAGAGGCTTTTGCCAGCTAGTGCAGATTTTGAATTTTTTTTTTCGCTGATCGCTGCACTTTTGGTGCCGTGCTGCCCACGCCAACAACATCTGCCTTCGTGTAATCCGAGACGGAAGCAATTAGCAAGGCGGAGAGTGGAGAGTGGAGCGTGGAAGGCAAAAAAGCGGAGAGCGTGGAGAGATGCTTCGGCTCTTAATTAGAACAAATGGCAAAAATAAACAAACAGCCGTAGCAAGAACAAGGCGAGCCAAAACCTAACGTAAACTAATTAAAAAGGATCGCTGCGAAAAGTTTCGACTTACATATGCAGAAATTGAGTTGTTGCTTCTTGTGGTGTTGTTGTTGTTGTTGGTGGTGTTTATTGTTGTTGCTGCTGCTTTACTGACGCTTCTGTTTGCTTTTCTTTAGAGCTGACCGTTCGTTCAGTTGAATTTCTTTTCTTTTCTTGTTTCTTTCTTTTGTTTTTGTGCAGGAAGCAAGGCCTTTTATTTATTTAGCTGCGGTCGTTATTATTCAATTGTTGTTGGTGCACACAGGAATGCGTTAGCCGCTTCGCTTTGTTTATGTTATTCAATTTGCGCTAATTGAATGCGAATTCTCGCCACTCGCACGCATGAAAATTCCGCACGTGAGCGGGGCAGACGACGGCGGGGGCGGGTACAAAGAGCGCGAGCAAGAGAGCGGCCGCGTCGAAAGAGAGTGAGATCAGATTGCTGCTGCTACTGCTACCTGCCGATTACCGTTATTTGCTACTTGTGTGTGGGCGCAAGATCGCGGCACGGAGACGAAGAGAGAAAGAGAGTAATGATAGTGGGAGATCGAGAGAGTGAGTAGGCGAGAGCTTTTCCGACACCTGCCACACACACACACACGCACGCACACACGCACCGAACTCGACTTAATTAGTTAGCTCGTAAATTTGCATATTTCAGATAATAGCACACACAAGGGGGTCTCGTGTTGTTGTTGTTGTTGTTGCTGTCGCTGTTTGTTTCTTGTGGCATGTGTTGCACTCACATACACGTACGTACACAGAAAAAAAATAAACAACTGTTCGTTCGTGACTTTGTTATGATTTCGCTACTGGGATGCTGAAGCTGCTTCTTCTGCCAACTAGATTCTTCTTCTGTTTTTGTCGAACGCGCGCACACACGACCGCCAGCGCCGAAGTTCAAATTTCGAATGCCGCAGATATGCGGCTGCATGAATGAAGCAGCAGCAGCAGCAGCAGCGGCAGCGGCAACAGCAGCAGCGACGCACAGTGGTCGAATCTGCCAGTCCGGCACGTAATACTTAATTATTAGGAAGCAAACGGACTATGCACTGAGAGGCTGATAATAACTTTAATTTTTAATTATAAAAGTGATTTTGCACTTACTTTATTTTTAAATCACAGTTTTCATCCAAATACAGTATATTAATGCACTTTGTTTGGGTCTAAGTCCCAAATTTACGTAATTTTAGCCTTTTCGACTTTATAATAGAGACCATACGCGGCAATCATACTTGACTTAGTTATGAAATATGTTAATATTTCTATTTTTAATTTTAAAAACCACTAATGTTCTAATATAGGTGAAATTTTTAAAACTAACACGGTGATTTATTATTTTTTCAATATGATTTAATTTCTCATCGTTTACCAAAGAATACTGATCCCAGTTTTTGTTAGGTTTAGATGTTAGGATTTTATATTACTGGATAACTAAATCTTTAACTGGTCTTTTTATCGATACAATTACAACTACTATAGACGTCTTTCTAACTGTATGTCTAACTTTTGCTGTACTTGTCTTTTGAAGAACGATTAAGTCGAGTCTATTAGACCTCAAGTCGCTCATATATACAAATGGAGAGGTTTCTAAAATTAAACAACTTTAATGAATTGCAGAAAACTGCAAACATTAAGATTTCGTTGAAATACAGCCGAATACCACAAGCTCTGTACCGTAAAAGTCTTCAGTATGTACAATCCTCTAATTCACAATACACTAAATAAATTCTTAATGTTCTATTTATATAAATGTAATAATTATTGGCAATAATTATTGTTAATAATTATCAGTAAGTTTCAAGTTTGTAATACTGCATTTACTACATGATAGATTTGCAGAATTTGACCACTGTGCGACGTCGACTGCGTACGTGGGTAGGTGGTTGCTGCTCTCTGGCGCTCACTCTCACTCTCTCTCGCTCTTTCTCTCTGGCTCTTATCAGCAGGCGAGACCGGCATTTGTTCGCACTCTCTCTCTGTCGCTCTGTTAGGGTTGTTCGTGCTCTTTGGGGGTTCGCTAACGGGTTCTTGGAGCCCTGTGCTGCCATTGGACGCCGCCTCCTGCAAGCCGGCTGCCTATCACAGGTGCTCGAAGGCTCCCCCCGCAGATACCGAGGGTGGCTCTGTTGTCACTGTTGGCACTGTTAGTCCACTGTTAGCGTCTGAGGGCGCCACCTGTAAGCGCTGCGTAGGCGCACCTGTCCCGTAGGTGGAGCTTCAAATAGTTTAGCGCTCTCACTCCCCAACCCCCGGCAACCCCCATGCAAAAGGAACAAGCGTTCATCCTTTCCATATCAATTCGATCCGATGCGATTCGTTTCGATGCTGATGATGCAACCCTTTTTCGCGCACAGTGTGTCCTCCCAAGGTCGAACGAATATTTTAAAAATTATTTTCGAGTTCAATTCATAAAAAGATATAGTTATTGCACTTGGAATATGAATGCAGGCTTCCGAAACATCCTTTTAGAGACAGTTTCACTTTATTTATCGCCTCCCCCTATATAATTAAGAGTAATCATTGAAGGAACCCCCCTACGTAATCATAAAAATGTTTTTAAATATATTTTAATATGAAATGATTACGTAATCATTATTCTAGAGCAAACATAATCATTCAGCTGACTCACTCCCTCCCCCTAGGTGATAACATAATATATTAACAGCCTCCAAAAGTGTGTATTTTTATTTCATTTAAAGATATATAAAAAAAATATATATTAAAATAATTTAATCAGAGCCTCTAAATGACAACATAAATACCCATGTCCCTTAAATACCAATTTAAGTTCATATAGTGAGCCAAATTATAGAAATCTACACAGCGGTTTATTCATCTGAGCGCACACTGTATATATTTGCAGCAGTCGCGTTACTAATTCCGCTGTTATTGCCCAAGAAGAATAATAATATCACCAACAACCGCACAATGAATTAACTGCATAAATAATTCCCCGAAACTGAGCGGGGAAACGGAGACACGGCGACCCACCCCACCGAAAGGCCAAAGGGGTGCATCCCTTGTCCACGATGAGAGACAGGAGCAGGAGCTTCTCTACTGGTGGCACACACACAGCGCACAGCTCTTAACTCCACGGGCGACGGAAGGGGCAGGGTGCTGGCATTATTCATACATAAAAAGCCAATTAAAAATTTATAATAAACCCCGCGCCAAGCTGCCGTTGCATCAACCCCAAAAAGAGGCTGAAAATAAAAAGAATTAAATATCGCACAGGGCACGAACAGTGGTTAAAAATCAGTGAAAACAATGGAGTTGAGGAATGTCGATCAAAGATATCTTTCGCATAGAGATTCCATTTGTAAGAGTTTTAATTTCAGTTTCTATATCAAGAAAGAATGATAATTTAAACTGAATATCCGATCAACTCAAAGCACAGTGGTAACAAGTGTCAACAGAGGAGTTGACCCATTCGATCAAGGATAACTTTTTAAACCATCCACTCTAGCCACCTTTAATTTAAAATTTAAATAGAAGAAGTTCTTGTTGCAGAAATCTGACTTCATGTTCTAATTTCCAATAGAAACTAGAAACCAGTTGTCGCATAAAAATGCTTTTATTATCTTAACAAAAAGGTGTTTCGTAAAAAACGAAGCTAACTTCGGAAAGTCGAGGCTTGAATACATTTTGCAGTTTGCAATTGGATTCAACCGTTACGATGACGAATGTTAACAAATAAGATATATCAGATTTCATACAATTTTTCTATTAATTTACAGATGGTTGCTGTCAACTTTATGATAGAACCATCCGATCATTATAAGGTTGAAACTGCAATTCAGAAATCATTTAAAATTAACATATCTGGAAGTAGATGGAAAACAACAAAGTTAAAATTAAAGAACAAATTTTCTGATCTATGAGTCAGCTATAAGATATAGCAGTTCGATACGGGCTCTTACGACATACATACATATATACAACCTATAATGGAAAGCTTTATTCAATTAGCTCTAGAATATGCGGACAGACGGACAAGACTAGATCGACTTGGCTGATGATGCTAAGCAAGAATTTATATGTACAATTACTTTACCTATGACTAAAATTAGAATATGTACAACTCGTAATGGAAAGTCTCATTCAGATAGCTCTAGAATAGAGAGGGAAGTCAGTCAGTGAACGGACAGACGGATAAACGGACATGGCTAGATCGACTTGGCTGTTGACGCTAAGCAAGAATATATTACTTTAATGCAAACTTCTGACTAAAATTAGAATACCCTGCAAGGGTATACATAATATCTATGATAACTAACCCTGCTGAGATAGCTAAAATAGATCTCCCCAGTAATTTAGAACCCACTGTGCCGAGGCAAGTGGAAGTGACCAGTGGAGGTGGGCGAGCGATTCGAGGGGGAGTACCGCACGCACCTAGCACTAAATTAGATGTAAAATAATGAACATTTCAATTAAAATAATTAATATTATGGTGCACTCAGAGCTGGAGAGTGTGAGGGGGATATGTATGGGATGAGACGATGGGCGAAGGACACACTAAGCACTCAATTAACCATTTTAATGTTTATGGATCAGGTTAGCCTGAAGGATGTGCCGCTGGGGTGGGATGCGGGATGCTGGATGCTCAATGCTCGATGCTCTATGCTCGGTGCTGGAGATGCTGTGCTTTTTAATTATAATTAAACATGCGAGCAACCGAATGTAGAAAGAGCAGCTGGGGGCGGACAGGGACAGGGGGTGGCGAGTGGGTGGTGGTTGAATGGCTCGCTTCTAAGTTCTCTCTCTCTGCCCAGGACATAATCACTTAGCCGCGTGCGGAGCCGCATTTAAAATTAATTCTGCTCAAGTGCGTTTCTTCGAAAGAGACACACAAAAAAAAAAAAGCACGTGGCACACGTGAGCGGGGCTGACGGGGGGGAATGTGGAGGGTGTTGCCCCCGTTTACCGTTGGAATATATATTCGCGAGCGAAACAAATTGCACGCTAATTGCTCATGTTCAATTAAAAGCAACGACGGCCCCAGCGAACTCCAAAAGGAAAGCTATGCCCACACCGCGCACCCAACTCCACTCCACACCCCAAGCACATTTCACCTAAGCCCGGTTCTGGGCAGTGATGCCAATCCCATTCAGTGGTCAGAACAAGCCAGGACCATCGAAGTGGCTCTTTAAAGGCCTAACACAATATGATGTATTCAAGAGAAACAAGCTAGGTTTTATACAATCATACGAATCACAATAAATTTTAAATATAATAACATATAGAAAAGGTATTTTAAGTCCTTCAATGCCATCGAAATACCACGAAATATTTAATATTATGTAATATACAAATAACCCATGGTGTACACAATTTATGGCATATTCATTATACCCAGAAAATATTCTCTTAGCTCAGTTAATCGCCTTGAAATCTCTTTTATCCGCCATAGTGCATTCATCCCAAATTATGATTTTTGGCTTCTTAGCACTGTTCACAATGGCTTAGTAACCGTGAGGATATTTCTGGCGTTCTACAGTAATGTCTGGGGATGCAGATCTAGACCTAATTTTGGCCGAAATTAAAATTTAAAAGGACTTCACTGCATCAAAAAATGTAATCAACATCCTGCTTCTGCTAATTGTTAAATAATACAAAAATCATTGGCTAGACAATTATTTTTAAGGAAATGTAAGAAGAGTTAGTAAAGAGCTAGTAATGATAGTAATGATGCTAATTTATTTATGATAGGTAATATAAATATTTAACTCATTTTTCTAGTACATATTGTAGGGTAATTAGCCTGGCCTAATAAAAGATTATAGGAAACGTATGCACTTAAACGGGGTTTTTACCTAACTTGTTTCCCCATCTACGGTTCTCATTTTCTATTTAAAATTAAAATTTGAATCCTTTTTATATTCAGCTCTCTTATGTTTTTCTTTGGAATGTAAAGTTTTAATTTTTTTTTGTTTTGCTTGTTTGTTCTTCTAATTCAGCGTTTTAGGCGGATAAAAAGAGTAGATCGGCTAGATTAATTCGGCTGGTGATGCCGAGTACTTAAAGAGAGGAAGAGTAAAAAAGCTATGATGGCATCGTTGATCACCTCAGTTTTCAACGGCTCTTCGGCTTCGGAATTTGGCGCACACACACACACTCTCGCACAGACTCGCATGGACAGCTTTCCCGCAAGAGGGTATGAGACAGGAAAGAGAGAGTAAGAGAGAGAGAGTGAGGTGGTTGGTTGGCAATGCTTTTTGTTTTGGTTTTGATCCTTTGCGCAAATAATTGCCTAATTGTCTCTGGTCCGCTCGCTCACTGCCTCGCTGCCACCCCACTGCCTGCTGTCTCTGTCAGTGGCACGCATTGTTGCTGCAATCGAGAGGGGGAGAGGACGAGGGCAAGGAACACGGAATGGGGAGGGCAATGTGGAAATGGCAACGCATATTTCTTACGCAAATCCATTTCCATCTATTAATTGGCAGCCCTCGGCAGCTGCTCCTTCTGCATGTGATTCGGCAACGGAATCCCGCTCCTGCCGCAGGACCATCGTTCCTTTTTTACACAATTAAGCGCTTGTGCAAATAAAAAATGAGCACACAGCTCACTCCTGTTAACCCCATTCCCCATTCCTGCTTCAAGCTGAGCTGCGGTTCGATTTGCATACACACACACATCCTGTGGCAGGACTCAGAATCGGACTCGGTATGCGGTTATCGATTGCCACTGACGTTTTCATTTCCAATTCCATGCGGGATTACGTCTCGCCTTTCCCAGACCCGTCTTGATTTGTCTTCAACGAGCTATCAACATCATTTTTAGGTTGGCCTCATTTGCATGGAGAATTACCTTCCCAATTTACAAAAAAAAAAAAATTAAAAGCCAAAAAGGTGGAAAAAATATAAGGGAGAAAAAAAAAACATTAAATGATTGCCGCTACATCGATAAATAATGGGATCTTGGGATGATGTGGCGTCTTTTATAGGACCAATTATCTCTACCCTTTTCTTGTTGTATACCCTTTTAAATTTATTATAATTTTTGTCACAGTAATAGAGGTTTTACCGACACTAAAACGTATTGAGCATCTTCAGACGGGTCGATTTAGACATTTCTTTAGAAGCTATACAATCTTATGTTTATTTTTTACCCTTTTAGGGTTATTATAAAAAGATGTTTCTCCAGACACTAAACGGTAGTGAGCATCATCAGACGAGTCGATCTAGACATTGCTTCACAAACTGTAGGCTGTCATTTTAAAAACAATATGGAAAAGCTTCAATTATAACATTTACTAAGTCAGAATTAGAATCATAAGTTGCCATAGTAAGGATCAACTTTTCTTTCTTCTTCTGACTTTATGTATTACAATATTAGGATGGCCAGAAGTCCTTTAAATCTCTAGATCTTTTAAGATGACTATATTTAATAGTTATTTTGGAAAGTATACTTTATTTAAGGGTATTCAAATTACGGCTTGCCCAAGCCTCATCGACTTTGGCACATTTCGCACGCCTCTTTTGGGTTGACTGCAAATTGTTATTGCAATTATTATTGCCGGCTTGTTGTCAACATATTGATAAAAGCCCGCCCCTTTCGTATCGAGCTCCCTTCAATAATATGTATGCAGGGCAAGGCGAAGGCTTGCTAACAAGCTGAGGCATAACGGTAATGTTATTGGGCGAGGACATTGCCTGATTGCAGGCCATTGTCAGCAACGTCAGCGCAGTATCGAATTACCGATATTACCACATCTAATTTACGGCCCGTGACAATTGCATTTTAAAGTCCTGCGAACCCGAAACTAGAACGAGACGCACAGCGGAAAAATTAAATAGAAGTCGAGCATATTGTCCAGATAGGAGTTAAGGATAGAGTTTAAAACACGATTCATGAGGCTTAGGAATTTCAAGGGTTAATATTTTGTTTATTAAAGAAATGTTAACTTTATCCAGAAGTATACTCTTTAGACATACTTTATGTAGCTTTACAGCAGTGATGTTCAAAGCTTAGACTTAAAAGTCTGCATATTGCTCTGCCCGTCCCATGCCAGCACAAGAAAAGTATGTGCAGAATGTAAACAATGCAGTCACATGTTATTTCTGTGTATAAAACTGACAACTTTTAGAATTAAATTAGGCATAGCTAGTTTTAACGCTTTTTCTGCGACCCGTTACTTATCTTCTGACTCAACCCCAAGCTTACTATAAAAGGATCAGTATATTAATTAATAAAAACGAATTGATATTGATCTATTTAATATTTAACCCCAGAATACTCCTTGGTATATGGACTTTTTTCCGTATTAATATCCCCCAATCTATCCAATCTGACCTAACCACTTTAACCCCAGGCTGAGACCCCCTTTTAACCCAACTGCGTTGGCCAGAAGCGGCGACAGTTGCTGCTGCGCTTGATAAATGAGACGGCGCCGCCTACGTCAAACAGGCGTCAAGGGTTGTCGCCTTCTGCAGTTTTGCGGTGCGCCGCAACGCCGATCAAACGCGATAAACGCTGAAACCGTTGAGAACGCTCGCAATCGCCGAGGAGGCGGAGGCGGTTAGGTTACGTGGCTGCGGTTGACAGTGCCACCGGTGGCGAGTCAAAATTAATTAGAATTTTCCAACGGACTGCAAAACCTAGGGGATGTACTATATACACTCCATCCAGGCTACTTTTGGGCCAAAGCGGCAAATTGAAATCAGTACAAAACAGTGGAATACAAAAAAAGAAAAAGAGAAAAAGAGCGATCATTAATCATCGGGGCGAAAAGGGTTGACAAGCTGTGCACTCTGCGACTGCGACAGGGTTGCTTCTGTTTCTGTTTTCAGTTCCGGCTTCTTCCGCTCCTTGACCGGAGTCACATCCGCCAAAACACAACAATAGTGAACGGAAGGGGTTGTGTAACCCCTAATGCATTCATTGCATTAAATAGAGTTCCCTTTGGAGACCTCGAGAGAGCAACATTAGGCAATATGGACCAAGTTGACACTAAACATATTGCACTTAAGGATGATTACACAAAAATCACAAAAAGTATATCAGCAAAAATTTTGTTAAGAGTCGAATTAGTTGACACCTAATATATACATATATAACCATCTTTGAAGTACCTTTTGTTTGAATTAAAAGCGATACAATTTTATTTTGAAATAAAAACAAGTAAGAAAGCTACTGCTTGATTATGAGATATCCGATACTCGAAAGATTTCCAGCTTAAATTACAGGACAGTATATTTAGTACGGCATTATGACAGAAATTGTAGCCCCATTCATCTTAAAAAAAAACTGACAATATTATAAAAATGATGCCAAACGAAGAAGGAAAAACACACCTGATAGTCCGGTTTAGGGGCTTGTATTACGTAATATAATATATAATATCAGCATTAATTATTGAAGGAAATCCCCTCCCATTAGATTGCATCGTTTTACATTTTGTTCTTACAAAAAAATAGTTTATAAAAATATTTTTATATGAAATGATTAAGTAATCATTGTTCTAGACCACATCACTCTTCCAATAATAAAACATAATCATTTTGGACAAGTCCCTTTAGAGACAGCAATCGAAAAGCACGAACTTGGCTAGATCGATTCCCTTATACAATGCTTATAATGACTAATTTGATCTTAAATAACTGCTTTAACTCTTTCAAAACTAATGAAAATACTCATAGCTTTAATAATAATATTTAAATAAAAAATACTACTAGTTTCTATTTAGTTTTTATTTAAAGAAAACAACTGTTTGTACTAATAGTAAAGTAAATTAAAGTTTGCAATTAAATTGTGTTTAAATTATGAAATTGATGAGTTTAAGAAGTTGCTTTCGAGGAGCCGCTTAATTGCTTGGCGGCGAACTCTCCGCAGATGATGCAGGCGACAGCTCCTCCTCGTCCGACTCCTCCTCCACCTCCATCGATGAACCCAGCTGCTTCTCTACAGCCTCTTCCTCTGAATCCTCCTCGGCGAGCAACAGCTGCATGGCCTGCACGCCGCTTGCGCGAATCATCGCCGCCAGCGCCTGGGCATTGCTCTGCTCCCGCACCAGCTGCACGAGGGCGTCCTCCGTGGCGCACGGATCGCCTAGCAGGGTGGAGCGCAGCTTCTTTAAGGAGCGGCGACCACGACGACGCAGCCTAGCTTCATCGTCATCGTCGTCGCCATCAACCAAGAGCTGCACGGCCCTCTGCAAATTGTTGCTGCAGCGTGCCAGGGACAAGCGCGCATCGCTCTCCTGGTAGCCCATGGCGGTGATGAGCTTCACCAGACGCTCCGTTTCTGAGGCATCGGCTGCCACGGCCACGGCGGCCGCCTCGGCCGGAGATCCAGCTCCAGTTGCAGGCGCTACGGATGTCTCGAGTTGCGACATTTCACTTTATTTTTCTGGTACACGAGTTTCTGCAATGTCAGCTGAGCTTCTTCCTCTTCGATATCGAAACAGATGTTCGGTGGCTTATTTCGATCTTCACTTTTCGCAGCCCTTCTCCACTGAGAGAGCAGTTTGGGAGAAGAAGAGCTGATGCTTGTTTTGTTTTATTTTACTTTAAAATACTTTAGCATGGATCCTAACAGAATAAGACCCTGGCTGTGGGATTTTTCACGGTAGCTTCTTTCTTGTCAGCAAGCTTTACTTCGTTTTTTCGACATCGAAATCGCTGTTCCTTTTTCGCCACCCTTCCACTCAGAGGGCAGCGCGAGAGCAGATGAGAGAGGATCAGCTGATTTGTTGATTTGCTTTCATTCCCATCAAGAGGCGTAGCTGGAATCTCTTCAGAGGGCCTTAATTTTAAAAAATAAACTAAAACAATAGAAACAAAATAACATAAGCAGAGCAAAATGCATAAAATCTATGAAGAAAGAAGGGAAATAAATCTCATTGTCCTTATATATATGTATTTTGTTTTAATTAAAGCTAGTTTTCGAAATGATTTTGAACATAATGTACTTAGAAAATGTTTATTTATTGCTCACACTTGGCTGGGTATCGATATTGTTTGCACTTATTTTGCGCTTTCTTATGGTACAAATTTCGGAGGAAAACCAATAAACTAAGCAAAAAAACAAAAACGAAGAAGAGAAAACGCAATTACAAGCGGCCAAGCAAATATAGTATGTGTGCAGGAATAACGGGTCCCACAGCTGCTGCCCAGGCCGACTTTGACTTCTATTTATGCGTTGCACAATTTTAAATAATCACCCCATTGGGAAATCTCGAGCAAAATACCCTTTCATTCCACCGCCCCCGCCCCAACACGGAACCAGGCTGCCCGTGTTATTTACACTGATTTATTGCCATTTTCTTTGGGCTTGTTCTCCTCTCCGCTGCGGCTGTTGCTGTTTCTGTTTCTGTTTTCTGGTCACTCTTTGTTTGCAAAGCGGAAAGGAAGGACACAAACAAGTGGCCCGTAAAAAACATTGCCAAACCCTCATCTATCACAATTTCTTGGCCGCTCCCCACAGCTCCCAGCTCCCAGCTCGCAGCGCTTACATTTTTGGGTTTAAAAACGCATTATTTGGCTCTTTCGGTAATTGAAGTTTTTAGTTTTCATTAGCCGACGACCGTCGTCGGACAGGGGTCCCAAAAAGGGGACATCCCCGACAAGGGACGACACGGGCACAGATTGCAGGCCAAAGATAAATTGCACATTTAAATTAACCCATTAACGACTCTCTGGGACCCCTGCCCACATGCCTACGAAATCCATAATTATAACCCTTTTTAACGCAAACAAAAGTAGAACTTGGAACATAATAATAATGCGTGTTGTATCGGATTGATTTGTGGTATGAATATATCTCAGTTGGGGTCCAAAGTCCTGACCAGTGTGAACATTTCTCTGCCCGACCTCTGCCGCACAGTATGCGCAGGACTGCGGCTAAAGCTAGCCACTTTTAAAGTTTAATAGCTACTTTGCTACTTTGTTTATTCTATTTGCAAAATATATTTCTCCTATTGAATATGTATAGTAATTCTGAACATATTCCAATTAGGGATATCAATCTACAAATAAAATAAAGATCATCGTATTTGAAGCGAAAGTTGATATAAAAGTCGATATACAAATCAAGCATTACAATACAATATATTTATAATATAATATAATTTAAGAAACAAATAAATTCAATAACATATTTCGGGAATATTTTGAAAATGTCGAAATTTTTACGTAGAATTACTTATTTCTGGATACTGAGCGCGATATTTTTGTCGATAAATCATATCGAAAGGAGGTTTTGATAAGTATATAGCCCTAATTGTAATAGTTAGCAGCTATCTTAACAATAAGTATGTATTTTACAATAATTATATTATTTTATTTATATATTATATTTATTTTATATTATTTATACTGAGGAATTCTTTGGTTTTTATTAAAAATTAACCCATTATCGGCTTTTATTGTCACTATCTAGAAAAACTACATATGTTTCAAATAACTCACTTAAGATCAACTTATTTCTTGGCATATATAAATGATAAGGGTACGTGTTGATTTGTACTAATTATACTGAGAAGTCCTAATAATGGCAAACCCTAAGTTTAAGCAAATCAAATCCTAATACCTCCGAGTCCTGTCCCTGCCAGCAGTGCTGTGTGTTCATATAAGCCAGCTAATCGTAATGACTTTTGATTCCATTATTCTCCCTTATCGGGATATCAGAAATCCAGAGAACTATGCCTACCAATTTCCGGGGTTAAAAAGTGTATAATATTTTAAAATGACTTCGGCAATACAATAGAGCCAATAAAAGCGAAATGGCATCATCGGCAGCAGCAGCAGTGTAAGCCGATACATTTGTGCGATTGCCTTCGTCAATTTTAAAGCGGAAATGAAAAGTTCCCCCCGTTGCGACCCCCTTGGCATTTCAGTTTCAGTTTCCTAAACTTTTCCCACCGCGCTGAAAAGCGCTTGAAATATATGCGAAACGCGTGTGCGAAGTGCTCAAAGCGGCCAAAGAACTCGATACTTATCGGGTGTGTCGTCGCCGGCACATCGACATCGAAGTCGAAAAATTGGGATTGTTCGGTTCGATCCTCCAACAAACGGCGAAATCACTTAACACACCGTTAACACCCACATTAGTTGTACTCCGTCGCACTCGTACACATCGCAGAAAGGTCTGCGCCGCCTGCGTTCCACTTACCGCCAGAGTTTCAATTACTTTTCCCAGTCACCACCAAAATATTGGCCCAAGGATCTGAGGCAGCTCAGCGCGACTCATAATCGAATTAAATGCAGTTGCCCAAAAGGAAGAGGGGCTGCGGGGAAGGGCTGAAGCGAAAAAGTCATTAAAAACGCAGGGAAAACGATTGCACGCAAATTTACTGGTCCCGCTTGCTGTCTTTGTTCCTATTCCCAAATCCCCTTCTTCCTTGGCAGCCACCAGTTGTGGCACAGTCTGGGGTAAAAAAGTAGCAACCGAGCGAGCTCATTTAATAATAATCTTTTAGAGAAAATAAAAAGAAACTTTGATAGGATAAGTTCATTATTTCAACTAGAGACATCGTACTGTATAGCCTTTGGACGAAAAGTCTTTATATAAATCGATTTTTATCGATCGAATCTTAACCTTTCGATATGCATCTATAAGTGCGATAATTCGATATTATGTTTAATATACCGAACCAATTTGATACGGGAAAAATGTGAAAATAGATTGTAAACCTTTATTCATGTAATTTTTTCGATAATACCTATAACTATTTTAACGTTAATTGCGATATTTTTCGATATTTAATGTAGTGAGTTTCGACGACCTTTCCAATATATTTTGGGTGCGTTTGCCGGCTAGAGGTCAGATAAAAATTCGATATATCAAAGCCTACAATATTTTCGATATAATATTGAATACGAAAATGTAATTTGGTGCCTATATCTGGTTACTTTCATGATAAATTAAATATATATTGTCCTAGTAATAGTTATTCTTAATGCAATATTAAAGAAATATATATTAACTATTTTGTTTCATTCTAGATACATTGTTCTATTTTTTTTATCATAGAAATACTAATTTAACATTGCCTGGCCACTTTTTTTTTTTAATTCCATTATAATTTGAAGAGATTATGAATGAGAAATTCATGAAATATTTGTCCTTAAGTCAATTCCTATAAAGTTACAAATTAATTTTTAAGGTTTAATATTTGTATGCTGTAACCCGAAGTGCAGACAGCAACATTTTTGGCTTAAGCACATAGAGTAAATATTTATATTAATTACATTTTTGCAGACCTAGTTGTGTGTCTGTAGGTGTGCGCAACACACATGAGCTGGTCGAACTATGAATGAAATTGGCAATGAAATCGCACGTGGCGATTCCTCTGGTCACCCGCGATAAGCAACTGCCGCCGCGTGTCCTTGCCCCCGTCATCCCTGGCCAGCTCAGCCGGGATCTCTCCGGAGCCGAGATACAATCGATGGATGGATGAGGTGTCGTGTGTTTATGACTCCCGCCGAATCCGATTTCGATTCAGCGCCAGATTCATTTTCATGGGGCGACAATCGTTATTAATATTATTAGTGTTTGTTCCAAGAAACAGAGAGAGAGAGAGAGAGAGAGAGATGTGTCCTTGTTGTACATGGTCAGTTCGGGGGGAAAAACCCGTAAATATGTGCAAGCCGATTTCATTTATCTGTTTTAGGAGTTGTGTGGAATAAGCCAAGGTGTGTTTAGGATATGCACCCCTTGTGGGGCAAGGCACTGACCTGCGAATTGGAAAATTGAAGCTTAGTTCGCCAGAGATTGTATCTGGGAGTCGCAAGGGATTTGCGCATATTAGAGATAAAGGCCTCATCAAATCGGTGCTGAGCCGAATTTATTGACTTCTTTCTGGTTAAATATTTGACCTCAAACTGACCAGGGAGGAAGGGAGGAAACCAACGCCCACACGCTGCGCCTTAAATACCCCGGGCTGCCCATAAATATTCATACAAATTAACTTTGTGATCGGCTGCACTGGAAAATGGCAGCCGAGCTTAGCAAATCACAGATTTATGGGCCAATCCATCAATGCCAATGCAACCGTCGTCGGTCGACTTTTAAAGGGACCCCTCTCCTTTCCGCACCACCAAACGCAAAACCAAAACCAAAAACCCGACCAGACCACCACTCCTAATCGCTTCCCACGATCGCTCCGAGCATTTCCATATGTAAAGTTGCGCCTTCATTAATCCGTAAATTAGAAGCATTGAATGATATCAGTCGCCGGTCCTCCACCGTTCTGAAGTGCACCCTCTCCCCGCGATTCCACTGCTGTGTGTCGTTCGCTGTGCATTCCCCCGAAACAAATCACTGCACACACAAGGATGGGCACACGGGTTCGGCGGCCAACTATACTCGTATGTATGTACATATGTACCAAGGGCAAGCCTCGAAATCCTAGCCCAACACAAAAGCAGCCACTGCAATCCCACCACCACCATCGCCCATTTTCGCTTCAAAGGGAGATCAGAGCCACACAGCGCACAGTGGAGCGCACAGACCTGTTGGGCTTAAAACAGTGGTAACAATTGCTATCCTTGAATCTAATTTGTATGAGTGAAAAATAGAACAAAGTGGCTAGATATGAGTACAAAATAGACTAAATTTTTTTAAATATTGCATAAATAGTCAAAATGATTAGATAAACAGCTCATTAACCTTAAAGTGGCTATACAGAAACAACTTTGCAGGTACATCGAACTGCAATCTTAGATTGAAGCGACAGTACAAGCTATGTAAATTATTACGGTATTTAACTGCTTTATAGTAAATTCCATCAGAAATCTGCAGTTAAAATAAGTCCACCTACAACTAGAAAGTTGATATATACTTGCAGAAATTAGATATATAATAACTATATATAACTAGGTTATATGGAAATATGTTAAAAAATAATAAGGTTATGTCAATTATCATATTAGGTTTCCATTAACTTTTAAATCGTTTCTACAAGTATGGCATATTCATATAAATAAAGCTGAAGTTCTAAATTAAGAAAAAATAGTCATACCTTAATGTAGATTAAAATATGTTAAAACAACTGAGAATATATACATTTTTTTTTAGTTAATTTTGCGATTTTTCCTATTTGAAATAGTCCTTTTTTTTTATTTAATTTTGCGATATTTCCTATTTGATATAGTCGTTTGATCTGGTCCGTTCCGTCTTATATAAGACTTTGCATATAGTCTATATGCAAAGATTCATTAAGATAAGCTCATAAAAACGGACAGACGGACAAGACTAGATCGAATGAGCTGGTGATGCTAGTCTTGTGATCAAGTTATGTACTTGTAAATACTGTATTCTACCCTAGATACAAAATTCGGATTAAAATTATAATACTCTGCAAGGTTATAAAAACAGCACCAAGGTCACTTGTAACTTTTGCCACGCTTTCCATCGATTCGTGGACACTGTGCGACCCCGTCACAACCTTCAACATCAACGCAGTGACATGTCAGCGGCAGCAGGGAGACAGCCAACAACAAATTGTTGGACAATCGTTGAAATGAAATGAAATTTCATATTAAAACTGTATTAGCCGACAGAGAGATCTGTGGCGGCGGCTGTCAGAATCAGAATCTGAAACAGAATCAACGTTGCGTTGGGTCATTTGAATGAGGAGCGGCGACCTCAGGCCCTGGCACCATCACCATCACCATACCCACCCCCCTGTCTACACCCATGGCACCTTGCCATTAAATCGCACGCACTGAAGCATGAGAAATGCGAGTAGGACCTCAATCAGGACTCAATTCGAGTGTAAAAACGAGGCGATGAGCAGTCGCGAACCGTTTGACATTTCTCCGCTGTGCATAATTAAATTAAGAGATGCCAAAAACAAGTACACAGTGCCAAAATGCTTTGGACTTTGCTCTTACAGATTGTAAATTCAAATGTAAAGGGGAAGTTGAAAGGAATTTTGAAGGAACTCGGTACTTGTGAGATACCAAAGGCTATTTAAGTTAAAATAAAGATTTTGTAATGCAAATGTAAGTTTTACATATTTTCTTGATTTTGCAATAATAAACTTAGCCAGTACACAGTGAAAAAGGCCTTGGTTTTGCCTTAAACAAATAAGACAAAGTAATCACGTTTTTCATAGTTTTTGACCCCCTTCATTCTCAGATTAAGATTCTCATTCTCAGATCATTGTAGGATTAAATGTTTTTCAAATATAATGCAAACCGGATACTTCTGAAATATATTTTAACATAAATTTATCAAGTAATCACGTTTTATATAATCCTTTAATGCTTTAAAAACGTATGATACAAATATTTTCTCCTGGCTATATAATATTAAATAGAAATAACCATTGATATCGGAGATTATTACCTCTAAGTGTTACAGAAAAGAAAACACATTTGTTAACCTATAAAAATTGGTTGAATAACTGCCATTGTTTTCTTTATAAAGAGATTAAACTAAATGCGGAACACCCTTAAACATCCAACATAGAAGGTGAAAGGACTTTTCAATATTGATTTTTTAATATTTGAAGTGTAAAGAATTGTTCAGAATTGTATTTTGTCACTTTATTAAAAGCCACTCAGAAGTTAAAAAAGTAATATCTTATCTATTAAAAGAGTTAAGAACCTGCATCTGAACAGATTACTCTTTACATAGTTTCTTAGATTCTTAAACAATTTGTAGGTTTCCAAGTTATTGACTCACCTTGAAGTCCACAGGCTCTATTGCGGGCGGGACAAGGGCGGCGGGATTTAGCTCGACATTAATATTGTTCGGCTCCATGATCAGGCCGAGGCTCTGCAGTTCGCAGGCCTCTGGCAGCTGGAGCGTGGGTGTGGGCACCTTGAGGACAGCCACGGTGCCGTCGATGCCCGACGCCGTCACCGTCGCCGTTGCTGTCGCGGGCAGCGTTTCCGGCATCGTGTCCAGTGCTTCAGGCGACGCCTCCTCCCCCTCCTCAGCGCTGCTCCTTCTCCTCCCGGTCCCTATGTTGATGCCGGCACTTTTCACTGGGCTGATAATTTTCCTCCAAGCTCTGCAATGGATTGAATGTTTATAATTTTATAAATATATTTAAAACCAGGTTTCCTTTCAAAGTAATTAAATATATTTGTAGTTTTTCTTGACTGAACCTTTATAAAATCAGCAATAAGAAATACTCAGGTTGGTAGCTGATTAAGGTTCTTAAAATAAATTATAATTTGTCCAAATTAATAGCATACTTTGGGTTATTTCCATATTTCTGGGAAGTAATTATGCATTTCCATGCTACAAGCGCACTCAAAGAGGCTGTCTATTTATATCGTAATTACCTTGGGTGGAGAGTGGTCAACGAAATAATTATGTCAGGTTATTCGGAGAAAGGGAGTCTTGGACAATGTTTACGTTATTATTTTATATCATACAGTAAATAGTATATATGGATAATTCTCTAGAAAGGTCAACCAAAGTGAAAAAGCAAAACAATGTCTATTTTTATACCCGTTGTCCATAGGGTACAAGGGTATTATAGCTTATTGCCCACCAAGAATGTATGTAAAAGGCAGATGGAAGCCTCCCCGACCCTATAAACTATATATATTTATAATCACCACCAGCAGGCGAGTCGATTTAGCAATGTCCGTCTGCACGTCCGTGTGAAACAACAGATCTAAGAGACAATAAGAGTTGAAGCTACCAAATTTGGTTACAACATCTATAACTGTTGCACGCAGTTCAAGATTGTTCCACTTTCACCCTTTAAAATCATGATTTTTCGTAAATATATATAACACATATATATGTACATAAGATATGAAACATTTGTAGGGACCTGCTGAGAAAATTGGAGTTTAATTTAATTGTTTATCGTCCAGTTATTAAAAAATGATAGTTAATGAACTATTAAAAGTTCTTATTTATGCTGCATTTCCACAATATCAACATTTGTGTTGGCAGCAACTATGCATGCTGCTTAACATTTGGCTTTATTTTTGTGTTGCTCAACATGTTCCTAGCCAACATATATCTTCATTTGCCAATATTTTTATATATTTTATATAAATTTGGGCATAATTAGACAATCATTAAGGCGACATTGACATCAATGTGATTTTTAATTTCACCCACAGTGCTATGGGTACCGGATACCCTCTACTGTAGCTTTCTTACTTTTCTCATTGTAAATGTAATGTAAACAAGTGGATTACCAAAGAAGTATTATAACATAATATCAGGGGAAGGTCTAAGAAGGAGTACTGTTGATCATATAGGGGGAGACAGCATTAAAATGTATACAAAAACTGATGTAATGTGGGGACTATCCCTACTCATCTCCCAAATAAATAAAAAAAAAAAAATTCCAACGTAAATGCGAGTCGCTTTTGCGTTTATTTGTTTCTTTTTAGCGTTCATTTTGGTATAAGTTGTCCGCACTTATTCCTATGGTTACACTGTAGACCTAAGCATAGTAGCACGCGGCGCCTCCGGCCAGGACACCAAAAATACAAAACGTACAAATAGGAAAAAAAAAAAGTAAGTAACTTCGATGCTAGATGGTTCATAAATTAGGAGCGGGTGCGGCATCTGTTTGCTAATATCAGGCGTCAATGACCGACGGACCTAGGCGGTCAGCAGAAGGCGTCGCCGGATCTCGGCGGGCAGCTCCTCCAGCTTGACGTTCGTCTCCTGGCGCGTGGTCACCTCCCGGAGCTTGACCAAACCCTGCGCCAGCTCCGCGTCGCCGAGGACCACGACCAGGGGGATCTGGTGCTCCTCACAGTGCTGCAGCTGCACCAGCAGCTTGGGGTTCAACTTGTAAGAGTGCTCCGCCTGCGAAAAGGATTACGGGATTAGGAAAGGATTTTGGGGAGCGGAAGCCAAGCCCACCTTGATGCCAGCATCCCAGAGCTGGTTCAGCACCTTCAGTCGCTGCTCATGCAATCCCTTGTGAGCGGAGGCCACATAGGTCTCGACGTCGCTGGTGCGCAGCTTCAGGCCACTGGCCGCCGCCCTTGCCTCCAGCACCGAGAAGATTCGCTCCACGCCAATGGAGACGCCTACACAGGGCACCGCCTTGCCGCGCGGATCGAACATGCCGACAAGATTGTCGTAGCGACCGCCACCAGCCACGGAACCCACAGTGGCCGGCTCATTCACCTGCTCTCCGTTCTGTTGTGACGTCTTCGCTGGCGATCCCACGGCACCGGACTCGCCCTGTAGCACTCCCTCGTAGATGACACCGGTATAGTAGTCCAGGCCACGGGCCAGGCTCAGATCGAACCGAACGCGCTTGTCCAGGCCGAAGAGCGTGCAGTACTTGAGGAGCAACTGCATGCCCTCCAGACCCTTGACGGCATTGGGCACAGCCTTGAGCTGGGCATCGGCCAGCAGCTGTTCCACCAGCTCGGCGCCACCGCTCAGTCGCACGTACTCACCAATCCGATCCGCCGCCGCCTCATCCAGGCCCTTCTCCTCCACCATCTCCTTACGAACATCCGCCCAGGGCGACTGAAACAAAGGGGAAAACACCAATATAATAATAATACACACAATAATAATCACAGATGGAACAGGCCAATTCTCTAGGGGAATAGCATACCTTGTCCAACTTATCCACTGCCGAGCAGATGGTGCGGAAACTGTCCGCCGGCACTCCGCATGCCTGGAACATTCCGTCCAACAGCTGGCGGTGATTTAGCTTTATCACGTAGTCTCCGATGTCTAGAGTGTCCAGGATCTCGGCCACAATCTTGACGCACTCGGCATCCGCCAGCATGGGATCGTAGGTACCGGCAATGTCGAAATCGCATTGGTAGAACTCCCTGTACCGGCCCTTGGTCATCGCCGGATTGTCACGGCGATACACCTTGGCGATGTGGTACCGCTTGATGCTAGAGATCTTGTTCATCGCCAGGTATCGGGCCAGCGGAACGGTCAGATCGTATCGCATCGAGAGGATCTCGCCGCCCTGGTCCTTCAGGTCGTAGATCAGTTTGGAGTCCTCGCCGTACTTGCCAGTTAGCACTTCCTGCAAAAGAAGGGAGTTAATGCGTTAGTTAAGGCTCGTAATTGTTAAACGATTAAAATCGATACTAGGAAGTGCAGAAAAGATCGATACTTTATCGATATATAACACAAAAGTAGATACAACCGTGAAAGAGACTTATTTTAACGCTAAATTTAATCATTTTAAAATTCGGTATATCAACGATGAGGATATTTATCAAATGAGGTCTACATTTTTGTCCTTATATGATATCGGGCTTTTCTTCTCGATATAAATACATCCCTAATCTATACTCCATACATAAAACACTTATAGAAGCCCTTCTTTGATTTGTTTAATGCCTGAATTGAAAATATTTTTTTGCATTATTTCCTTGCATACGAAAAGACTTTGGTCTACTGTCAAAAAGCACTGATTACGCAAATCTAGTGTTATTATTGGAGGCTGTATAATATAATATTCAAGGCCATATTGTTTCTTTATCAGTTGAGTTCAACGTTTAGTAAATTATAAAAATTTTCGGCACAAAGACGTTATCAGTGCGGTTTACAAACTATAACTTACAATTTCAGGGACTTATACGGAAATATTACAATATAAAATGTAATAAACACTCTTAAAATCTCTAAGAACACTGTTTTTAAGTGTTTTCGTTATACCAGTTTCCTGAAACTCACAAAAAGTTTATCAGAAGAACTCTAATATCCGCGTTTCGAAGAATTAAAAATATTTAACGAGCACTTTAAAGGCATAATAAAGAGCATCCCATTTTCTAAGTAATATCTTTAAGATAAATAAAGACAACTCTAAAAGGAAGTTACTAGGTCTGTTTAAAAACGGACACGGGCACAAGGTTGTGGCTAGATCGACTCGACTGTTGACGCTGATCAAGAATAACTGATTTACTTTTAATTATAGGGTCGGAATAGATCTTCCCTAGGTTGTAATCATTAACTAGACTTTGAGTAACCTATCTAAGAAAACCTCATTTAGAGGTTCTTACAAGCTAACGAAAGATTGCGAGGCCCAAGAGCGCCCCACATGGGCATCCCTGTTCTTAGTTAGAGCATAAGCTATATCTCTTTCTTTCCCCTAACGTGAGGGATAGGTTCCATAAATTCCTACAAGAAATAATGACAAAAACTCACCTTGAGCTCGAAAACGGGCGTGTCGATCGCCTCACCGCCGTGGCGTTTGAACACCTGCACGATCTTGTCCAGGACACCTTGGCGCAGTGTCATTTGCTGCGGGCCATAGTCCCGTGTGCCCTTCGGCGTCTTCAGTGTGAACTTCTGGTTCGTGGGCGGGGCATCGCCGCCCAGCTTGGCCTTGAGGGCCAGCAAGCGCGCGACCTGCTCATCGATCTGCAACGAGGAAGAGGATACCGGTCAGAGGGGGCTCTGTGGGAGGGGGGGAGCTATGGGGGGTGGGGGATTGCTTAGATGCTAACCTGATGCAGTTGCTCTTGTTCTTGTTGTTGTTGTTCTGGTTGTTGTTTCTGATGTTGTTTTTGTTGTTCCAAGGCTGGAACGCCGGCGGAGCTGGCGCGCCCGCCGCCAGAGGGCGCCGTCTGGAACGTTGCACACTGAAACGCAGCACTACAGCGCCACTGGCGGCCAATTGAACGCAACATGTGTTTTGTTTTTTTTTTTTTCGAGTTTCTTTGATTTTTCTAATTTTCTTCTTTTTAATGATTTCTTTTGGGTTTTGCTCAAAATTAGCAACAACTTTCTTAATGCAACTTTTCAAACCTAATTAAACAACAACAACAATAATAAAAACCGATTAAATTCTGCTGTTTTCTTTTCTTTTTCATAGTTCACTTATTTTACAACTAGTTCATGTTAATAACAAGTTAATGTACAAAAATAATTCGTGTTAGTGACGAAATGAAGGTATGTATGTATGTATGTGCCAAAACCAATGTGTGTGTGAGTGTGTGCAGGTGTAAATAACAGAAATAACAATACAATTATTGCGTTCCATTGACCGTCAGCGCTGATTACTTTTCTTTCTTTTCGTTTCGAAACAAGTTTTTCGATTTGAATTACACTTTTTGTTTTTGTTAGCACTTGAACACTTGGTAACAGGGAAACGGAAAAAAGCAAGAAAGTGACGCGAATTAATGGAATCTTTTACCCCGCGGGTTCAAGGACATTCCCACACAGAAAGGGTTCTCTGAACCGTTGAAAAGCAAAAAAAAATGCATTTGCCACACATTGCACTCCGCTAGAGCGCGCCAGCTCCAGGGCAACAGCTGATCGTGGCGGCCATAATAACTGCACACTCACACAGCCACATATTTACACCGACGCACACAAACTTGACATTTAGTTGCGGGTTTCTCGCATTTCTTATTAGCTAAAATCATATGTTGCAGTTGGATGTTGTCTAGCAGGTTTGATATAATCGCTATAACCACCATGTGCCTTTTTGTTCCACGTTCATACCTCCTGCTTGACCAGTCGCTCTCTTTGTCTCTCCTTGTCTTTATCTTGCTCTCTGTCAGTCAGTCAGTCGGTCATAGAACACACACGCGCACACATTACCAACAGTAAACTGAAGCTGTGGACAACAGTGCTGGCCAGCTTTCTTAGCGCGAAAAAGCTAACTGAAGATATTTGCATATAAAAACAATAAAGTGGTGGGCTTGCGAATAACTTAGACGTTCAATATTTTTTAAAAATCGACCCAAGTCGTAATGTAATGTAATGCAATTCGAATTAGAAAAATAATGAATATTATAAAAGCCTTGCTTCGGGAACTTGCTAGATTATCGCTAGAACAGCGGCAGCACTGGTGAGCGGGAGCCAAGCATTTTTTCGAGTGGCAATGTAATGGGGGCGAGAGCGAGACACCAACAACAACAGAGTAGCACGAATGTGAAAGTTTGCAGAGCGCGCGCTCTTTTTTCTTCCATTTTTCGTTCGTGGCTCTCTGTTTTGTTGCATTCAATCTAATTACTGCGAAATTCAATAAACGGTAACATGGAAATGGTAATGCCAACGCAGCATGTGTGTCTGATGATGAAATGCCACTGCTGCGATGTGTCATGGGCCATGGCTGAGCCTGGTATTCGGATTGGGGACTTCGGTGGCGAGGATGATGATGAAAGCAGGGCAAGCAATTACAGCAACAATTGCACTTGTTCGTGTACACACACAATGTCTGGCGCAGGGGAGGAAGGGTTCTACTCCGTGAGTTTGCGGGGCGGTATGTTTTTGTGTATGCGTGTGTGCAGGACATGGACATAGACATGGACCACTGACCTTCTCCTTGGACTCCTTCGCTGCCTTTAGTTGACGGACGAGATCGCCTTGCACTTTGATTTGGTCCAGGATTTGCTCGCGCGTATCACTCATATTCCGTAGTCGGGGCCGCAAAAATCACAACAAGCTGATGACAATCCTGGCAAGCGGCGGCAGGTGGGCGCGCGTCTTTTCAATTCGACTGGATTTATTTGTTTTCTGTGATTAAGCTGAGTTTTTTCCCAGCCTCAGCTGCTTTTTTTGCTTCCACAAAAAAACTGCACGCGGTGGTCGGTGGAGCTGGCTAGTGATGGAAAAACTATATCAAAATATCAATATATCGATATTTTTATAAGGGAATAAATATTTGTAGCTTGACTTTTGCCAAAATATTTCTGATATTTTTTAATAATATATTTTATTTTCGTTTCTATTTCTGTTCTTTGGGGATACCACATCATGTTGTTTAAGGAAATGTTCATCATCGATGTATCGGCAATTTACAGGGATTCAGTATGACCGCGATCTGAAAGTTAATACATCGGTCTGGCAATAAACTTTGTTGCTGGAATATGAAAGACATTGCTAAGAAACGAAAAATTAGCTGTTGCAAAACTTGGCAATGGTTCGTTATGAGCGTTCTATGGCTTTTGCGAAATTTTCCTAGCGATATCTGGCCATCGATGACACTATCGATACAAGCGAAATAAACTGTCAAATTTAAGAATGTAAAAATATCGACTAAGAGGTGTGAAACTCAACTAACTATCGTAGGATAATTTTTGAATTTAAATTTGAATCTTTTAAGCACCTAGCACCCCTTGAAATTCACTTCGTTCACCCCTTCGTTTGATTCGTATGTACTTTCACAATGTTCGATAGAATCGACGCAACCGAAACATACACTCGCGCAACGAACAAGTCTCAGAAGATGTCTACAAAGTTGAAACGTGCCAAGCAGCGGCAAACCGCACACACATCTGCGCAGAACACACAGTCCAAGACGCGCCAAGATTTGGTGGAGGCGGAAATGGAGAAGTCTCGCAAGGCCGTCGAGCATAAGTTGAACTGTCTGTCGGGAACCAATCAGGCGGCAGTGCAGCCGCGTCATGGCAAGCGTGGCGCGAAGGGATCTGCAGCGGCAGCTGGCGTATCAGAAGGGAGAGCTGGGGAAAAAGGCGGAGTCCAGCGGCGCAAGCATATCAAGAAGCAGGAGCTCGTCCAGCAACACATGTGGGTGGATGAGCCGTCATATGAGAAAATAACCAAGGTCGAAAGCCGGAAGAAACTAGACAAGGCCGAAGCCCGAATGCGCGGTGGTTACAATGGTAAGGAATCGAACTCAGGAGATCCTGAGGGCTAGGTAGATTAGATCTTAAGTGAAGGAGGACTAAGCTAAGAAGCTTAAGAATATTAGATATAGTTTTCAATGGATTTTACTTGCGGAATTCCCAGATACTTTCTAAAATTCGACTCCCCTTGAGCTCCCCAAGCTTTTACTTTACGATTAAGCTTGCTTTACGTAATGTGGATGAGGAGATCCTTTCTCCTTCTGCCTTAAACCATTGTCTTTCCCTTTTCGGGCTCCTTTTTCGTCACAGAAACACTGGAGTCACCCCGCCGTAACGGGCTCACTCCCCGAGACTTTGCCGCCGAGGCTGAGCTGGCTGCCCTGATGGCGGCAGCCCGCCGCAGCGGAGCTGCCGGATCAATGAAGAAGGAGAATCCTGGGGACACTGACACCCATGACGATGAGCAGCCGTCGACCACATATGGACAGCTGGGTGTCCTGCCGCGCTTTAAGTGCAGCGAGTGTGGCGCCAGGTTTAATGTCCGGTCGCTGCTGGGCGCCCACCGTCGCACCCACGACAACGACTTCAAGGTGCGCTTCTGCGGACGCGGTGCGAAGGACAGCAACACCACACTGACCAACATCAATCAGTGCAAGTTCTGTGACCGCAAGTTCGACCTGGTCCGCACCCTGCACATCCACCAGCTGGCCCACTGTAAGAAGATACCGCCGCAGCTGCGACGCAAGCTGGGCTACACAGAGCTGGCCCACGTGAAGAAGGCCCCCCTGCCCAGCTTCCAGCGAAGCGGTCAAGGTCAGGGCGACCATAGCCATCGTAGTTATAATAGCTATGAACACCATGGCCACCGTGGCCATTATAGCCACCGCTCGCACCGCCATCAGCACAAGGATAGAGAACGGACAGTAGAGCTGAAGTCCCATGGCATGAAGCATCCGCTGCGGCTGCAGTCGGAGGAGAAGATCCTTCGGTCTTCGACGATGTCCGAGCGCTGGCGCTAATCGCAGCCACTAACCACTGTTAACGTTTGCTTTCCACAACCAAGAAAAGAAAATTACCCTAAACACAGTCACTGGAGATACGATCGGGATCAGACACAACAACCCTTGTGATAAAAACATGAAGGCGTTGAACAGTCACAAAGAAATTCAATAAAAATTTAAAGTTCCCAAGGCAGCATTATTTCTTGGAAGCTATCAGCACCAGGGCTTAGAACCGGAACAAATATCGGTATCGGTTACTGTTACGGTATCGGTATTTCGGTAACCGTTTCGATTGGCATTTCATTCAGGATAGCCAAGGTAAGTTTTAGATATTTAAGGTCTCTGTTCGCACTATACAGTGTTTTTGCAATGGAGCAAACTATCATATTTCTAGAATTAAATCAAGTATTATTATATTAAGTAAAGTCTGAAAGCAAAAAAAGAGATAGAAGATGTTTAACGCCCTCCACAAAGCTGATAAGACTACCTTTATATAATGCATACTATATACTATAGTTGTATCATGGGTATTGCTATATTTTCCGAGTGCTTATTTCAAAATGTTTATCGTCCTCAACCTGAAATGTTTTTCCAGTGTATTTGTGTCGGTCTCTCTCGCTCTCTATTTCTTCCGGCCGGCATAGAGCAAAACAGCTGTTGGTGTTTAGGCTTAAGCACTGGCTCTGCAATGACAGAGCTCACGCACACCTGTTCAGAATGACTCACACAGGCTTTTGGCGGTCAAGCTCAAGCTCTCCAACGCTTCACTATGTACAGTGGGCTCAGTCGCCATATTTCTCAGTATTATGCATTTATATTATATACAAAATAAAACCTAAGCAGTTCTTCAAGTGCCCGGTAATATGACCTCTCTTGAGTGCATTGAGCCCGGACATTGCTAAGTCAGCATATTTGACATGCACGACGGCTCTGTCACCATAATACCCTCTCTCTCTCTTTTAGACGCGGCGACTCTTTGCCCGTTTTGCATATATGTATAAACCTATATCTATATATCTATCTATATATTTATAAGGGTCTGACGCTGCCTTTACCGGAACGTCGTGGTCTCTAGCTATATGCAAAAACTGTAACAGAATTAAGATTCATTCAATAAAGACAAATAAATTCAAACGGACGTTCGAATTCACCTAAGCTTTACTTGTTTTCTCAATTATAATGGATTCCACAGTTATATTAATTAACGTTATGTTACTGTTAATATTAATATACACAAAAAATATAAATTGCTGGTAAAACAACTGTTGATTATACCAATTAGCTTTCTAAACATTGTAGCTATAGTTTTTTTGCTAACGAAAGTGTACCTTGGTCCCATTGTGCACACTCTCCGCTCCAAGCCTATCTCTCCGCCGCTCTTTCGCTGGGTGTCGTGTGCAGCTATACAGTTAGTTAGCATCGAAAGAGCGAAACGGAGGCGAAGTGGAGCCGTGCGAGCGAAGCCACTGCATCAGTCGATCGCGACAGGTGCTCAAAGGCGGCAGCTTGGGGCTGAAGGAACCAAACGAAACATTGCCAAAACATAATTGGAAGCCACTTCATCTTCTTCGTCTTCTACGCCGTTATTGTTGTTGTTGCTATTACTGTTACTGTGTTTTTTTCTCGTGCTCTCCGGCTTGTTTTGTTTCTGTGTTTTTTGTGGCCAAGGCTCCTAACTTGTGCCGGCCGTGCTCCAAAAATTTCTGAATCGGTTTAAAAAATATTCGCTTCGCCGCGACAATCACGTAAAATGAGGTAAGAATAGCCAAGTGCCAGAGGGTGCCATTTAACATCCACTGGCAGAACCGAAAAATAATTCATGGGGAGTTGCCAAAACTGTATAGTATATAGTACATATATATTTTCAGTATAAGAGGTATATCTAAGAAGGTTCAAGGGGATCTTAGCGACCCCAATAAATAGAAGTTAAAAAAAAATAAAGAAAGCTAGTTTTGCAAGGCCAAAGTTTGCATACTATTAGTATGAAAAATGGTGTATGCATATTTGTTAACCAAAAATAACGAAGTTAAATCAATAGTGATTTAGTTTCATTTTTCGATCATTCCTATATATGTTATATTAAAATTTATATTTAATTTAAAATATTGTAAAAATTTCCATATCTGGGAGAAGATGAAAATATGTTTAATTTTATATATGTGATTGTGTACGACAATTATAAGATATAGCAAACCGATTCTGGCTATTTAGACATATATTATCTGCAAACAAAACAAATACTAATTCTAAAGTTTCATACAGATAACTCTAAAGCTAAGAGCCTCGATAGATATGGCTAGATCGACTCGGCTGTTGATGCTAAACCAAAATATATATTTTACTTTGCAGGGTGGGGTTGCAAACTTCTGACTAAAGTTATAGGTACATTTTTGGAATAATACAAAAAGTATATATTCTCTCCTACTGATCCCATTACTATTTCATTAAAAGGTGTTCCAAATCTTTCCCCAATTAAACAGAAAAGTCAATATAATACATAAAATCTAGAGGAATTCTGCATCATAGTGAGTTAGTTACCCAAACCTGTTTTTGCGGGGATTTACTGTCGGTGATATAACCATTTATGGCACATTTTATATTGATGAGTGGAGAGCGGAACGAAACGCTTCTAATCATAGCCTAACATTGCAATTAAGTTTTTATTCACCTGTGTAAATATCAACCGAAACTAAAGCACTATTATGTCACAGGTATAGCCTATAAGCTTATAAGTCTTGCAGATCAGAGTGTGTTAGATCTGGAATTTGGTTAAAATTATTATTATTTGCAGTCAAATTTCGTCACTAACTACCACTGACGCTCCACTTGTTTAAATAACAAGCGGGGAAAAATAACCAAGGGAACTTTAGTATATTTAAGTCACAAAAGCACAAAAACACACCGTTTTATACCTATTTTGTTGTCCCATTAATTTCTCGCAAGTCAGTAAATTTCAAACATTGTCTGAAACTCAGAGATCGTGGCTGATAAGATAAATTAATAATTATATATAATTATTAGGCGCGTAATTGAAAGCTCTTCGTGTGCTGAAGATATCACATATTAATTTATTGTAGGTGCTCTGGTTATTGGTCTTTAATGGATATGATTTTTGGCAAGCTATTTTCGTTTGTATTTTTTATGGACAGAGATGTGATATTATTGCGATTGCCACTGTGGCATTCTCAGGACATGGAAATGCGTCATTCGCACTGCCCCGCAAACTCTAGATACGTTCCATTCTTCCATTGCCTGAACTGGCAGTTTATCAAGTTCGTTGAAAGTCGAAGGCAATTAGCTTAATTGCTCCGCTTTACGAGGCCCTATAAGATATAGTAAATTACTGAGATATGGCCTGCCTAAGGAGAATGAAGTTTATGGCGTCCGAAGAGCGGGCACGGGAATTCTTTCTTTCGTTCATTCAGCTCGGATCATTGACAGGCTCTGTTTTATGGATATACACGGTATATAATCCCGATAAGATTGGGATAACACAAATGTGCCCAAGAATTTAGTGGCCTTCAATAAAGAATACCCCTCAGCGAGAGAGAGAGCATTGCCATTGAAGGCGGCGATTGGGGAGAATAATTTGCCAGGTCATTTCGGTGGACGCTAATGGCACACGCGCTAGAAACTGGTTTTCCATTGAACAAAAAAAAAACAAAAACAATACAAATATAAATAAGAGAATCCCCTGATATTCCCTCGGCTATTTGCATAATTCATTTGAAACTGCATTACAGCACAGTAATCACAGAGTTATTGGTGGAAATAATATTGCTGCTAGCCAAAAGCCTATCACGGCTCGTACACCTTATTTATTTACACCTGCCAATTTGCCAAAGATGACTTTTGTTCCTCCCCGTAAACGTCACAGACTTATCTTCGCCTGCCGTGGCAGACACAATTCGATTTTGATGACGGTGCACATATTTCACAGAGATTGATAAATGGAAAGGTGTTTTTTGTTTTCTTTTTCTGTTCTGCTTTTCGCATTGATTGCTTTCGAGTAGCAGCGGAGATCACTACACGAGATCTATCGATAGATTTTGTAATTAAAAGATGTTTTTTTCTATCGATGATTACTCCGTGTCTTTGTATCTTATCTAAGGAGTAGACAGCATCCTGGTTAGAACTGTGAGACGGAGCTCTTATAATTAATATGATATATAAGGACATTAAATAACAGATTCTGATCTAGGGATCTCTAGAAATTGTGCATCTAGATTCTGATATTAAATTTGGTTTCAAGTTCACTTTCCAGTGGGGATACTTCTGTGTATCTTTTTAATCAGGACCTGGTCCTTGTTAACACTGTTGGTATGAGGGCTTTTTGAATGATCTAGAGATAATTAGAGATAAATGATACTATAAAGAGATCACCAAGAAATGAGAGAAAGCTATATCTACTTGTAATGTATGTCAATATCTTTGTATTTAAAGATGTTACCGATACACATTCCAAGGAGTTCTCTTACCTATACTCTCTCTAAATTTAAAATTTACTTGCTGATCTACATATCTAGCTACCCGATCCAAACCAAAGATCTTTAAAAAGAACGAAATTCTCTTTTTGACTCAGTGCCTGCTCTGAAACTGTATATCTCAGCAATTGAACAAGTCATGTCGTAAGAATATATCATTTCCTGAAGCCTACAGCTTTCCGTAATGTCAATTAATGTCGCTCAAGTGTCACACCCCCCGATTCCTAATGTCACAAGACGGTGCACTTGAGACCTTTGCAAACAGTTGCCGTTGGATAGATTGCTATCAGTTGTTTAAAGATCGCTTCATTATCAGGTATTTATTATAATTATTAGTTTCTGGCTCCACAATTTCGGATGTTTAGGTTCAAAGATCTCACCATAAACTTTTACTGTGCCTCGACCCGAGTAGAGTCTTTCTAATTGCGGCAAAACCCAACATTGATAATGCCGGATAAAGCGGCTTTAATCCCAGCCGCTGTCGTGGCTTATCGCAGTACCAATTATCCTTTATGACACCTGTATTTGTCGGCATTTCAATCAATTGGAGGCGACTTACCGAATGCTACCGAAAGTGTGACATTGTACGGCTATTAATGAACCATTATGGTATCGTAAGGGACGACCGCCACTCCTGGACTCGACTGAACTGGTTCTTATCATTGACCGCGAAATGCGATATGCAGATCAACGTCGTATCGAGTGAGTCGACAGAAAGAGGCCTCTTGAGGATCACAATCTGCAGACGGCGACGATAATCGATCGGTTCGTATCGTATCGAATCGAAATATTTGGGAGCACGTATCGCGAGGACGCGCTATATGCCATGACGGGCACTAAATCCAAGTGTTTGCGACTTTCCCCTCGCATGAAATCTACGTTAATTATAGAAAATTGCCTGTTAATAGCGCTCAAGTTTTACGATCTCTCGGTTGGCATTTTTATAGCCATGCGTTGTGCGTGCGGAGTGAGAGACAGGGTGTGCTATCGGAGGAGGGCGAGCTGATAAGGCTCCGGACTAGCACCCTCCCGGACAAAAGGTATGTCCGGACTCATCCAGTACGTGGACATGACCAGCCACCAGACACTCACCTCAAAAATCACACTGTCATTGGACACTCCAGAGAAGAGTGCAATCAGTTACCTCAGCCACAGATGGGTTTTTACCATCCTAGCTACTGAATGGGCTTACCTCTAAAGATATACTACACTTCTAGATAGATCGACGGCAATGATTCGGCTAATTTAATTTAACTGCACTTTAATAGCCAGCGATTACAGGCACTTTGGACTGTAATATTTGGTTTAATACAATCAGTCTTACTAACAGGGTTTTCGGGCGAAATCTCATGCGCTATGAAGTACAAAAACAAAACTTACATATCTTTGGGAACCCTTCATTTTAATGTATTCCCTTTTTTCCGTACTCTCGTGCCTATTTAAGAGAAAAGACTAAAGGATAAATTAGGCAATTTTTTACACCGTGTAAATGTATCGAATACATTTTGTTATCGCGATAATCGCGATAATAATATGCGTGGCATTGTTTTTGTAAAGTTTCGACAAGAATCATTAGGGAAATAGCATTGGGAGCTACAAGAGCCACTACGTGCCCAACGCTGGTAAATATAAACAAATCATACAGATGCCAATACAGAAGTTTTTCTCTATGCTTTGTTAACAGTGATTTTTTCCCTTGATCTTTGTTGTCGGGATGTACCCATAGTGTGCTTGGAAATTAGCATCCCCTTTTCACTAATAATTCGAAATAATGGAGATTTGTTCATTAAGTTTTAGATACAATATATCCAGCTCTTCGTACATACTTTGCGTGTCCGCCTTTCAAAAGTAATCTGACTTCCTTGATCTACTGATCTTGATAAAAATCGGATCTCGCGATCTCGCTGATCGTAGGGTATTTCGTATTTCGGTGTGAAGTGCCAAGCGATGACTTGGCGAAACGCCGGAGACCCGATAGCGCCCCAAATCAAAGCTAATCTCCAGCGCCGCCACCGCTGCTCCACTCGACCCGGTCCTCAAGCTCTTCAGTCTCGAGGGGTTGATGGCGATCGCTGATCGCGGATCGCGGATCGATAGTTAACGAAGACTGATCACACTTTTCCCTCTTTATATTCGCAGGTTGGTGTGTAGCAAGAAGATCTTTCTATGGCTGCTGCTGGCAGCCGTGATGGTGACGGCTCTGACCCTTGGCCTGGTCTTCGGACTTCGGAACCGTGACTCCCGGCTCATCAGCGGAGCCGTCGTGTCCAATGGCATCGGATGCGCCGACGTTGGCGGGGATGTTCTGAACGATGGTGGCTCTGCCGTGGACGCGTCCATTGCCACGCTACTCTGCGAGGGACTCCTCCTGCCGCATTCCATGGGCATTGGCGGTGGCTTTGTGGCCACCATTTATACGCGGAGCACTCGGAAGGTGGAGACGCTAATTGCCAGGGAATCGGCCCCGGCGGCGGCGCACAAGGATATGTTTCTTGGTCAGACGTCGATAACGGGTGCAACGGCTGGAGCAGTGCCGGGAGAGATTTTGGGCTACTGGGAGATGCATCGTCGCTACGGCATCCTGCCCTGGAAGCGCCTCTTCCAGCCGGCCATTAAGTTGGCCCGCGAGGGTCACGTCGTTTCCCGCTACCTGGCCTCGGCCATTCAATCCAAGCTAACCGAAATCCGGGCGGATCCCGGCCTTAGCTCCGTCTTCCTCAATGCGAGCCAGGAGCCCTGGCTGGAGGGAGACTTCATGAAGCGCACCGTTCTGGCCGATACGCTGGAGAGGATTGCCGAGAACGGTGCTAAGGAGATCTACGATGGCGGCGAGACGGGGCGCAAGTTTGTCGAGGACATCAGGCAGATGGGCGGCATTATCACCGAGCAGGATCTGCGCGACTTTAAGGTGCAGTGGCAAAGCGATGGTCACATTGCCGCCAATGTCAGTGGCTCCTACACGCTCTACTCCACGCCGATGCCCAGCAGTGGACCCCTGCTGGCCTTCATTCTCAACGTCATGGGCGGCATGTACACGGCCGACGAGCAGATCTACTGGCAGCGGGCGGTGGAGTCCTTCAAGCACGCCTACGGACAGCGAACGAATCTGGGCGACCTATACGCCGATCCCGATTATGCCGAGTCCATCAACGCCACGCTGGAGCAGATGCTGCAGCCAGAGTTCGTGGAGAGTATCCGGAAGCTGATCCACGACGACAGCACCTCCCAGGACTACAGTTACTATGGCGCAAACTTCACCGTTGAGGAGGATCACGGTACCGCCCACATGAACGTCCTGGCCACCAACGGGGATGCGGTGTCCATCACAAGCACCATTAATAACTAGTAAGTATATCAGGCAGAGCGATCTACTTATATCGAAATATGTATCGCGCCTAACATCATATCGGAAGTATCGAAAACTTTGATACATATATCTTACGTTTAACTATCGACTTTCGCTATTATTTTCTGCCAACAGTCAGCGAAAATACAACAAAATATTAACCATTTTTATTTTGCACTTGGTTACTCTTCAGTTTCGGCTCCAAGATTGCCTCCCTGCAGACAGGCATCATCCTTAACGACGAGATGGACGACTTCTCGACGCCGGGCGTGATCAATGGCTTCGGCGTCCCCGCATCTCCAGCCAACTACATTCATCCCGGAAAGCGACCCATGTCCTCGATGAGTCCGGCAATCATTGTGGACGAGCAGGGCAATGTGCGGCTGCTCGTGGGAGCAGCAGGTGGCACTCGCATCACCTCCAGTGTGGCAGCAGTAAGTTGTGGCTAAGCACAATCCTCCAAACAATCGGCGTAACAGAGTCCCCTTTTTTTTCCCAGGTGATAATGAAGTACCTGATCCGCGGCGAGTCCCTGACCGCGGCGGTGAACAACGGACGGCTGCACCATCAGCTGGCTCCCATGCAAGTGAGCTACGAGCACGAGGTGGACAGCAGCATTTCCGGCTACCTGGCTCAGGTGGGTCACGTGCTGTACGAGGAGCCCGCCGGCTCCAGCTTCGCCGCTGTGACGGCCATCGGAGCTCTGGACGAGCCGGAGCCATTCTACGATCGCCGTCGCATCGGTAGTGCTCTCACCATCGGCAAAACCAACAAGATGCAGCACTAGATTGCGAATCGTGAGGTTCAGTGATCACAGATCGCGGATCACAGATCCAATGCCTCCCTGCAGTGCTCGTGATTTTATTTATTAAACCCTAGCTGTAAGCGCCTGTATTTTGTGCGGCTGTGACAAAGCCATGTAAATAATTGTTAAACAGTATTTCGAATAGAGAGTGTGTCTTCGAAACAATTTTTTTTTATGTAAATAACGAGCTGTGAAGCCCAAATAAAGGATTTTATATGTTTTACACCATACGAATATTTTTGTTTATATCCCAAACTATCCCATTTAATGCGGACACTATTATCTTACATTATATTTTATTGTGTTGCTGCATTATATACATAAAATGTTCGTTAGATACAATTTAAATATTTAAAAAATCAACTTTCAACTTGCTATCATCTTATTTCCACCTCAGATTCTTCATTAATATTATCGAAAATGTATCATGATTTTTTCTTTAATTATACATACATGATACTTGCTCTATTATACGTCTATGACACTGCACTGATACTTTATTAAGAACAGTTTTCATCAGTGACCGCCAGCGGTTATGACACTTTTAATCCAGGGACTGCAAATGATGGTTATTTGGAGTTTATTTAATCAGAAAAATCAAAAATGATACCTAAGTTGTAATTATTTTTACTGTGAGTTGCAATTTAGCAAATATAATGATTTAAATTGAGAAAACCAATAGATCTAAAAAAATAAGCGAAAAGAATATATTAAGATATCAAAACTATTAAAAGAAAGAAAGAAAGAAAAGTTAATTATGCCCCTGCAAAAATTAATAATCTATTTATATCTATCTAAAAGTATGTATATATCTACATCTAGGGTAGAATTTGAATTTAATTTAGTCCAGAAGTTATAATGTTATTATGTTATAGTATCATGATTTTTTCTTTAATCAAATATACATGGTATTTAGTGTAAATCAGTCACTAGTGAGTCAACAAAATTGTTACACAAATATATTTTCATTTTCTACCACAGAAAAACAATCGATTTTGCCGCCGAAAGCTAAACCGCGGTACTAACGATAGTGCCATCGATAATTCTGGTATATAAGTGGTATATTTCTCAAACTCCTACAAATAGCTGTACATATTTATTCATAGCCCCTGTACGGTATTTTTTATCGTTTGCATTGCGGTCACACTGCGTTAGACATTTCTCCGTTTTTGTTTACGTTTGCACCGCGAAAAGTCGTGCAACCTGCACACGCAATTGTTCTGTGGCAGCGGCGCGTACAGCCGGCAAGTGCTCCCTGCATCCGTATACGTTGGAAATAGGCAAATTTGCAAATAGACGTAGGCCACCCGGCCGCACCAACGGCACTTGTCATTATCGGCAGCCGCATTGATCACCTGGCATTCCGTCCCGCTCGCACCCGCACCAGCTATTGGGCCCGAGCAGCGCAGCGACAGAGCAACAGCGGCATTTGAACCGAATATTCTTGAGCGCTGCTGCTGCTGCTGCTGCTGCTGCCTCTTTTGTTCTTGTTCTCGTTCGGTCTCTTCTTCTTTTTGGCCACTAGACACGTCAACACGAATCGGCTAGTCGCAGCGGCCGTGACGGGAAGGAGTGAAGTTTGCAGTTTAAAGAGAAGCGCAGCTGAAAGAAGAGCAGAAGAAAGCGAATCAATTGAAGTACAGAGAACGTGAGCGTGACAGAGATGCGCGTGAGCAACATCCGTAGCGGGCGGATCTGCCGGATGGTCCTGTGCCTGCTGGTCCTGCTTCCGCTGCTTTATCTGCTTGCCAACTGGAGTGACCATCACAAGCGCGTCCAGGAGGCGTATCACTCGCGTTTCGGCGGCCCAAAGTTTGCCCACCGCCGGATGGAGGGGCGGCCGCGGGAGGTGCCCAAGCTGGTTGAGGGTAAGTAAATCCCTCGGGGTATAACAGGAACTAAAGATCAGCTATAAAGCTATAATGTCCGTTAGTCCGAAGAGAATGTTAGGGTCTAAGTTGCTATAATCCGCTTGCTAGTCTTGAAATATTGAAGACTTTTGGCAACTTTGCTTAAGAAGTACACGGAAATATTCAAAAATATTAAAAATACATTAAGATACAATATAAGCCATTATGTTTAAATATAATGATTACTTTTCAGGCTCTTTATAAGTACGAAAGACTTCACAAGAGGTCCGTCATCGGCAAAAGATATTAGTTCAAGATCTCTTTCAAGATCATCTTTTATTCAAACTAAAATTATAATTTCAAACCTACCAGTTGTTACCTAAAAAGTTCACGCAAAGATATACTTATTTTCATATATTTTTAGCTTTGCTTTATTATTATTTATTCCATTAATTTCCTAGCTCTTCAGTATTTCTACTTTTACATTATTACCCTGTTATTTACTTTATTTTTAATTAATTTAAATGTATTTTCAATCTCTTTTCTAGTGCTACAAGAATTTGTATCTCTTTTTCTTTATTCTTTTATAAATCCTTAAAAAATTAGTAAATCTGTCAGACACAGTCTTCAGTTATTACCATAAGAATTATTTCTCAAGTAAATATGTATAAACTAAGCATTAGGGTATACTCTTTTTATATTTAGAACAGTGGTGGCACGTTTCTTTGCCCGGCCTCTGCCGGCACACGCACACATGGCATTACAAAGTTTTTTGTTCTAATATATTTTTTCTATTTCTATTTTGTATTATGCGAGGTTTTAGCAGAACTCGAGGTCTAGTTCTCTTGAGTTCCGCAAAAACACCTTATAATAAGATATATAGCTCGCTAAAACCTAAAATAGCTATTTTTATGCAATATTAATAATAATATAAGCTATTTTCTGAGTACGAAAAATAACTAAATGGATGGTTACACTTAGTTATATTTCTTACTCAAACAAATGCCATTTCAACATGTCCATGATTGGTTTTATAGCCTTATTCTGATTTAGAACCTTATTTAATGGCGAAATATCTACATTAGCTTTCGTTTAATACTGTTTTAAAGAATATTCTCCCATAAATACAGATTAACTCATATTAAGTTTCAATATTATTTCGATATGAAAGAGTTTGAATAAGGTTATAAATATCGACAGAAAGGTAAACGTAGAAACGGGTATCAATTTCCTAAAACCCCTCATTTAATGCTTGACCCAGTTATCTCCAAAATTATAATACCTTTAGCAAGGGTATACACAAAAAAGGCTAGCTCAATATTTACACAATTGCTGCAGGTTTGCACACGCATTTGCATTTGCATTCGCATTTCTTATTTCTTATTTCTCACCTCCAAATATTTATCATTTCCAGGCCTTGGCAACTTTGAGCCCAAAGACCTCAAGCCACGTAGCGGCCCCGGGGAGAATGGCGAGGCCCACAGCCTGTCGCCGGATAAGAAGCATGTGGCCGACGCCTCCGAGATGGAGTACGGCATGAACATCGCCTGCTCCGACGAGATCTCCATGCACCGTTCGGTGCGGGACACGCGGCTGGAGGAGTGCCGCCACTGGGACTATCCCTTCGATTTGCCGCGCACCAGCGTCATCATTGTCTTCCATAACGAGGGCTTCTCGGTCCTCATGCGCACCGTCCACTCGGTCATCGATCGCTCGCCCACGCACATGCTCCACGAGATCATACTCGTGGACGACTTCTCCGACAAGGAGAATCTGCGCAGCAAGCTGGACGAGTATGTGCTGCAGTTCAAGGGTCTGGTCAAGGTTATCAGGAACAAGGAGCGCGAAGGCCTCATCCGGACACGATCCAGGGGAGCCATGGAGGCAACAGGTGTGTATTGCAAGAGGAAATCAAAAAGTAATCCCCCATCAAACCATAATATCTTTGGGGCGACCGAAGAACGTGTCTTAGCTAGCAATTATCTGTGGCATCTAAAAAAGTTTTCATCAAACAATGCTAACTGCAGATAGATTAGTTAAGTTGCCATTTGAGAATTCCAAAATGCAAAATCCCACGTCTTGCGAGCTCTTTGAATCATCAGCCGCCAGTTCGATATCAAATGATTAAGAGACCAAACGTGATAGTCTATCATTCCAATCATTCCACACATTTCGTTTGGATTTGCTCGGTTATACGGCTATGACACTGCACTGATACTTTATTAAGTACAGTTTTCATTAGAGACCGCCAGCGGTTCCGACACTTTTAATATGGGGACTGCAAATAATGGTTATTTTGAGTTTATTTATTCAGAAAATCAAAAATGATACCAAAGCTCTAATTATTTTTACTGTGAGTTACAATTTAGCAACTACATTGCTTTAAATTCAGAAAACCAATAGATCTAAAAAAAACACCCAAAAGAATGTATTAAGATAACAAAACTATTATTGCTGCTCTTAACTCTAATACATTGGTTCTTAAGAGTTCCGTTATTTTCGGACAATTATTATTGAAGCTAATATTTGCAGAAAATATAATGCTCAACATTAGGAAAAGTGTATTATGCAAATTTTTTATTTGTAGCAAATTAATAATCTATTTATATCCATCTAAAATTATATATCTACATCTAAGGCAGAATTTTAATTTAATTTTGACCAGAAGTTATCAACGCAGTGCAGCATATCTAAGCCCATGATGTATATATATTCTTAATCAGCATCACCAGACGAGTCGATCTAACCATGACCGTTTTTCTGCCGGCCTGTCCGTCAGTGCGGCTGTCCGTTAATATGCAAACTAGTTTCGAAGTGTTTGAGCTATCGGGTTGCAGCTTTTAGAATAGACTTACATTTATAGCAACTAGTTTATATTGAAATCGCACCACTTTATCTTATAGCTGTCATAGGAACGATCCTACCCATTAGCAGTTTTTTTAATATTTATTTATAGTTGTTGAAAAAATAATCGTTTCGCTCAAATGAATTGTATATTTATCTGCAAGGATATATATGTATACTTCGGCTTGCCGAGTCTAGCATCCTTTTGATTTATTATTACAGAATAAATTGCCTAGCTGCCTCGAGTACTTTCTCCAATTTCTCTTTAGTATTATATATGCAGACAATTTATTGTTCTTTACCTAATCAGGCATTTAAGGTCCAGCTAGTCAGGCTAAACTGTAATTAAATAATTCAATGTAAATTAGCAAGTTTTAAAATCAAATTAAAGTTTTCCATATAAATTACTACAATATTGTTTGAACGATGACTCCAGAAATAGCGAGCGTTGTTATTATTTATAAACAAAAATAAACAAAACCACGCATATAGTTTCCCCTTTGAAGTCTTCAACAGAGGTTTCATTAAAGCTTAGGAAGAGGCAACTATATGTGTGGTTTTCTTTCCTATTCATGAACATTTTAATACAGTGTCCCGCATTATTATGACGTTAATTAGCCCGACCCTTTTAAGAAGCATACACACAAAGTAATTTTTATTGCAATACAAGAACCCTTTCTAAAACCCTTTAATCCCCAGGTGAGGTGATTGTTTTCCTGGACGCCCACTGCGAGGTGAACACCAACTGGCTGCCTCCGATGCTGGCGCCCATTTACAGAGATCGCACCGTGATGACCGTGCCCATCATTGATGGCATCGATCACAAGAACTTCGAGTACCGGCCGGTGTACGGGACGGACAATCATTTCCGCGGCATCTTCGAGTGGGGTATGCTGTACAAGGAAAACGAGGTGCCGCGCCGGGAGCAGCGCCGAAGGCCACACAACTCGGAGCCCTATCGCAGTCCCACGCACGCGGGCGGTCTGTTTGCCATCAACAGGGAATACTTCCTGGAACTGGGCGCCTACGATCCCGGTCTGTTGGTCTGGGGCGGTGAGAATTTCGAGCTGAGCTTCAAGATCTGGCAGTGTGGCGGCAGCATCGAATGGGTGCCCTGCTCCCGCGTGGGTCACGTCTATCGCGGCTTCATGCCCTACAATTTCGGCAAGCTGGCCAGCAAGAAGAAGGGTCCGTTGATTACGATCAACTACAAGCGCGTGATCGAGACCTGGTTCGATGACACGCACAAGGAGTACTTTTATACGCGCGAACCGCTGGCCAGATACCTGGATATGGGCGACATCTCCGAGCAGCTGGCGCTGAAGAAGCGCCTCAACTGCAAGAGCTTCCAGTGGTTCATGGATCACATTGCCTACGATGTGTATGACAAGTTCCCCGGCTTGCCGGCCAACCTGCACTGGGGCGAGCTGCGCTCGGTGGCCTCCGAAGGTTGCCTGGACTCGATGGGCCACCAGCCGCCGGCCATAATGGGTCTCACCTATTGCCATGGCGGTGGCAATAACCAATTGGTTCGGCTAAATGCCGCCGGACAGTTGGGCGTGGGCGAACGATGTGTGGAGGCCGATCGGCAGGGCATCAAGCTGGCCGTCTGCCGGCTAGGAACTGTGGATGGGCCCTGGCAGTACAACGAACATACAAAGCATCTGATGCATCGAGTCCACAAGAAGTGCATGGCCCTGCATCCGGCCACACAGCAGCTGTCCCTGGGCCACTGCGATGTCAATGATAGCTACCAGCAGTGGTGGTTCAAGGAGATCCGTCCACGCTGGTAAGTTCGGGAGAGGGAGGAGGGAGGAGGGAGGAGGGAGGAGGGAGGAGGGAGTAAGAGGAGCAGGAGGAGGATTAGGAGCAGCAGAAAGGATCAAGAGAGATGGATCACAAGGGTTTCAGCCGGGGCAAGGGGCGATATTTTAGACAAAAGCAATTTAGTGAAAATGAGAAAAGGAATTGTTGTTGGTTTTGTAACGCAAACAAGTATATACACACACACAAAACAAAAAAAATACAAGAAACCGTAAAGATATAAGCATTTTTTGTAACGCACTGTAACACAGGCACTGTGGCGGACACAGGGAAATCCCTAGGCCACATTTAGGGTCCCGGCATCAGACAATGGGCATTAAATGCCCACGAAAGAAATCGATGATGATATTAAAGCTTAGGAGCTTCGATTTTGTACAACAAATTCGTAACGAACAGATTGTAAATCTTTTAAGGCAAGAAATAATCAAAACAGAGACAAGCTTTCCATCGAATATGACAGAGGTGGGCACGAAATGTAACGGGAAGAGCAACAACGAAAAGCAAAGGGAGCATCCACGGAAAAAACCACAAAGGATTAAGACACACCTTTCAGTAGCGTTTGTAACGTTTCAAGGATAGCTGAACCCGATCAACAGTCGTTTGAAAGGACTTCCCAAAAAGTAGAGTAAAAAGAAAAAAAAAAGCCACTGCTTGCCCATCTAGGGAATATTGAACAGAACAAATAGAATGTGCGAACAAATTTATTGAAATATCTCGACGGTTGGTCTCTACCCAGATACATCACATTCCAAGGATACATTTCAATCGAAGAATCTCATAGATACCATAGATATCAGTTGAATTAATATTGAATTATAAACCGGATCCAGGCTCTAGGGATTTCCCTGATGTCCGCCCTTGTTATGTTCGTGCAAAAGAGTGAGACAGTGCGATAGTTATAGGATGAACGCGAATGGGAGGGAGACAGAGTCAGTCGTCTGCGAAACGAGTGCAATAGATGATGATAAAGATATTTGATTATGATGATGATATTTAGAACGTGTTTTGCTTTATGATTGCCAACACAAAAAGCGATGTACTAACCTTTTAGCCTGTATTCTTGTAACTCCAAACTAACCCTAGCTAAGTTTCAATGCTGCCACACACACACATATTCCAATCTAATCCAATCCGATCCGAGCGAGTGCCTCTGAAGCGGAGCGGAGCTCTCCGGGCCTCGACTCGGATCCCATCCCACAATTCAAGTTATATTTACGTTTTTATCGTCTAATTTTCCCGTAACCGCTCTCCATTTACCAGGCAATGATCGTTGCTAGTGCGCTGCTGCGGGAGTTGGATTTTTAAAAAAGATATTTTTTACATTCAAATGTAACTCTAGAGTTATCGATAAGTCTGAATAATAGCATAGAAATAAACACGTTTTCTAAACACTTTATCTTGTAAATCCCTGTCGTTGATTATTTCCCCTTGGGGTTGTGGTTTATTAATTATAAGTTAATTATTAAGTGTTTCTAGCTTTTGAAGAGAAAGGGTAACAAAATATAGCAACTCTGTCGCGCAAATGTCTATGCTGATGGGAGTTTCCTTAAAGACAGTAAAATTTCAAGATGCGTAACGCCATACAATTATCTTAAAGAGAGAGAGAAATAGAGCGGTCTAGATCAGAATGCCTATGGCATGCGGCGCTTATTGTGGATTATTAACTAAATCTTTGCCTGAATTTTCTCTTAGCAGAGAAAAGTCTGCTAAGATATATGGGCACATTTGATATATCGAATTTTTATTAATGGAAAAATATTTATCACTAAAGTATCAATAATATCGAAAAACAAAATTATATTCAATTAAAATTAGGCATTCAAATATTGATATATTTATCGACTTTAGCTCAAAATAGGAATACATTATAGATATTTTTTGCCACACTAAGGAAGTGTCTCGATTTTTACTCTCCCAACCTTGAGCAAGCGAGAGAGAGCGTACAAGTGTCGTCGATAGCAGAAAATTTCCCATTATATATGCGCGTTACGTATCTTGGACTTTCGTAGTAGAATCGAAGAAGCTGTATACGTATCGAACATATACATATGTATATTGGCAATACATTGACCGGTTATAACATTTTTGTGTAAGTAAGGCCGTGCCGGGTCCATGCCGACGCCACACGAACGCTTCATTACCGGTGTGAGCAGAGGCCGGGCAGAGAAATTTGTTCACTTGGCTCCTATGTAGTTGATTTTTGTGAACTAAAACAATCTGGTTAGAGCTCGGGCTAACTAAACGCTAATTTATACAAATAAAGAGGTCGCTTAAGTTAAAAACAAGCAGTAGTTTAATATCTGCTATCAAAACCAATTAAAAACCTTCCGAACGAGATGTCATAGTAATAGAACCCGTCCTCATGATAGCGCATTGAACTTGAAGTGTTTCCTAATTTGAGCAAATGATTCAGAACTTATTGTTTAATCGAATCAACAATTGCCTCAGCGATGGGGCATCGGTTGCTTCGATGGCCCACTTCCAGGGAAGTCCGCTAGCGATAAGATTCCGGGAAGCCCTCTTCCCAGTTTGATCATGCCGTCGTCCGTCCCCACCAGCGGCAGGTGTCACGTCCCTCAGTCCTGGAGAGGCGTTAATCGACAACGATCTCGCTATGGAGGAACAGGGTCCACTGCTTTTTGTTTACGCCTTGGTGGTGGTTGGACGGAGTACTCCCTCATGGGAGCTGCCGTGTTATCTGCCTCCGGCACAGCCGCCGGGCTGATGATTAGATCCGAGAGCGCAATAACACCAAAATTGTTCAATTTAATTGAGTGAAGTGGCAAGAAGGAAAGAAGCTCTTATCAGTGTTATTATTGCTACCCTAACTGGGAGTAACCACCCTCATTCAAAAAAAATAACAGCAAATTGCTATGAATTTGTAGGCCCAGAACAGGGACAGGGTATTCCCACTATCAGTGATGCTCTCTTTGCCGTCCTGGATTAGACGTTGTCATCGCTGCCACTCGAAATTGGCAACGGGGGCCAGATAAGGGCCGAGACGGTATAAAATGGCTGGTTGCCGAACCTTGGCCATCATTCCCTGACTTTGAAGCAGCCGTGATTGCCGATATATAATTATTTATACTTCCTTTCATTCGAGATGTCCAAGCTTAGCCTGATCCTGCTGGTTGTCGTCGCCCTGCTGGGCTGCCTTGTGGCCCAAGGAGCCGCCGGTACACTGCCCGTGGATAGCAGTCGTCATCAGATTAAGGTGGTGAAGGACATTCGTGCCTTTGCCGCCCAGCATCCTGGCGTTCAGCTTCAGCGTCTGGATATGCAGACACGCGTCGGCAGCCAGACCGTCCGCTACAATATGGGAGCCCGTATTCCTGGTGAGTCCGCCGGCGAGTAGGCTACGTTTTCGCGTCGACTATCTGACCATTCCGGTTATAACATCTTGCATACTTTCAGACGACCAACTGGTGGCCCAGGGTGCCGACACCTTTGAGTATCCGCGATCGCAGGATGTGAGCATGCAGCTCACCTATCCGGAACAGGGCGCGGGCGCCATCATCTCCTACGTGGAGATCCTGTGCACCCAGGACACCAACGATGGCAGTGCCTATGTGGTGGGCGGAGGCATTGGCCAGCGCTTCATCTCCATTGTGCTGGAGGCGAGCAACACCCGGAACTTCTCCTACCAGGCTCAGTACTACGGCCAGAAGGACTAAGCTCCTGTCTAGGCATGTGATTAAGTGGCTCCTATTTAAAATATATATGAACATCTGTGACCCCTAATTAAGCAAAGAAAGTGGTTTCATTTTCAAGTGGCATTTTTTTCGCTTTGTGCTAACTTGGAGGCCCCTAATATGGTTGAATGGCACATCATATATCATCCCTTGGGGCTAATCTCGAGCAATTTTAAATTGTTTTTGTCGCTCACGCGCCTTCCACTCGAAACACCGATGACATAAAGTCCAAGGAGCCATAAATCTCAGCCAGGCACTCTCACCTGCCTTTGATTTGGATTCCGATACCGAATCCGATTCCCATCGGCAGCTCGTCATGGGTGCAGTAATACCCGAGTCGGAACCGGAGCCAGTGCCGTAAATTCAATTTCTGACGCACTGTTCCAAACTGTCGACATTGCTGAATTTCTTTGCTCATTTTTTTTTTTGTCGCTACCTAGTGGAATCTTTGAAGGAATTCCCCCGTGATTCATGGCGTCATGAGATCAATGGAGCTGCCGAAGCTGCAAGGGAATAACCAGCTTGTGGTGCGGGGACTTTCTCCGTCACAAGCCGCAATTGCATAACTATTACCGGGGGGCGGGTAGCCTACGTCAGTGGGAGACAGTCAAGAATTGATTCAGCAACGCCCCTGGCCCTGGCCATGGCCCTGGCTATGATGATATTTTGTTGCGTAGACAGGCAATTGACTTTGTAGATAGGGCTTTATTTGCTTATTAGATTGTTTGCCATTGTGCGCCAATATGCATATCAAGGCTAAGATTGCCAGCCAGCGTTCGAATAAACAAACAAACACGCGCCGGACTACGACGGCACCCCCGTAAAAGGGAACCCATTGTTTTGCGACAGTGAGCGAGTTAACAAAACTTCACCTCTATATCACAACTTAGCTTATCTCGTAAATATATGTTTATCTATATTATATTTATTAAATACCCTTATTTGTGTTTTCTATATATTTTACTTTGGTTATTTTTCGAGTTAGCCATCTCTTGTCTACGGTGAACATTTCCCATTTTATCTTTTATTGGTTTTTTATACTCTGCAGGGTATTAAAGTACAATAAAGTACAATAAAGTACGTTTATTTTCGATCAACATTAACAGCCGTGGCGATCAACACTAGCGATGTATATAAAGGGAAGAAATCCGTTATAATATATATCTATACAGCTATGGTATATCGAAAATATCTTTCAGTTTGATATGTAAAATATCGAAAAATATCGCACTTAAAATGTAATCGATTTTATTGATAAAGTAATAGTCAAATATCAATTTAATTAAGCTTCTTTTTAATGGTTATCATTAAACTATCTGTTAAACTAACTTGCACATAGATCGCTTCAAATCTTAATACAATATTGATATGTAGATATGCTGTTTTCTGTCATCCCCAATTTAGACATTTCCTTTTTTTCCCTACCCGAACTAGGCTCTACATTAAGAGCTCAGCTAATTATAAGGATTTATTTTCAAACTACCTGTTACACAAATGTATATCATATTGGGTTAAACAAAAAATAGGGAAATTAAAAATATTAGGTTGAATTTTGATGTTTTTCAACATATTTCCATATAGGTATGTATGTATATCAAAGAAAAAGTCCGATTTCATATGTATCGTGGGCAATATCATATCGAAAATATCGTAAACGTTTATATATACTTTACCTATACTTTCTCCTATGGCGCCTACTAACACCTAACCCTAACAAGCACGTGCTTGGTGTCGCAAGGGCCACGTGAGTGTACTGACCGTAAAGAATCAACGTCCAAGTTATACCACTTTAAAATGCCGAAAAATATTGCGTTTAATGTTAAGGTATCGATATTTTCTAAAAATGTACTGTAAATAGTTATTTTTTACATGTGTCTATTCCGATATAAAAAGAATATCAATATATCGCAAATATATATAGCAACGTTAAAATATTAATATATATAGCGACATTCGTGTTAAAAATAGCTACAGAATTGATAAGTTTTGGCATCATAATTTCCAGAAATTTTGTATGATTTCAGAATTAAGCGGAGAATAATATGCAAAGTGCTATATCTTTTTTAACATAAATGAATATAACATTAGGCATAGTAACGTTTGCAACCTGGCAAGGGTATTAAGACTTCGGATTCTCAAAATTGACTTGCTTACTTGTTTAATCCGGAATGAATATGGTAAGCATTGTGTCTGTAAACGGAATTAAGTAAGTAATAGACTTTTGGCCACCACTGTTCGAGGTAATTGATCGTGGACTCGTAACAGATAAGACAAGTGGGGGAAGTCTTCCGCCAAGAGGAGACGGAAGTGTGAATACCAACGATGACGTCGCGGGGCGCATGGGTGCTAGGTGGACGCACCATCGAAATAGCCCGTTTTTCTGAGTCAACGATTCGCCACAAACCGCTAAACGCGAGCGATATGTCCGCTCGTGATTAGTGTATAGGCCAGGCCAGGCCTATTTATAGGAACTGATCGAAAGAATTATAGCCAATTAATGGCTGCGTCTGTGGGAGCGGGCCAAGAGTGCTGCGGCCTGCCGAAACTGACATGGCCATTTCCGAGGCTTATCGTTCAGAGTTGTCGTGCCCGCCTTATCGACGGAGTGACCGCCGATAAGGGCGGCCGTATATAAGCGGTACACAGTTCCCGGCAGAAGCCAAAATCCGTAAAGCGGCCGTATAGTGCATTTAGAGAAAAAAAGAGAGAGAGACTCCAGTCTTCGATCTTTTTGTTCTTAATTTTTTTTCCTGGTGAAATTTGTGTGTACATTTTTTTTTTGTTTAATTCGTGTTTTCCGTTGAGAATGCTGCTTGCGATCTGCCTGGTGTTGGGCATTGTATCGGCCACCGTTTCGGGACTGCCCCACGCCCGGGCCAGCGATCTTTACTACACAGACATCACCCCGGTGACGGATGACACGCGCTATACCAGCCTCAATCCGGACGTGGAGCTCAAGGAGATGAACAAGGTGAAGCACTCCAAAGGCAACATTGTCTTCTCCGAGGGAGAGCGCATGGCGGGTAAGTGAAAGTTGCTGAAGAATCAGGCCCGGACTCACCAGAGCTGTATCCTTCGCAGGTGACCGACTGATTGTAAATCACTACGACGACGAGAGCTTCGCAAGCGCCAATGATATCGAGGTGATGATGAGCTATCCGGCCGGAGCCAGCACCGGGGTCACGCTCACCTGCATCGAGGTGTATGTGGATATGACGGCGGACGATGCCGGCGGATACCTGACCAAGGGCGGCATCGGTCAGACCAATGCCGAGATCCTGCTCACCTCCAATCTGACGCGCAGCTTCGTCTACGAGACGTTCATCTACGGCTACTAGCCCTGCCAGCTCTCAGCTCTTTGATCTTCTCCACTCCCCCAGAACTCTTTCAGCAACAATAAAGATTCGCTTGGAACCCAACTGTGATCATGAACTCCAACCCTGTTCCCCATCCTCGAGAGTATTATTAGTACCTACACATATTAAAAAAAAGAAAATACTTAAAAGAAATAACAAACAGATTTCTGTGCAAATCCACATTAATTGTTTCGCTTATCACAACTGAAAGTAAACAGGATATAAATAATTTATGCTTCTCCATCGCATCGACGAGGGTGGGGTCTTATCGAGGCCGTCTGGGTTTCTCCGGCCTGTCCAACTGCGTCATCCTCGTTCCCGGCTAATTGAAATAATGTTTCCCATAGGCACTCGGACCCGGACCCCGTGATGTGTCAGATAAGGCCATGGAGTTGGATCAAAGAGCTGTGTGTTGTCGTCAGAGCTGCTTTAGTTAAGTCTCCAGAAAATTCCGAACATGGATTAGGTTTCCTTTTGAGTTCTTCCACCAAAGACAATATAAAGATTAAGATGCGTAACGCCATGGTATTGTTGGGCACTTGTATAGCTTAGACTGGCTCCAGACTTTCTTAAAGAGTTCTTAACAAACCGGAGAGAGAGAACGCTCTGAAATCATACTCTGTCTTGTATATATATATACATATATATTTATATATATATTTTTATGTATATGGGGTACGCATCTTATGCTTATATATCATTTGTATGTATACCTTCTTTACTTAAAAGCAGTACAAAAATAATACAAGTTATTAGCTAGAAAATGTTCAATTTAGTATCCAGAAAATACCGAACATAGATTCAGTTTCCTATTGGGTTTTTTGCTGCAAAAGTTTCATACCAAAGACAATATAATGAATTAAATACGTAACGCCATAGGTTTTTAATAACTTGTATTGTTCAGGCTAGCTCTCTTGAAATGTTCTTAAAAAGAGAGGAGAGAGAGAGCGCGCTCTGAAATCAGCAACTGTCTTAGATGCATATACATGTATGTATGGGCGCTATGCATCTTATTCTTATAGTGTCACTTAAACACTTAAAACTGTACTCTGCAATATACAGGTTAATATTAACTTATGCCATAAATATAACCCATGGTTGTAATATGAATAATAATAATAAATATAAATAAAAGAATAATAATGTAAAATATATTCTAGTTTCTTAACATTTTGTTGTTTAAGTTTTTGTGTTTTGGCAACCTTTTGCACTTTTAGTTTCGCTAAGTTCACTGAGCGGACTAGATTGCGGGGACGCTGATAATGCCCGACTTATTCTTGGGAGCGGGCAAGACGTGATCCACATATATGTACATAATGTACAGATCGAATGTATGCCAGTCAGTTTGGTGCGGAATGTGAGGCAGGCTGCACCATGGCTTGGAGATCGCGGATTCTGCTCACGACCCTTACGTTGCTCTGGGCAGCGGCTGAAAAGGCAGACCTTCATCTGGAAGGTGGCGTCTCTGTGCCCAAGGATTTAAATACCTAACTGATGTACCTTCTGCCCACAGAGGGGAGTCCCTGCCCCTTCATGGAGCAATATCCATCAAGCCGCTGCATGAAGACCTGCCCCACCATCGAGGCTTACTTCATCCAGAAGATTCTGAAGCGCGAGGATACAGTAGATTGCAATGTGGCCCAGGGGCTGATCTGCTGTCCCAACCGACCGCCCCAGGAGCCCAGACATCTTTCCAAGATGGCACGTGACCTTCCTGCTTCTTCCGGCCATAATCCAGGGAAGTATCACTACCTGGCAGCACTGCGCTTCCTCAAGGCGGGGACCCTGGACAGCCACATCTACCGCTGCACAGCCGTACTTGTCCGGCCAAATTTTGTGCTGACCTCTGCCCTCTGCGGCGGGTCGCCGTCGCACTCGGAGAAGTCACCCAATCGCGCTCGTATCGGCCTCGTTGAGCCCTACAAGGGGCAGGTAGAAATTACGGTAAGAAGTGCCTGTGTAATCACCTCCAGTCCCAGCTTGAACTTCACTTGATTTCCAGAATTTCTACAACTACAAGGAGAACAATGACCTTTTCCTGCTGCGGCTTTGGGACAATGTCAGCAATGTGGACGTGGCCCCCATCTGTAGTCCGCAGCAGTTCCCCAGCGCTCGTCGTCTGGTGGCCGTGGGCTTCTCCCAGCTGGAGGGTAAGTCTTGTTATACCGCCCATTCTTCCCCTGTCTTAACCCATTATGTACTCCAGACAAGAATTGCGGTTCGTTCGAGATGGAGGTGTCGCTGCGTCGATTCGACTTGTGTTCCGTCCAAATAAACGACTCGATCAAGGGCATCGAAGGGAATACTACCCACTTCTGCGTGCAGCCCATAAATCCGCTCAAGGCGGAACCTGGCGAGTGCATCCAGTGCTTGCGGGGAAGTGCCAGTGTGCTCCATGCTGTCCTTCCGGACGGCAGGCTCTGTGTGGCCGGAGTGGCCACGCCCACCTCCGGTAATTGCCACAACTCCGGATCGAGGCTGTTATACACCAGCCTGCTTAACCAGGAGGTGAGGGACTTCATTAGTGGCAGCCACTAGTAGTCTTCCGATGTACATATACAATTGCGACTGAATAAATACTATTATTCATATGGCAAGTAAAATGTTTAATGATTTCTTCAAGGAGAAGTTCCTCCGCAGGATCAGGGAAGAGGTTTAAAATATGACTTAAACTTTAAGGGAATGGTGAAACCACGAAAGGACAGGCCACACTGGTGACAAAGGACTAATGTATCCTACTGTATCCTACAGTAACCTACTGTATCCTACTGTTACATTCAGAGCTAGCACAGGATGTCAATTATAATTATAATTATTATATATTTTTCTGTGACAGCTTGGCAAATTTTCAACGCATTGGTAGATGATACGCCTCCCCCTCGGAAGAGAGAGGTTTCTACCAAGCCCTCCCGACTAGTAAGTAACTCCTCCGGCCTAAGGGTACTCGGCTATATGGGAAACGCCACGTTAACCTCGCTTTTTAGTTCCGCTCTGTTCCCAAAGCACACTCGCTCTCTCACACTCTCTGCCTCTCTGTGCGATTTCCGCCGATCGTTGAACCAGTTGGAGGGGAGAACAGCCTCCAGCGCTGGATCTATAGCTCTGAGACTCGTCGCCGATCCCGGCTGTCAGTTGATCGCCAGCAGTGCCAGCGATCGGTCCAGCTACCGGAGAAGGGGACCTACAAAAAAAAAAAAACAACAAAATTAAATAAATAAACGATTGTGAGGCAATAATAGGAGCAACAGCAGCATTGGTAACACGATCGATCACCTTGCCACGGACCATGTTACGTCGCGGCAAGTCGGGCTTTGCTTCAGCCCTGATCTTTTCGAGCCTCTGTCTGGGCCTCTGTCGGGGATACAATAGTCTGGAGGGTGCGTAAGCTACATATTTACCTATATGTATAAGGAGCAAGACCACAAGTCTTTACAATAATTTACTCTATCAAAAAAACGTACCCCATGCCTCGGTTATATCTATCTATTTCTTCTATAGTTAGTATACTATTTTAACTACCTTGCACTAAACACTGCTATTAACTAATTTCCCCTGGCTTCGGGCCTTCCTTGAGTATATATACTACATATAAAGTCGGCTCCCTGAATCGATCTCGGTTGGGATCATATTGATCTTCGTAAACGTTTCTTGAATTCATTGATTCCCCAATCATTTTCATTTTTATTATATCTACTAGACATTATTACTAGATATTAATACTACCTTTTATAGCATTTAAGCTTAAGATTGTAGTATAAATTATTATTATTTTCCAACATTTTATAGGCAAAATATTCACAATTTAAAATTCACAAGTCATTTATCATATCATATAACATAGATATGAACACAATTTAGCAAAATATACAATTTAAAGATATATTTAAAAATTCTTTTCTAATATCGCTTATTATATTAAACTTACTAAGACTAAATAATAGCAATTTAACTCTAAAAGTGACACAAAATAACTATGCAACCTACACTGGTGTGTGTGATACATTCTGTGCATGTGCATGGTGAGAACGGGCGGAGAAATTGCTGATTCTCGAGTCAGGACTTTGGGCAACACTGCCCAAAGTCCCTGAGTTTATCTATCTTGATTCATATTATTTATAATATATAATATTATATGTTATTTAATGATTTATATTTATTCTAATTAATTCTACTTAAGTTATGTTAAGCTAATTTGTCTAGTTAACTTAACCACTTCTTGTTGCAGTGGGTGACCCCTGTCCCACGGAGAACTATCGCAGTCGCTGCCAGGTCGTGGAGGATTGCGAGACATTGCCCTCGCATCTCCGAGAGGGACGGCTCACCATCCAGACCGTGATGAACTGCGGCTACACCAGTCGCAGCGAGAAGATCTGCTGTCCGGTGGAGGATGCCCGTAGTCCAGTGCGCATGGATGCCCTCGATCCAACCACTACAACCACTACAACTACTACCACAACCACAACCACGACCACTACTACACCTGCTCCTCCTGCTGGCGACAACGACTGGTTGTCCATCTTCAAGACTGACCACGAGTATATCCAGGACTCTAGATCCCTCCTACCGCAACGGCCGACACGTGAAAGCTTCACCTTCCGGGACACTTCCGAGGGCGCTGAGTGCATCGCTCCTCTGTACAAGGGACAATGTCTGGTCGTGTCCGCCTGCCCCAGTGTGGACTCGCTCCTCAGCCAGGGCCGCCTGCGCGACGAGGATGTGACGACATGCCGCGAAGGGACCCATGAGGAGATCATCTGCTGTCCGCTCAACCTGCCGCTGGAGCCACGCGTCTTAACCAATACCAGGCTGGGATCTGGCAGTGAGTCCTCCCTGGAGGCGGCCGCCATTGCACGGGCGGACACACTGCTGCCTCACTACCGGCACTTGGCCGCCTTGGCCCATCCGAATGCGGCTTTCGACGGGCACCTGCACCACTGCTCCGCTCTGGTGCTGACACCGCAGCTCCTCCTCAGCGCCGCCGGCTGCGAGCGACCCAGTCATGCCGTCTTCGGGGTGGCCGACATGCGGGACGTGGACGTTGACGAGGATTATCTGGCGGACATCGTGGTGAGTTTGATCTTCAGATGCTTTCCTATCTCTTTCGCATTAAAGATTTCCTTTAAATAAAGCTAAATCTCGCTCTTTCAGCGCCTGGCTCAATTCCAAAAGGATCTGGCCCTCATCCGGCTGCAGGATCCCCTGCGCTTGGGCCAGGAAAGCGCGGCGAATGTGAGCCTAGCTCCCATCTGCAGCCAGTTCGAGCTGACCCGGCTCCAGATGAGCGGCAGTCTAGTGGCCGTCGCCTGGGGTAAGGGCGAAGGTAAGATTGAGCTCTAGAGAGGCACCTCCAGAACATTTGCTGACCATCTGCTGACCCTCTCTTTTCCAGCCACCGACTGCCCGCTGTACGAGTTGCCCATGCAGTTGCGCCCCAACTGGGCCTGCGGTGATCTGCCCAACTACGGCGGCGTCAAGGAACTAGGCAGCACACACATCTGCCTAGCTCCGGTGGGTGGGGAATCTGCCTTGCAGCGTCCCTCCAACGATAGCACCTGCGCACCCTGTCCCGCTTCCGTGGGCAGTGTCCTTCACCTGGTTCGACCCGGCGGCAGTCGATGCGTTCTGGGCATTGCCACGCCCACGGGCGCCGAGTGCGACAGCCGGGTCATGTACTTCACCAGTCTTCTCAGTGCGCAGTTAAGGCAATTCGTGGAGCAGGAGCAGCGGTCTTAGTAGCTGGGGAGGATTGGAGGTGCTACTTCGCCCATTCTCAGTAGTCATCTAGATTAAGTTAGCACCAAGTCCGATTAAGTAATGGACTCGTATGATAGGAGAACACAGCATGGTCAGACTGGCACAGCGCATGGCCACACTGGTCGCGTGACTGTACTTTTCTAGAGAGCCAGCGTGAAGAGATAGATACCAATATATGAAACGTTGTATGCCAAAATACTGTCAACCTCAATGTATGTTTATCTTAATATAGAGCACCTCTGCTTCGAGATAAAATATAATACTTAATTTTACAAGACTGATGAGTATTTTGTGCTGACAAAACGATCTGTGTGTAGTCGAGTTAAGGCTCGCTTAATGTGGACCGCGACCTATATAACATCTTAAACAAAACCAACCGCCTGCCTTTCTTATTTTTGCGACTTATTTTAGGGTATGTTTCAGGAATGAACAGCTCGGGAAGCATTCTATATTTAGCTCGCGAATATATGCGCATCTCGTGTGTGTTTACTCACGATATTCACGCATAAATTAAACACTTGTAATTCCAGTTGTAAGCCAGCCTTAGGTAACATCCCCACTTGGAGTCCCAGAGTCCCGGACTCTCCGGTTTCTGTATTCCCCAGATGCAAGTCAATCAAAAATCATAGCCATGAGTGGGAGTGAGTCATGGTTTTTGGGTTTTCTTCGAAACAGAGTTTTGCCTTACGTTTAGCTCTGGCTTGTTAAGAAGCATAATGAATTCATTCCACTTGGCTGAGAAATTGTTAATGACATTGTCCATTCGCCACACACAGCTTCTGTTCGGATCGTTTCTTGCTTTGATTCTATTATCCGCCAGAGGCGAAACCGGTCCGGGAGAGAAACAGAGAGACAGAGAGAGATCGCTCCGATCATGTAAATAGGGGACTCGTCGCCGTCTGAGTCTCCGCCTTGGTGGAGCAGTTGCTCCGGCGATGCCTTACCGAGCGGTCAGATTCTGCCGCGATTAGTGCCACAACGTCCAACATCCGATCCGCTCCGCTTCGATCAGTTCCGTCAGTGGGCACCGGTTTGGCAGCTCCTCCAGCTTGTTGTTTTCATATTCAAATTAGCGATACGTCGTCCGTTATCAGGGGCTGCTTTCAGACATCACAGTAAGGGCTGTGCCTTTTGATAAGGAACATATAGCCTGTAGGAAATCCCTATTCACCAGGACCTAGACATAGGTAATGCCACTCAAAATCAATTTTGGTAAACACAGGCCAATCCCCCCTTATCGGGGGATCAGTACGGGTTTGTCAAAACGAAATTATTGTTTGGGTTTCGGTGGGGGTGCGATATCAGCGATGACTGACAGAGCTGGGAGATTACAGGAGCCAAAAAAAAGTTTGGAAATATATATAAATGGAATGCCCGAAGGGGTGGTGAATCATTCGAGGCGACCTGTCCTCGGCAAGATGGTGAAATTCCTAAAAATACTATCTCCAAGCTTTACCCTACCCCGAACCATGTACAGCATGACTTTTTAATTGTGTCTGTAGCGAGTGAGTGCTGTTCGGTGACCTCATATTTAGTATTATCAATATAATCGAAAGTCGGTCAATGGCGGGCCTATTATAAACAACAGACAACAAGCTCATTCTGGAAATAATAGAAGTCTCTCAATTTTCCTTCAAGTATTCTAATCACTGATCACTTACTCTAGCACCCTTCGAGGATGCTGCCTTTCATTCTGCTCATCGCCGCTGTCTGCTCCGTTCAGGGCGACGGAAATGGTAGGTTTCCCCGGAATTCCCCCCGCAAGAAAATGGCGGTTTTTAGCTTTCCGTTTCCGTTGCAGTGGGCGATGCCTGCAATGTGACCAGCAGCATACCCGGAGTCTGCCGCTCCATCAACGATTGCGAGCCAATGATCGATGGCTATATCAAGTCCGGCATCCTCACCATCACCGCAGTGCCCAGCTGTGGCCTGGGCGTGTGGGGCGAGATCATCTGCTGCCCGGCCAGGCCCTGCTGTCCCAATGGGTATGCAGCGTATATATTTACATCTTTCAGATTAATTTACGAGCCTTTTCAAGTCATTAAATCCCTGCTTAATCCCTACAGCCGACCGACAAGTATCCCCACTCTGGCTACCACCGTCTCCACCACAAACACTACGACGAGAAGGACGAGTGTGCAGGGTCCCTTGGTTCGTGTGGATGTGTCTGGTGAATCCACCGACCGTCCAGCTGTGGCGGGTGAGCTCCAATCTCCTAAAAGAGATAAACTCTTCGGTTTATATGAATTTTTATGATCTTTTCTTCTCCCCACAGCCTGCAAAAGGATGCAGGAAGAGCACCGGCTGAGGAACCAGAACAGCAACCGCCTCGTCATCCACATCGTGGGCGGCGTGCCCGTCGATCCCGGCGTGTATCCCCACATGGCGGCCATTGCCTTTGTTACTTTCGATCGCTTCGAGTTCCGCTGCGGCGGTTCACTCATCTCTAAGCGCTTTGTCCTTACCGCAGCCCACTGTGTGTACACGGACAGCCTTATGCCGGCCTTCGTCCGCCTGGGAGCGGTGAACGTGGAGGTGCCCGACAAGAACTACGTGGACGTAAATGTGGTAAGAACCTTGGTCCGGGGCAAGGCGTTGATATCGTTTATAATATCCAATAATAATATGAGTAGCGCAACGTCACGATCCATCCGAACTATGTGGGCAACATCAAATACAACGATGTGGCCATCCTGGAGCTGGCCAACGCAATCACCGAGACGGACAACATTCGTCCCGCCTGTCTACACACAGATCCCTCGGATCCGCCCCTGGACTCCAAACTCTTTGTGGCCGGCTGGGGCGTTCTCAATGTGACCAGTGAGTAGGAAACAAATCGGGGACTGTACCATCCGATCCCTGATAACTTTCCGTTCTCTTTGTTCACCCACACAGCTAAATATGTCTCGAAGATCCTACTGCGAGCTGCTCTGGAGCTGGTGCCTCTTGCCGAGTGCAATGTATCCTATGCCGAGCAGCCCGGTGCCGTTCGAAATCTGAAGGAGGGCGTCATCGATTCGCTGTTGTGCGCGGCGGACAAGAGGCAGCTGGCGGACGCCTGCCAGGGCGACTCCGGTGGACCGCTCATCCGTGAAGTGAACATCGAGGAGGGCGTCTACACGATCCTGGGCATTATCAGCGCGGGCTTTGGGTGTGCCACCAAGACGCCGGGTCTCTACACGCGCGTGGCCTCCTTCCTGGATTTCATCGAAGGGATAGTCTGGCCGGATAACCGGATACTGTGATGGAGGCCAAGCTCAAGGGCCCTAGGTCCACCACATCAAATTGGCATTTAGAAAATTCTGTGATTTCTCACCAATCAATCGATCAAATTGTAAAATAAACTCGTTAAGTTAATCGAATAATATGAGTAAGACGTTGGGCACTTACTGGGGATGTGGGAGCCTTAAGTCTTGGGATTTAAGCCAACGATTTCGTGTATGTTTTTGATCTTACCTCGTTCAATATATCAAGAAAAGAGCTCTGGGAGCTGTAAGTGGAACTAGGTGCCCATCCAGGCTTAAATACGAATAAAACAATGGGTACTTACTGGGGTTGAGGTAGCCAGGGTTAAGATTTAAGCCATCGATTTGGTGCTTTATTTTTCTTACCTTCTTCAATACATAAAGAGTTCTGGGAGCTGAAAATAGAACTAGGTGCCCATCCAGGCTTAAATACGAATTTGACGTTGAGAACTTACCAGGAATGTGAGAGCTATAGACATTATTAAGTTTTAAGTCCAACAATTTGAAGTTCTCGAATTGTATTGCGTTTTTTAAATAACGAAAAGAGTTCTGGGAGCTGAAAGTGGAACCATGTGCCCATCTAAGCTTAAAGGGTATCCTGTAGTCTGCACCCACAGCTTCGAGCGGGGAATTCGCTAATTGCAGGCTGCTGTTGCTATTCTTTTTGTTGTTGAATTATAAAGCTTTGTTCGGATGGCGTTCTCCGAAACTGCTGCTGGTGCTGGGAGGGCAGGGAAAACCGGTTCACTGGGCGGGTGAGAGGAGCGGCGGCGACGACTGCCTCTGGGTGCTATCAGCTGCCGGACCCGGCGCTTCTTGCTCCGGCCCCAAGCTGGGCTTCAGTTGCTGCGGCGATGCGTTGCTGACCGGTCAGAGCCAGCGCGTTCGCGATTTGTGTGTTGTTTGCGTTTCATTTTGACCAGAGATAGCCACCGGTTTTCAGCTTTTTATTGTCTCCTCTACACTCTCGTGCGCTCTTTATTTTTCCTTATTTTTTTTTATTTAATTTTGTTTGTTTTGCTGTGTTTTGTGTTGTGTTGGGCCTGATTGGCGTCCGTGTATATTCTCTCAATAATAAACATCGATACGTGAACGAATCCCGTTATCAGGGACCGAAAAAAGGTCGTGTCAAAGGTGCGTAATCGATAAGGCGGCGAGGGATTGTTGGTGGTCAGTGGAGGATGGAGACCGGAGACCGAAGAGGGATCAGCACATTGCATGCCATGGGCCTTGACTTCCGTTGGTTGTTTACAAGGGGATAATTACCATGTCCAGGAAAACCGGAAGCTGATTAGAGGCGATAGCTGGGGAGGGTTATTAGCGGGGAATTGATAACGAAACGAGAAGCCTAGATCATTTGAAATTCATAGGAATACTTAAATTATTAGAAATTATTAGGAATGCACTTATAACTGATTCCAAATCGTTTTGTCTACAGCTTATTAAGCAGAATAAGCACTCATTACAGAGATACAGAGAGCGAGAGAGGGAGAGAAACCTTCTCCAGAATGACTTCAAAAACCTGTCAAGTCCCCTTGTGAATTCAACAAGAAATCTTGTTCTCCTCCGGCAAAGTAATAAAAAAACAATAAGTGGGTCAATGGCTTGGCTGTAATCAGCCGAGGGAAACAAACCAAATATTAATAAATAAATAATTCTTTTGGCATAATTTGAAGCATATTCTTATGAAGCTCCTCGAATTCCAGCTTCACGAAGATGCCCTCGGCGAGGAGGTGGTGGCTCCTCCTTGGTCTCCTGCTGCTTGCCGGCTGCTACCGAACAGCGGCCGCCGATGGTAAGTTCTCCAAGGTGAAACATTTCCTTTAGTTCCTCTAGTCACCACTGTGTCCTTCGCTGTTTCAGAAGGCGATGAATGCCAAGTGCTGAATAATCTGCCGGGCATTTGCCGTGGATCCTCCGCCTGCGACACCATCGAGGGTTACCTCAGGTCGAACACTTTGTCCCCCAGCCAGGTGCCCAGCTGTGGCCTGGGGCTGATCGAGGAGAACATTTGCTGCCCGATAGCACCCTGCTGTTCAACTGAGTAAGCCCAGTCCCTCCCGGTCCATGTGTGTCCTGTCCTGTTCGCTGTCTCTGCTTGTGTTTGTTTGTGTCTCGCCTGCGCTTGGTGCCCGACGATGTTGCATGCCCCCTGGCCGTACCAGGATTAACCCCTTTTACCCTGAATAGTCATGGTTCGTCAACGTCCCCGTCACCGTCACCATCTCCGACTCCTTCCAAGACTCCGGCTCCAGTGGCCACGAGTTCCGAACGCAGCAGGGAACGGGAGACGGCGTCTAAGCCACCGCCTAGGGAACGGGTACCACGCCTGGACGAGAACATGGACTTCTTCGACTTCAATAAGCTGCTCAGCACCACCACTGTGAAGCCCCAGAAGACCCACGAGTCCATGAAGATGCCCACACAGGGAGTTGGTCCCTGGGGCATAGCACCTCCACGGCCCTCAATGCCAATTCGTACCACCACGACCACCGTTAGATCGTGGATTTTGGAGCCCTGGGGCTGGGATAACTCCGAGCCTCGGGTCATAGTCAATCGGCCGATGACAACGCTCCGCTCGAACAGACCCCGGGAGCGTGGCGACCAGAGCCTTATCCACCTGGTCAACGACCGGTTGCGCCAGCAGGGAATGCAGATAGAGGACGCCCGGGAAGTGCACGTTCCCACGCCGACACCCGTACCCGCACCCGTTCCAGCGACAGTGGCGAACCCGTTCGAGCCCTTTCGCTTCCGTGGACAGGAGCAGCCATGGAAGGAGCCCAATAACAACCTGGATGCAGACGAGGACCCCGGCTCCAGTCCGAGTCAGAGTCCCAATCCGAGCAAATTTGTTCTGCCCGATATGCGGTTGGTCCGAGCTTGATTACGGCATGGACATCAGTTGGCCTTAGCCAGGGAGCCGCATGCAGTCTCTGTCTCAGGCGGAACCCATCGCTAGCCCCTAATAACCACTTTCTCTCTGTATTCACAGTCCGGCCACCACGACGACGACAGTCAGTCCAGTCAACCCGGTCAGCCCCACCTCCCGAGTCAATGTTCCGGACAATGCCGAGCGTCCGGCGGTGGCAGGTGATTCCCCTTTGCGCATTATCTCGGCTTGGGTTTTTACAGAATATGAGGGTTAAAGGGTATAGGAAAATCACTACATACAGGGCAGAAAATACAAGTATGTCGATATTTGACGGGGAAATCGATATATGTATATGCAATTCGATATTTTATCGTTGCAAAATACATATGTATGTGTGGGAGATCAAAATTTAATCATAAAGAAGATACAAACAAATTAGGATAGTTTGTATCGGAAAAATATAATCGAGGAAGAGACTAATAAATTAATAGTTTTTGACATTATCGGTATCTTAAAGTAAAAAAGAGATTATAAAAATTCGATAAATCAAAAGTTTACAATATTTTCGGTAAGCCCAACACATCTGTCGTTAAATTAAAGAGGACTTTTCCTAAAATATCTATTATTCGACATAAATAAAATAAAAATAAAATGCTCTTTTTACGTTTCGATATATGTATGTGCGACAAATCGATCTTCTGTTTGATATAACGAAACAATATAATCGGGAAAAGGAGACAACTAATTCATAATTCATTAATAATAAGACTTTAGTTCATATTTTAATGTTAAGGGCGATAATTGTCGATACATAAAAATTCGATATATCAAAGATCGATATAGCATATCGGGCTTTACCTTTCGGTATATGTACGTTTCTACTCTGAAAACTTCTAAACTAATCCTCTTCATCCTTTGTATACATTCCTCCAACAGCCTGCACAAAGCTCAGGGCGCAGGACAAATTCAAATCCTTAACGCCCCACATCCTGGGCGGTGTGCCTGTGGCCCTGGGCGTTTATCCGCACATGGCGGCCATCGCCTACACCACGTTTGGAGCCGTGGACTTCCGCTGTGGCGGATCGCTTATTGCCAGCCGGTACGTCCTGACCGCCGCCCATTGTGTCAACAGTGACAGCACCACGCCGTCCTTCGTCCGTTTGGGAGCGGTGAACATCGAGAATCCCGACGCGGATTATCAGGACATCAACGTGGTAAGGATTGGGGAGTCCATTTCTCCATTTTTTGCCATATAGAAGTAGCTACTAATACCTCTGTCCTGCAGGCCAGGACCAATATCCATCCGGACTATGTGAGCAGCAGCAAGTACAACGATATCGCCATCCTGGAACTGGCTGAGGAGGCACGGGAAACGGAAAATATTCGGCCAGCCTGCCTCTACACGGACACCACCGGTCCGCCGCTGGACTCCAAGATCTTCGTCGCCGGCTGGGGTGTGCTGAACGTGACCAGTGAGCTCAATATTTTAAATATTATATTCATGGCAAATATTTGTGTAATCCAAACCCCTTATCCATCCCTTTCTGTCTGAAGATCGCGCCAGGTCAAAAATTCTACTGCGCGCCGGCCTTGACTTGGTGCCTGTGGACAAGTGCAACGCGTCCTTCGCGGAGCAGCCGAGCACCATTCGGGCCCTGAAACGGGGCATCATCGACTCGCTGCTGTGCGCGGCGGACTCGAAGCAGAAGAAGGACGCCTGCCAGGGCGACTCCGGTGGTCCACTCATCCGGGAGGTGGACATCGAGGATGGCATCTACTCGGTGCTGGGCGTGATCTCCTCGGGCTTTGGCTGCGCCACCAAAACACCCGGCCTCTACACGCGCGTCTCCTCCTTCCTCAGCTACATCGAGGGCATTGTGTGGCCGGACAACCGAGTGTAACGTCTCTCAGCTGATCTGCAATAAATTTAGTTTCAACGGAGGCGAGGAGTTGTTTTGAATTTCAGGGCTGGGTCGGCCCGTGTACTCCCTGTAGGGGCCACAGCTGAGGGCATTCTGCTTTGCTGGAAGCCAAAGATCAAACTGATTTCGATAATGTAATGATGAATGAACTTTGCGATATACTTATTTTGCGAGAAATCGATAATCAGGGTGGTTCTAGGTATTGGTAAGTATTGGTAACTATTCGTATCAAACTATTGTTAACTAATTGGTATCTATCACTGAAATCGATTTGCATCTAACCAATATAATCGATAAAATTAGATAATTAACATTTTTTGAATATTTCTAATATCGATAAGTTAACGTTAAATGCGATATTCTTAGATACTTAATTTGATATATCAATAATCTCCATGTTTTCGAGTCGATATTGAGCGTAATATTGTTTTACTATCATATAGGACTTTTTCTGATTTTTAAACATATCAGTTCTTTTACATTTTATTTTGTAGACTGAGAAAAAAAAACGTTCACAGCAATTTTAAAAGTGTGCCGAGAAATAAAGAAAAATATTTCTAATTTGGAGAGGGGCTTGTCAAGATCACTTCTTTTCGAAGCACAAGACATTTTCATCTCAATTTTAAGAAGTCTCTCCACTCCAAAGAGTGAACTGAAATTAATTAAAAACATAGATATATATTTATCTGGATTTTAAGTACTTCCATTGTCTTTATATAGAATTATATTTAACATAGCCACTACTACTTTTGTAAGTATACTATTTCGTAAAGGTAAGGGCTTAAATTGTTAAAACAATGATAACTTTACTTCACTTTTTGCCTCCACGGTATCCTCCATTCGAACCGCTGTCGCTTGTCGCCAGCCCTGACAGCTGCCAACTGTCAAAGTAACGCCGTCTCCGGCTTCCACGCCCGTTCGTAAACAGAGGCGAGCGAAAAGCTCTCTTTTCTCTCGGTCTGTGTCAGCATTGCCAGCTGCAGTGACAGCTACGAGAGCTTCGCACCCGAAAGCTGCTTACTGCGCGCTTTCGGCGTGCTGCCTCAACTGCCAGCTGTTCTCCAACCATTAAAAAGTGCTGCCGGCTTACTGCGTCCTGCGGCCAGCAGAACGGGACCTGCTGCTTAAATGGCTCTGCTTGAGTTTCACGGGCTTCAGTTGGTCGCGAGACTGCGTAGCTGTTGGTAGCCTCCTCAGCCTTCTTAGCCAGAGCGGGACAGAGCGACAGTAGCAAGCGGAATACAGACAGAGACAGACTCAGTGCTCAGTACCGTTAGATTCAAACGAACGGATCTCAAAGCTCGCAACTCGATTTAAAAAACGCGTCGCGTTCGTTTAGTTTTAGTTTTTTTTCTGTTTTTTTTTTTTGAGTGCGCCATGTTTTTGGGTGCTTGAAGTACAGCGTTTCTTTTCAACCCGAACAGTTGCAGCGTAAATGTAAGTCCGATCTCTGTGAATGTTTGTGATTAAGCCCTGTGTTTGCCTATCGCCTTTATGACCCCGCCGAAATGGTGGGAACTGGTTCATCTGTTGTGTTGGTCACCCAGATAACGGTAACGGTAACGGCAGCTCCGATCGAACGTTGGCCGCGTACACGTAAAACAACAGGTGAAAACAACACGGGCAAATTAATGATCCAAGGTGTGGTGTTCGCCTGTTCCCTTCGCCCTCACAAAAGGCAAAGTCCACCCAAAAGTTCGTCTAAGCCCGGCGGCTAAGCCAACTTGACAAATGAGCCAGACCTGGATTTGGGAATTACTTTAAATATGCTTGGACTTAGGCCTCGGAATTGCTCACCTAATCCGAGGGGTTGAGATGCCAGAAAGGACATTCATTGTACGTGCATGTGCATGTTCTTGGGGGACAAAAAGAGCTCCTTTTTGGGGGAAAAACAATGAATACACAAAGCTAAGAAATCAATGTTGAATTGAAACCAATGGAACAGTTGTAAAAAAGTATGATACAATATTTTGAACTTAGGAAATCGCTGAAATTATTGGGGAATCTTTTCAATTGATATTAAATCCCAAGCGAATATACATTGGTAATCCGATGTTAGGCAAAAGTAACCCTTAATATTTCCATATTTATAAAAGATGTATTTCGATTTCCGATAACTAAGAAATAATGCCACATTTTCTTTTAATGTTACTTCTACACCTTATTTTTTTATTTTAATGTGAGGTCATTAAATTTAATTCTACAGAGTTTTCTGTATTAACTTGTCATTAAAATATATTAAATATATTTATTAAAAATATACTTTAATGCTCCAGTTATCTCTAGGTTTAGGGTTTTTAAAACCCTTTAAAATGTTTCTTAAACTAAGCACATGCTTTTCTTAGGTACCAAGATCAAGGTAAATTAGATTGTTTTGTTTTTTTAAGGTTTTAAAAACCCTAGTGACTTATGTACAACCCTCGATATACTTATTTTGCGCAAGTTCTTTGATGTTAACAACATCTCCATATGCTTACATGATCTTTTAACTAACTCTAGGTCTAATAGGCTTTATTTAATCGGCATAAATCAAGATTCGACAGAATGACTGATCACACACCTATCGTTTTGTCAGAAGTCAAGTGCATCGATCTGCTTTTACAGTCTGTTTCGCTTCCACCACAACAGCAAATCAGTAAACTTGGCTAGTGATGGGATTTCGCATAATTAGCACTTCCGGTTATTACCATTATTTCAAGATAAACTCACATATACATTTGGCTAAGAGGATTTTAATTATGTGCTGTATAATTACTAAATCCTTAACTTTGTAATTTTCTCTCATTAACTCTCAACAAAGCATGGGATTTCTTTTAAGCGGCTTATATTGCATTATGGCACACATTTGCAAATAATAAATAAATAGAGCTTATAAATATTTAAGGACTCTCTGTTTGTTATGGCCAACAATTAAGTTAACGATGATGAGCGTGAGGGGGGTGACTCTCTAGAATAATTCAAATAAACTGAAAGAGAAAAGTAAATGTTAGAAACTTACAAGCTGCAAAAACGTATTTATTAACTGCTGCCAGCCCTGGCAACCTCCCAGCTCTGCTCCTTGGCGCAGATAAATGCTTTATCATTGTGTGGCTGCTCATCAATTGGACATCGGTCAGCGGATTTTCAAGTAGATTTTAAAGGAGCCATCGTCTATCAGCCATGTGGCCCTGCCTCTCTTCAGCGTCCTTCGGCGGGTGCTTAACGCCCTTTGCGGTGTTGGCGGTTGTCGGAGTGGCCATAAATGTGACACTAAGTTAATAAATTTATGGCTAAAACACACCCAACTGCTCGACGTTGGCTGCTGATGAGCGACGCGTCGCTGCTAATTTCCCACCGCCAGCTCCGCCTCATTTCGCATTTCCCATTTCCCATTACCCTGGCCATTTCCATTTCCATCAGCGCCGATTGTGCGACATTGGAGCGATAAGGATGAGAGGACATGGAGAAAAATAAATTATACATCATCTGTCGGTTGGGAGGGCAAACATTGGGCATCGTTAATGCGTTGAAACCTTCAATTTTGATAAGTGGCATCATCGCATCAAAGACTAAATAATAATAATAATAATAAACTGGTTAGCGATGGGGGCTCTCCTCTTTTTTCTCCCTGTGTACTCGTTGGCGTATTAATAATATTTTTATTGGCCGCTTATTTGCCTTTTCGTCCCGATGTCCCAATGTGTGTGTCTGTCCACAACTTGACCTGGCAAATACCACGGTGTATATATATCGAGCATATATACACACTGGGCCACCCACTAAATGTCACTTAGGCTGGCTTTAATTAATATAGAGAGGAACAGACTAGGTCAAGGGAAAAAATTGGGGTAAGGTATCTAATATTTTTATCCAATTACTCAGTCATCAGGTGCATTTGATGCGGCGGCATAAAGTTTATGTTTGGGAGCCGTAAAAGCCATTTTAAGGCCTTGCCTCATTGACTCGAGCTTGTTTCCTTATTTTCGGGACGCAGCTGCCTATGGACGGGAGGGACGGGGGCCCCAAAACAACAATTTGCACTTTTATTTTCACAATTTCCAAGTGTTTTCCCTACACACTCCCCCTGTCATTATGTTCGGTATAATGCCACACGACTCCATTGAATATTCATGTGCCAAATGTAATCACAATTTCGCTGGCGGGCTGGCGGGCTGCCGCTCTGTCGGGCTGCCAGTCGTGTCAATGTGTTGCCTACTTTTCGGCCCAGTTCCAGTGAGGTGAGAAATGGGATTGATGGGTTGACTGGCCAAATGGGTGAATGGCTGGCTAAATGTGAAGTGGATTCAGCGGGATATCGCTGGCCGTCGGCCCCCGGCTACTCTGCATTCCGGCACAGATTAAAGTGCAGCATTTTATTTCTATTTACAGGCACATTCCGCACTTAATCTCTCTCCGTCAATCCCAATCCCAATCTCAGTCCCCGTCCCCCAAATCCACCTGCCGAACTGGGCCCATGTAGTCTTCAAAAGCCAGAATCAATGGTGTGGCACCCTCTGCTCTGCTCCGGGCTTAAGCGATGATTTCTGCGATGTTTTGATGTTTGTTACCCGGAATGCAGCAATAAAAATGCCGAGATAGCTCCAAATGTTCCGGGGGAATGAGGCGGGCTGAGTGGCATGGGTGATGTGAAAACTAAGCATCTAATGGCGTTAGTTACTTAGCTCCTTCCCCTGCTCTTGAGCTGCACATAAATTTACACACAAAAGTTCATTTTGGTGTTGTGCGCGTAAATCTCTTCGCAAATCTCTCATTTCGCTCTCCGCTGCGTTAGGCCAAGCGAAGCGTTCCGGCGGTTGGGGGAATCGAAGTGAGACATACCCTGGAAGGCCACCTCGCATTCCGCACTCGAGGGATTATATAGTGGGGCAATAGGGGAAGGAAAACTAAGCCCCAGGCTCTAGGAATCACTATAGTCGCACGTCAAATAATCCAGTTTTTTATTGAGTTGAAAGGTACAGGTTGTGCCGTGTGCTTGCAGTAGGACTAATCGAAACTATCGTTGGAATTTAATTTCCAGAGTCTTTTATCGTATTAAAGAACACTTAATTGTAAATCACTTTGGATCTGGTTAGAATTAATACTTTACTGCCTTAAGTAAAGCATGTCAAAGGTTAATGTTGCTTGCTTATGTTTAATTATCATACAGATAATTGTTTTTATTACGTTTTGCGTTTTAAATTAATAACAGTTGTCGAAAATATTGCATGCCCCGAATAGTTTTCGAAATTATCGAATACTAGTTATCGAAACTATCGCATGTTACCAGTAATATTCGAAACAATCGCATGAAATTGACTTCCTTCCAGTTTTTTAATTTTAAGAAAGATTTAGTTGGATAAGTCAAGCAATAACCAAGAACTGAGTAAAATCTGTTAATTATTACAATAAGATATAGAATTAAATGAAAGACTCTAAGAACAGTACAAAACTAGCTCCACTTCTTAGCATTTTGAGAGGTTAAAAAGATTTTAATTATGAAATAAGTCAAGCAATGCCCAGTGAGTTGAGTTAAATCACCAAAGAGAGTAATCGGATTATCGGTTCATTATTATTATGAAATATCGAAACAATCGCTTAAATTAAATGAGGGTCGACAAATAAACCTTTCGATGGCACTAAAAGCTGATTTTAAATCAACTTCACTACATATTTAGCATTTTCAAAAAGGTGTTTAAAATAGAATAAAGTAAGCATTACGCAAGAATTTAATTAAAATTAAAATTCATTATTATTACGAGATATCGGAGCTATCGCTTAACTTGATCCGATAAATAAGCCTTTCGATGGCTACGATAACTGCTTCAAAGGCAGCTCCACTCGTTGGCGTTTTGAGAGATTAAAAAGTTTTTAATTAAGTCCCAAGTGAAAGTCCATATCTTCTGATCGGATCTGGTGACCTGCCACCTATGGTGTCGGAAATGGTTGTTCTTTTTGGGATTGACAAGGGTTGCATATGAGGATGGCTCCTCGAGGACATGAAGTAACTTTCGGTCCTGTTATTTGCCCACTCTCGCACACAACAAATGGCATACATAATCAGCGTCGGAGGAAGGGGTGGCGAGGTCTGGGCTGAGGGGTAGATGGATTCCAGGCACTTAACTCTGATAAAGAATCAGCTGAACTCGGCAATGTGACGTTAGACATAATTTTTGCTTTATTTTTATTTTATTTTATCTTTTTGTTGGGCGTTCCTTCCCGAGCTCTGTCGCTGGTTCTAACTCTGGCCCTGGCCCTGGCTCTGGCTCCTCTGGTTCTGTTTGTGTTCCAGTTTCTGTTGCTCTTTGCAGTTCCCGACTTTGCCTCCTCTGGTTTTGGTTTGGTTTTTGCTTCCTGCCCCGGGACTCCAGCCCATCCCTCCTGCGTTTGTTGCGTTCGCTGAGAGGTCGTTGACAATGGCAAAGGGAACTCGAAAGGGAAATTTATGGTCGGGCATTAAAAGAAATTTAATCGATTCCCCCTGTCTCGGGCTTAGCACGTGTGTGTGTGATGCCATTTCCCGTTTCCCATTTTCCGTTTACCCAATTTCCATATGCCTTCTGTCTCTGCAGCTGCACGGCGCGAAAATGCGACTGCCAAGCTCAAGGTGTTGGCAAATACAAAGTATTTGTTAAGTTTACAAATTAAGCATTTTCACTTCCATCATAAAAGTAAATCAGTAGTCTTTGCTTCCTATCGGTATACCAGCGTCTCACAGAATCCAGACTTGGGAATTTCTAGACAACTTACAAATTAATTTGTAATTGCTTCCGAATACTTATTTCAAAGTTTACATATTTTTCTGACGGAATCCCAAACTCTAGTTCAAGTCGGAAGGTAGGATAGTAAAACCTTCTAGGAAATAAATAATATATATAAGAGGGATGGCAGAAAATCTAGATATGTTGATATTGTATCAATTCTTGATGGAAAATAAGATATATAAATGTATTGCGCGATAAATAAATATTCTGTTTAATATATGGAAGCAACATAATCGGAAAAGACAAATTTGAAAAATTAATTATATTTTGTTCGATATTTTATCGATAATATATCATTTTTAACGTTAAGTGCGATATTTTTTATATTGTATAATATTTATATTAACTTCGATATATCAAAGTTGACGATAGTTTCGATGTATTTTGTTATATATACATATTGATCGATATGTCATATCGAACTTTTCTTCTCCATATATGTATCTACATCCCTAAAATATATGTATATCGGCACACAGAGCTCGAGGCACTCGAACGTTTTTCTCAGTGACTCCTCGTGCTTCGCCGGGCTGCTCCTGTTACCATTACCATTTCGTTTTTGGCCAAAAGCGGCGCGTGCTTTGGGCTGCATTCGCGTCGTAAAAAGAGACGGCAGCGCCTCTGTCCCCGTCCCTGCTCCTACTCTTGCTCCGGCCACGTCACGTCCCGTCCCCGACTGGCGTATGGCGTATGGATTTCCTTAATGAAAGCGCCAAAGGAAAAGCAGTGGAAACACAGCCGAAAGTTCAACGGCAGAAGGATGGATCGGGGGAAAGGGGGGAGATGGTGCGTGTAAAATGCGTAAATTATTTTCCAGCTTTGTTGTCGTACTTGATATTTGAATGCCTGTTGCTGCTCCTTGCTGCCGCCTGCGTGGCATGTAATTAAAAATGTTGTCACGCTCGGCGCTTAACAACTGGGCAGCCCAATGCGTGGGGGGAGAGGCACGCGAACCCCTACATGGCCAAGTTCGGTGGCTCGCTCGAGTGATTCCCCCGAAATGATGTGGCAAGATAAGATGATTGTAGCCTCATTCTTCAAAATCTGGCCTTGAAGTATCAGGTTCCGACGTGGGTTGATTGCAACAATTAAGGCTGAGAATTCCGGATCTTCTCGAAACCTGGCCGTGTCATAAATCAGATGCAAATTCGAGGCTATTTTGTATTTATTTTTTATATCAAAGTGAACACTGTATAGGGCATTGATCAGTGATCATCCCTGGAACTTAAGCTGAGGGCCCTGGGAGTGCTGCAGCTGCCACATAGCTGTGTGTGCTATAAATCAGCACCCTTGTCAATTAGGTGGGCGGGCTGGGCTGCTTTGAATGTTTTACTTTATGCCTTCGCATTCCCCAACAAATTTCGGGTGGGGAAAAAAAAAACAAAAAATTCGCCATAAAAACGCTGGCAGAGAAGGAAATTGCAGCTAATGGCCATAACACGCCCCATAATCTCCTTATTAGGGCCCCTGATTTTGTTAATTTTTGTCTGTCCCAAAAAATGTAAGCATTTTCATGTCGAAGTTACAAGAAACCGATGGGTTATATTAGAAAAAACTCACAATCTAAGGGGGATGATACAAAAAACACTAGGGGTGTCCACACCCTTCATAATGTGTCTTAAATTATGCTAAAACTTTTTAAATCGCTAAAAAGTTGAACTGATCAATTGTATTGCAAACTTTTGGACTTTTCTTTAAAATTTTTAGAAACTCTGGAGTTTTTTAGAGCATCCTACTACATTTAACTATAAAATAAGTAGATTTTCTAAGGGTGCACAAAATAGTTTAATCTGAAATTGTTGTAAAAAAAGAAACTGCTTACTAAGGTCCAAAGATCAGGCTCACTATAAATTATAGATGCATAAATAATGATAAAATGGCTATATTACACGTACTGATATTTAAGAAGGTGATGTGAGTTAATTATATAATAATTCCTGAGTTACTTATTCAAATACTTTAATAATTCCAAGTCCAATACAAAGATTGTCGCATATTATAGGCTTCCTATTTCTCTATTTCTTTCAACATGAAGTCAGAAGTAATAGCTTTTTGGCTTAAATATGTTAACTACCTCAGTGCCCTCCCCTGAGAGAATCCTTTAAGAGCCTTGAACATTGATTGAAGAAGTACTCGCCGAATTTCCATGTTTCTGCTCTGCCGTTTAAATGCTCCCCCCCCCTGAGCATTCCTGGCCATCTTCAACTTAAAACGTCAGCTAATAGGCCCGAAATTAGCGATGCAATTCAATTAGCTGCCAGTGGCGGAGTGTGTTGCCCGTGGGCGCTTTAAGGGCCCTTCCATCGACGTCGCCGTCGCCATCGCCGAAAGTGACACAGATGCCTTTCATCTGGGCCCAAAACAGCGACGACTGGCTGTCAATTAGGCTGGCAATGGCAACGGCAACGCCAGTTTCAAGCCTTTTAAAATTGCCCGCCCACAAATCGACAGCCCCACCTCCTCACCCAACAACGCCCACCGTCAAATGAACTCATTAAAGTTAATGAATAACGAGAGATGGGAATAAAAAAAAATGAGCAGGCCTGGCGGCATTTGATGGGCTTAAACGCGACGTGGCTTGACTTGTCCCGGCTCAAATCTAATCAAGCCGCGCTCCACGGTGCCGCCCGCGCAGCCACCGCCTCAGCCCGTGCACCGGGAGAAAAGGAGTAGGAGTTGGTATTGGTCAGCGCCAGCATTTGGGCCTTTTAAATTGTAATTAAAGTCAGATCCCGGCATCCCAAAGCGGGTACATTTAGCAAAACAAATTTGATTAATTGACTGGCAAGCTTTTTAAATTGAGTTCTGGCTTTACTTTCGAAATACAACAGCTTGATGAACTCTTTAATTTTAAGATTAAGTGGATAAAGATCTTCATGGTTACACTTTATGGAATTATTTAGTTTCTTAAGGTAAGGAATATTTGTTTTAGCCCCTTGAAAACATATTGCTACTGTGTCGATATAAAAAATCGATATTATATCGTTGCTATGTGCATATATGCAATGAATCGATATTCTCTTTGACATATCGATAAACTTTTGCTGTAGGGCATAAATTTAAAAAGGTTATCAAACTTTTAGCTTAACTTAAGTCTTAAATATTACAAATAAAATAAATAACAAGCTTACTATAAATCGATATTATTTTATATGTATCGAACCGATATCGATGTCAGTTTAAGCTATCACTATTTCAAATAATTAATAAGCATTTATTAAAAAGTTGCTCTAAAATATTTGGTTATAAAGATGCATTGAATTTAATATAAACAAAGAAATTAAAATTTTTCCCGTAATGTCGATATATTAACGATATTTTTGGATATTTTAAATTTCAATTAATCACATTTTAATGCCATAAAGAATAATTTTAAGCGAGATTTGTTTTTGAAAATATCTATAAAGTTTATCTATATACACAGTCCTACTTAAATGTGCCCACTGGGCGTATGCTTGATATATTGAAATTTTTTAACATGTACCGACGCCTGGCAGCTGGGCTCTGTTGCCTTTTGCGGAACCCCACCGAAGCCTTTTGTCAACCGTTTAGAGCTTCCCTCCCGTGACCGCCACAGCATTTGCCTTGAATTCGGGTGAGCGCAGGTGTAAGATTCGACCACAACTTGGGGCAGTTCCAAGGGGGACTCTTTCAGGATGGTGGCGCCGGTGGTGTGTGGTTTGCTTTCGTTTTCGTTTTCGTTTCGACGGCGCAGAGGTTACGGAAGCCAAAAAAGTTCACCGCACGCGCCGTCTGTCTTCAATTGCGCGACTCCTGGAACTTCATCAATAGTCGGGGCACGCATGAAGTGGGGCACACGGGGAGGGTTAAGGACACAGCCTGGCCCAAAAAAAAGGGTTGTTCAATTATGCAGAGAGCTGCCGTCAGCTATTTGGAAAGTGTTGTCCTGGCCTGGCCCCCAAAATCCGAAAGCAGGCAAAACGTTTGCCTAAGCAATTAATTTTCGCAGTGAATTTAATACAGAGTCGCCGGCGCCGCGACTTTTTAATCTCCGAAATTGTTCGCACAAAGGCAAGGTCTGAAATGAAATCGCAGTGGCCACAATGCGCTTTCACCTTTTGGCAACGAAAAGCAAGAACAAAAAAATAGAGAAGAAAAAACCGCCGCAGCTTTTATCACTCGAGGAGGGGTTGCGCCCCAAAAAATGCAAATGCAAATGCGAACGCGAGATCTTTTTTGTGTCTAGGCAAAAAACTATGTACATATTTGGCCCGGCGCCTAAACAATGCCTGACTCTGCTCCCATTTCGCCTCCCTTGAGCGAGAGATCGGGTTCAAGGATGAAGCCAGTCGAGTGCTGGAAAAAAACCAAGTCAAGGCAAATCCAGCGTCGGCGGCGGCGAGGTCAAGAGTCAGTTCCAGATCCGGATTCAACGCCTCTGCGTTTTCATTGACCACAGCCTGAGCCCCGATGCGGGCTCTCTGTGTGCCTTCTGTGATTATTATGGCCACATCATCGGAGTTGACCCCAAAAATCAATATACAGATGTATGCCGAGAGGTCAATTAGAACACACAAGAGACCTCCTGCAGGGAGGTTGGTCCCGGACTAGCCGCAATTTCCATTTAAAATTGTTGCACTAATTTGCAATTAGTAAAGTTTTCAGTGCCCCACGCTCCACTTTCTTTCCCAGCTTCTTGTTATTGAATTCCATTTGCCAAACAAAAAAAAGGAAAAACGAGAAGAGGCGAAAAATGGGGACTGCCTCGAGTCCCATCAAGATTAATCATACGCACCGTTAAACATTTTGACAGACAACAAAAGTCGCAAGTTGCGAAAGGCGACCCGCTCCGATTTGATTACGGTTCATGTGCATATATATGTATATATATATTCTTTTATTATTTATATACAAATGTAAACCACAGCTGTGGTCAAAATAAGAGGACTTTCCATTAAATAATTAAAACTAAAAGCCCGTTAGTGTGGCATAGGGAGGTATATCGAGAAAAAAAAGTCATTTATAATATATTGAACAAAATATCTTATAGAAAATATTGTAAACTTTATCATAATTAAATATCAATATCTATTAATATCGCATTTAAGGTTAAAGTATCCATTTTATCGAAAAATATCATAAGAAAAGTTATTTAGTTTATTTGTTTTCTTTCACAATTATATTGGTTCGATATATCCAATACTATCCACTTATCGTACACATATCGCAACATAGAAGTATACATGAGATATATCGACATGCCCATCAAATATCGATACAGTAGCGATATTTTATGCCATCCCTAGTCCGTCAAATCATATCCATTTTGATGTTGGCTTGATTTCCATCCACATTAATCGAGACTTGACTATTGTGCCTGACCAGGTCAGGCCTTAGTCAGAAAACGAATGCAGCAGGTGTTTAAACACTATGTTTTCCTCCTAGTTTTATTAATTTTTAAGTGACTTAAACATTTTTTGCTTGGTTACCTAAATATTTATTTAAATTAAGAGTTTTCTGTGAAACAATTTTAGATAAAAAAGAACTAACCACACATAAGCCTAACTATTAAACTATTTACATATGAGTTATATGTTTTAAACTAATTTTCGTGTGCTGCATATTTATTATTATTATTTAAAATATAGTACACCCTACGCTGTAATTGGATTTAAGTGCAATTACAATGAATTTATAGTACAACTCATAAGGTTTTTGGCTCTTTTCCGGATGTGTGTACCTCGAACATTTATACAGCCATATTCCTTTGGCTGTGTGTAATTGTTTAGGCCGAGACGCCACAGGCCATTGACCAAAATCAATGCGCTCCACTCGACTTTTCCCCCCTGGGGATCCCTGCCCCTCCCCCCTCCGCTCCACCCCCCCTGTGTTTTCTGGGAATTTCGGTATCTGCTGTGGAAATGCTCGAAGTCGCTTTGAAATTTTTGTTGCTATTGACAATTGCCGACGGCAACAGCGGTGACGGGGGGCGAGGCTTGCAAATTGCAGCACAGAGCCAAGTCAATGACCGAGGGCGAGTGCAGTTCCCAGGAGGCGTGGCAAAGTGGGTGCTTCTGTGGGCGGACGGAGGTCTTCACTTCTGCCTGTCGACACGACACACACAAGCCCAGGCAATGCTCTTTGACTGCACACTCGAGTAGAAACTTGTCAATTTCTTCCGACCGGCAGCGCCCAACCAAACTTGGGCCATAGCCATCCATCCATGAGCCTTTGCCTTCGTCCTCGCCCTCGTCTTGGTCCTCCGCCTCCTCCTCTGCCTCGACCGTGTCCGCGTCGCCGTCTTGGTCCTGTCGCCGCCGGCTTGCGCTTTTATAGTTGTCTTGTTCGAGCCAAAGTAGCAAAATCAAATAAGAAAAAAGCAGCGACAGCCCGGCATTATCCCAGATAAGGCCGAAGTGCGAATCCCCTATTTGAACGGGAACCGGGAAAATGGAATCTCTTAGTTGCAATTGAAAAAACTTTATCTGTCGACGCCGCCTGCCCCCAAATGCCATTCCGTCGTGGCTGAGGCATTCCAAATTGATGCAATTTTGCAAGTCAATTTATGTGTGTGTTACAATTTAAGCAAAATCGTTCGATTTATTGAAACCAAAAGTCGCATTTATATTTTATGTATATATTCTCTAGATAATTTGTTAAATTCTTAGAGTGTCCTGGGTCCGAGGAATTTTCATATTATCCCCATTTTCTCTAGGTTCCCCCTGCACTCTGTAGCTCCATTTTTTTTTTCTGTGTCCGACCAACCGACTTTCATTAACAGCGCATCCTTCTTGGTCTCCATCTTCACAGTCCCGTGTCCATCCTTTAAGGAGCCGCAGTGGGGGGCATATAAGAAGAAAATCGATGCTGTAGCCGCTTGAGAAGTTGCAAGTTCTGCCGGAGAACTGCCGGCGGAGCTGATTAGCCAACGGCTTGCAAAATCAATTTCCGCTTAGAGTTTTCTCCTCGGACGGGGGAGGTCTGTGTCTGTGCCTGGGAGACTGCGAGCAATTACAGTGAGTGCCGTAAGTACGCGGTGCTCCATGACCGAAACATTGTATCAGTCAGTCGTCGGTCAGACTCGGTGTACTCAGGGTATTTTCCCTTCCCCATCATGAATGCAATTATTTGCACGCTGCCCGGGTGATGACAATCCGTCCTTCTGTCGTCCTTGTAAATTGGCTTGATTGGCGCCCATTAAAATAATTAGGTTCGGCTGCCATAATGCTTCCGCAATGCTCACCAACTCTTGCCTAGCTTCCAGCTCCTTCGATTTCTAAATTGGAAGCTCGCGCAAATTAAATAATTGTGCAATTATTGAGGGGATATTTATCTCGGACAATGAGGGGAGCATTTCCTAACGGAAATGCCATTAGAAATGCCATAAATATGGTAACAGAAAGACATGTACTATATACATGTGCTGGAGTCATTAAAGTGGAAACACGCACGACTCCGTCGACGACCAATTGACCCCAAAATCGATTTGGACTCAAAGAGATTCCCTAGAATACAGGTACCACCAGGGGTGAGGAGGTGTAAGTCAATTGTTCCCTTACCCAAGCACACTATGCCATGCATAGAAAAATATATGTATATTTTTTATATGTCCATAAGCCGGAGACAAATAAAGCCAAGGGCGAAACGATGGCAGAAAAGTGAACATAAAATAATGCCAGGCAAGAGAGAACGAATTTTGAGTGCAGTTTGGAAGGGCTCGAACGTGATTTAAACTTTAAGCATTATCTTTAAAAGGGTTCCTCCTATAATAGCCCTTTTTAGATCCTTCAAATATACCGAGCCAGCGAGATCGTCTACCTGAATTTCTCCTAGATCAATTAGCCAAGTTTGAGCCATCAAATTTGTATATTTCATCAGTTCTAATAGCTATTCCAATATATTTACATTCCGGTAGAGGCGATCACTCATCGTTTGTCGTTGGTAGATAAATAAACGCATGATATCCTAGGGTATTCACCGGCTCCACCCTCGGTGTGCGTGCACATGCATGCGCCTGTATTGGTATCTCTTGTTTGTCTTGGTTAAAGTGAGCGAAAACAATAAACATAAAATGCACAAATACGCTCACCGTCGCCGCACACTTGCAAATTGGATTGTGTGTGTGTGTTGCTGTTTACAAAGTGGCAGCAACTGGCTTATCAATTTCCATGTACCCCTCCACACCCATGGCATTGTTGCCTTACCTTTTTGTGTGTTTATTTGCCTGCTGGCAGCCATAATCAGTCAATGCCGCATCGCACCAGTTGGCCGAAAGAGCCCTCCAAGTGGGCCCCCCGAGTGCGGGTATGGGGACTGTAAAGAGCCTGATAAAAGTTTTCAAGTGAAGGGAGTCCGGATGTCGTCTTACTGCTAATTTATGGACGCACCCAGCAGATGTACAGAGCACAAAACTCCAGCATTTCGATGGGAGAATGTTTGGGACTCCTCAAATAATGTACATATAGATGAAACCAGACTAGAGAAAATCATATTCGTAGGGTTTTATTTTGTAATACAACCTTAAATTGGAAGGATAATAGATATATATTGGTGATCAGGCAATACCTTTCTCTATTAAAGCTCCTGTTGTGCGAGTAAGATAAAAAAATGTTCATATATCGAGAGGAAAACTCAGAATATCGAAATCCTTGATGATTATATCGCAATTTTAAATATGGAATTCAACGTTTAAATATCAATAGTACCAAAGAATATCTAAAGAATGTAATCTAACTTAATTGTCTTTCGTCTGATAATATGGAACAAAAAATACATTAGAATATCCATTTATAAATCAACTTGATATATAAAATACCGAATTATCGATATCATCTGCAATCTCAAGTAGGAAATAGAATGTGGCTAGAGATGAGCAAACAAATAGCTTGCATGACTGAAAAAATAGCTACTTAACTCTAAAACGGGCTATATTTAAGTTCGAAATTAAAATCGGACCATTGTTAAGATTCTGTACATTCTGTGCGTGTGCTGGCTCGCGAGTCAGGGCACCACTGATGATGAATAATAATATAATATAAATCTATCTTTATTTATCGATACAATTTTCAAGCTCTAGTCAGAAATGGATTAAAGTGGATAGAGACACGCCAATAAATAGCTCGGAAGACTTGAAAAATAGATATTTACCTATAAATCGGTAGATTTTGGCTAAAAATTAGAACTGTTGAGTTGTTAACACTCCGTGCGGGGGGCTTTGGGCACCCCTGTTATAATAACAGTATAATATAAATTTAAATATAATCTTTATATCTCAAATCGACAGAATTAAAAAACTATATTAAGAAATAAATAAAAATGGCTAGAGATGAGCATACAAATAGCTAGGATGACTAGAAATATAGCTATTTAACTCTGAAAGTGGCTATATTTTGGACCAAAATTTAAATGCGGGCGCACCTTCCGTGCTTGCGGTAAATCGCGAGTCAGAGTATTGCTTACCACTGATATATGTACATACCCATCGATTTAAGAAAAATTCAATTTAATGGCATCCCAATGCAAGTCACTAGATTTGCGCCCAGTGTGCGGCTTTAATGCCGCATATATCCGCCATTCAATTCACTGCCGCCGCGCGACTTCGTTCTACATGACAAATTTTTATGGCCAAATAATTTGGCTTTCTCTCTCGTTGATTTTATGGCCCAGTGGGGCCAAGGGGCAGGGTGCGGGGGCAGGGCGGTAGGCGTTGGGGCGTGGCTGGCTATCAAAATCATTTGTTTGCTAATTAAATACACTTGCTCTGGCGCACGTTGGGCGGCAGGTTGCGTGTTGATGAGCGATTAACTCGCTCAGTCATTTATGCGCGACTATTGCCGTCTCTTTTGTTTTGCGCCTGGCGGCTGCTTTTAGCATACTTTTCAGCGTTCGAATTCCGAAATGAGCGATAAAACATTAATTGAGAGTCCCAATGCGACGCGGCGACAATTGCGAATTTCCGGGATCCGGAAACATTATTTTAAATGCATAAAAGTGGCCAACGAAAGGCTGTCTTATAAGGCAAAGGAAATTAAGTTTCAGCTGATGAAATATCTTTCTACAGGACAGGCCAAAAAGCATAGAAATAGGTTTGGAAAAACTGATAGTGATAGTTTAAGAGGATTGACTTTAATCCTATTGAAAATCTGTGGTCCCATCAAGCACTATCTTATTCCTTTGGAAATAAATTAAAGGGAACTGAAGTGAAGTTCCCCAAAAACGATGACAGGACTATATTCACTCTATGCCAATATCCTAGGCAGCTATTATCGCTGATAAAGGACTCACTAGTTTTTATTAGTAATTAAATTAATTAATAAATTTTTATGTTCTACCATCCCTATTTGGCGATAAGATAAAGTCCCAGCTAAGTAAATTTGTTTCGCTATCGTGTAAATGTGACAGTTAGCGTTGACAGAGACCTACATATACTCCCTACCTATCTTTTCCGGCTCGATAAAAGAACAGCTGATTTCCGATAGTGATTTCCAAGTGAAGCATCTGTTTTGAGTAGTTCGATAACTAAAGTCAATCTGTGATTGCGCCTTACAGCGCAATTATGTGCTATACAGCCATAATCGAGCATTAACGTCGCTGTAAAGTGCACTATGTTACTATTTCACATGCAGATAAATTTAGATAAATAAGGCAATCGATTTGCTTTACGTTAAGTTTATCTGTTGTCTATCTTATTAAATCATCTTAAATTATTGCTGATTTTTAAACTTAAAATCTTTATTAAAAATAATGTCTTTCCATTCTAATTAAATGTGTATTCACAGTTTCCATTAAAGGTAAAAACGGGAAAAAGTGCTACCATTAAGAAATGGCTTGGTGGTGCAAAAGCTACTTATTTTAGATCTGAGAAATATATCTTATACCTATCATACAATCTCCCCTTACATAGTTGTCTTTAAAGATGTTGTCAACTTGGTCTACGTATTCGTTGTCTAACAAATTCTTAACAAGCCTGGCATGCCCTTATGATCCATTAAGATTGCCTTTATAAATTTCTGTTGCTTAGTGACTATTTGCTGTCTTTAATCAGAGTCGTTCTCTTTTATAAATACATTAAATAATGAATAAGGGCATTGTAATCCTCTCTCTGTCCCCGGAGATACCTTTTCTTTTCCATTGAATATTAAGATGGACCGGAATTGGCACTCAGTCAGCTTTTAGTGACTTTGTGCCCGAGTTTCAATATATTTCTCGTACGGCTTCAAATGCTTTTGACTTTGCTGTATTCTGAAATAGATAATGAATTAGCAAGAGTACAGGGCGAGGGTGGTGAGAAAAGATTTCAAAGGGGACACCTGAATCCGAAACCGAATCAGAGTTAGTCTGGCGAATTCAATAGAGTCATTGGGGCTGGTTTGGTCTGGTCCAGGGAGGTTGCTTATCTTCGATCTGCCCTCGCAAACATTTTGATTCGCACTTGCTGTGCTCACTAATTGGATGCCAGGGCAGTCGTCAGGACAGGACAGGCCAAGGCCAGGCAAATATATCAGAATATATTTCATATGTAAATAAAGGACGACAAACATGCGGACAGATGCACGCTTTGAATGGATTGCACTTTAATTAAATCGAATCGCCATGGCGCAGACATTTCAATGCAACCTTTCTGGTCGAGGGATTTGCATCCCAAAGTGATTTCCTTCCTGCCTCCAAAGGTGACATTCAGCCTTGCCAGTCTTGCCAGCGGCGGAGAACAGTTGCGGCTCGCACTTGAGCCAGGCATTTAATTTGGCGCTGCTTAATTAGGAAAGTTTCGGGAAGATGACGCCGAATCGGGTGTTGAACAAGCGATAAATAGTAGAGTCGAGCCAGCGAGCAGTCGGGGCAGGGACAGGGCTGCTCCGTGGGCCATGTACTTCGGGGTAGTTTCGGTCCTGGTTGTGGCATCCAGGCAGACCTTGAGACACACGCAGCAGAGTAAAGTTGTTGCCTGTCGCTTCTGGTTGTCACTTGTTAAACGCCTCGTTGTTATCCTTGCCACCGCTGCTTGCTCCTCCTGTCTGCTGTTCCGCTCGAATGAGCTCGTAGGGGAAATCAGTATTAATTACTCGACTTGCCGCACGAAGAACAGGACGACGGGAACGTGCAGACGGACATATGCTGTAGGTGTCTAAACCCTCTGAACCGTAAATGGCGGCGGGGAGCATCGGCAGCACTGGCTGCTGTTTCTATAAATAACCGTAAAGCGTAGTTTATAAACAATTAGGTGAATAACTCAGAGTTAGGTGATGCAGATCACGAAGAAGTCTCTCAATGGATTGCATATGGACAGGGAATATGAAGCAGAATGTGTCTTGAAATAATTAAAGCAGTTAGTAAAAGAAGATTTTGTTTATATTAATATTATTATATATACAAGTATTATATTATTCTTAATATATTAAAAATATACATAATATATATTCATGAGGATCAAACGAAATATTAATAATCAGTTGTTAGAAAAAACTCAAGTTAATTCCTGACGTGCTTGAACAGGGAACGAATATAAGCAACGCCACAATATATATACAAAAAATATTATTTTGATCTCTACGCTCTTAAATTTGTGGGAAAGGCAGGACAGAAATTTCTTTGCAAGAGCCATCTATTCTAATATATGCGTGTTACGCATCTTATTAGTTTATATTGTCTTTGGCTAAACTAAAATAAGTAACTTTTATTTGAATAATCATTGAAATGTAACGATAAATTCTTTTCCCTTGTAAGCTGTAAGCAATAAGTGATTAGAGATGGTAGAATATATCGACATATCGATATACTAGTAATCAAGCCTTAGAGGTTACTGTACTCATTAAGGAAAGGAAACAGTTGAGGCTTAAGATCAAAAGTAAATAAATAAATCACAGGTTGGGAATTATAAGACTAAAGCGCAACTCAGCTGAAATCGAGTACAGAATTAATGGTTCACTTGAGCGGGGTAATGATGTACATTCCTTCAGCTCACTTCTTCACCCCAAACTCTTTGCGAGGCGGTGGCAACTCTGCTGCCTAATGACCAACTAAATCGCTCCGCTGAACTCAACCGAGATGTGATTGATGCAGTGCATCCTCCACCGTCTTCGCTGGGGAAAGTGATTGCTGCCTGGGGCAGTTGTAAAGGCAACAAACTTGGCTCTTTTATTGACTTATCCGCTCCTTCTCCTCCAGCAGGCAAGGAGGAGTGGAGTAGAGCTGTGGGTGGTGCACGGGGCATTGACGAATCAGGAACGAGAAATCAAAAGTTACCCGGCGAACTGAGCTCAGCAGTCCTAAGGGTCTTAATACCCACCATCTGCTGCTGATGTTTCCTAGGCTGGATTCTCGACAAAGTCGACAATGCAACCACAGCCCAGAATGGCGGCATGGGAGCAAACAGACGAGGTTGAATCCGAATCTAAATCTGAATCTAGAGCCACCGCCATCGCCGGAGCCAAAGCCACAGCCACAAGCCGCAGCGCGCTGTCTATCAACATTTTAAGCTAATTAACGCATAGGGGATGCCATCCTTGGGAGATAAGGGGGCTAATGGCTAGGGACTAAGGACTGAAGACCGTAGGACGAAGGCACAGCCCCGGCCACATCAAATGTGCAAAAGCGATCTGGTAGAAGTCGCGCAAAATGAAATTATAACTTGGCATGCGGCAGTGCGGCTAATTGACAAATGGATAATGCTAATCCCCAGCGCCAAACACTGTCAGAAAAGGGCTATATTTTGGCCAAGAAGGGAAATGAGTATTGATACAAAAAATACAAATATTATTAAAATATTATTAAGTTATTAATATTAAGCATACATACAAATTGAGTTATAGCTAAGATAGACTTTTAAATTAACCTTAATACTCGATTCGTTTCGAATGATCAAAAATGCAAGAAATAGCTAAATAAACGACCTTTGGTATGTGGTCCTTCGAGCCGGATATATTAAGGCCTAATTTGCTGTTATACTATATTTAGAGATATGCAATTTGATACAGTAACAGATTATTTTTATATACAGACAAAATTCGTATGGGTATAATCAACCAACTTCTGTAGGAACATATATTTTGTTGTTAAATTATAGGACAGTTTATTTGACTGTTTCTGCAGTACCACTTACGTAAAAGTTTCTGGTTGTTTTTTGTTGTTGTTTCGCCTGTTGTTTTGACTGTACTGACTGCGAGCTGCAGTAATAGATACAGTATCTTTTATTATATCGCGCGTGGGCGCATACAATTCCCAACTTCTAATATCTCTGGCATGGAGTGACTAATATGCTACTATGAAACTAGTAAGAGTACAAGAAAATACTGTCAGCGTTTGGCATACAGCATTATAATTTTCAGCTATTTTATTACAACAAAATTAATATTTTTACAGTTTATTAAAAAAGAAGTGATACAACAGAAACAAAGTTTAAATAGCAGTTGTAATAACACTTCAATCAGTAGTAAGATATATATATAAGATATATTACTTTATCTATTTAAGATATATTACTATCTTTTTGGGTTGGTGGATTTCAACTGTAGATTTCTGGTTAAATATACTGTTAAACAGTTAAAGAACGTAATGATTTACGTAGCTTATATTGCCTCTCACAGGGCATTCAATTAACGACAAATTTTAACTGCGGAATTGTTTGAAACCAGCTTCAGAATTTGTTCTGTGTATATATTAGTGTTTATGTGGTAGAAATTACCTTTTATGTAGGCTGTAAACATATCCCTATACTTTTTTCTCATTCCTTAATTCCTTAATGAGAGCAGATGGCTGAATTTACACTCTTGAATTTTCAGCCTACAAAGATTGATCGACAGAACATCAGTTTGTTAACCATTTTCGAAATTTTTCGCGTTGTGGGTGTGTGTGTGTGCGCTCAACAAGTGCCCGGGGACTCATCCATTATCCATTATCCTTCCGAAACATATCCCCTCCCCACTCCTCACAGGTCCGCAGTGGATTGCAGCACACTGCAGCAGTGCCGCAATGAAAATGCAACCCTGCAATTGGCATTCCCCGGGGAGCTAGCTCCGTCCGCATGAATCATCGGGGCCATAATAGACTCGACACGGCCAGACTTTGGTTCCCTCTCAGCCAGGAGGGAGAGCTACAGGAGGAGCCGGGACAAGGGAACAGGGAAAAGGAGCAGCTCCGAACTGGGCCGCACATGTGAGCGACCGAGGACGGCAGCGTGGATAGATAAAGCTGTCGGGGCCAAGAAACTATAGCCCTAATGTCGGATCGAGGGGGGAAGATAAGGCAGGGGAATCTGCCAAATGGCATGTTCAAACAAAATTAAGCGCGCCAACAGTGACTGTTGTTCCTGTTGTTGGCTGCACGGGTCATCAAACCAAGCTGCGATTGTAGCTGCATTGGCTACAGGGTGTCCCCTCTAAGCCAATTTCCTCAGAAATCAGACAAGTTCTTGGACAAGTTTGTGCCTGCTTTTGTAGTGAACTAATATTTGAAACCGTCAACATTATAGTTGCTTAAATCGGAAAGCAGCAACTTAAGTTAAGAATGGTACAAGACACCTTGGGGCTTGCAGATTTCTTGTTGAATTTGAATTTGGCTGCATAAAATATAAAGAAATCGAGAGATACAGAGACACCAGATCACGCATAGATTGTTTCTACGATCTGTTTCGCTTCTGTCACAACATCTAATCAGCAAACTGTGCCAGCAATCATCTTGAACTTCAACATCTTCGCGATTGTATGCTAGCATGTCACAGAATTCAGACTTGGGAATTTCTATAGCATGCTTTGAAACAACTTCGGTTAAGCTTTGTGGGTTTTTTTTATTTCTCCTAACTTAAAGTTGATCGAATTTCTATCCCCAAAGACCTTGAAATTGAGGTTACTCTGATAGTTATTCGATTTATGCAAGTCATGTGGAATTTTCAATTTATTTCAACAGTCTGAGAGTATATTAACAATATTTTACTCAAATGTCTGTCTCTCTTTGTATACCTGTATTTATGTGTGTATTTTGCACGAAGTATAAATAAAGTCTGAAATAAATAAGTTTGTTTTTGTTTGTTATTTTTGATATATTCCGCAAAATTCAAACTAAATATTTCTGCTCATCGTATTTAATTCCGCCATTTCTACGCGGATACCGCCATGGCATTGGATTGGCTATTTTTAAGCTATTTTTCATTTCTAAATATTTTTGTTGGGGAAATTACATTTTGGCTGCAAATGAAAAAACAAACGGGAAGTGCCCAAGGCTCCTGTTTTTTTACATCTTTTACTTTGCAATGCGGCCGCGATTATCGCTTCAATCATCATTTCATTCAAGGCAATTTAATATTGGCGGTTTTTTCAACCCGCCTCGGGCACCCTGTTTCCTTATTTTGTATTTTTTTGTGGCAGTAACGAAAATGTATTTGTGTGGCGGTTTATCTTTTTTATTTTGTTTTTTGAGGCAAGTGAAGAAAAATTAGCAACAATAAATTGAACGGAAGTTGCTGCTCAAATTGAAAGAGCGCGCGTCGTGGAGACGGGAATTCCCCTAAAAAATTGGAGGAAAAACATTGGTCGAAGGGCGGTGGGGCTGTGGGCGTGGCATGTTTGTCTGCGGCTGCTGCGGCGGCCATACGGTCAACACAGGCACACACTCGTCCTGCAGCGTGTGTGTGAGCGCGCCCTGCTACGTGCCACTCATGGTTTTTAAGTTCGTGTGTGTGTCCTGGGCTCCGTCCTTTCCCTCAGCGGCTGTCTGTCTGCCTGTCTAGATTGAAATTCCAGACCTGAGCCAAGAATGGGCGTGCAACGCCTGCAAGGCACTGCAACAAATTAAGGGGTTGTATGAAAAAAAAAAAAAAATAAATAATACAAAGTACAAATATCCTACAATATTCACTATTGACGTGCTTACATCTTGAGAAAAGTGATACAAAATATGGTTCTTAATATTGTATCAAAAATATCATAAACTGTAAGTAATCAAATAGTAATATATCGATAAATATTGCACCTAACCTAAAAATATAGGTATGTAGCATACGAATATTTTGTTTCATTTCTTTGGGTTGTTTTTCAAATTATTATCCTACAGGCGATCTATTTATCGCTCATACAAAGTTTCGCAATGTTAAAATATCCATTTTTCTTTCGACTTGTTCATCAAGTATCGATTCAGTTTCGATAAATCCTTATTTTCTGTCATTTCTACTAGATACTGCTTTCGAATTCAACCCTGGGAACTTAGATAAGGCCTCCATTTTCCTCCATTTCCACTAAAAATAGAGGGGGAGCTCGGTATCTCCAGCTCGCAGATCTAGACTTCTCCCTTTGTAGCAAAGCCTGCCTTAAATTCGCCCTAAGCTGCATTTATCTTAATGGAAAAGAGTGAAAAAAACAATTTGCCGTCAATCTTTGACAGAAAATAAATTAAAAATCAAGCCCAGGAGGATTTTTACTTAAAGAAAAGAGCTTACACAATTATCTAAATTGAATACGGAAAATGAGTATGCATTCACACCTGTGTGGAGTTCATTTCTCCACCTGTAGGGACAGGTGGCGACGAGGCTGCCTTTGAGCTAAAACTGTATGACGACGAACAACAACAAGTCGAGGGACGGAACGGAACGGACGTTGCATACAGATTTTCAATTTCCATATCGTGTTGCCTCTCTGCAGCCTGCAGCACTCCGTTGTGGCTTTCGCTTTTCCTTTCCTTTCGGCAATTTCCGCTGCAAATGCCGAAACAAAGGAGAACAAAACATAACAACGCAGCGGCAAACTAAACGTAACTACAACAACCGCAGCAGCAACAAGAAACAAAACAATGGGCAATGGGGCACAATGGAACGCCGACTGAATGAACGAATGAATGAATGAATTGAGTGAGGGAAAGAAATGTTGATGGAGTCGCCAGGCGACAAAACTGTCATCGGTCGTTGGGGTAGTATCGGGAAGGAGCTAGTAGCCGAGTTGTATTACAGGATCAGGTGTATACATATCTCTACAAATTCCCGGAACACAATATTTGGATATTGAAGGGGATGGGGTCCTTTTCTTTGACTAAATAAGTAATGAAGATATTCAGCGCTTAAGTCGATATTTTAGCGTTTGCGATATATGTGCGATAAATCGATATTTGGTTTTAATTTTGGTATATCGGCTTAAAATATATATGGAAAAAAGAAACAAATCATATTAAGTACAATTTGTTGAATATTTTTCAATATATTTGTCGTTATAATATCGGTATTTTCTTCTCGATATACACACAGCCTCGTCTTTGTCCAAATTTGTAATGGCAGATATTCAACGCGAAAGTTGATATTTCATGGATTGCGATAAATGTGCGATAAATCGATAATTTAGATATATTTTGTTATATTGTCGTTAATTTTTTTAAATATATATCTCGATATAATATTGGTCCTTTCATCTCGATATATCCTTGTCCTTGATCAAATTAGTGATGTCAGATATTTAACGCCGAAGTTGATATTTTATAGTTTACGATATAATATATATGCGATAAATCTATACTTTGTTTTATCGGGGTAAAATTTATATGTAAAAAGAAAGAAATAAACTAAAAAAGATTTGTTTAATATTTTTCGATATATTTGTGGATATAATATTGGATTTTTCTTCCCGAAATACCTCCCTTGACCAGATCAACTCTAACACCCAACAATGTTCCTAGCTTAAGACAGAAATCCCAAAAGTTAAAACCGTGAATGAAAAAGGGGTCTCATAAATTCATGTTAGCTTTTTTTTAGGCGGCTCCAACTTGTGGAAGGACCTTGACATGTTGTGGGGTGCACAGACTCCTGTAGGTTTCCCCGCATTCTGTCCAACGATGTGGCTGGCATAACTTGACAAAACTTGGCCCTCAATCTTGATGCTCCTGTTCGGGTGCCAGGCGACGCTTTGCATATGTAGCCGGGCAAGGACATCAATTGTCGGTTCCAGGTCCTTCTGCTCTGGCCACAGTAATTTGTATATGTTCTTCCCTGAACTTTTAGAGAGTATATCCGTTCCACACTAGACCCACATTGTCACTGTAATCAATTAATTTCATTCCTGGACCCTTCTCTCCCCCCTTTTAATTGCAGGTGGTAAGGATGTCGCCTGCTGAGCAGCTTCCCCTGGTCGGAGGCGGAGGCGTGGGAGTCGGAGGCGGTGGCTCCGCTGTCTACCAATTGGCGGCGAGCACTGGCGGCGATGGCGGAGCAGGCGGTGGATCCGTTGGAGATGGCGGCGGCGTTGGAGGCGCCGGTGGCGAGAAGCTTAAGGAAATGCCCGACAAGTATGTGGTGGCTATCGCACAATTTCTCGACTGGCACGTCAACGAGACTGCGGACATGGAGCGGCTAAGCGGTCCGATCCTTAAGTCGAGCATCAAGTCGGTGTACTGGCTGTTCCTCATCCAGTATGCGGCCCTCGCTCTGCTGGGCGTTGTCCTGAACGTGGCCATTGTGGTGTACATTATGTACCATCGACTCTATAAGGATGTGACCCATGCGTTCATCATTAATCTGGCACTGTGCCACTTTGTGCAGTGTGCCCTCGTCCTGCCCGTTTCCCTGATGGTGATGCTCATCCAGAACTGGATCTTTGGACAGTTCTTGTGCTTCTTTCTGCCTATGCTGCAGGTGAGTAAGATTAGAGTATGAGTTATACTTATAAGTTGCAGTTAAAAACGATTTGACCTTAAATTCTGAGCATTATGACATCATAAGCAGCAGTAATTTCAGACCGTTTGGTATCCCTTTGATACTGATACTTTTTGACACTTTTTAAAATAATCTACCTACCCATCTATTGATAAAATATTCAAGCTTGATATTCACAAGCTGGAGGCTATACTAGTTAAAAAATACTTTTAAAATGTGTCTGTCTTACCTGTAGTTGCATGTCCTTTAATGTATCCTTCTTTGCCGCAGTCGCTTGGCTTAATCTGCAAATGATATATGTATGTATATCCCCGCCAGCCCATATAGTCCTTACCAATCACTGTTAACTACAGCTCTGGGCTATATTTATCCCATTTGGCCGTGTGCCGAAGATGGCATCCGGTCGCGCTCAATTGAGCAGCGCCTGGTGGTGTCCTTTCACACAATCGTGGTCCGCCTGCTGCCTCACCTCATTATGGAGGCCACCGTGATTGACACATTCTTGGGGGAGCTGGGAGCGTGAGTCAAAAATCACAAGCAAATAGAATCGTATACTTTCATTCGATTTGATTCTTTTGTGTGGCGAAAACAAATGCGACCAGGGGAAATTTAGGTGCGTCCTGACTGCCAGGATGAGGGTGACTCCAGACAGGGAACGGGAGCTGGCGTAAGCCGCCTGGCAATTCGATTAGGCTCGCCGTCCGTAGAGCAGACAAATGATTACATTTACAACCTTGACGCTGCAGGAGATTCTATTTCGGAGCCGCATCGGGTATGGGACACGGAACGGGATATGATTCGATTTGATTGCTATCACAAAAGGGGCGACAAATAGCTGGGGCTCCAAAAACACACATTTATCACTGCACACAGTAACATGTGTGTGTGTGTGGAGTATATGGAAGGTATAATGGAATGATTGATTGGAGGCTCGTGGAGCTAGAGCTGGAACAGGAACAGGAACAGGATGCGGAGGTGGCGGTGAAGCCTCCACAAATCTGACAAGTTGCGTTAAATCCGCTCCTTAAAGCCGTCAAAAGCTTATGGCTTGTCTGGGACCGGAAATAAAAACATAATACATAAATACATAGTTATTATGAATTTATCTTTTAAGCACTGATGTCCAAAGCCCTGACTTGCATGTTAACAAAATCTCTGCCCAGCTTCTGCCAGCACACGCACATAATATAAACGTCGCATCCGTGCTGTTTCTTTGTAATTTTGTGGCTAAATCTGGAGTTTTCTTTAGAGTTAAAGGGTTACCCAAAAAATAACCAAAAGATAGGCTTTTTGTTTAGTTTTAGGCAAAGATGTGGGATTATTTTTTAGGCTATTTTTACCTAAAAATAAGTCTGTTATTCCAAACTATCCAACAATTTAAAAACGCTTTAATCGACTGATGTAAAAAGATATTTATTCCTTTCTACATCTTAAATTTTAAACTTAAGTCCACAGTGTACAAAAAATTAAATAAATATAATTAGTCATAGCTCCTCGGCTTATAAGTTTATTAATTACCTAACTTAGTATAAAATTTGTTTTTATTTTACGATATCACGTTATCTCTGTATGCGTACAAACAATGTTCTGTAAGTTTGGCTTTAAAAAACGATGTTAATAAAATATATCAAAGTTATTTTTATGTTACAGAGAGTTGAACATTTTTTTAACTCTATTTGTGATGTAATTCCTCAATTTCTAGCTCTAAAACTTTAAAGAGAACAAAAAATGTTCAAAATGATATGATTTTCATTCAGAATAAGTATAGGAACATGTTTGTTCGCATAGTTCTCGTGGCAAGTATATACATATGTGATTTAACCTAAATGTAACCTTAAAAATATGTCCCAAAACTATGCTATAAAATTGAATATCGTAAAAAAAAGTAAATCTACACTGAATTTGGTACCTAAAAAATTGCATTGCATACTTTTAGACATATTTTAAGGGATTTAAAATCTAATCTGATTTCGAGCTTAAAACACAATGCCGCACTTTTTATGCAATTTTTCCTTTAATCTTAAGCCTTGTTTTTTCTGGGTATTTAATCCGAAACTGATGAAATATTGTATTTGTTGTATTTCCCAGGATATACCGCTGCACGTGGCCATGATCTCGCACATCCTGATCGCCTGGGACCGCATGCGCTGGCTGAATGATCCGCTGAAGGGACGCCTGCCTGGCTTCGTGTGCTGCTGTGCCACCTGGCTCACCGGAATGGTGATTGCCCTGCCCTATCCCATCTACACCATCTACGTGGAGCTTGGGGTGAGTTGACATCGTCTCTGGGGCGACACTTGTTACTTGTTCCCGGTTACTAGCTAGCTTGCTGACTTGCTACTTACTACTTTGCTACCTTGGTACATTGCTACCTTGCTACATTGCTACTTGCTACTTGCTACTTGTTTCTTGTTGCTTTATTAAAAAATCAGTGGGCGTCGTGGCAACCGACTCCGGCGGATCAAAGGGCAGTCACTAGACCGGAAAAGCGGGCGGGAACAGCGAACAGTGAACAGAGTTTTCTGCTGTTCCCTCTGATTTGCCACGGTTGGCACATGTGAAAAATACCGAAGATCTGCGACCTGGCCAGGCACCCAGCTACTGCCTCGACATGGACCCAATTCCGAGCTCGTTAAAATGGCCTGTCAACGGGGTCTGTGTGCGCCTGCATTTTGTTGCCAAAATATTTGGCTACATCGTCTTTAGCCACCGTCCGCCGTCGCTCCCTTCGAAAGCCACCTCAAAGTGCGCCCACAACGGCAACAAGACACATAAATATTTATGGGCCATAAAGTGTTGCAACTTTTTGATATACTCCCTCTGCCCCGCCTCTATCTCTCTCTGTGTCTGCCACCTCCTTTGGCCTGGCATTGTGTCAAATCATCACTTGCATATATAGATATATACATATATATATATGTATATTTATACCGGAGCTTGCATATTTTGCGCTTCTGCTGGGGGAATTTGCCAAAAGTGAGCCAAGGAATGCCAGTTGGGAAAATGGCAGCAGCAGCACCTTTAGTATGTATAGTATCTGGACTCAAACCGCTTGTACTCGAATAGTTTCATTCTTGGACACTTTCAAATGGAATTCAGACCGGCTGAGGGAGGCTGGCATAAGCGGGCTCTCAATGGGGATTACTGAATAAATAATAAATGCATATTCTGGGGACAATGCCAATGGAGTGATAAATAACAAATAAGCGTAATGGAATCTTATGCGCAATTACTATGTTCGGAAGAAGGAGTTACATTACTGAGAATGTTAAGTGAATAACGATTTTCAGGTCGTTTGGATAAGAAATCTATATATTGTTTTATTTTATTATATATTATATATTAGTATTATTATATCTATATTTATTTAACTCTTTAGGATAAAGATATGTGTACATTTTAATTTCTTTTACTATGTTATCAATGAGAAAATTGAGCAAAAGTTTATAACCATTTTTGGTTTAATCCTTTTCAATGTTTCATTATTTTTAATTACTATTTCATGGTGAACTGGAATATACTATACACATATATTGCTTTTGGCTATCATTCCCTTTTCGGCCATTCAGATGCCCTAAGAGATGAGCGATAATTTCCTAGAATAAGTTTAATAAATCTATATCTATCGGTATTGTTATGAGCTATTTTTGAAAACAAAAAAAAACATTCATTTCAAATTTTCTAGAGTTTTTCTATTCAGGATTTTCTTTGGGAAATAAATCTGCTTTTTAAGTTTAAAAATATTATTTTTTTTTACAACAACTATAAATGTTTGTAATGATTTTACATTTTAAAGAAACGGGAACAAATTGCCATATGATTTTTTCAATTTTGTGTTATGATTTTAACGTCTAATTGTATAATGTATTTAAGTTGGGAATCATTCGCTTTTTGGTCACTTAAATGCTACCAAAAAGATTGCACTTTATAACCATATTAACTGATATATTCATTTGATAACTTTTTCGACAAATAAACGCTTAAGAAAATCAGAATTAATTTAAGCAATCATTTATTCCAATTCAATTAATGATTTCATTTGTTCGTTTTTATTTAAGTAATCATTCATAATAAAACAAAAATAATAAACAATACAAAATTAATTAAGTAATATAATTTATTTTAGTATTTTTATTTTAAAATGAATTGTTAATTTTCATAAATCCGATTACAGTCTTATATTATTTTACATACAATTGTGAAGAATTTAGTACAAGGTGCTCATTGTTTTTTTTTTCAATGTTTTATTAAGAATTAATTACGATCTTATTCCGAATTAAATAATATATGGTATTTGGCCATCTTAAAATAAAAAATGTAATATTTTTTATATAATTTTTGTTACGAAATCAATGTTTGAGACTGGCAAACCAAAGTCAAAAAAGCATCAAAAGAAGAATATTAATACGTATACTAATAGGTATTTTAGTGTATCTTAGGTATATAAGAACTCTTTAATTTGTGCCCTTCAAATAAGAAAATCTTTAAAAATATTACCTGACCGTCCTACGTTTTATTTTATAATCGAATTTTCTTAGTGGGTTAAAATATAAGCTTCCATCTCTCTAGCGTTTTAATACCCTTAAAAGGGTGTCCAAAATTAAGCAAATTAACATTGTATAAACAAAAATGTACACTGATTTTGGGATAAGGATTTAAACTTTCTAGATCACACTAAATAATATTAAACATCTATTAATATAACATTAATACCCATTTTTTTGCAAGAGGATTGGGAATGGTTATAGTTTATAGCTCATTGCTTTGCAATTTCTTGTATCATTTGTGGATTTGTGCCACCAAGCACACAAATTGTTCGCTTTTTATGGCAGCCTGGAATCCTGGCACAAGGCTCAAGGCACACGGCACACACGGGTTGATTGAACCTTTGCCGGCAATTTTGTATAATTTATTTGGCAATTCACTGACCACAGAAACCTGTCACCCCAGGACCCGGTAGGGGCAACAAGTTGGAGCACGACGCGACGTCGGCGGGTAATCCTCTAGAGAGTCGAGCTCCTGGCTCCCCTACGTGCTCCTGCTGCCGCCGGGCCCAGTCGCCTGTCAATAATTTCATTAATTCAATATTTGCGTATAATTTGATGGCTGCTCTCCAAGGCAACTCAACTCGCTCCGGCAATGGGGCTTATTATCTCAAGGGGTGTGCCCCGCCCCATCGCCCGCCCTGTGTTTGCGGCAATTTATGAATATTTTAGCATTCTATTACGACGACACACACACGGCGGCAGGAGGAGTATGAGTACGAGTCGGAGTAGGACACGGATATGATTGGAGGAGTGTGTGCCAGGTCCTTGTGTCTTCTGTGTGTACAAACAATCCCGTACGGACTCTGATGGCCAATTCACAATTTGCCAAGCCGTTCGTTCCACAAATCCTGCTCCTCCGTTCGCCGTTTAATAAGCGAAAGTTTCCCACATAGTTTTCCGAACCCAAAAGTCAAACACACCGAAATGAATTGCTCGGGCTCCGGTCCCGGCTCAGGCCAGGATGGGTTCAGATCTGGAGCTCGGAGGAGCTCTTGGTCTGCTCCCAATCTGAAGCGGGAGCTGGGCCAGTGCTCTTTCAGGTGCGGGTAATAAGCGATTTCATAACTGGCCAGCGCCAAAAAGTTTTCATTTCGGTTCGGTTCTGTTTGTTTTTTGCGTTTGGCCTGGAAAAGTGTCAGAAACTTTTTCCACACAAAACAAATTGAAATTTTCCATATTTCTACGCATGCCTCGGCCCTTGGCTCCTGGCTGTTGTTGTTTGCTAGCCCCTCGGCGACTGTCGGATGGCGGGGCTACCTGGCAGCGGCTTCCCTTTGTGCGGCGGCAAATTGATTTTTTAAGTTGTCCCCAAACAAATCAGTATGGAAAAATACAGCAATCCCTTTACCTCCGTCAAGTGGAGCTCCTAAAAATGAGGGGGAGTCCTCAAGGAGACGGCCTCTTCTTCGACCGTTTCGAAAAGTCCAAGTAATTGGTATATGATAGACTTTAGTAAATATCATTGAATTACATGGTTAATTGTGTGTTTTTTAAGAAGATTATACATATGCTATGAATAAATTGATGAAAGAGTAATAACATTACATGCAAAAGTATCCAATTACTTGGACACATTTTAAGGGTTTTAGGAATTCAATGATTTTTGGAGCATCGAAGAGCATTCATTATATATATATATATACATATTATTTATATAGAAAAAAGGCTTATGTCTTAGATCAACTGACAGCCAACACGGTTTGCCCTAAAAATCCTTACAAGAATTGCAAATTATTCTAATCTGCGTACTAAGATTCACTTTGTCGAAAAGTTCACCTTAAAACACATGAAAATGCAAATTTGTTTGTTTTTTAATCCGTTCTTTCGACAATTATCAGTTGAAAAGCTTATTTAATTTGTTTAAAATTGTACAAACCCTAAATGACTTCATTAAAAGTTTTTTTTGGTTCTAAAATCCTACAGCAAGTAACTAGATTTTTGGCTTCGACTCTTTAAGGATTGTGACGTCACGAGTGACAGTAATTCAGATCATTTTATTGCTCTCTTAATCCAAATCTAGGGCATTATGATCCTATGAAGCTATTATTATAAGTAGTATTATTAGTATTAGTACTAGTATTATTTTTAGTACTAGTATTAGTAAAAGTATTATTATTACTTTAATTATTTAAGTTAGTCTTTCTATGTCTCAAGACAAATTGTTGACTTTTGTCAGGACTGTAGGTTCTATAAACGCAAAGAACCAAAAGCAAATGCCTTCCAGAACTGATTGTAGGGATTAATTTGAAATAAAAGCATGGAAAAAAGTAAACTCCATTGTGTTCATAATGTCAGGTAGCCTTATATAATACCTTCCAGTTCGGAGCTGAGCAAATATGATTTGCAAATATGAGGTACCCCGAAAACCCATATCTTATACTTGACATTAATTGCGGTTAAAAACGGAAGGAATGTCCTTGAGAGTTAGAGGGCAAGCCAGACCGTATTTAATCAATGGATTACAAGCTGTACTTTCTTTAAAGGACTCGAAGTAATTTTGTTTCGCATTTGTTGTTCTTTGGGTAGGTCAGATTGCCGGGAGTTCCAGGACTTTGGCGGAGTTTTCACTGAAGGGATCTCCGAGGCGGTGGGTGTGTGTTGAGTGCCCCGAACTAGCTTAAGTCGTTGTGTATGCAAAGAACACTCCTTTCGCCCCTCGTCTTTGTTTCCTTCTACTTATATATATGTATGTATTTTGCTCTCACTGCGGCCGCACTTTATTTATGTTTACTGTTCAGTTGTTGCTCCTCCGGCTGCTCGAGCTCCTCCCGCTCTGGCAGCTCCTTCAGCTCCTCGCCTCCGCCTCGTTGCGGATATCCGGTTGCCGGCGTTGACTTTGGCACGCGGCGTCTCCTAATCCCCACACCCAATCCCTGCTAGCAAAACTTGGCCGGATATGCGCCTGCAAAACGAAAACGAAATTACGCCGAGGGGTTGGGTTTTTGGACTTGGGACTGAGCTGAAGACTGAAGACTGAAGAAGGGCGGAAAATTCAAGTCACTGCGCAAAAGAAACGTCTAAAGTAAACATTATCAAGTCTATGAGAATGGGACTTACTGGGCGGGATTGGGCTTACAGTCTCAGTGGATTCCCTCGATAAAAAGTATCGACTATAGGATGATGGAGTTGCAACTCATTAAAACTTAAATTAATTTGGATAATATATTACATATATAAATGTGTGTGAACGTAAGCAATGCGGTTTTTGTACCAGCTGAAGTTTAAAATTTTTTTTTCTAACCATGTCAAATTGTTTAGCATAGTTTGGGACCTTTTTAAGGGTTTTAGGAACCCCAGTGGTTGCTGGAAACCTCTAGTACAAACATAGTTTTATAAATATATGGTTAACTTTCTGAAAAATGCAGATACCCGGACATACCTAGATTCCATTGCCAGGCAGTCCCCCCCCCGGGGAGAGGCGAAGAGAATCCCAGAAGTTGGTAACTCGTCCGTGCTTTTGGCCCTGTTCCCGCTCTCTCGTTTGCCATTTATCTGGCGCAGAAAGAAAAGAAACTTTAAATACAATCAACTGGCCCCATTTGCCTTGGCTTCGGGCTCGTTGTAACAATTTGTACAAATTACACATGCAAACGCCGCACGCCCCATTCCTGGGCTCAAATGAGACTTCCGCTTTAAGCGGAAATCAAATGGTCCTTTGGCCTGGTCCTGCGGTCCTGCCTGGCCTGCATTCCGTGGCTCCTGAGTCCTTCTCTCTCTCGGCTTCGTCATTATTACATATTATGACGGTAACTTAGTTAGCAGCCAGCCGTTGTCTGTGTGCGGGCATCCCCTTTATTCTGTGCATCATCCTTTGGCCAGGATCGGGAGATCTCGCTGTAATGGAGCACATATAGTGGAGCTTATTAAATTGCCATTTGCCGGGTCACAACGAACCATGCAAATTGCTCCATTGTCGTTGCAAATTAGTTGATGTGTCCAAGGGATCGAAGCGGGACTGATGGCAAGGACATTGCGAATGCAGCTCTACTCGCCGCTCCTGCAATTTCAAAGTTTATCAGCAAATGGAAGCTAGCAAACATTTCCACATCAGCAGCCAGCCATCCATCCAGCTATCAATCAATCATTGAAGCGATGAAATGCACTGTCCTGGAGGGATGTGACAGGCGTCTAGAGCTCCGACACGGAGAGCGCCGAAAGTGAAAGTTCAGTTTCACGATTTGAGAGGATGTCAGCTCAAGTGGACAGAAATCAATTGTTGGTTCTACGTTTTCCCATAATGACATACTACTTATACATATATGCGTCTTCGTTCTCATTAAATATTTCAGTTGAGTTTAGAAAATAAAAGTTATGTAAGTTCTGTGGTCTAGAAATTATCAAAACACTTAAAAAGCAGTCAATAACTAAGCTATACAAATTTTTATTTTAAGAATAACAATTAGAACACATTTATATTGCATTTTCTGGCTCCAATTTTATGCTTTTTTGCATGTTTTTAAATTTTTCATTCCTTGTTGTTTCTAAAAACTAGCACCCCCTACAATCCCTTACAAATCTGTCAAAATCTCTACTAAGAAATGTTTTATAATAAAAATTAAAATACATTTACATGGAATTTGGTGGATCCATTTAATTGAATACTTTTAGAAACCTTATTAAAGCAATTTTAAATTTCTAGATATGACTGATAATTAAGAGAGAAGTATATATTCGATTACTTTTAAAATTATTCAAATTAGTTCGTTTTTAAGTAGAAAACACCTAAAGACATCACTAGGTCTTTGTAATCCATTAAAATCTGTCCAAAATTTTGATACAAAATGTGTTTTTAAGTAAAAAACCAAGCCAAGTTAAACTGTTTTTGATGATTCCAACATTTTATATCATACTTTCAGACACCTTTTAAAGTGATTTTAAATTTCTGTTGGAAATTTTATTTTTCTTTTTGAGGGCTTTCAAATATCTACCAATTTCTGACAATAAAAAAGCAGTGCATATTTTGTTGCCAACAGAAATTCGATTGTAAAATCAAGATGCAAGAATGAAATTTGTTGAAAAATGTTTATTGATTTTGGTAGCACTTTTAGGTTTTTGTTTTTTTTTTTTTTTTTGTTCAGACTTTAGTGCTGCTTAAGTTGGCTCTCGAGGCGAGTCCCCTTTTTTCTTTGTGAAGAGTTCTTGGGGCATCCTTTACACACCGCTCCCTTCACTCGTTCCTGATTGGCATTTTCAATTATTAAGCAGGCAGACGTAAATTCATTTCCACAGCAATTCACACTGGATGCGAGGCCAAGTACAGAGGAGCACAGCGGGAGCGAGGACGCAGGATTGCCCCACATGTTAGGGCATAAAATTCTTATTGCAGAATCGTGAGATTTGCGCTGCTCGGTGAAACTGCAAGTGGCCAAGACGCCGCCGCCTTCCATGTTGATCCCCAATCCCAGTGCCAGTCCCAGTCCCAGTCCCAGTCCCATTTCCATTTTCAGTTTCGTTTCGTTTAACGGAATTTTAATGGCCGGCGATGATGTTGCTGCTTGCCGCTGCAAATTGAGTGGCAATGGCCAGCAAAACGTTGCCCAGGTCTGGAGATTGGGGACTGGGTAGAGGCAGGAGCTTTGGCACCCGATTTTATGCGTGTTGCAATCGCCCGTAAGGCAATCAATTTTTATCACCCCGCCCGGAGACTCCTCGACGACACCCCGCCTTGCAGCAACAGCTGGCGGGGCAACTAATGACTTTGATAATGGAGCAACCGACCCACGACTTACCCCAAGGGAATGGTTCGTCTTCTGGTCGTATTTGGGAGGGACTGGGTGGCACTTCGAGGGCCAACAAATGGCGGAGACTTTGACAAATTCCCAAGTTGCAGCAAGGTGAAAGTGTCAATGCTCGCACCGCATCGGGATTTTGGGAGCAGCTCGGAAGCCTGCGAGCCGCCGCTCGGGCGTTGAGGTGGCCAAGATGGAGCCTTGTCGAGGGTGGGTTCAATGCTCCAGTGAATTCCTGGTAAACGTTTTACATATTGTAAAATAACAATATCAACAAATTCGGCGAAAAGACAGCGGCAAAACAGCATACAGGCGAAATGGAGTCAAGCGAGAAGGGTTTGAGAAGTTTTGTTATTTCAAAATTATTTAACAAGAAACTAAAAACTAAAGCCTTTTTAAATAGCAAGCAGTATTTCTAGAACAACAGTTATATCAAAATTATTCAAATTATTTGAATGCAACCTAAAAACTCTCTGCTAAACCAGCAAAAATATAACAATAAGATGCGTAACACAAACACAGATTTGAATTGCCTTAGGCAAGCCATTTTTACGGGATGCAATAAAATATCATAAGCCTATAGTAGAGAGATCTATCTCCAGAATATAGAATAAAAGTACGATTTAAATATATCAACAAAAATGTTGCGCTCAACATTATATCGAAAATATCGTAAACTTTGATTTATCGAATTTTTAAATAACAAAAATGATACAATTTAACAACAAAATGTTTATATTATAGAAAAATATACGAATAATGTTATTTAATTTATTTGTCTCACTGTTTCGATTATACTGATCCAATATATCAAGCCAAATATCGTTTTATCGCACATCTATATATCGGAGCGTTAAACTATCTATGTATTTATCAATGGTTTTGTGCGAAACACCGTCACAGCATCGATACATCGATATTTTCTGCCATCCTTAGCTTGGCTGCATGCTCAAAAAATTCTACAAATAATATGACGTTACGCATCTTATCCCTTACATTGTCAGCTGCAAAAGCTTAGCTTAACAACATCAAGAATTCGAAACAAATAGAAATACAGACTAACGTTGGATATCTTTCCATAGATTTCGATTATTAACTCAAGGTTTCGCGGGTTTTTTTTTCTGGAAACTCTTGGAGCCACCCTGGCTGCCAGCACTCTGCTACACGGCACTGGAGGTTGTCAAATTTCTGGCTGCCAGAGGCCGTGAAATGGCAGCTCAAATTACGTTATAATATTTATGCGTTCTCTTTGCAAGAGCATGTGTGCGAGTTTCTGGATGGCTGAGTGCTCGGGGTGGCTGTGGAGGTGGTTGGGACTCGGGAGATGATTACACCCGGACTGTATCCAGGGTTGCCAAGTGCCAAGTGCGCCCTTTAAAGGCCTGGCATCTTCGAAATCGGTCTGCGGTCGTATCAATCGGGTTGAGTTCCTTCCCCCGAAACTGTCTGTAACAAGTCCTTGTTGATGTTTTGTGCGCTATTGTTCCTTTAAGCGGCTTACCGCTCTAAAGCACCTGGCCAAAGGAGTCCAAGTTCGTGTCCAAGTTCGATTCCGCGTCCAGGAGTGGCACCTGACGAGACAATTATGTTAAGGGAGGAGGGAGGTTATTAGAGGCCGCCCACATCGGAATTAGAATCGAGGAAAAGTTTCAAGTGCCATGGAGGAGCACTTCTAACGTGGTTTAGAGGTATGTATGTGTTTTTGGCAATTCTATTAGGTTCCTGCCCGTGTATCTATATCTTTATTTGTGTGCGTGTATCTGTATCTGTATGTGGATGTGTATCTGCACCAAGTGGATACTTTTGTTCGCGCTCTCCTTTGTCTGGCGCTGCCGTTCATTGTTGTTATGCGCATAAGCATAAAATATTAATAACATCAACAGAGCGAACGAATGGCAACAAATGCAAGTTGGGGAAAAACTTTCAAAAATGGAAAAACAAATGGGAATAAGCACGCGTAAAAAGCTGGCGAAACAGAGCCATCCCACCTCCTCCGCTCTCAAGGCTGCAATCCGGTCTTGACTACACTTCCAGGCGATTTCCCTCGCCGAAGGAGAATTCTGCTATCTGAGCCATCTTTGGCCAATCTGCGGCACCCTCCGATCGGACAGCGGACGGCGGACAGCGGCTTTTCCATCGCTTTTGGTTTCCACTTCGTTTGCATTTTCCCTCTGTCACTTAAAACAAACGAAAAAATAAAAACCAGGGACCTGTGGTCGCCGCGAATCAAAATCAAAGTCTGGAACTCCTGCCTTGTGGTGGTCTTTGCACAGCGCCAAAAATAGTATTACTACAAAAATTTAAAAGTTATAATACAAATATTGAACAAAATGTTCTGCACTTTTATAATTAACTTTATTGTTTAATTATGACTTTGCATTTGACGTTAAAAATGTGCACTGGACTAGGGCTCGAGAGGAAAAAGTCGAATATGATATGTAAATTATCGTATTCATTAATATATCGAATTTATAAATATCTATATTATTGAAAAATGTCCGGTATATGATATTAACATTATTTGCTATTTTTCTTTTCTTTTTCCAATTAAATTTATCCTATATAGCAAGCAGAATTTCGATTTATCGCAAGTACATATATTGCAAAGTTAAAAAATCGACTGATATATCAATTTCAGCATCAAATATCGACTCAGCATCGATTTATCGATATATTCTGACATCCCTAAACTAAACTTTCTACATATCGCTCGCACTAGTACCCATCTCAGATGGTTAGTCCTGTGTCATGCTGTGTTTTCCTAAACATTTCATTTTGTTCAGTTTTTATCTATCTATATTTTTTGTAGAAGCTATGAATACAGGCTATATTTATTAATAAATTAATATAAATATATTTGAAATCCCCTTTCAATAAATACTTAATCATAAGGTTTTCACTGTTTGTCTATATAATTAATAAGATAACTTTTTCTCCCAGTGCCTTGTGCCCTGCCTTGTACTGTGTGTTTTTGTGCACTTTACGACTTTAATTATGTAAGTACATAATTGTGTTATTATCGTAAGCTTGCAAGGCGCAACACATGCCGGCTGCGGCTTCAGCTCCGGCTCCGGGTCCGGGTCTGGGTCCCGGTCCGGACTGTGTTGTCCGTCTACATGTCGTGATCCCGGCCCGGTCCGGTGCGGTCCATGCCCAGTAAGTGTCCTTTCGCCTGCTTTCGCCCCCGTCAAATGTGTGCTTTGCCGTGACCTCGTCTGGCCGCTTGGCAAGCATTTTACGGCCATTAAGTCCGGCAGTGTCTCCTCGGGCCTACTGCCGTGTCCGTGCCCCTCACCTCTGGTCCTTGTTCAATCCCCTCCCTGGCTTTGAGCCAGGCCTAACCTTTGGGCTCCGCTCCGCTCCGCTGTTTACATTGTAATCTCTGGCCCGGACTTTCGGCGGCTTTTGGCCCCGGTCGAAACCATTTCGTCTGTTCATTGTTTTCTTATTATTTAAATTGGGAAATTCTGCTTTTAATTATGCATTGGCCAGGCTCGCAGGACCTCAGCCTCGGCCTCCCTCCCTTGTTCTTGTTCTTTCCGCTCCGACAGGCAGCGTCCTTCCGCTGGCCATTAGGAGCGATTTTCGAAAAATTAGAAACTCCGATTATATTGGCAACCTGCCGCTCTCCTGCCTTCGTCCTCCCATCCTCGACTGAAAACTCAATTTCAATTATTTTCTTTTAATTAGTGAGCAAGTGTGTGGCGCAGATTGTTGGGGGAGTTAGGGGTGGTGTAGGAGGATGCGGATCTGAGCAAAGTTTCAATTCAATTATCGCCTTGAATATATGCATGTAAATAATGCCAACATCTGAGGCTGACAAATGAGAATTTCCTCAATTTTTCTCTCGCTCGTGCTTTGTTACCATTCCCCTTATCACTTTGTTAGCTCACTGTGAGTGGGCGCCAGCGAAGCCAAGGACATCGAATTTCAAAGAACATTTTCCCAATCACAAAATAGCGAGGAAGCAGGTGGAGTGGGGGGAGGGGACTAGCAACAGGTGAAGAGGGAAAAGTTAAGCTGACTGAAGTCAGTGCAGCAAGGTCTCTTGGACTGCCAGCTGGAAATAGTTATTTTTCTTACTTTTCCAGATCGCCAGTCAGGTGAAGGTTGAGTTCTTGCCTCACTAAAAGCTTGTATTTTTTTGTTGATAATTGCAGCTGAACAGAATATATATAAAATAAACGAATAAAATATATCTATTTAAATTATCATAAAATAATCAAAAAGGTTGACTTTAATTTAGTTTAAAGTATCTCCTCTTTTAGTTTATGTTGATAAAAAATAGATCTTTCTTTTTGAAATTCACTAACTCGAGTGATATCTAATGTAATGAATAATTCTAGATCTTTTTATCTTTTAATTATACTTTCAATTTGGCAATTTAATTTATATTTAATATTATATTAAAATATTGCCTAATGGCGGAAAATTTACATTCCCAAGCATAAGGCCTGGATATAAGAAGGCAAAGGCAATATAAAGTATCAGATGTCTATTCTTGGACGTGGATGCACTACGGTCAGTACACTCAAGTGACACATGCGACACCAAGCACGTGCTTGTTAGGGTTGTTAGGGCGAGACTTGCCTACGGCAATACGCATCCTTTTTATCTGCATATTCAATAAAGTATACAAATAAATACATTTTTGTGCATAAGATGCGTAAGATTTCGCTGCGACATTATTCATATATTTTTGGAGTTCCATATATTCTTCGCAGTATAAAAATAAATTCATTTATCGGCATAAGATGCGTAGCGTCATAAGATTTGCCTATAGCTTTACGCATCTTATACCTTATGTTGTTTTTGATAAAATTTGTCATGTTTCTCCTATATTGTGACTCTACCCACATGAAAATTCTATATATTTTTCGCAATATAAAGATAATATGTTTCAATAACACCTTCCCTTGCAGAATGATTACATTTCTAACTCCAAGTCCAAGTAAAGTCCTACAACTTTTCCCCCATTAACTTCCATCTTGGTCGTGCTGATATTACTAGATCAAGTTGTAGCCCTAAGCGAGCCACAGCTTGAACCTTGTAAATTATTATTAAGTGCTTTTCACTTCCAGCTTTCGCCATCATCCAATAACCGAAACGAGACGAAACGGAGCCCTCGTCTGCCCCGCTTGTATACTTGAGCGGCAATCCGTCAAAGTCAAAATTGCGACAGTGGAAATGATAATACTTCTGCAGCCTTCAGTTGCAATTTGTTTCGGCAGAAGGAGGCTGGAGGTATACCACCATCCGGCATCCTTCAGCGGGTATTCCTGGACGGGAGCGGGTTGGGGAATCTGTGGAATGCCTGCTGGCAGGACGGAAATAAATTGTTATTAATGTGCTTGCTTGCCTGTGGCTCTGGTTCTGGTTATGGTCCTGGTTCTGGTCTTGGTCGTGGGTCTTGCTCTGCTTCTGGTTCTGTGCGCCATTCCCCGTTACCAGGAATACCGCCCAGTCGATAAATTATTTGGCAAACGCGCGCCAAATTGTAAATATCTTGATGCGGGGGCCGTCGCCGGCGAAAGCCCCAATAATGTGAGCCAATTTAATGGGCTGGCCACTTGTTGAGGAGGCATCTTCCAGCCGTAAACTGTTTACGGCCAGCGCTCAAATTGATTTGTGCGCAGCGCGAATCAAATCAATTGCATTAAGGCCACTCCGAAGGTGATCATAACTGGAGCGGGCTTGGCGGGCTTCCTTTGGCCGGTCATAAAGCGGAAACAGTCCTGCGACTGTCGCCATAAAAGCCGAGATGAGCACAAAACGGCAGGGATGTCCATAAAGTCCATAAAAAAAAAAATAAGTCGGCAAGGACACCCACAGCGGAGGCAAGCTTGTTCCAGGACTCACTCGCTCCGCATCCAAAGCCACATCCAGAAGGAACCGCTATCAAGGCCACCGAGCGAATGACTGTGGCTCCGCCGAGGAATCCTTTGCAGGACGCCCTGAGGCCTCGTTAAATTGCGTGCAGCATCCGCCTTCTATTCACGCCCAACGCCCACTTTTCCGGCATCCCCCATTCCCCACACAGAGCGAAAAAACGAGGCATCACCGCTTGCATCTTATTACGAAGTTTTGCAATTACCAGATTTATTTTTAGTAAGGTGGAGAGCCTTGGTAATCTTTACCAATGAACTTTCAATATTAAACCAAAAGTTTAAAACTTTTTAGTTGGCCCCTTGAATTGCGAAATATGTCGCAGTTTTATAATTAACTATAGTATATGGGATAAACATGAAAGAATATCTTTTTATGTTAAGAAAATATTTATAAATTTAAAATATAACTTATATACCTGGTACTTATAGGATACAAGGGTATTATAGCTTAGTTTCAACCAAGAAGGCATATAAAAGGCAGAAGGAAACATCTCCGACCGTATTCTTGATCAGCATCACCAGACGAGTCGATTTAGACAAGTCCGTCCGTTCGTTAGTGAATATATGGTAAGAGATAAAGGCTACCAAGTTGGCTTTAACATTTGACAACTACAATATAGTCCTGATTTTCCACATTAAGTAAATATAGCAGATATGAAATAAATACATTTGTGGGACCGTTCTGTGAAAATTTTAGTAAAATCGGCTTATAAACATGGAAGTTTTTAAGCAATAAAGTTTCTGTATTTGCTAAACATCTGCAACATCTATATTTGTGTTTGCAACACCAATTTGGAGCAGCTTAACATGTTTCTAGCAACATTTGTCTTTATTAGACCTGTTTCGTTTTAAGTTTTTAATAAATTTGGAATTAATTAGACAAAGTAATTTAGCCAAGTCAATGTGTGTCATAATTTCACCAATCTCCTAGTCAAGCGCACTTGACTGTAGCTTTCTTACTTGCTTTTTTAGAAGATAAAGCTGCAGCCTAAATGGTTTGACTTAAAATCCTCAAATAAATATCGAAAATAATTTAAAGGCTTGCTCTAAGCTTAAATTCGTCAATGATTCCGCCTCAAAATATGTAAAAATGATAATTATTTGTTTTGTAATTGTATCTTTAGCATTTTCTGCGTATTTGCATACGAGCTGAGGCAGTTTCTTTCTTTGTGTAGCCAAGTCTGGACTCGAACTTGTTTTTTCTCCGTGATCCAAGGACACTCCTCAATCGCCCAGCCACCTAACCATCCCGCCGTCCCGCGGTGACTGTTGTCGTTTATTTGCATTTGACTGTGCGCAGTGGGCAAAGTATTCAAAACAGATTTGTTGGCCAGATTGTAGAGCGCTAACAGTTCATTACCCAAATGACTGTGGGGCCAAACAGGAGCGGGGGGCGACAGCGATTTGGCTGAAAAGGTTTCATTACAATTTCGGGCACTCGCCGAATGGAAAACTTTTCCACAGACCTCCTCCTGCCGCCGCATCTCCGCATCCCCGCTTTCCCGCTTCCCCGCTCTGCCTTGCCGTAGTTTGAGATTTGATTTAAAAGTTGGGGCCCCAAGTTTTAACCGCCTTCAAGGAGGGGACGGCGAGCCTGCTGTGTCGAGGGAATTGCTAACTTTTTAATAGTTATTCATACAAAATCATTTACGAGTGCCCTCCCAGCCTCCAGTCGTTGCTCCTGCTTCTCCTTCATTTTTTTTCTTTTTTTTTTTTTGGATTGAAACATATGTGTGGGCGGCACAAGGAAATAAGGAAAGTTTCGGGGTAAAAGTTTCCAGTTCCAGCAGCGCTATAATTATGCAGGGCATTATAGCATCGGAACTCTTTGGGTCGCACCTGGCCGCCACTTGACCGATGATTGACTGATGGCTACCATTCTGATTGATGAACTCCCCCCACGCCCCTGCGGCGGCCACGAAAAGTTCAGGACTCACGATAAGGACTTGTGTAAGCCAAGGATGTCCATATAATAGCCGAAGTTCACTTGAGATAGCAATGTCGTCCTCTTACCTGCCATCCGGCAGAGCCATTTAATGAGAAAATAACTTGGATGCGGCCATAAATTCATTTCCGCCCTTTGTTTAATTTCCTTCGCTATCCGAAAAACTTTTCGCTACGCGCGAATTCATATGTAATTACAATTACGAGGCAATCTCAGCGAGGGGAGACAGACAATGGCTGCACCTCCAGCTGCTACTCCTGCTCCTCCTGCTCCTCGAGTCACGGTCACGGTCGAGGTCGCACTGTGGCGCGAAAGTTCGCCGCTCGTGTGTACGGGACGACACTTGGCCCCACGGTCGGCAAGGTGGCTCTGAATTGGCGCAAAGTTGATTCAATTAAGTCTTTTCGCCAGCCAATCGATAGACATCAAAGAGCGGGTACATCCAGGACACCTGCCCGCTTGTCATTCGTGTCCTCGTTCCCGGCCTGTAATTATAAAATCAATGGTTGTACTAGCAAGAATCAGTTTCAAATGTCAGTCAATGAACTTTTTCAAAATATTCTCCCCCTTTAACCTAATTTTTTTTGTTAGTTTTGCTTGTTATGCCCTGGCAGGGTATCATAATTTTAGGCAGAGGGAGTCACTTGAGATCCTCGGCACTATCGGGGGTACTATTGAAAACACAAGGGGCTTTAAATAGCTTAAATAGTTGCCCCAAATTAAGATACAGAAATTCGCAATGTAAAAACTTAAATTTAAACTGAATTTGTTACCTGATAAATTGCTTTGCTACTTTAAGACTCATTTTTCGGAGTTTTAAAAGTCCTAGGGATTTGTGGAGCACCCTTATATATAGTTTGTAATATTATCTTGCAGCAGGGATCGAATCGATACCGAGATCTTGATCTATCTCTTTCTGCGCAATTTAGTCTCTCAGTTGTAGGACTACCTAGATTGGGAAATATGCTTATCGAGCGGAAAAATCATATTTGACTAACCGACAAAAATATCGCTTTCAATATCGAAAATATACCTTTTTATTAAAAATATCAAACAAAATCACTTTTAACGATATTAAATATATATGTAATTACCGTTAATATATCGGTACAAATATCGCGTTTAATATCTTATCAAAAATATTGCAAATTTATATAAATAGGAATTTTAAATATCGCAAAATATCACATTTATGATTAAAATATCGATACTACCAGAAAAGTCGAACAAATATCTGAAATCTGGCTTATTTTTATTATAATTTTTAGCGTAAGCTTTCATGTATCGAAATTTAAAATGTCGAAGTCAAAGTACTATCGATAATACTAAAAAAAAACATCCGAGAAAGCTATTTACCCTATATTCTTTTTACTACCCTTTTATAAAATATTTTTAAAACTTAATTTATAAGATGTTTTCCAAGAATAAATCTTTAAACTAAGCTTAGCCTTGATATATCAACCAAATAACCGATCTATCGCGCATATATCGTAACTATATCGTCTTCGCGTCAAATATCGATGCAGTGTCGATAGTCCCAATAGTCTTTTGCTCATGCCAGGTAATATATGTTACGAGTACATGTCAAATCGGAAACTGAAGCTTTTCTGTTTAAATTATTAACAATTATAACGATTGTTGGCTAAACTGCTCCCTCTTTGAAGTATGGAAAATCGAATGAATTATTAATGCGGTAATTTGAGGCAGGAAAACATGTTGTTTTGAAGGCACTCACTTCCCTATTCCCACTTTATGCAAAGCAAACTTCTGGGTTGGTAGAAAATATTACTGGGTCTTTAAATCTTATATATTTTCCATATTCCAACTATAATTGCAGGAGTACATGCCCCAGCTGGCTGGAATCGGGCTGTGCGTGGTGAACCTAATGGACGATATGCAGGAGTATACGCGAGGACTCTTTCTCCTAATGTGAGTGGCGATGGCGAGACCCGGTCCGCGTTCGGCGGATGTCATCTGACATGTTTCGATTCACAGGTACTGCGGCCCGGCCATTCTGCTCTCCTACCTGTACATCCGCACCTCGCAGGAGCTGCGTCCGCCCGAAGGACCCTTTGCCGTGATGATGTACGAGCATCGCGCGGATTTACGGATGCGACAGAGGTGAGTGAGTCTCTCTCCAGGTTTCCTGGTGATTAAGCTGAAATATCGGGATGGGACGAGCTCCGTCCGCTAATTGGGCTGATTAATTCGGAGATTCACCAATCAGTGGAGACTGCCTGGGTAACCCGACCACTGGTCCACCCTTTCGCCACCGCTAATGAGCCTTAGCATTTCGGGAGGCACTTCCTTAACGAGTTCGAATTTCTTGAGTTACTTTCCCCACTTTATCTGCATTAAAAGGGTGCAGAAATTATACCTATATCTATATATATATTGTTGGGTGTTCATCCTGGCAGGAACTCCTCAACGTCCTCGGTGGAGCCGCGCCAGCTGAGCGGCGGCGGAGTTGCCGGTTTGAGCAACGGTGGCGGCAGCTCGGCCCGCTCCTATGACTTGTACAGCGCCGAACTGGACGTGCATCGGGAGAAGCGGAAGCAGCGGAACTTTGGCAGCATGGCCGCCACCCAGGTGGTGTGCATGTGCCCCCTGATGATCCTGCGATTCGCCAGGCTCTCGCTGGAGGAGACCTACGAGAACATGAAGCACTTCGACTTCACCTACCTGATGTTCGTGTGGGTGGCCTTCCTGCCCACGGTCATCTTTCCGTGCATCTACGCCTCGCAGATATTGCCCAGGTGAGGATTCCACTAATAAGAACTATCGATATTCCAAGGATAATAAACTATAAATATATATGAAGAGGAACAGATCATATATGTATATATCGCATTTTAAAATATCGAAAAATATCGAACCAGTTTTATTTTAAATTTATTTGTCATTTGCTTGGATTATTTTGATCAAGCAAAATAAAGATATCTCAATATACATCGAGAGAAAGTTTGATTTAAAAGGATAGCATAAATTTCTCGTTCAGGTATCGCAAACTATTATTAATTGTTCCTTATAATCGGTAATATCGAAAATATCCGATAAATGTTAAATATTTATTGATTTATAAAGATATCGCTCTATATTTCGATATATTTCAATAGAAAAAGGTTGATATGATTAATATATTGATTTATATATCGACTTTCCCGTCGATAATATATCGATATATACTATCTGCCATTCCTAACATCCTCCACGTTATTCTTCGCCTTTTTCTCCTTCGCAGGGACGAGCAAGAGCGCTTGAGGGGCTACTTCCGGCTCTCGTCCAAGCGGAAGCAGAAGACACAGCGCCGCAGCGATGCCGGCGGAGGGTCCCGCGAGGATTCCATAGAGAAGGACGATCCCTCAAACACGACAAGCGTGCATCATGGCGCCACCACCACCGCTGCCACCGAGCACGGCCAGAAGCATGCGCCCAAAGTGCGTTACGAGCGGGAACGGCAGCCGGGACATGGATCGTCCTCGGGCGGCGATCGCTACAGCGGAGCACCCTATCGCCAGGGCAAGGATCGGGACAGGGACAGGGAGAGGGATAGGGACAGGGATAGAGATAGGGATAGAGAGCGTGATAGGGATAGAGAGAGAGATAGGGAAAGGGAGCGAGTGCGGGCTGGCGGACGAGGAGCCGGCGATGCCGGGGTTGTCAACAATCTGGGCAAGGATGTGCGCGGCAAGAAGCATGACGTCAAGATCAACATCATCTCGGACGGCGGCCACGGCGGAGGCAGCAGCAGCACCACCACCAATGCCACACACGGCCATGGACACCGCAAGCAGACACTGAGTGGCAGCGGCCGGAGTCGCACCAATCCCGGACAGCGGCAACACGGAGGCAAGCTGGCCGCCGCCGAATGCCTGTCCAATGTCACCGCCTCCACTTACTGTAATGGCAATGGCAGCGCCACCGGCCACGGCCTGGGCAGCGCCCTCATCCCGGACGACAGCAGCACCAGCAACTATGGCGACGGCGAGGAGAGTTCCGTGGTGAGCAGCATGATGGTGCCGCCACAGCGCTGGCCGGGATCGGGCTCGGGAACGGGTCCGGGACAGCTCCTGCGGCACAAGGACGTCTCCTTTAGCGAGTGCAGCAGCAGCACCTTCTCGTCCAGCACCCTGGACCGGGATCTGGAGATCATGGACCAGCTGGAGCGGGAGCGCAGCATGGATATACAGGAGATGCTGCAGCGCGAACGGGACCGCGACAAGGGACGCAGCGGTCGACAGTTGCCGGACATCGAGAAGCTCTACGCACAGCGTTCGCCCAAAGGTAAGCGGGGCGAGGGAGCCGGAGCTGGAGCCGCAGCAGGAGGGGGATCGGGCACTGGCCTGGCCCTGGTGATGCCCGGCAGAGATCCCCTGAGCAGCCTCTCGCAGTCACAGTCCCTGTCCACGGAGTACAGCCTGTGCTCGACCCTGGAGCCCACTGGCTCTGGTGTCCATGAGGAGGAGGTGCTGCGCCAGCATTTGGAGGAGCTGGAGGAGGAGGAGGTGGTGCCGCCGGACTTTTACGACAGCTACACACCTGGCGGTGCCCAAAATTTGCCGCCCAATTCTGCTGCAGCCGCCGCCGCCGCCGTTGCCCCGCCCGCCTATCAGTATCAGTACAGTCGCAGCCGGCTGAGCCGCAAGAGCTCCGGCTCCGGTTCGGGGCACCACAGCCACGGCCGGGTGGGCAGCGGCCACCATCATGGCCAGCATGGCGGACTCGGTGGCGGCATTGGACGCGGCTCCAAGCGGGACAGCTTCAATTCGCTGAACGGCACCGATCTCATTGCCGGCGCCTTCTGCGAACTGGATCCGACGCAGCCGCTGAACAAGATGGCCGTAATCGAGGGCAGGATGCGGCGGAGCAGTCCGCGCAATGCCAGCTTCAGCTCCGGCTCGGGCATGTCCGGCCGGAGCTCGATGAAGTCGTCGTCGCGGGACTATGACTACGGCCACGGCTCCTCATCGCACTCGGCGCATCCGGAGCTGGACTTTAGGGAGAACATATTTGCGGAGCTGTAAGGCGGTAGATGTCCGGAAAACAGATCAGTAGAGGAAGACCGAGAGAGGGAAACGAAAAGCTTTAGCATGTTGTTTGTTGGGGAGGACTTTTCAGGAGCAGGATTTTGCAGGACCCCCGAGGATTTTGCAGCGGGTGTGTTGTTTTTTTTTTAGACTATGGGACTTGGGAACTTGGGATTTGAATAGAGTTAGTGGCCAAATATGTTGCTGTTGCTCATCGGCCGGACGTAGGACGAGGCGGGAATACGTATGTATATTGAATAAAACTAAATCAGAGACTATATAATGACCAAGATGCGTAAAGCTAAACGATTTTCTTGAAGAGAGGGCGCTCTATTCAGAAGAGAGCACTTATTCTGAAGCATTCTAGATCTACTTGCCTGCAAACGCAGGTGCTGGTTCTGTGTGTACTCACTAGGGATGCACTATATCGATAACTTCGATATGATATACCGATAAAAATATCAGAAACATAAAACGATAGAAAACTTCGATATATCGAATTTAAATATAGAAAAATATCGGTTTTGTAGAAAATAAACATCAATGCTATGTTAACAATGTTATTTAAATTATTTGTGTCTTGTGATTATATTTGTGCGATATATCAAACAGAATAACAATTTATCGCAATGTTAAAATAACGATTTATCGACTGTCGCGTACAATAGGTATACAATATCGATATATCTATATTATCTGCAACCCTAGAACAACCTAGAACACACACATTCTATTTATCTTTTTTAATACTTGGCAATGTTTGGGCGTTACGCATCTTAGGCATTATATGGCCCCTGCCTAAATGCATAAGAAACAAAGTAAAGTAATTTACTAAGCTAGTTATTGGAATAATTGAGCCAACTGGTTGTTGATTAATTGATCAGATGATCAGAGCTGGAGATCATCCAGGATGAGGAGGAGAAGTTGTAGGAGGAGCTGGGCGGGAGCACCTCGGAGGAGATTGTGCCAAGGAACGAATGAAGATTACACACACTCCCGGAGTTATCTGGGGACTAATATACATATATACCGAGAGTATATACCATATATATTGTCTTTTAAATGTTTGCTAACTAAAATTGTCGCAGGGGCAAGTTGTGCCGAGTCTTTTTACAGTTGATACTTTCCCCCAGCTGCATCTAACATACATACATATATGGATACAATATATATATATATACATATATATAGATATATATATATGTGTGTGTGTATACACTAAACATATGCTAAGACATATTGAATATTACCAAACCAAATGCAAAGTTTATTGAATGTTAAATCAAAGTCAAAATACGAAATAAGAAATACAAGAATTACCAAAAAAAAAAAAAAGGAAAAACTAACGAAAAGAATAAACCAAAACAAGTTGTAGCTCTAAGACAGGGCAATTCTTCTGAGCCCCAAAGAATTGCGCCCACACACACACACAGCAGGCACGAAGATTTGCGAAACGGCAACCAATTTGTTGGAATATCGGCTATATACTTAACCTATATATATATATGTATGCCTGACAGGCGCGTGTGTGTGTGTGTATATATAGCATAAGTTCATTTTTTCTGTGCCGTTGTTGTGGATTGCGGATTGTGGCGATGATGGGTGTGAGCGAAACTAATAAAAACAAATTTTATGTGAGTTGAACCACACACAAAGGGAAATCTCTCTGCCTGCAGTGCAGGCCCATATTCGGTTTTATTTCTGTCCAAAAAAAAAAGAAAGCAAGCGAAGGCATCGCATCAGTGGAATCCCTCATCCCCTGGGTGAGCACCTCGATAAAATCCGTGGAAATGCAGGGCGAGGCCGGAAAATAATTCGCAGCGGCGCTATAAACGCGCGCCTGGGGAGCTTGGGTTGCCTGGGAGCCTGGCAGCCTGGGGGAATCCCGCGGTGTCGGCCAAAAGGAATAGGGTCAGTGAGCGAGTTCAAAAGTTCAGCGCGGGGTTTAACAGCCCCGAAAAGGAGGCACTCGCAGCCTCTCGGCTGCGGATTCGGATACGGATTCGGTTTCCCGTGACCCCTGACCCGTGACCTGACCCAGTAAAATGATTAAGTGCCGTTATTTAGCAGCTGGCTAGATTTACTTGGCTCCACCGCTCCACGCTCCCATTTCGAGTTCCACTTCCAGTTTGTCTCCATTTGGGCTCATCTCCATTCTCCTCCCCTTAAGTCCTTTTCTTCTATTCTTTTTTTTCTTTTTTTTTTGCATAATTTGTGCTGTTTATTTTGATGGCTTAGGAGAAGCATCAGGGTAATCGTAAAACGACAAGCATTTCATTCGGAAAAGTCAACTTTAATGGAGAAAACACGCTCGGAAATGGTCGTGGTGGGGGGAATAGAGCTCCTCGAGAAAGCCAGAGGCGTGGCAAGGCTTGCTTGCAAGGAAAATATATATACGGAGGTGCTAAAGAAAATGCTAGCGTTATTAAAACCTTTAAAAAGGGAATGCTTATCGTAAAAAACAAATTTACACGGAATTGGATACCTTCAAGATTTTATTGCCAACTTTTAGACGCCTTTCTAAAGGTTTTAAAAACTCTAGTGTTTTCGAAAGCATTATGGTTAATATATATAATTTATTAGTNAAAAAAAAAGAAAGCAAGCGAAGGCATCGCATCAGTGGAATCCCTCATCCCCTGGGTGAGCACCTCGATAAAATCCGTGGAAATGCAGGGCGAGGCCGGAAAATAATTCGCAGCGGCGCTATAAACGCGCGCCTGGGGAGCTTGGGTTGCCTGGGAGCCTGGCAGCCTGGGGGAATCCCGCGGTGTCGGCCAAAAGGAATAGGGTCAGTGAGCGAGTTCAAAAGTTCAGCGCGGGGTTTAACAGCCCCGAAAAGGAGGCACTCGCAGCCTCTCGGCTGCGGATTCGGATACGGATTCGGTTTCCCGTGACCCCTGACCCGTGACCTGACCCAGTAAAATGATTAAGTGCCGTTATTTAGCAGCTGGCTAGATTTACTTGGCTCCACCGCTCCACGCTCCCATTTCGAGTTCCACTTCCAGTTTGTCTCCATTTGGGCTCATCTCCATTCTCCTCCCCTTAAGTCCTTTTCTTCTATTCTTTTTTTTCTTTTTTTTTTGCATAATTTGTGCTGTTTATTTTGATGGCTTAGGAGAAGCATCAGGGTAATCGTAAAACGACAAGCATTTCATTCGGAAAAGTCAACTTTAATGGAGAAAACACGCTCGGAAATGGTCGTGGTGGGGGGAATAGAGCTCCTCGAGAAAGCCAGAGGCGTGGCAAGGCTTGCTTGCAAGGAAAATATATATACGGAGGTGCTAAAGAAAATGCTAGCGTTATTAAAACCTTTAAAAAGGGAATGCTTATCGTAAAAAACAAATTTACACGGAATTGGATACCTTCAAGATTTTATTGCCAACTTTTAGACGCCTTTCTAAAGGTTTTAAAAACTCTAGTGTTTTCGAAAGCATTATGGTTAATATATATAATTTATTAGTAGTGATTATCATTTCTATAAATTAGCTATGAAGGAAACCCGTTTAATTTTGCATTTTAAAGCTTAAAAATAGTGTTCAATTGTATGCTAAATATTGTCATATCGTTAAAAAACCAATTAAGACTGAATTGAACATCCAAAAGGTTTTATTGCTTACTTTCAGACACATTTTGAAATGTTTTAATAATACGCAATATGATTACAAACATTTCTTATTTCTATAAATAAAAGTTATGTAGGAAAACCTATAAATGTACCAATAAAATTGCACAGCTTACATTTAGACTGATAGTGTTCAATTGTATGCTAAATATTGTCATATCGTTAAAAAACCAATTAAGACTGAATTGAACATCCAAAAGGTTTTATTGCTTACTTTCAGACACATTTTGAAATGTTTTAATAATACGCAATATGATTACAAACATTTCTTATTTCTATAAATAAAAGTTATGTAGGAAAACCTATAAATGTACCAATAAAATTGCACAGCTTACATTTAGACTGATAGTGTTCAATTGTATGCTAAATATTGTCATATCGTTAAAAAACCAATTAAGACTGAATTGAACATCCAAAAGGTTTTATTGCTTACTTTCAGACACATTTTGAAATGTTTTAATAATACGCAATATGATTACAAACATTTCTTATTTCTATAAATAAAAGTTATGTAGGAAAACCTATAAATGTACCAATAAAATTGCACAGCTTACATTTAGACTGATATTTAAATGTTTTACAAAACCCTCTTTATTTACAAAGCTCCATAGATAAAACCTAATGTTATTACTCGTTTTTCCTATTTCTATTAATCTTAGTTAAGGAAAAAACGTTTAATTTTCCCCTTACAAAATATTCCTAAATCATAAGGCTCTCCTTGTGGGAGCCAACCCCCCTTGGAAGCTGTATGTGTGCGCCCCTGAACCAAAACAATTCCCCCTCCTGGGTGGAGAAGGAATGCAGCGGCGTGACGACCCATGTCTGGTAAGTGGAAGTTATGGGGATTAGCGGTGGAAAACATTAAGTACCAGAACTCTCGCTTTGGGTCACTTAATCGCCAACAAACAAAAAAAAATGCCCACGAACAGGGCAGACAACTTTCAGTTGTGTGAAATGCGCTTTCAATTACATGCCGAGCGAATAAATTTATGATGATCACGTATACGTATCACGTATACGCAGCGCCGGCCGCCGGCAGCCGGCCGATGGCAGGTAAGGCAAAGCGCTTAAGCTACCATTACATTAACCACGTCTCCGCCGCTTTCATAATCGATGGGCCGACCAAATCGCTTTTGGGCCATCTGCAACTGCATTCCGATTGAGCCAATTTCTGGCAGCACTGCCGTGTTGGCCTTAACCCCGCTTCCGGAAACGGATCGGATTCGCTCTTTACTTTTTTGCACAGCAACTCTTACACAGCGAGAAAATAAACAGCGATAAGTTAATAGCTGATTAAAAGTATACTATTATGCCTTAATTTGTGACTCACTTTGACTGAACTTTAGTGGCAATCACGGGATGGACCCACACTTTGCGCTCAGTGCACGCGTCGCGTCTCCATCTTCGGTTTCGCTGTTTTTTTTCGGGGGGGAGAGCACATTTAAGGCATTCCCCGCACGTTCCTATAAACAACGTTTTATGCCGGTGTTTATGTTTAGTTTTTGGCTCAGCAGGGGGCGGAGACGGCGGATTGTTATGTAAGTGCCAAAGAGCATATTCAATTTGAATTGGAATCGGAATTGCCATCTCAGAGCTCCCCGTGCTGTGTGCTCTTTGCGTTGACTTCTGCTTTTTGTAATGTCTGTTATTATTGCTTATTCCATATTCCGCACGCATTTCACCATTGCGACGGGAAAAGTTTAAAGAAAGTTAGCCACCGAAAAGCGAAACAAAACAAAGCCAGAAAATTAAAATAAAAACACAATTATGGCATATTATAATAATAATAAGAAGAATAATAATGAAGGCGACAGCTCAGAAAACATCAACGGAGTTAGGGCTTTAAGTCAGCGAAGAGCTCTAAATTCTTTATTACAGATGATGCAAATATATAGCCATTTTTAGAGTGTGACTTCATTTAGGGATAAAGGCCACAGCTCGGAAAATATCTAGGGTGTTAGGGCTTTAAGTCAGTGGAAGTCTCATAAGAATAAGTCAATAGATGATTCTGTATTACAGATAATGCAAATATATAGCCTGACTTCATTTAGAGCTGTGTTAGTTCTCAGTTTTCCAGTTGTTTCTCCCAATTTGTTGTCTATATGCGATGTCCCAATACATGGTTTAGTGCCAGAGTCGTGGCTGGCACTTGCAGAAATAAAAGTTTTAACAATTGGCCGGGCCAAGTTGGTATAAAACCAGTAGACAATCGGCCTGCGCTGCACAGTCGACCAACGACTTTCGAGCTTATAACGGACACGGACACGGGCCCTCAGTTACCGCTTTTGTTTCCCATTTTTTTTTTTTTTATTCAAAAACCCATCCGAACATGTTTGCGGTGGCCTTGACGATGGCGGCCTTGGTGCTGGCCAGCCAGCAGGATATCTGTGGTGCGCAGGTGTCCATCCACACGGACAGCAACAGCAACTCGTTCAGCGTGAAAACGCCCGCCCTGCAGCAGACCTTTACCCGGTATTATGGAGCGGCCAGGCCACAGGCACAGCCGCAGGTTCAGGCTCAGGCTCAGGCTCAAGCCCAGGCCCAGGAGGCGGAGCAGGCGCAGCAGGATGCGCTGCAGCAGCAGTTGCAGGAGCAGGTGAGTGTGCACAGATATTTACAGCGGGTTGGTTTGGCTCCTGTGGCGCTATAATTTCCAATTGTATTTATTAAGAACAGTGAGTCGAATGCCAGAATGAAGGAAATATAAAGATGCAGATACTGGCAGAAGTTTGCTTTTTTTAAATTGCTTATATTTTTCTAGAGAATTTCCTCTGGATGTTAATAGCAGAATTTTCAAAGAATTTCCTCCATTTTAAAGCTGGAAAAGTATCTAAGTTGTCGATGTTTTTTATATGTCAAATATCGGAATGTTTAAATATAGATTTATGTACATATCGACCTTGCCGTCAAATATCAATACAGTAGCAATATATAACGATATATGTAGCGATCAGCTCAGCTTAATTTCCATTTACGGAGTAGATATACTGTATCCTATTTACCTTTAGTGTTGCGCCGCTGTAGAACATCGTATGAAAAGCCTGAGCCCTTTGATGATGCACCCTATAACCTTAAACGTTGATAGCGTTTCTAAACCAAAAACTTTAATCTTAACCGACTTGGTACGCAGGAAGCAACCATTCAGACAGCACGCCTGTAGTTCATTTCCACGCAATCTTTACCTATACTATCGCCTATCACGCCTACTAACACCTAACCCTAACAAGCACGTGCTTGTTGCCGCAAAGGCCACTTGAGTGTACTGACCGTAGTGCATCAATGTCAAAGATGTTTTAAAAATATCCCTAGCCGACATTGAAGTGTTCGCATTGCATTTGTGAGAGTAAGAAAAAGAAAAAAGTGGCTAGATGTGAGTAAAAAATATAACAAAATTATAAAAGTATAATAATATTGCATATTAGCTAGGACTAAAAGATAGCTTTCTATTAATAATTAAAAAAAGCTAGATTGAGCCACAAAATTGCTTTTTGACCGCGGTGGTGCATTGATTACATTCTGTGGGTGTGCCGGCAGAGAACTTGGCTGACTCGTAAGTCAGGCCTCTGGCAATCACTGCTAGTATCTGTAATTTAAAGGAAGTTTAGGAAGTGAACCAGCCTAATGAAGGTCTCATCCCATGGATATTTTAGTGAAGGTCAGATTCAAGCTCGTTTTTATGTTAATCCTTTTATTATGACGTAAAGTCCAATGCTTCTTCAGTTTACGAAGCTGCCAGAGTTGTGTTTTTGCTTTCTGGCATTCGAGCGGCGCCTGCGCCCCATGGGCACCTGGGACATGGCATCGCCAATGCCCAAGTTGATTCCCCCGGATATCCGCTGGCCCAGCACCTCGCCACTCTGTTCGTTGCGTATCCCGCCACCCGTTCCCACCAGCTGCTCCAGTTGACTCATGGCCAGCATCATCCCGGTGCCGATGTCCTGTGTGGAGATCAGTGTGTTAAGATCAGTGTCAGTTGTCGGTAGACCATCCTCTCACCTGAGGCCAGGCGGTTGTGCAGGTGGCCAGGAAAAGCAGGCCCAGGCTTAAAGTCACAACAGGCGATGTCATCTTGGGAAGAATTCGGGCTCAACTGCCTTCCATTGGGCACTAAGCCGCATATTTAAGTCAGGCCAGGCGTGCATGTTCTGGGCTTCCGATTGGGCTATATGGGTTATATCACAGATCTGGCGGAATGGTCGCTTGGCATGCAAGCTTTCACCACAGATTACACAACTTAAAAAAAAAAATCGGATCAACAGATGAAAACGAATCTAAATATAATGACCTAAACTCTAATCTGCAATCCGCTTTTTTTATTTCTAGTTGAAACAAAGTCTAATTAAAACGTTTTTTGTTATGTTTGTAATATATTATATGTTTACTGCATAGAGAACTTTACAGAAATAATTTTTTAGGAAAGATGAAACTGAAACCAAAACAGTTTCTAGCAAAAATTCGGAAATAATTAAAAGGTACTCGTTTTCGTCGGTTATTTCTCCTCAAAATATGTCAATATTCGAATTGTTTCTCTTTTAAGTGTTTCTTTCTATTCTTCAAAGTTTATTAAATTTGTTTCAAAGTGTGCTTTGTATTTTTTTAAAGGCGTACTCCATAACAACTTATGCTTAATTATGTTTTTTAAACATTATGACGTCACAAGCGCCAGTAATTTCAGATCCTTTTGTCCATTTCTGACATCCATCTCTGTCTATCTAACGATTTATAGTCAAAGTAATACAACTTTATATCCGCAAGCAAAGCTGCAGGAGACCGTGCTACTATTATACATCCAATACATACTATATATCAGTTACAGTAATATTATTTTTGTACTAATATAACCCTTGAAAATGACTACTTCAGTAGTCACTCCATGCCAGGGATGTTATCAAATCGAAAAAATACTATCCTGGACGTTTCGATTTTGGCTTTTCACAAAGGTAAACTTGAAGAAACTTTCAAAATAGAAAATCGGAGCCTGTCTGGTGTTTTAATTTATAAATTGAGAAATTATTAACAATTATTTGATGTAGTCCAATATTAAGAGCGTTATTAAACTGCTATAAAGTTTAAGACTTCTTTTGAGGTACAAATTGCCTAAAAATCAAGGCAAAAAGTAAATATTTTAATGTTTTGAGATACCCTAAATATTATAATTTATTACGTTATTACCTTGAAGTTATTTTCCCAATTTTCCCAAGTGTATATATTGCGCTCTTTGATTGCAACAATGATATTTATATATTTTATTTTAATTGCAAATAATGGGTGTTGGCGCGATTGTAGAGATTCCCAGCTAGGTCGAGGAGAAGACCTCGTTGGGTGCATTGGGATCTGCGGGGCTGGCAAACAGATTCTTTAGCTCCTCGAAGTAGTTCTTAAAGGAATCCACCATCGACTGCCAGGCCTGGGTGATGTTCTGGCCAAACTCCCTGGCCGCGTCACCGATGCGCTTGTCCAGTCGCGGATCGTCCGGATAGACGAGATGCGGTCGCACGTCGTCATACTCGTTGGAGTACTCGAACTCGTCCTCAGGCCCGCCCTGCGCCCAGGCGATGGTCACGAGGGCCAGGGCCAAGGCCACAATTAGCGGGCCAGAAAGGCTGATTCCGTTTCCGATTCTGGTAGCCATTTGGCCAACTGTTGTGGCCGCTGGCCGGAGAGCGGCTTTTGTACTGCAGCTCCCCCCAATCGGAGACCAGGTGCGGGGATGGCAGGCCAAGATTACAACCCACGGAAATGTTAGCTGTCCAGATGCATGTCCAGATGCATCGCATTGGGCCGGAAGTGCCCTTGGCCAGCATCATCGTGATTCAGCTCGATGCCAATCGCTGTCGTAATTACTGTGACCCCGTGTCGCCCCTTAATTGCGGATACTGCGATTTATTTCGGGTTTAATATGTTAAAGGAATCAATTTTTGTAGGCATATCTTTCAAGTATCCTTTTATTTTTTTTAAGATAGTGAAATTTTATATATATTTTCTGATTGAAACTTAGTTTTCCATTCATTTATTTATTTATTATGGTCTTCCATATATGTGTGTTTTTTTTTTTTTTGATTATTATTATTTTTAATAACTTAACCGAACATTTTTGCTGTCTTTCTGGCGTTAAATCTTCCGAAGATGTCATTTTGTCTCTAATATTTATAAATAGTACATAGATCGGTAACACTTTTAACTAAGTATTAGCAAGTTTTCATATTTCGACTATACATCGGTAGATAGTTAATACTTAGTTTTAAAAAGAGCACGCTGTTTCACTGAAGCCAAATTCTGTTAAGACGTATCAGAGAGGGAAAAAGTATCTGAAATTACTGGCATTCGTGACGTCAGAATACTCAGAACGGAGGGCCAGTAAATCTAGTTACAGATTTTTTTTCGGATATAAAAAATAAAATAAATAAAATAAAAACTTTAATTAAAAGTTCAGATATCATATAGAATGACCATATAACAGAGAAACAGAATATATGTTGGAACTTTTGCTCCATCTATTTCCCTATAGTTACAATGACAGCTATTTGATATAGTCCTCCGATCTGGCGTGTTCCGATTTCTATACGTATGTATATAAGTATATTGAAAACTATCTGCAAAGTTTCAAACTAGCTAGTTCAAAAGCTGAGGAACTAGTTTGCGCAGAAATGGACAGGCGGACATGGCTAGATCGACTTGTCTGGTGATGCTGATCAAGAATATGTATAATTTATGGGGTCAGAGATGATGACTTAAGTTATAACAGCAAGCAGGGGTATAAATATCTCATTATATAAAGAATTTTATAGATATATATATAGATTCAAGATATATACATTTTTTTCTTGATTGACTCATCTTTCGTCATGGAAATACTTATAGGTAACCTCCTAGCTTTACATAATTTCATCTCAGAGATATCTATGTTATCCTTGCTTTTATTGTAAAAATATATAACAAAAAGTGCAAAAAAGTAAGAGTGCCATTCTTCATCTTGTGGTGATCCCCCTTCTGGCCAGTGCAATTCCACGTATTAACCATCCTTTCCGGCTTATCCACTTTTAGCGGTATCCAAATATTCATATTTTATTGCACTTAAAAACAAACAAAAAAAATGTGAAAGTTTCGAAAATCCTTCGCCTCATCCCGCCGAGCTGGCCGACTCGGAGATCTTCTGGCGCATCTGCTGCACGACATCCGTGACATTGTCCACAAACGAGAGCCACATGGTCTTGATGCGGTCGCCCAGGCCGAGGACGGCTTCGGGTGACTCTGAGCCCTGGACCGGGGGCACCTGGCGCCGTCGACGCCGCTGCAGCTTCTTCTTGCCAGTGGTCTTGGGACTCACGCGGGAACGGGAGGCATTGTTGGCGGCCCTCTTGCGAGCCGCCCGCCGTCGACGCGCCTCCACATCGTCGTCGTCGGAGGCCGCCGTGGTGGCCATGCTGGACATCTTCCAGAAGCACGGCGCACGCTTGGAGCGACGCAGCAGGCTGGGCAGGCTGCGACGGCGGCGACGACGCCGTCGACGTCGATCCTCCTCCTCGCTGGAATCCGATGCCGAAGGCGGTCGCATGGCGTCGCCATACCCCACGGATGTCTTGGAGTGCAGCGACATCAGCGGATTGTCTATCTCCATGGTGCGGCTCAAGGCGGCGCCACTCTGTACGGCCTCGGCTATATTCCCGGCCAGACTCATGGCGCCCAGACTGAGGCTATCGAGGGGATTCTGGGGCCGGGCCGTGATCCCGGCCAGAGCCATTAGCGCCAGCAGCAATCCCAGCATCGCTTCCATCTCACCGACGACTGTTTGCCGGCGGCGACGGATCCGCGCCTTTTAAGCCCCGAGTGGCATCGCGTGACGATATCCCACATCCATTCCCAGATCGGTATCGATATAGGAACCGAGATCGGGGCTCAGATCGAAGCAGGCTCCGGCTCACACGTCGACGAGCTGTCAGAGGTTGTAGGCAAACAACACAGCTCAGTTAGTTAGTCATTCTTGCTCGCTCAGCCAGTTCACATCGGTTCGGTTTACTTAATTTCAGATCTCAATTTTGTCTAGAAATTGAAAAACAAAAAAAAATTCTGCTTTAAATTGTAACTCTCCCACTCGCTATAAATAATATAAATTGTGGATAAAGTGTGTGTTTTCGGCCCGTTTTCTACCAAACTCGTTGGTTCCTTCTATTGCAACCAGCACCCAAAGATCCAGTAGCGACTCAATCTTAGGTATCTTCATTACATTATCCAAGGCCAACGGTGAGAAGAGTAGTAAGATGCCCGGCAACAAGGTGCAAGGAAGCCGTCAGAGCCGAGCGGTAAGCTTAAGAAGGGGCTTCTAGTTTACATTCCTTGAAGGATAAATGTCCTGGAGTAGCTACTATGGGAGGTCGAGCAGCTAAATCTATACTGTTTGGGTCATATTCTGTATATTCAATTCATTTATTAACATTAAAGTAAATGCCAGCTACCACATTTAATCATTATGTCCAGGGTTAAAGGCTAGACAAAACAGTTGGGGTTGTTGTTTACCCTGATAGCTATCTGTACGAACAGGATCATTTGAAGTTTATATTTTTTTGGCTACCCCAAAAATAAATTTCTCACGATTCTATGACGTTTGGTTCTGAGCACAAGCGATATTTGGATCTTTAGCATTATTTGGATATATTAGCAATATTTGAATTATTATAATTTATGTTTTCAAATGTTTCTTCTACAGTATTATTATTTATTATATTTACTATAAGTCTATAAAGCTCACCAATTTAAATTTTAAAATGTGCTCTTCATATTTATACGGCAAATCTAAAAATATAAGAATTATGACGTCACGAGCTCCAATAATATTAGAACGTTTTGTTCCTCTCAGACACTGATGCGTTTTAACAATACTTGGTCAGAGCAACCACTTATTCTTTATTAAATCAGGTATTTACTATATGCCGATTTATTGTTGGTATATATTTTATCTTGATATGAAGACCCTTGCTAGTTAGAAATATTTTTATTTTGAGAATTCACAAATACTTTTGTCACTTTCCTGTCTTCTGTCTAATCTTATTTCTCATCTTTAAGTTTATCCTCCTCTTATTATGCTATTTTGAAAACCCTTGATATTTCTAATCAATAATATAATACATATATAATATATATTTATAAATATATATAAATTCTCCTTTCGCTCTGCAGCTCAAATTCGGTGCCAACACGGAGAATCGGCACGGTTCTCCTAAAAACATCTTCACCGATCTCCAGCTGCAGCAGCAACAGCAACAGATACAGCAGCAGCTGCAGCAGCGGCAGGCGCTCCAGGCCCAGTCCGCTTTGGGAGCTGGAGCCGCCGGATCCGGGGCCGGGGCCGGTTTGGCTGGAGTGGGCGGCGGTGTGTTCAACATGCCCAGCTACGCGGACCAGATGCATGCCGCCTTTGTTGACTACCAGCGCCAGCGCCAGGAATTTGAGCAGCAGCAGCAGCAGCTCCTGCAGAACCTCTACCGCTACTATCCCGATGTCTCTGATGTCCAGCAACCAGTCCAGGCTCAGGCCCAGGGCCAGGCTCAGTTCCAGCCCCAGGTCCAGCAGCAGCAGCAGCAGCAGCAACAGCAGCAGCAGCAGCCGCAGCCGCAGCAGCGATTCCAGGGCGGAGCCAGTAGCTTCGGTTATAACCGCCAACAGTCTGGCAACAATGGCCTTCAGGCAGGACCAAACAATCAGCAGCGGGGATCTGCCGTGGGATTCGGATCTGCTGTACCGCTGCGTTCTATGGGAGCCGGTGACTTCTATTCGACCCAACATCACCTCGGCTTCATGCAGCAGCAGCACCAGGATGTGCTCCGCGACCAGCAGCAGTCGGTGGCACAGCAGTTCGCCACCAGCCAGTTGGCGCCCACCACTCGCCAGACCTTCGGCATGGCGGTGCCCATGTCATCCGTACTCAGTACCCCTTCGTACCAGGCCTCTCCGGATGCCTCCCATGTGAGCTTCTCAAGCGGCAATCTCAAGTACAACTTCTAGTGGACGTAGCGCGAGCCATTAACTCCGCCAATGAGCGCCTTATCTTTAGTATTTTAGTCATTATATTTTTTTTCCAAAAATTTTTTGTGGTCCATTATAAGATAAGAATCGTCCAAGCCGGCAAGAATAAAAAGAACGAAACAACGATATCCAGAGATTATTAATGGGCTTAACAGGCGGGGGACTGACTTAGATCAGGGATGGGCCTAAATAAATAACGGAAAGAGCTAACAACAAAGACCAGAGGCGTCGCCAGGCAGTGCAGTCAGGCAAGATCGTTCATTCGAGAGAGCATTGTCCGGGAGCTAGAAGTGCTTTTTTTTATTGACTTATTGACTTATTTATTCTTATTCATTATTGGCAGTATCGGCTTTAATCCGATTCATCACAAGTTTGCTAGTTAAACCTTAACAGTGGGTTTTTACAAAGCTCTAGAGAATGCAGAAAATATCGATATATCGATGGATAATTACGATAAATGGACATTCTGCTAATAAATCGGAAAAATATAATCAAAGAAAGAGGGAAATAACTGAAATATATTTAATATATCGATATATTAAAGTTGACGATGTTTTCGATATGATACAGGGCGATATTTTTGTCGATATACTGTACGTTTTCTTACCGCCTCAAAACCTGACAAATTTAATATTTAATGTTCTTTATTAGCATCTGCCAAAGTCACCAGCAGTTTAATTAATTGAAAACTACAGAAATCTTTTCAAGAAAAGTCTTAAATTTGTTTATTTTTGCATATTTTGGCAATATTCAAAGATACAAAATAAATTAATTGATTATGAAATGATATTGTTAAGTAAAAATGTCCTAATATTATTTTCTCATTACCTTAATAACTCAATGTGGTTTTGCCAATTGCCATTGAATCTGTTTATAGTCTATAATCTCATTAAATATCTAAGCAATGCCCACACAACCATCGACAGCTCCCAGCTCCCGGCTCCTAGATCCATTTATCCGGGCAGACCGCCACAGCCGCAGCGATTTTCGATTGTGGGCGTATTAATAGAATATCCATGGAAATGCACGCGCACAGCCTTGCCTTCGGGGTGCCAGCCACTGAGCCTCCTGGGCGGGGGAACCACATCGAATCCCATTCCACAAACCCCTTTGAATCGCCCGGCTCTCGGCTTCAATAAATGGAAACAATCGCCTTGGCAACCTGCCGGCAGGATGGGATTTCGGTGGGGAACACGAGGGGGTCGTATGCAAACACAGAATCATCAAATCCTTTGAATGGGCATTCGCCTCGTGTGCATCGCATCCATATATGCACTGGGAGGAATAAGCAGGTAAAACGTTCAAATTCAGCTCGAAAATGTTAGAAAAAATAAATTGGTTAATTTTACACATTACAATATAACATATACAAGGAATTTTGTCACTTAAGAATGTTATTGCATTCCTTTTTATGGACCCTAGTGATTTCTGTGGCATATAAATTAATACAAGGGATGTCAGATATAATATATACTATAGGAATTTTAAACTTACAAATCTATAATTTAACGTGTGAATTTAAGTGCCATAAATCGATATTCTGTGTGATTTATCGAACCAATTATGTATAAGAACACATCATTTAATTATGTTCAATGGATTAAGTCTAAAGTATTATTGTTGAAAATAAATATAAAGATGTGATTAACAATCTAGATTAACGGATAATTAAGTAACATTTGTCGAATAATTTGTTAATACAATCGATTATATCGATATTCTAATATTTAATGCGATATTTTAGGATATTTACAATTGTAATATATATCAAACTTATCGGACTTTGTTTAACACCTCCTAAGACACCAGAAAAGGGGTCTAAAAGTTGGCTGTGAAATGCATACTTCTTAGGGTTCTCTTGGTCTATCTGAACTTGCCAAGGAATCGTGTTATTATCTTTATTTATATTTTGTTTTCTTGTAACTTTTTCAGGTGGTCAAAAACATACCCAAATACCGTTTATACTCCTCCATTGCCAACAGGTGACGATGCAGTTGAAACTAGGCTTACGCCAGGGGCTTGATGCGATGCAATGGCGTGTCCTTGCAGGGCCAAAAACCCACAAAGCGAGCCGTGCAACGTTCTTGGTACATCATAATGTACATCGGTGCCAATGTAAACAGTAAGAGGAGCCCGAGCCAAGACACGAGAATTGCATTAGGACGACCCGCTGACTTAGCCCCATTCCGAACGACACGGATGGGCAAACAAGGCATCATAAGGCGCCGACCGGGAAATGGGGAAAAACAATAAATGTTGCCAAGATGGCCAGCTGATTACAGCTGCTGTCCGATGGAGACGGATTCCGAGGGCGGGCATTCGAAACTAATTCAATTAGAGATGCGCCATTCCTTTGTAACACAACATCGTCGATAGGCCGGGGATGATATTAATTGGAAAAACGACGCTACAATCGTGGGAGAGAGTGATGGGCACCCCCATATCGACATATTTGCATGGAAAATTCCAATTTAGTGACGACCAAACAAATACGGGGAAATGCAAACAATTCGAGCAAAAGAAATGGAAATGGAAATGGGAAACTAGCCGGAATGAGGGGCGCAGAGCAAATACAGTTACTAAATAAGCCCACGTGAGTCCTGTATCCTTATCGGTGCGTGTGCAACCTGTGTGTGCGTAGGACCGCATCCTGTTCATTTCCCCAAAGTGACCAGGCGAAGACAAAGGCAAACAATGTCGAGAGAATTCGTAGGGGGATGTGGTGGCTGCTATTGTAGTATTTTTGGAAGGACTGGTGACCACCTGTGGACGGAATGCTGCACCGGCAGCCGACACTCACCCAGTTTAGTTTCCTAATTAGCTGCATAATTAGCAAATAACTTTTCACTCGTCGAGTGCCACGTTCTCATCCTCATCAAAGGAGGTCCTGTAACCCGAGGGAAGCTTCAAATTTACAACTCCTCTAATGTGGACGTGCCGGAAAGTTATTAACGAGCGAGATAGTTGAATAATTTGCGTGGGTCAAATGTCAAAAGGCAGTTAGCCATAAACAAGTCGGGACACTGATCGAAGGATTCCCTTTATTTCCTTAGCTTTAAAAGTCATTTTTGGGAAGTATTTAATTAAGAACTATTAAGGTGTCCTTACTAGAATCCCTGAGAAGTTAGTCCCCCAGAATTACTGAGTTCCTCAGCTGGCTTGGTTCAAACCATCCTTTGAGAAACGTCACCAAGCTGCATATATTATAATTCTGTTGGAAAAAAAAGAAAACATAAAATAACACTTTAATTAAGGCACTGGGAAGCCCGTGAAGGAGTGTTTATTTATACCTTGCATCCACTTGCGTCACTGTTTGTTTATGGAACTGAGTGGCGTCACAGTCGCACATCCCACTCGCGCGACCTCTACTGCCGGAGTTATCCTTGTTCAGAGTTATCCTTGTTGATGGCTCTTAAAGCTGTCGTCCTCCCGGGTCAGCACATCGCTCAACTTTGGCCCGGCTCAGCCAACAAAACTGTAGCCAACTCTGACTTTCACTCTCGCCTGCCGACTCGTTGACATTTTTGATGCCACATTTCTGCGCCATATTTCGGGAAGGGACCAAAATAAACGGGTTATCATCTATTTCAGGCCATGTGCGATGCCCGATGTGACGTAAATTGCTTTTCTGGTCCTCTCCACTTTCGCTTGCTATTTGGCGGGGCTCAATTCGCAGTATTTATGGCGGCCACTCGCACAGTGCGCTTCATTATCAGCTAACTAGATATTTTTACAGCCCATAAAATGAATACAAGAGTCGGAAATTAATTAAATTTAAGGTTTCAAGTTGATTTGGAGTGTCAAAGAAATTGCTAGGGCCTTAAAATCACATTAACATGCGTCCGAAACTATATACTATATGCTACAGTATTTAATATACATAGTTTGCAACGTAAAATATTTTATTGCACGCTTTTAGACACTTTTTAAAGGGATTTTAATACCTTAGCGATTTCTGTGGCACCTCTGCATGACAAAAAATATCGATAGTTGACGCAATTTCATTCTGTTCGATATATGATCAAATATAACCTGAAATCGAGCCGGATATATCAAACCAATATAACAGAAAAAAGGTCAAAGTAAATTAAATAAAATTTGAACTGATAATTTTGGATGATATCGAAATTTGAACAATAAGTTCGAATTTTTTTCGATATTTCTATTTCTATTATTAAACTAAACGATATTTTTAATATTATATTGAGCGCAAGATTTGTATCATACTTTTCCTCTCGATATACTTTATCCCCGAAACGATCTTTTTTAGCTGAATTTTACGCCCATGAAACGCACTGTCCAGCCAGAGTTATGGGGTCGAAGAGGCGTGTCGCGTTATACGCCATAAAGTATGCTGATCAACTGATGCATGGCAAATAAATCTCAACGCTGCACCGTATCCATATCATATCATATATCATATGCCGTGACAGGGTGTCCTGTATATGCCCCTCTCTTCTCTGTCCACCAATTTCAGATCAGTTATAACAATGAGTTTATTTTTTCCAACATTTCCACATGCATTTCGTTTCAGTTTACAAAATAAGTTTAAATACAACGTAAATTCAACCGCGATAAAAAAAAAGACACACACTCAGCTATATGGACTTGGGCTTGGGTTTGGTCCTGGCGCTTGGGTCTGGGTTCGGCTCCGATGGTGAAAGCTGCACGCGCCAAGTATCAGGTGGTTAGGTGGTCTGGTGGTCAGGTGTTTGGGTCGCCAGGTTCCTGGGTTGCTGGGTGGCTGGGTGGCTGGGGCTCACAGGTCACAGTTCAGCGTGTTTTCAGCTCTCGGTGCAGTTAACAAATTGAGTTTTAATTAAGGCGAGCAGAGCTACCGACACGCTCTGGGTATTATTGCTGCTACTACTAGTGTTGTTAGCCAGCTGGAGGCGCCGGAGCCCGGTGTCCTGGCACCATCCCATCCCCGGACCAGACCCAGTCCCAGTCCTATGATGGCATCTAGTAGCCATAGTGAATGCCATGGCCGGAGACCGATGTGTGTACCAGGGCGGGTGCGGCAACGGCGGCCCTGCAAGTGGTGATGGTGGAGGAGGAGTTGGTGGCGATTAGGGGCGGCTTGTTAATAAGGTCCTGGACCTGTTCTACTCACTTCACCACGGGACCGGCCAGGTGCGTGGCATAGGCGGGTGCGGCGTAGGCGGGGGCAGCATAGGCGGGGGCGGCCAGCCCAATGCCGTGTCCAATGATTCCGGGAGCTGCGGAACGCACAGAAGTTAGCCGGTTTTTATGCAAACACAAAAAGCTGGCCAGGAGACATAAAGAGACGACAGATGGACAGAGACAGATGGCCGGTGGCGGGGAGCCTAGAGATGGAGCTACTACCCCAAATTAGCATCGTGTCCATTGTTTGGACAATACTCTCTCTGCCTCCTTTGGCTCTTCCCCACTTAGAGGTTGTCAACGGCAACCACCTGACGTGGCCCTGTGGCGCCACAGGAGGCCGCCTGACAGAACAACACTCGACTTTAAAGCGGAATAGGGCTGCTTAACTGGAAATTGTGGTTGCCAGAGGTGGCATTACAATAACATTTATCAAAAAGTTGTCCCTAATGTACCCTTTAGGCTACTTAATTAACTTGATTTACTTTTTCTTTGGTATATACATTAAAAATAGAGAGACTATGTTTGAGGTCCTGCAAATACACTCATTGAGTCAAAAAATAGAGCACCCTCTCTCTTAGGCGTATACTTGATATTTTTCTTATACCCTTTCCTTTAAATATCAAGTATACGCCATGTCCACTTAACCTGTTGAGCTACCACAGATCCAAGACCTGCAAAAACTAAAGATAAGTCACCTGAAATCGCTTGATTTTCTCTCAGTGACCTGCGGACACTGGACAAAGACCCCGAGCGCCTTTAGGGCCAACATCAATCAAGTGACACCCAAGTGAACGGGAACGGTGACTCGCCGATTCCAGTGATTGGGTGACTTGCCGCCGACTGGGGCATGCAGTTTTCGGGACCACCGAAGTGTGGCAACCTCGATTTGTAGAACAAGCCTTGACCGGAGCGGCAGCTTTAAAGCCGCCGATTGGGGTAGGGTAGGCTAGGGTATAGGATAGGCACATGGCACTGGGCATGAATGATTGATTACATGTCGGGATCTCCACCTCCAGCGCCCGTGGTAGTTATATCTGTTTTCCTGCAAGACAAATCGATGGCGGACAGACCCAAAAACAGATTATCCCCGAAAGGTGGCAGGGGTTTTATCGATTGGCTTGACAAAAAGTGAACTGAAAAAGGATACATTGGGGGATCGCAATGATCCAAGCTTATACCCTGATCTCTGGCATAGTTTCCACTGAAGTTTCTCCTGCTTTTTTAATTAAAAGAATTTTCCCTTTTCACATTTCTTGGGGTTTACTTTGGGAGCCAACACTATCCAATATCTCAGACTCCGGCCTGACGGAGCGAAACCTAAAGCTGGCGCGGAGCAAAGTTTGTTTTTGCCAAGTGCACTTGGCCAGCGAAGGCGAAAACACAATAAAGTTTCTGCTACCCGAAAGACTGTGAAAACTCGTGTCAAAATTAGTTGAAAATCGCTGAGAAAAATAGGAAGAAAGAAGCGAAAGCGTGCGGAGAGTGCGGTTAGTGTGGGGTTTAGCGGAGGAGAAGTGCGGATGCAGAGTTCCGGATCCTGGATCCCGGATCCCGGTCACCTACCGTAGGCCGGAGCGGCGGTGTACTTCACAACGGGAGCGGGAGCGGGAGCAGCGGCAATTTGGTATCCGTGCGAGAGCTGGGCGGGAGCGGCAGCGTAGGAGCTATAGCCCCCATGGACATAGCCTCCATAGCCGCCGCCATAGCCGCCCAGTCCCAGGTGTCCCAGTCCAGCCAATCCTCCCAGGTGTCCCACGCTGTGTCCCAGTCCGGAGATTTGCAGAGCTGGTGCCGTGGCCGCATAGTGTCCGCCGTAGATAGGGGCGGGGGCGTGGCTGGCGTAGGCCAAGCCCTGCACCTGCAGCTGGGCGGGCGCCGTGTGTCCCAATCCCAGCGAGTAGGCGGGCGCCGCAGCGATGGCATGAGCCGGAGCAGCTTTTTTTTCGGTTTTTGTTATTTGTTTTGTTAAAAATGTTAAAAATCAACTGAGCAGTGATGGCAGGCAACTGGGCACTGAATGATTTGTAACTAATTAGGGGTTTTGTGGGCTAAATTTGTAGAGAACTATCTCAGGAAACTATATCCCAATCTATCTGTATAAACTGGGCAAAGTGCTTTAGAAATTCAATATCAATTTATAGATACTGTATCTATAGTTGACGTGGGAGTATATATATAACTGGATATTTAAATCGAATATTAGGAAAAAGGAAGGGAACTTTTAAATAACAATTTAACGTTAATTCCGATCATGTTTCGAGATCTTAAGTTTCGATATTTCAAAGTTTACGATGTTTTGGGATGTATTTATACTTATTGTTGAAAAAGTAAACAATTTTATTAAAAAATTAAACAATATAAATCCATCTTTAAGGTGAACTCGCTAGAACAATTCAAACTTCATAAATTTCCGATTAGGAATGACAGTAAATATCGTTATTGCATTAGTTATTTACGCGAATGCCGATATTATAGTCTATATTTAAATGTGAGATAAATTAATATTGTTTTCGGTACATACTGTACTTGATATGATAAATTTAAGTTATTTTAAATGTTTTCGTGCAAGAAGCCTCATAAATAAAATAACATTTTTGGATAATTGTCCGATTTTATCGATATTTTATCGATTTTATCTTCAAGTGGCATATTTTTCGATATTTTACATATTGATAAATGAAATTGTACCATGTTTTCAAAGTTGATTATTATCTTCTATCTTTATCTTCTATCTTTAAAATATCGTTATAAATCGATATTTACGATATTCTCATTAAGTGTGATACTTCTGTCGATATCCAATTCGTTTTATATTGTGTGGGGTATCTGTTTGGTAGCTATCAAGGCATATATACTAATACTATTAGCTACTTGATCTTGAGTGCACAGTAGCCTGGTGATATCCTTACCATCACTGCATCTACGTGCAATTAGGGATAACTTTTATTTCTTGGTGGCGTGAGTGGGTGTGAGTGGCGTGAGCTTGGTGCTGGGTGGTGGCTTGTAACTGGTGTTCGGTGTGGTTTGCCAGGACAGGACCTGGGAAGAGGGGGCTGCCTGAACTCACCTGCATAGCCGTGAGCGGCGACGGGCGCCAGGCCGGCGTCATTGCTGATGCTCGAGCGCTGGACATGCGACTGCGAGTGCGCCGTTTGCACCTGGCTGGCGTAGTCCGACTGCGACGACTGGCCGTAATGGCCCTTCACTGTGTGCTCCTGTGTGCTGCCCACGGAGGCGTGGTCCACGCTGGGCGCACTGATCGAGTAGGCGGCGGGACCGCCGGGCTTGGCCTGGACGGCGATCGCCAGCAGAACCACGCAGAGAAGTACCTGGGGGAAGACAAAGACGAAGATGGAAATGTATTTTGGGGCAGATGCAAATGCGCAATATGGTTGACTGACAATGTACAGCACTTGGGTTTTCCCACACCCCCCAATGCTGCAGGAAATTGCAGGCAAACAAACTTTTAATTAAGTTGGCGAAAGTTCCCAGTGGCTGGCGGCCTTGGAGGGAGCTGCAAAGATGTCTATCATTTAATCGGGAGACAGACAAGGCTGTACAGGTGAAATACTGCAAATCCCTGTACAAACAACGCATAACTGAGTGCAAACTCCGAGAGCAACATGACAAAAGTGGTAACTAAAGCGAGACAAATCCTGAATGTTATAAAAAAAGGAAAACTCCTTGAACTTTCCCGTTACCCTCTCTCATTAGCGAGTTTAAGGGACGAAAATAGGATAAGGACTGCCCAGAAAGAAGGCTACTTCTTTAATGCTTCTCTGGTTTGGATTCTTGATGATTCTTCACTAAGACTAATTGCCTTCAATTAGAGCACAAGTTGTGCCTCCACACTGAAAAGACCTGCTGTTTTTCCCAATTCCCCAGGTGTCACCGAGCGAGCCCCTCAATTAGCTGCCGCAATTAGCATTCGTGCTGCTCTTGCTCTCGTTTGAGTTCGCCTTGGACTCTGAATTCGATTTGAAATTGGAATGCACTTTCGGTTGGCCCGGAGTTGAGGTCAAGTTATGGGCGAACTGGGTTTGTGGGCCAAAGGAGTCGGTTGCAGGCCACTGATTCTGGCGTCAAAGGTGCGCCGAGCGGAAGGTGAAACGCGCTTGAAGCTGGCAGCTTGACAGCATGTCCTGCTGACGAGTGAAAGGATATAACAACTGCAGGCAACTTGTAATTGTATCCTTGGCTGTCATGAGGCAAACATTTGAAAGCGAACTGCCACCCGCTGCCCGGCCGATTACTGTATCCACGCACCTTGAATGCCATTTTGCTATCGTTATCCTTGTTGCTTGTTCACTCAAAAAAATTCGACTCAGTGCGATTCGATTGCGATTGTTAACTGCCTCGTACCGCCGTTCTTGGGGCCTATTTATACGACTGCAGCTCTCGAAATGTGGTGCAGTTTGTGGCGGCGGCACAAAAGCAGAAAAAAACATAACAGCAGCCATGAGAACGGGTTTTCCGCCAGTTGGCAAAGCAGGCAGCAGCGTCAAAAAAAAAATAGCAAAAAACTGAAAAACCAAAAACGCAGGCGCGCCGCCTCGGTCCACGCATCGCCCCCGTCCACCTGCTCCGCCCAGAGCTGATCGCCTTTCAGGTTAATCGAAAAGCGAATCGAAGCTCTTCGATTGTTTAATTGGAAATTTGTCGGTGTGTCGGCGCACTTGTCCCCGAATGCGGCAGGAGGAAATGCCTCCCAACACGATGAGCCCACTGAACTCTCGGGCCAAATACTCGGCATAGCTGAGAGCAACCAGGTAAGCAGCAGTAATTTTTAATAATAATATACAACATGTCTTACTTTAATCAGAAAGCAATTCATATTTAACTTCATTGTTATTAATAATATTATTATTATATATTATATTACATATTATTATACTATTGTTATAAGAAAACCATTAGAAAGTATGTCTTAGATTCTAAATAAATAAAGAGGAATTTTAAATGAACAAATTGGGGAAGGCAGAAAATATCATTATCGATAGATTTATATCTATAGTGTATGGATATAGGTTCGGTATAAATGGATCCGTTTTTAACCTTTCAAAATATGTACGATACATCGATATTCGTTTAATATATCTGACCATTGTTATCGAGAAAAAAAGACATCAACTAAATAACTTTTTCGATTATATAAATTTTGTAGCGTTACTTGTAGAGATTACATAACTTATCTATATATTTTAAGATTGATTAACATATCGATACTATATAAATGATTGACATGAAAGTACGTATATATATCGGTATTTTAACGTTGCTATTAATCTGATATTAATTCTGTTTGGATGAATTCTATTAGATATTTAATATATTCGGATTTTTTTCGATAAAATGTAAATTATTTAATTTATTTTTAACATTAAATAACGGCTTTTTGAAAACTCCTCCCGATATGATTGGCTATACTAAGTCATCTGACTGCAATAAATACGTAGGATATATCTCTTTTTTATATCTCTTTTTTATATTTTTAAAATATTAAAGTTTCTATTTCCTGTTCTTCTGTCTGCATTTTCGATATATTTCGGTGTAAGGTCTTGGGGTCGTTTAGAATATCACTTGCACTATGGGCAACTGCTTGAAGAATCGATTCCCGCACTGTATCATTCACGTGGCTCTTGTCAAGTGCTTTATTAATGGCCTCAGTTTTCCATTTGCCATTTTCCGTTTTCCTGCCCCGCCGAAGCCCTGGTGCGTGCACAATTTCCAGGCCCAGCCTCTGCACACATTTTTGGCCTCAACTCTTTTTTTTTTTGTTCAGACTAAAAACTGTAGACTCTTTTCGGTTTTCATGGTACCCCGCAGAATGTGACAGTGTTTATGAGTGGGAACGATGGTTGTTATTATCTATATATATAAGATTATTCAAATATGAGGTATAACTAAGAAATCCCTTTGTTTTTATTCATTACAAATATCCAAAGTAACTTAAAAAATAAAATGTAATATGTGTTTAGAAGGCTTTCAAGTTTGTGAAATGTTTAAATAACTTTGTAAATATCTTAGCTGACAAATAAAATATTTGAACATGAAAAGAATTAACCCTTGTTGAGTCTTAGGGGGTAACTGTTAGAGCTAATACCCAGCCTTCCAAATATCCGTTGTTATTTTTTTGCTGGTTCTCACGCAGCCGCCGCCGAATGGGCGCGGAAATTGGGCAGCCAGATCGGATTGGATCGGCGCGACTTGGACCGGGCCGAGAGTGGGAGCTGGCTGGGATTCGAAGTGGAGCTGGGAGCTTGGAGCTTGGAGCTGAGGACTTGCAGGCCTGGCTAAGCGTTTTGAAAGGCAGCAGCAGCGGCAAAAGTGGGCAAAAGTGGGCCGTCGACTGGGAGGCCTGTTTTTTTTTTTTGCGACTGCCTTTGATTTGCGATTTGTGATCCATGGCCCAAAGGCTGGTTAACAATTTTTTGTTTGTGGGTCGAGCGCGATTTATGCGCACTTTGTGCGTTGTCGTGACGAGGGACACCGCGAGCGTATCTCTTATGTAATGTGGGGCCACAGCTGCCGCGGTCCAATACCCGTACTTACACACAGATTTTTCGGTTTCGATTTTGATTTCGATTTCGTAACCAAGGCGATGCTGGGGGAAAAGTGCAGCCAACCTTCGGAACAATGAGGCGACGGCAGATCCTTGAAGGAGTTGGGACAAAGGAGGAGCAAAAGCAAGCAGCAGGCGGCGGTCAGTAAAAGCATTGTCAGAGTGAAGATGGCGCCACTACTTTTGGCACTGCCAATTCCGGGGAAGCACACACTCAGACAGAGAGAAATTGCACGCCCGAGGAGTCCTGCACGGAAAATTACACTTCAGATTTTATTTAACTTAATTAAAATTAAAAAATAAAACCAGTTAAACATGGAATCACATTTACCGACGACACTGATTTATTGAATTAACCTGATGAGCATAATGGATGTAGACCGCATGTAAAATCTATATATCGATATATCGATATATCCACAAAAGGATCGAACTTCGTTCTATATAAAAAAATATCCTATACTTTGATAAATTAGATTTTTAAACATAGAAAATATCCCATTTAACGATAAAATATCGATTTTATCCAAAAATATTTGAAAAACTTAATTTAATCTGTATAATTTAATCAATATAATTCTGTTTCTTATTCCGACTATATTGGGTCGATATATAAGAAAGAAAAATGATTTACTGCAACATTCTATCGATTTATATATCGTCTTTCGCTTCAAATATCGATACATGTTCGATATATCGTTATTTTCGGAAATCCCTAGACGAGACTCGATTTATGTTCATTAACTACTAACGCGAGGTAAGCATTAGTTTAAAAACGCTTAAATAACAAATATAGCTTAATATAAATATATATATAGAAATATATATAAAAAACTGAAGCATAATTTGATAATTTAAGGCCCAAAGCTTTGCTTAACGAATATATTGTACATTAACTTACAGCGTATGTAAGTGCAAGTCTCAAATTTTATAATTTGGCAAACTCAACTTAGTTGTAACCATACTAAAAAGAAAAAAAGAGATGGCAATATAATAAAATATATAATTAAATATATATATAAATAAATATATTAAATATACATTTAAATTACTACCAAAAATCCTCAATCAAAACGCATTCCTCTTTCTCAAAGTGTGTATGCGCGACGCGATGTCAATTCCCCGATGCAGCAGCGGCAATCATCGATTGTCTCATTGTTGATGAGCTCGAGCTGCCCCTGTACCCACTGCAGCGCTGCTAAATGCCACCCCTGCCACTGTTGTTGCTGCTGATGTTGTGGCATTGTGTAATGGCGTGATGTTTCAATTACCCTCTCCCCGCGATAAATACTTACACAATGCCAGCTAGCGTCGCATCGCACAATCTGCAAGCTTTTTGTCTCCGACATTAATTTGTATAATTGCACGGCCAATACAGGACAAGCAGTCGGAGTGCAGCGAGCCATGGCACCAGTCCGCCCCAGTGTCCTTTTTGGCCACGACCGCCCACTTTTGCCCACTTGACCACCCAGCCGAGCAACCGATGCCCCCACCCCACCCAATGCCATGTCACCCGTCACGCTGTGGCGTCCAGTCAGGCGCAGCATTTCACGTCTATGTGGGTCACAAAGGCGCGCAGGCAGCATTCCCAAACAAAGCGAAACAAAGCCATCCAGAAAATTCGAGATGGTTCAATGTCGAAAATGGGATATCCTCTAGGCGGTCCAAATGTATACGCAGCATCCCTTGTCCCTTGTATCGCTTCCCCCGTGAAATCTGTGCAGGATAATTCGTTACTTCGTTGAACTTCAACTCATATCTCGGAGTATTCACAAATAGCTGACAAAGTATTGAAAACTTATGAAATATAAAATCCAAATTATTTATTTCCAACATTGCAATGACGAATAAATATAGATTAATATTATTTCCATTAATATTTGAAGTATGCAAGGCATTTCCGTTTCCCGACATCTTAAAGTGAAATTTCGAATTAGAGGGTATCCACTGCTGTCCAGTGCTGTCATTGTTTCCAAGCTCATTGTGGGCTCCTTTTGGTGTTCTGGGTTTTCAGGGTTTTTGAGCCGGCGACATTTGCCTAAATACTATGCCACACTCTCTCCCTCTTTCTCGGCCATTATCACACATGCTGTAGATGCCACTTTAGTAGTTGTTCCTACACTGGGCCGCCTTTGTTGGCACTTGACGTGGAATTTCTAAACGCGGCGAAGATTAATGACCGACAGCGCCCTGACAGCGCCGCGTCAGCGCGGCATCGATATCAATACCGATACATGAGAGGAGACTTCATGGGTTGGGGATGACCCCCGCAGGATGACTGCAGTAAATCACACTTTAACTTCAGGTTATGGCTGTGATTAAAGAGGTGTAGTTTTTAATGGATTGCCATAGAGTCCTCTACTCGCTATTAGGCGGCACTTACACTTAGCTTTGTTTCGGATAATCTTTTTTGTCTCCAGCATTAACTAAAGGTTAAAGCTACGATTGCCTAACCTAGCAACACGTTTAAGTAGTAGTTAGTTAATCAAATTAGTTTTAGTTTATTACCATTAAATTGCATTAAATATGTATTTTCAACAAGAACACTATCTTGCAGCTATGACATTGAGAACCTGAACTATCAAAAAACTGTATATGGTTAAATTAACCTAAGGTTAACATAAAGGCGTATGATTTTGGAGTATGTTTTTTATAAAGTTACCAATCAAATGAGCACTATCTTCAAGATGCTTCATCATAAAATACTTCATCATAAAATACATATATTGTCAGTTTAGTGTGTTTTTAACCTAGGGTTAAGGTTTAGCAGATTAGTAAGCTTAAGCATGATTTTAATTCTGTTTACAACAAAAAGAGCACACTATAGTTGCATTACCAATAAAGAAATATTATAAAACACTGTCAGTTGTATTGCAAATTTAACCGGACGTTTACATTAATCCTGAACTTAAATAAGATTTTTAAATTCGTATTCATAATATCTTCGGAAAAGAATACTATCTTAAATATTCTTTATCATAAACTGTGAGGAGAAGAATATTGACAATTTAGTTTGCTTAATATAAGGTTAACTTTTAATGTTTACTTTTGTATGATTTTGTATACCATATTCAAAAACAAAAGCCCTATCTTGTAGCTATATCATTGATATACAGAAGTTGTAAAATACTGTGAGGTATATCGCAAATTTAACCGGAGGTTTCCATTACACATGAACTTTACAATGTTTATAAAACAAGAGAGTGCGATATTATACATATATGCTTCATGATATAGATCTTCCCACTATATTTCCAATTTAGTATGCTTAACTTAAGGTTAACATATAACGTGAGCTTCAGTGAGATGTACTGTTTTCAACAACAAAATCACTATCTTGTAGCTACAATATTGATAACGGGTAATTAAAAAATACTGCCATTTAATATTGCAAGTTAAGTGTGCTTAACCTGAGCCTCAACATGATTTAACTGACAGATTAAACTGAAATGGCTGCGTTCTGTGCACTTGATGCTCCTCTTAAATGCCAACTCGAGGTGTTGAAAATAGCACTTATCACCAGGGGGGAGGGCATGGCTATAAAGGGCACCCCGTGCTATTTTTGTGTGCAATTTTAATGGCCAATTCGCGCCGTCCTCACGACCAGGGCCCCTGCCACTGGCCACCTTGGGTCGGGCGCTACTGACCGACAGATGGCGCACGCCATCCTATCCTGCGAGAGACGGGCAAAGCGAACGAGAGGGGCCAACAAACTTGTTCGAGGGCGTGGCCCCAGCCCCAACGAACCGAAACTGGAGCAACGTCCTGGCACTACGCGCTATTAAGTGCACACACAGCCAGACTAGCACTAAAATGTAACCTTCAATTACAAAATCAATAGGCAAGAGGCGGTTGCCGCACCTCCGAGAGCAGCGACAGATCTTTGGGCCAGATCCGAGCCGCTTTTGTTGCTCATTTATTTTGTGTGTGTCTGCTGCTGTTGTTGTTGCTGTTGTTGTCGCCAGTTCACGAGTGTTTTCATATTTTCCGAGAATTTATTTTTGTCATTTTTTTTTTTGGTTTTTTTCTTTTTGGTTTGGTCGGTTTTGTTCTCGATGTCGCAGCTGCGATATGGTAAGGCCTGACAAGTGGGCAGTGCCACACCCACACCCACGTTAATTTGTTGTGCAATCTGCGCATTTATTATCTCGTGGAATTACTCTATTATTATTATTATCTCCCGTATTCACTGTTATTATTCCATCTCGGTAATGAGAATATATTCAAAGCGGCCAAGAAACAAAAATACGGCACGCAACGCAAGACGAAGAAAAAATAATAACAATGGCACATTCTTGGCTCTAACTTGATTTCCACATTGTTTCCTATTTAATTTCATTCATTATGGGGATTCTTTAAGGGTATGACCCCGGGAGGGAATCATAGCAATAACGATGTTTCTACACCTTTTAATGCAGGTCTTTAAGGTTGTTTCTTCACTCGGTCTCATATTGGGCCATTCTCCCCAGAGCCCGACATCGTTTTATGAGACCGCCAGCAATTAAAAATCACCACAAATTGAGCCTAAGTGCTGCAATTATCCACTGGCTTGGGCAACGCTGCGTATACGCAACGAGAGTAACGCTGGCCCCAAGGAAGTCATGGTTGCTGTCTTATTCTTGAATTTTATGGGCTTTGGCAATGCTCTTTCCCCCCAACAAAAAACAAAATGGAAGAAAGTCTGCTATGAATTTATAGAGAGTTTCTGGGAAACAATATTTGTTAAATTGAGGAAATATTCATTAAGCAAATAATGAACTCTCTGCCTGAGAAGCCTTACACTTTCTGCACTCTAACTATGTCCTTTTGGCTTGACTTTAAGTTTACTAACTTATCGATTTCCCCTCTCTAAAGACACTTACCCCCTTTTGAAAGGGTAATACCCACTCTCACCTACTATATGCTGTCAACGGGTTATGTAAAATGCGACGCGAATTAAGCGACAAATCACACGATGCATAAATAATGCCCCTGCGCGCCGCGCCGCAACAACTTTCGGCGCAGTGCGGCGACTCGCGGCTAAACTTATCCGCCAGCAACGCGATTTTGCCAAAACAAACAAAAAAAAAAACTAGGCCCCAGCTCCGGCAGCCGCCCCCTCGGCATTTTAATTAAATTAGTTCATTTTCATTTTATTGATATTCGCATACAACGATTTTTTTTCGGCGACAGCAGCCGCAAAAGTGCGAAGGCCGAACCTTGGTTAAATACCCTTTGGAGTTCTTCAAGGAAAGCAGCCTCCTTAATATTAAAATAAGGAAATAATATAATCAATTAAGTGTTATATTATCCGGATCTTTTAAAGGGTTAAAAAGTCAAGAAATTGATTTAGGAAATCCCAGGTAATTGGCAGAGAAACTAACTACTGGCCAGCTTTGCCTCAGATAGCACATTCTCTCGTCCTCATCCCGATTTGTGTTGTTTTTTTGGCCTCAGCAGCCGTCTAATTGAGTTGGTTTATTAGTTTGGATGCCGGGACCAGGAAGCCCACCACATGCAGTTGCCTTGGGCAACGCAGGGGCGGTAGGTAATGTCCAAGGAACTGGACACCGCCACCAGCCACAGGTCTCAGCTCCATATCCAGCTGCTGCTCCTGCTCATTCCTCCTGGTTCCTGGCCAATTGTGCTGAGTTATGACCTTGACTGTGGCATTCGGGACAAGGGAATGAACGATGCTCCAACTCCTCCTTTGCCGGCAGCTGCCTAATTCGCATATTTCATGTGTACGTACAGCTTCATGTTGTATAATTTATGAATCCATTTCCATTTCGCTGCAGAGCTGCGCCCGGGGGCATCCTGTCTGAGCCGTCGGGCCTTCGACAGTACCTGGAACTCCTTTTAGCCCCAAAAAGGCGGAAGTGCCCAAGTTGCTTGAAATGATAGTAATAAATAAATGGGCTTAATTTGCACGTATTAAAACAAATAAGCTGAAACTGTTCCTGAACAAACAAAAAAATCAATTAAAATGTTTTACATTTTATAAATCAAGAAGCAACCGAATTGTTATTGTATTTTAGCTTTAACTCACCCCGATTGTAAGGAAGGTGAGCGACAAGCTGTACTACAAAATAACAATAAATATGTAATAGAATTCATAACATTTCCCTTGCTGCATTCATCAAACAAAAGCCGCTTGTTTGGATACCAAAAATATGCTCGCCGGGCATCCTTTCGTCTTGTGTGTGTGTCTTTCAATTATCAATTGAATTTTCCAATTCCCGGAAAAGCCGTCTCTGTCTCTCTCTCTCGGTTTTTGGGTCGTTTCTCATTGGTATTCGTTGTGCGTGGGCCGAGCTGCTTGTTGCTTTCCTTGCCAATAGACATGCCCCCGCACATCCTGGCAGGATATACTAGACATGTGCTCGCATCTGGGGGTCTACATACATAGAGACTCGCCGTATTCTCCCCCGGGGCCATTTGCTGGCCGTGGGCCCCGCGAGATTATTGTTATTCCGGGGATTGTTTTCCCACCTGCAGTGCGGGACCGCGTTTGAGTTTGATTTCATAGCGTTAATTACGCATACGCACTGCGGTCCACAGACCCAAAGTCGTCGCCGTTGTCTCATTAAAGTCGACTGCAAGAGGGCCAAAAAGCAATTAAGCTGCAACGGAGACTGGTGGCAATTTTGTCCAAATTCGCAATGGCCCCTGTCCGAATTGTGTCCAGTGACCGCAGCGGCGACAAGACTCGATTGCACACCGTACATGGGCATGGGCCTGGCCAACTGGTTAGGCCTGGCTTGGACTTGGCTCGGTTCGGGGTTTGGTGCCGAAGCCGGGCCAGGCCTTGTGTTGCAGGCAATTAAGCACTTCTGGCCCACAAATCCGTAAACAGGCGATGGCAGGCTCTCAGACTGACCCCTGGCCACTGGTCCTGCCTCTTTCTCCCGCCCCAACAAACTCCCAAGCCACAAGTGGAGGAGATTTGGGAGAAGGCAATTTAAATTATGGCCCAATTTATTGTGTAATTAAATTAGATAGTCATAGTCAGATCTCGGTGAAATATAAAAAAGTAAAAGCGATAATGCAATGCACGGCTCCATAAATTAAAGTAAAATAAATCCTCTTTTTTGTCGTCGATTTTAAATAACTTTTTTGTAGACTCTAATATGAGAAAAACAAGTTTAAAAAAAATATGTAAGCTTGATTTATTATTTTATATGTTCAGGAGCTGCTAGTCAGCAGTTTCTAGTGGTGATAACGATTTATCGATACTTCATCGATATTTGAAGCTAAAGTATACTTTTTTAAGTCGATCTTTGTGCGATAAGTCCATAATCTCTTTGATATATCGAACACATTTAATCTGAGAAGGATATAAGTAAAAAAAACAACATTTTTATAGTATTTATCGCTTATTTCGAAGTTTTAAGAGTTATGCGAAGTTCTTCAATATTTCACATTTCGACAAATCAAAGTTTATGATATTTTCAATATGATAATGAGCTTGATATTTTCGTCGATCTATCAGATTCGCCTTCTCTATCGATATACATCCCCAGTATTCAGTTTGAAGTGTGACAAGAATAAAAGAAAACAAAAACTAATTTGTGTGTATTTATCGATAATATCAACATTATAAGATTTAATGTGATATTTTTCGATATTTTGAATTTCAAATAATCATATTTTCAATATGATAATGAGTTCGATATGTTTATCGATATATCAGATCCGCATTCTCTTTTCATATACGTTCCTAGGTTATAGATTTAAGTGCGAGTAATAACAAAAAGGGAACAAACGCGAATTTTTTGGTCATTTTCGATGATATTGAAATCTTATGATTTATTGCGATATTTTGCGATATTTAAAATTTCGGTTAATCCTTGTATATAGTATATTTTATAGTAGCATGCCTCCCCATTCCTAGATTACATATAAATTGTGTTAAATTGTGTGAAATAGCTTTTTTGGCTTACTAAATCATTTCAAAACACACGGATGTTGGGGATAACAAACACATTCATTTTATAAAAACGTATTTACTCGATAGGTATGAACAAGGTAATACAAAAACACCACAAATCACAGCTTCACTTACATTTCCAGTAGTAACTCGACTATGAATGAACCAAGATTGGGCATCCGTGCCCTAATTAGTTAGCAAAGCGTATTTATGACTCCAATGAGGCTCGGCCTAAAGGAGTGAAGCCTGAACTGGACAAAACGGCGACGGCGACGGCGGCGGCAAATGGCAAACTTGGCAACTTGGACTTGGCAAGAGGGCCAGTTTTGTGCCAAGTGGTTGCCAGTGTGCGTCGCTTCCAGGCCACTTCACTTTATTTACCGGCGGCATTAAGTGCCGAGCAGAGCGAAAACAAAGCCAAAGGCATCGAACCGCTGCCCCCCATCACCCGGTCGAGTTCCCTGTTTTTATGGCTGGCATTTATTGAGAGGCCGCCGCCAAGCGTCGCGACGTGCAGCTAGCAAACTTGCAACTAGCCAGCAGCAACGTGCAACCTGCTACTAGCCACTGGCAGGCGCTAGCTGATAAAATGCATTGCGTGGCATTGCGTTGCGTAAGGCGTCGATGATGGTCAATGGCCATTGGCCAAGTAGGGAATCCTGCCCGGGGCCACATCCACTTCCCACCTGACCAACGCGGGAGCACACACAGGAACTGCACGGGCCCCAGGCACGCGGAAATGCAGGCCGGGAGCCGGGAGCCGGAGGTGTGGTAATCCGGAGAGCACTAAAAGCATTGAAAGCGCACAAATTTATTGGCGCAACTTAAGCGGAAAGGTGAGAACCAGACTTGAACATAAAAGAAAATAGCAAGAACTATATATAAAAAAAAAAACTGTGCGCAGAAAGACGAGAGATTGTTGCAGCCAAGATTGCTGCAGAAGTTACTTCTTAAGTAAAGTTGTCTCTGGTCCTAAATCGTCCATTAACCCATACAGAAATTTATGGCCACTTCTACAGATATTTGGGATGCGAAATAATGTCTTATTGTGGCCACCAGAGATTGATCCTTAAGTAACAAACAATGTAATTGTTAACTTTAAAACTATTTTCGGAAGCTAGCACTTAAATAACGAAGTCAAACCATATAGCTTCAACAACTAGGTCAACTTTGATATATAAATCGATAGAGTTACATTGCGATAAAACAATATTATGTTTGATATATCGGAGGTTATTAGCAATCTACATATTAATCTACACACTAAAAAATAATAGGTCTAATAATTAATTACTACTAATAATATAAACTATTAAACTAATAATATTATCTTCGATTATATAGTTATTTTAACGTTAAATTATATATTTATCGATATTGTTTCTGTGATTTTGAACTCGATATTTTGGTGAATAAATTATATTGTATGTTTTCCGGAGATGTACATCCCTTATTAAGATTAAAAGGAATAAAATCCCAAAAAAAAAAACTATAAAAAAAATTATAAATTAGTTCAATTATGGGGGTTTAAACTATTTATTGATAGTTTTTTTATTTTAAAAGATAACGATCACTAAACAAATATATATAAATTGTACGTACTTTCCTACAGTTATACATATTTTTCAAAATAATCCCCACCGCGCGCATACTTTTGAATTTCCTGGATTTTCGCGCCAACTTCGATGGCACAGCACTGCCAACTGCAAAGAAAATGCCCCGTTGTTTACAAACAAAGGCGAGCTTTTACCGGCAACTGCAATTCGTTCGCTCTTTCTTTCTCTATCCCTCTCCGGCCCTCAGCTTCGTTGTTGTCATTATCCGAACCAATTTTATCGGAGAGAGAGCGAGCGAGCGAGAAAGAGATTGGCAGAGAGAGCAGAGCAGGGCGCATGCGCTCGAACTGTCAGAATTGCAGGCCAAAATGTAAACGAAAATCGGAGTGAAGGCAACTTGTCGAAATGCTAACATCGTCGCATCATCATCCGGCAAACGAGAAAGCGTAGTGAAGAAATCCAGCGGAAAACAGAAAACAACAGCGCACACAGCAAGCCAAAAATAAGGGAAGCGGCGTCACTAAAATAGGAAAACAACGCAAAGCCAAAGGGCAGGAAGCCAAGAAAGCACTTCTTCTGCACACAAGGCGAAAAGCAACAACAAGACGCTCTCTTTGCTCTACGCTCGATGGAAATTTTGGAAAAGTTTTGAAAACGTCGAAAACATCGGGCAGTGTGTTATGAAACCGTCGCCGCGTGCGTTAGTGCGAGTGCGTCAGTTGCTGGAAATTCGAAAAACAAAATAAGCAAAACCAAGAGCAAGCATAAATCCCCTGGAAGAACAACAGTTATAAACGTGCAACCCAAGAACTCCACCGCAGGTAACCATTCATAGTTGTGAAGTTCCGTTCGCAGGAACACTGAAATTTGGAGCTAATTGCTCTTGGCCCGCAAAATGACTCATGCAGCCTTTGTCAGTGTTGTCAACTCTCGCCTTAGAAAAGATAGCCAAATGTCCTCATTCAATAAAAGCTAAAAGTTGTGTCCTACAAGCTAGACTGCCCACAATCAATTTCATCCCAATACTCTTGTAAATGTGGGTTTTTATTCATTAAATTGTTAAACAAGAAAATTAACAAAGTCAATTTCTAAAAAAAATTATTATATAAAGTAATGTATGACTTATATTATTAAAGAATATATTACATTTTGTCCATGGATCAACTACAAATCTGTGAACTTCACGTAGTTGTTAAACTGGAAGCTACATTTTAGTTTTTTTCAAGTAGTTTTCTATTCAAAAATCTCAGATATGGTCATCTATGTAAAGTCATAGAAAAAAGATTAATTTTAGCTTATATCTATAGCTAAAATCCGCCCGGATTGTACAGAATAATATAAGTAATATATTTTTTCAAGCACAACAAAAACATAAATTGAAAATAGCCAAAAAAAAGTAAACCAGACCCTAGGAATGTACATCCATATATCGAGAGGCCATGCTATAACGAACCGCGCTCAGTAAATATATTATAGAAAAGATCATTACCTTGTATATATTGAATTTTTAAATATGTAAAAATATCCTATTTAACGTTAACAAATATTCATTCAATAGACAAATATCTGGAAAATATTATTTATTTAATATATCAAATAGAATATAAATATTTTCTGCAATCCCTACTGGACACCTTAATTTGCTTTGATCCAAATCTGGCTACAAAATCGCTGAGTTGGCAACACTGACCTCTTGCTGCAATTGTTTTTGTTGTTGTTTTTGCTGTCGCCAGCAATGCTCACGGACACGGGCATATTTTTAGGGCCACCTGCCTCCGCCCGCCGTAGTAATGCTCGTGGTACCTACAATGTACACCCTAAATTGGCCGCTGATAGATCGATACGTGTGTTATTTAGACACACGGACCAACGGCTGAGGGCGTCATGTGATTTTGTTTGCCGGCATATCAAACACCAAAACGACACCAACACACACAAACACACATACACACTACACACACTGGCGCATAAACTTATTTTCTGCAATTACGCAGCAAAAAACAACCTGAGCAACGGCACAGCAACAGCAAAAACAAAAACAGCAAAAGCGACCGAGGCAAAAACACGATAAATTAGCTTAATCAGCACTTGGGAGCCTCTGCCGCCGTCGCAGTCGCAGTCGCTGTTTGGGCGCTTCGAAAAAATATGAAAGCGCTGCCTACTTTTGGGCCACGTTAGCTATTATGCGGATTTACGTATAAATCCTTTCCGAAGCCAATTTGGTTGCTGTTATACCCGGTACTCAAATGATATCTAAATATTTACCTATTTTTTGAGTTAAATTATTATTGTTTTAGTTTCAATTTAAAGCTACAAATTTGCATATAAAAAAATACATAACATTATAACTAAATAGGTTTCAGTGTGTTTTTACCCGCGAGCATGAGCGTTGGGCATCTCTGTTTTATATTCAAAAGTTCAAAAAACAACACTTTTTAACTCTATAAATTGGATTTTAAAGTTTAGAACAATTTCATAAATAAATAAGTAAATATCTCTAAATAAATAGATGCTTTGGAATGATAAAGCAATGTTGTTTGGGTCTCAAATATATAGTTCTTATAGTAGCAATACGTTTTCGTAAGTTGCACTTTGATGTGAGACATTAAATAAATAGGTTTTAGTACATAGTTCTTATGCTCTAAAACACAGAAGCAACTAGATATTGCTTTGGATTTAAATTCTGTGCATTGTGTGCCTGCAGACCCGTGAGCAAGGGCTTTGGGCATCTCTATTTTATATTCAAAAGTTAAAAAAACAACACTTTTTTAATTCTAAAAATTGGACTTTAAAGTTTTGAACAATTTCAAAAATAAATAAGTAAATATCTGTAAATAAATAGATGCTTTGGAATGATAAAGCAATGTTGTTTGGGTCTCAAATATATAGTTCTTATAGTAGCATTACGTTTTCGTAAGTTGCACTTTGATGTGAGACATTAAATAAATAGGTTTTAGTAGTTTTTATGTTCTAAAACAGAGAAGCAACTAGATATTGCTTTGGATTTAAATTCTGTGCATAATGTGCCTGTGGACCCGCGAGCAAGGACTTTGGGCAGCTCTGTTTTATATTCAAAACTGCCTAAAAACGTCTTTCTAATGCTATAAATACGACTATAAACTTTAAAAAATTTTCATAATTAAATAAATAGATGCCTTTGAAAGATTTATCAATGCCAGTTGGGTCTCAAATATTATTATCCTTTTACTAGCATTAAGTTTTCTTAAATTGCACCTTGATGTGAGACAGTTTTCCTGCTGTTTTCCTATTGCAACGGAAAATATTCCAAGTTATAGTTTGAGTACCGGGTATGTATGGTTTTTATGGTCGGTTGTTTTGACTTTTTATGATCATCATCACCGCTGTTCATCAATCCTTCCTTATGCTTAAGCCACTTTCCTGCTTGCTCTCTCACACACACATTTTAAGTTCGCTCACACACACACGCACGCACGCCAACACACACACACACACACCCTTGTTGGCTAAGTTGGCAATGGGAAACTTACCTCGTTTAACAAACACTTTGCAGTACCGCCAATTAACAAGCAGAATCCAAACAGCGGGCACGATAAGACATTCAACTAACACTGCTACAGTTCCACACTCGCGGCTGTTGCCAAGGAACCAGGAGCCTTCCTCCTTTGGGCCCAGCCACATTCGTGGCCCAAATTGCCAGCGGAGCTGCTCCTATGCCCGTTTAGGCAAAATGCAGGACACGCCCAGCCAAGATGCACGGTCCCCGGATCCGCTCAAGTCCTTCGAGAGGGACTTTTGCGACCTGCCGCCCTACCAAGTAAGTACACTGAGCCAAAGACTATGCCACCCCCCCAAACAGACCAGGGATTATAACAATGACGAAGCAACTTGGTTTCGAACTGCAAGTGTACTTAATTCAAATACAGGAAACATTTACTTAATATACAAAACTTCAGCCTAATATCACATTCAAATTTAAAGTGCATTGAAATTTAGCGATTTCCTCTGAATGTTGCATATTTTTTGGAGTGACTTTAAAGCGGATTGAGCTCACAACAGACGAATTGAATTAGTTCCTCTGAAACTTAAGGGAATTTAAACAAACGATTGGTTCTTCAGGTTTTATATATATTTAATTTTTATAATTTAATTTATTTATATATGTAGCCTATTTTATTTATTGTATACTGAAAACATTAACAATTGTATGACAAATTGTAGTATCTCATGTACAACTGTCTGTCAACTCCTTGTGGCTGGCAGTTATCAGCTGTTTAAGGAATCATGTTTATTCATATAATAAAATGTAATTACCATAATGATAATTATATTAGGAAAATCAAAATAAACTAACATTTTAAATGCGCTACCTTCTTTCTTGGTTTTGCTTTGGCTTATCTTTTGTCTTAGCTGATAATATGCCAACAGCTTTAAGAGTTGCCATATGACAGAAACGAACGAAAGAAAGAAAGAAACGACTCCGAATTCGGACTTAAAAGGGTGGCCACGTGGCCAAATAATTTCCCTCTATTTTGGAGGTTAAGGTAAATCCGGAGCACGCCCAATTAAGCAATTTAAAAGCAGAGCTTTACCGATTCCGCAAATAATATAATAATTTTAGCAGTGTATAAAAAGTGTGTATGTGGGGGGCTTTGAGATCTAAGACAGCAGCATATCAATCAGTTGCAGCAAAACTCATTAAACTTGTGCCAATTGTGTCAGTCAAAAGAGGTTGGCCAGAGTTGCCACCACTCCCCTAGGGTTCTGCACTCTCTCATCCACCCCTATCCACCTCCTTCATTGTTTCTATTATATTGTTTTTGTTCCAGGCACTTTGATTGCTTTGCCTGCACTGCACTGCCTGCGTTCTTAATTTATTCTCATGCCTATCCCCATATTTTCCATTTTCAATCTTCTCAGTTTATAATCCTGGCGTGTGTGTATGTGTGTGTGTGTGTTTGTGCTCGGGCGGTAGATAAGACTGCTCATTAACCAGCCAATTTTCGACTGTCTTTCAGTGCGACATGAGTGATTCTGCACCCAATACCCCGGGGCCCTGCTCAGCATCCGCCCTGCCCAAGAAGTATTACCGCCACGCGGCCCACAGGTGAGTTCATGGCCAACTTTAAACAATTTGTTTGCCGTAGGTCAAGATTTAAAGGGGGTTTGATTAATGGATTTCAAACGATATCAACTATAAGCTAATCGAATGACAGACAGACTTACTATATTCATTTATTTATTTATTCAGAGTCTCTCTGAACTTAGACCCTAATCTTTGCTTTAGTGTTTGCCATATTTTCCCCATAAGAAAGTGTGAAAATGCTATGCATATGTATTGATAGCTGCATAAAAGAGAGTATTTACATTCCACGGTCAATGCCAAGAGTGAGCGCTTTTCCACAACCTTATCTATCGCCTTATCTCGCAGCGAAAACAACAACAACCGTAAAAACAGCCACTAGCTAGTTAATCCACACGAAGCGGCGACTGTCGGCTTGACAACCTGACGTTGGTAGCACGCGACCCATTAAATTATGGGTAGATTGGCTCTGTCTTCAGGTTTTAAATAAAAATATGTACTTTTTTAATATGAAAGTTTATCGAAAGGGAAAGTCCGATATGATATATTGGCAAGAATAGCGCGTTCACTATCATATCGAAAATATCGTAAGCTTTGATATATCGAACTGGTTAATATTTATTCTGGGTTTTATAAAGTATATTACTTAATACTGATTTTAATCGAGAGGAAAATCGTTGTATGATAACTTGACAAAAATATCATATCGAAAATATCGTAAACTTTGATATATCGAACTGGGAATTATCAATTCTTGGAAATTATCTTATTTAATACTGAAGTTTATCGGGAGGAAAAGCACTATATCATATTGAAAAGAATATTATATGGAAAAGATCGTAAATTTTGATATTTGAACTAGTAAATATCGAAAAGTATTGAATTTATCGCCTTATTATCGAAAATTATCTCAGAAATGTTATTTAATTTATTTCCTTGTTTTCCGATTATATTGTTTTGATAAATCAAGCTGAAAATCGATTTATTGCAGATATACATATGTATATACCGAAACGGAAAAATATCGATTCATATTTCGGCTTAAATATAGCGATATTATCGATATTTCGGTAAAGAAACTTATTCCAATGACCAAAAGCTGTTTATTTTCTAATATATTCTAAGTTATGTATGTTCGAAACGATTTTCGCTTTTTCTTATAAGGAAATTTTACAGGGTATTCGACCAGGCCAATCGTTTTTATGCGCTGCCTCTCGTATCTCTTGCCATTTTTGTTTCTGTTGATTACAATATTCTGTGACGCTGCCCATTATCACCCGGTTTTTAGTGGCCTCCAAGCCACGACGAGAGGGGATTGAAGGGGCTTGAGGGGGAGACTAAAGGCGGTGGGGCAGAGGGGCGGCCTGAATTGCTTGTTAGGCGTAGATGCAAGTGAGTGGGCACTTTGCGGCACTCGAGTGTCAACTGCAACTGCAGACACGTACTGGCGAGTGTGTTTATCTGATGTTTTTCTTCATTTTTTTTTTTTAATTTTGTTGGTTTTTGTTTTCGCTGACATTGACACGATGCAAAGTGCAAAAGAGAGAGGCGATCGAGCCATAGTTTCCCATAGTATTTATCTCTGGATTTGGCCACGACTCGCAAAGGTGTTAAGTGAGTGGGCAGAGAAAAGGTCGGCCCTCTTATATAATACCCGGCCGCCACGGTGATCGATAACGATCCCCATCTCTATCTCTCACTCTCGCGAGAGTCGGGAGATGAAATATGGAATGAATATGCAAATATGGCTGATGAAATATTTATGAACTCGCCGCGCCCATCGCCATTATAATTGGGGCCCATAATTAATGCATGACCATATCCACAGAACCGTCGGCCGTATCATTCTGCGTGCCTTTTTTTTTCCTTCGTTTTATTTGTGTGAAGGTGTCGCCGGGATTTGCATATCAAAAACTATATATAAATACACAAGTATATCTTCAGATGAGGACCGAATTTATGGCCTGTCAATAAACAGGTGGCAAGTGGAGAGCGTTCAATCCATAATCTTGGCGACGAGAAAACTCACGAAAAATTCCATTTAGCCATGTTGCGAACCCCCACGCACTAAAAACTACACTGGGGGAAAAGAAAGTATAATAGGGAAATGCGACTATAAATATACAGTACAAGCAGGCGTTGAGTTTTCAATTTTCGCTTTGACACTTTCACTAACTCGGAAAGGATTTCTTTTCATTTGCAACTCGGTGATATTGTTTTTAATTTTGTAGTGCCTCTGTAAAAAACTTGGAAATCATGTATTCGAGAAAACAAAAACAGAAGGGGAAAAGAGTGAAAAATGAGAAAAAGGTGAAAAGGGAGAAAAAGAATGGAATGGAAGAATGGAAAGTGGAACCAATAAAACCAACAACATTGATGTGCAGCGGGTGAGAATTATTTCCACATTTTTCTTCATTTTTTTTTCCCCCCTCCTGACCCTGTTGTCCTCGCAGCACTGTTGTGGCTATTACCGGTGACGATTTCGTCGTGATTGCGGCAGATACAAATCTGGCCAAAACAAAATTGACGACAGAAACGCAGGACAAGCTCTTCACGGTGACACCAACGACGGTCCTATGTCCCACCGGTCATTGGCAGGACGCTCTTAAAGTGACCCGAGAGTTCGAAATGGCCCTGTCCACCTACGAGAGTCAAAATGAGTGTCCCATGAGTTTTGATACAATGATTTTGAACTTTAGCCGTATATTGTACAAGCACCGGTTAGCTCCCTACAAGGTGTTCACTATTATGGCCGGAATTGATGATAACGGCAAGGGAGCCATCGTAACGTTCGATTGTCTTGGCCACATGAACCGGGTGCGTTACCGAGTTTGCGGCCAATCCAAACCCATGGTCAAGTCCCTGCTGAATAACCTTCTTAAGCCCAAGATCGGCTCCTCCACAGTGCTGGACGGGCTCGGACAGACTGAGGCGTTGTCCATCATTTCCAAGTCCATGCTCATGGCCCAGGGCCCTTGGAAATTGAAGATCATCACCGAGGATGGGGTTGAGGTCAGTGATCTGACGAGGAATACGGATCCAACTACACTCATCCTTTAACCCGTATTCAATGTTTACTCTGTTCTTGGGAAGATGGAAAGAATGTGACCTTTTTCCTCAACATTAAAGAGTTAACTGGCAGTTAAAATTGTATGGCAGATAGGCTTTTCTCGCTGTGTAACCTAGTGGAACTTGTTGAATGGCTTTGGGGGGCGTGGGCCGTATTGCCATAAATAGTAAGAGCGTGTCGCATGAACCAGCAAACAAACGAGGCTATAAAAATATGAATTCCTTATAAAATTGTTAACTATGTTAGATTGTTAAATTTACTAATGAATCGACTTTTAAAATTTTACAACTACAAATTTGTTTTACAAAACATTATAAAATTTAGAAAAAAAAAATGTATATCCTAACAAGTTTATTTTAAGTAATGTATTATTAAATACTTATTTTATAACTATAATGCTCCTGTCTTAAATCGTCTTTTATACATAGATCTTTTATTCTTTATCTTTATTATAATTTTGTTGTGCTTATTTTTAGTTTTATGTTGGGTTTCCCATATAATGTTAGCTCCATTTCTTAGAATCCCCAAGTGGATTCATTCCACTCCAACTATAATTCCCAACTTGAAAGTTTGCGATAAAATATATTGGAGGTACAGATAATATAATATATTTACATATGTATGCATTATCGCCATATCCGTTGCTATTTTCCCAATCGGCGCTGTGTGCGTGCGTACATAATTTCATTTCTTCGCCGCTTTCCAAGCATTTTCTGCCTGACACTAAAATTTCCATGCGCACAAGTGGGTGTAACGGTGTATGGGTGTACTCATTGTTGTTGTTCTTGTTTTTGATGCCCACTGTTGTTGCTGTCTGTTTGCTGTTTGGCTTTTTGTTTTTGGTCTAGCCATCGGGAGCTATTTTCGAGTGAGCAAGCAGGGCGTGAAGATAAAGCGGCGAAGAGAGCCAACAAGAGGCAGGAGAAAGAGCGCGGTCCGCCGAGAGAGAGTGTGCCAAGTGCCGAATGTCTGGAACGTACATTGGTGATGGAATCACTGATACCCAGCATACACTAAGGCCACCGCCAGGTGTCGCTGGCGGCTACTAACTGATCATGCCCGAGCGCATGCCGTGGTGGGTAGCAAAACAAAGTAGAAAACATTTTGTGTTTATTGCATAAAAGGCATCAAAACAACGCAAACTGAGCACGTATACGTTGACACCTACAACGGCAACAACAACCACAACAAAAACAAACATCAGCGAGGCTAGACAGAGAGAGAGCAAAGCTTTCGACGTAGCCTCTGCCGGCAGCGTGAAAACAGAGAGAGTCAAGTCGGCGGCGCACGCTCTCCCGCTGCTATGCCAGCGGCTCTGCCAACGGCGGCTCTGCGCCGCTTCCTTCCTCCATTTCCACATTGCACTTTCAGTTGAAATTCGAACGTTGACCGAAATTGTCGAAGAAAATTGAACGAGCTCTCGCCTTCTTGTTTTCCCCTTTCTGTTTTTGTTTTGTTACGATCGTAAGCGCGCGCGCCGCAAAAAGTGTGCTGTGAAAACTTTAAAAGAGAACCACAAACACCTCTCTGCCACGCACGAGATCATACGGATCATTCCAGCGCTGCGCTGCTAATTCGCGAACAGCTGATAAGATATTTATCGCCGCTCTCTTGACACTTCAAATTCCATTGCGACTTGCTTCCCGCTCTCCCTTGTTACCCCCACCAACTCTTCTCACTCACCGCGAGCTTTATCAGCGGCAGCAGCGACGCGGCGCAGCATTTGTGGCCTTGTAATCCGCGGCAGCGTCAAGATGCCCCAGCAGAAGCAACAGCAACAGCAGAAGCCGAAGCAGCCGCTGCAGAAACATTCCGATTCCATTTCCACGTCCACTTCCAATACAACTTCCACTTCGAGGTCCACTTCCCAATCCAGCCCAAGTCCCACCAATTCGCTCTTAAATTCCAAGCGGGAACGGGAGCGCACACAGACCATCGGCGAAACGGACATGGATCAGTCGGTGCTCAACGGACTGGCGGCGGGCGTAGATGGCGCCGCCAGCTACCACGGCCACAAGCGCGAGCTGGGTCACAGGTGAGCAAAGCTCTAAAAAATCCACCAAGGGGGGTCATTACTTTTATTTAAAAAAAAAATAAGAAATACGATTATTTTTTTTAAATTATATACAAGCTTGCAATTTCTAAAGTCGTTTTCAATACAGCAATTACCAATCTTTCAAGTATTTTGAAAACCTGAAAGATTAACCAAAATATGAAGCTCCCACGTCCAGACGATCATTCAATTTAATTCTAAATATTTAATAAACACTACTTGAAAAGTTTTAATAAGTTAATAATACTAAAAGAAAATGTAGACTTACTATTTATTTTAAAGTTATATACATTTGAATAATCGTCACTAACTGATTTTTTCAACCGTTACCGGAAATAGTTCTGAAAGCATACAACAAGTCCCTATCTCGGGGTATACATAGAAATATGGTGAAAAACAACGAAGATTTTCTATATTTTTTTTAATATCGATCGTCTATGTGATTGGTATAGGTTATCGAGAACCGATCTGAAATAGACGAGAAGACTAATTGGAAAGTTGCATTGTAAAAGCTCTAAGACTAAGAGACTAGTTTGCGAATTGCGAGATAGACAGACGAATATGTCTAGATTGGCCCGGCTGTTGATGCTGATCAAGATTACTTATACTAGGGGTGGCAGAAAATATCAATATAGGGATACTGTGTCGATATTTAACGCGGACTTCTATAAATAAATCTTTAATTTATCTTGCATTATCTGTTAGATATATCGGATATATGTATATGTTCATATACTTGGTTACAAAAGAAAAATAAAATGAATAACATTTGTATGATCTATATTGTGTTGAATCAAACGATATTTTATTGTCCTTTCGATATAATATTGATCGCGATATGTTTGTTGATTTAGCATATCGGATATTTCCTGTCGATATACATCACTAACATATATTATACATTCCTAACATATTCTTTAAAAGGTCAAATATGCTTCCTTCACTGCGTTGCAAACTGCAGACCTAAAATTCGAATACCTTTCAAGGTTATAAATATGAAACTATTAAAGAAAGAACCTTTAGGTAATATTATTTGATCCATATTGATCAAATATTTCAAGCCTGCACTGATTAAGTATCTTCGAGTACGATGTATGGCGAAGGTTTCTATAAACTTATGACTCATCTTCAGCTGCATTAGCCGCCACATCGATAACGTTCAAGCATTGTTACAAGGGTCTATAAATCATATCCTACGATGTTTCATGGGGTAACATTATTCTCCTTAGAGGTGAGACAATATTTGTGAAATGCGAATGGGTAATTTCCCATTTTCCCATTTCCCCATGCCATTCCAACTATCGATATCTGCCGCTCTAATCTTGATTGAATCATGCACTCTTATCGCCTCACCGTCGACTCACTTGCGTCTGGGTTTTTGGGGTTCGGGATTAGCAGTGATATATATCACATGGCGAATTTATTAGCATAGCCACAAAATATGAATATATATATACAGATATTGTATATGTCAGCGAAAACCGGGAGAAGTCGCCGAAACCTACGCTGCTTATCGGCGCTCTCAACCTTTGTCATCTGCTAGTTTTCCAATCATATTGCCGGGCCTCTTATCGCAATTGCTACCGACAACTACTATTTTTAGGGGCTGCTGTTTACAGTTATGCCCTTGACCATGCCCCAGCAGGCGCCCCCCATTCAGTGTTCTGGCATTCTGCCTAATTGCTGCCACCCCTATTGCGCCCTTCGCTCGATCATTTAATTTGTGTTTGTATTTGATTTCATTGCCTGTGTGTCAATTAATGCAAATTTCTGGCTGTCGGACGACAGGCGGCATTTGCTTTAATGGGTGGGTCGTCGCCAGCTAATCTCCGCTTCCAATCAAGGCAGTTTAGCCCCTCTCCGCCCTCAAACCCTATATCCACCCTGCACCATAGCCATTTCCCATTTACATTTGCCATTTCCCATTCTTATTACCATCGCCATGCCGCCCCTGCTGCCGTTTGTAATTCCTCAATCATCGTTGAGTTAAATTGGCATATTTATGTTGCTCAGGTCACCTCGCTTAACCCCCCTTGTTGTCTTTCCTGGCTGGTCCTGGCTGGTGAGGTTTAATTTAGCTGCAGCTACGTGACCTGCACACCTCGCCTTATCCCTATCCCAACACTTATCCTTTGAACCCACTCCCTTTGGCGCTTGCAAATGCAAACAATGTCTTCCATCTTTGTCCCGCTGTGCACCTGTACAACCTGTACCGGACAACTTTACCTTTTGCTGCCACTGGCCACGATTGTCTTAAATCAGACATGCAGCTCGGCAACTCCACCTCCTCCGTTTTTCAGATCTGATCAGATCGGAGCCCTGGGCCGGGAGTCACGTAGTTGGCAACTTTTATTGCGTAGCCGGAACCGGAAGCGTCGCGAACATTCACGACAGACCGGGCAGGGCTTGGCATGGGACAAGCAGGAGCAGAAAGGATATGGAAATGGCGCAAAAGGAGCCAGTGCAGTCGCAGTCACAGCCACAGCCACCGCCATGGCGGAAAAAACTTTAATGCAATTTGCATTTCATTGAAATTCACATGCTAAATTTATTTTAATGCGAGCTGCTCTCTCTTTTTTCCACACGAGCACACGATGCCAGTGGCTTTTCTCCATTTAATTGTCGCAACTTTTTGGGCAAAAACCTATTACTATTATTATCTGCAGCCGACTCGTTCAATGGGTAATTTATGCGCATTTTCCGGGGCTCTGCTGGACTCTGGTTCCGAACTTTAATTAGGAATATATTTAAAAATTGTGCGATGTACGTGAAAGAGTGAGAAGCAGCGCAATTATTAAAATATATATTAAAGGCACAAAGAATATTTTGCCAACGAAAGAACACAAACAAAGAGCTAAAGCAGACAAAGAATTAACAAAAAAAATGAAATGAAATAATTATCATAATCATAACAAAATTGATTGGCCGAAGAGAATGAATTAACGATTTAATTTCCATTCAAAATATGCGCATTTCATTCGGATTCAAATATTTAAATACGCCTATACGCCTATGCCTACCATCATAAATATAGCCACACTTTGGCCCGTGAAATCGTCTGCAGACTTTTCCACTTACCGCCGCCCACTTTGTGTAGCGTCAAAGTCAAGGTCGCCGCCCCCTGCGGCTGATTAGGTTTTGATTGGACGCTGGCTAAATTATTTGATTAATGGGAAAACGCCAGAAAGTACACAAAATTTGTGGCAAATGTCACATTTGCAAATTGGAAAATCTCGCTCCCTCCCCTGCATATTTACACTTGCATATATCTGCATCTTTTTGGGGGCATTATTACAGCAAACATATAGCTGATACATATATTATATACATTTATATCTGACTGTGCAGAGATACGCATTATGTGGTCAATGTGGAATTTAATTTGGCATTTCGTTCTCGATTATCTCGCGACTCTGGTTTATGGCTCTGGTTTATGGCTCTTTATGCAAACCCACACATCGGATGATAAATGGGCGTGGCAGGGCCTTTGCCTGGCCGCAACCTTGAGCCGTTCGCCTTGGCATTGCATCATTAAAATGCAAATGCCAGTTTGCTCCTTGGCTAAGCGGTGGCAACGCGTGCGGCACGTGTGCCGGAGATGCCAGCATCTGAGGGATCTGGAGCGGCATCATCGTCTTCCATTCTCGGTGCCAGAGTTCAGGTGCAAATAGTTTACCAACAGTTGACAGCAGCAACTTGTCATTCAACTAAGTCTGGGGACATGTCCCGGTTAGAGATTCATTCTGGTTTCGTATTCTATGTATGTTGAGGAGCCTCAAGATGGTCACATTGTTGCATGTCATCGTATTAAAAATGCTGGCCACTCTGATGTAGTTTTACGATGATTTACATTTTTATTAAAATACCAAAGAAATTAGGAATGGGATGTGCAAAAAGAAAACAACTCTCTTCAGTTCATTATCACTTTTGTGTCCAGACAAAAACCATCTTTAGATGGACTTTTAAGGTCATTGCGATTGTAGATCGCGTGTAGATCTTAATTTTAGGTCTTAATCTGTGCGCACTCGTTGGGTAATTTGTTCATAACATTTTAGGCAGCTTTCACTCTTGTAATCCTTGCTTTCTTCTGTGCGTTTAGTACGTGTGCCGGCAGAGGCCAGGCAGGAAATTGTGCAGAGCCGCTACTCAGGGCTTTGGGCACCACTGATCTCTAAGGAAATTCCCTAATCAAATCCAAATTCAAAGCTCAGGCGGCTGCTCTTTCATCTCCATCAGTCTCCGCAGTGGCCGCCCGTCGCGAGGGGCTCTCTGAATTAGATTAACCTCAGCACAATGCAATTTGATTAAGTTCGTTTAGATCAAATTGGACGCCACAGCATCCCCTGATTCTGAGCGGGAACGGTTGGCCCTTGCCGCCTAATTAAGACCACGGTTCACATGCTAAGCCGCCCTCAATCAATTTGGGGGAACTACTCATCCCCGCCCCCAATTCCCCAGAACCCGCAAACCCTTCAGCGGGCTGTCAAGGTCGCACGCGATGGCCTGCCTTCCTGCCAGCGCGTTCGACCCCTGACAATGAAATTGAAAGTGCCGGAATACAAAAAAAAAAAAAAAACAGAAAAAAATGGTGAAAGAGAAACATCGGCAGGAGAGCACACAAATTGTCCCACGCATGACTATGATAACTATGATGACGGTGTAGCGGAGGGGCTACGAAACCAAGTTCCAATGGTTTGTGGGCTACGGCATAGAGAACTCGAGACCGGTGCTTTGTTTGGGTTACGCTTTTCGGGGCTCAGTTCGTGTTTGCCTCGAGCGCAGTCCGGGCGATTTTTTCTCTTCACAGTCACTCGATTGCTCGCAGGATTCGTGAGCGTGTGCACACCGAGATCCCCCATTTTCATCTCCCAAAACTCGCCTCCTTCTTCTTCGTCGTCGTCTCCAACTGTGTGTGTGTGCTGGGGTGTGTGTGAGTTCGTGTGGTTGGCAATTAAGGCCCTAATTAGACATAAACTCGTGTCGGAAGTGAACTGCGAATTGCTTTGTCACAGTGCTCCGGACAGCTTACACTGGTCACCAAGACCAAACCCGTCTTTATCCGAGAGCCAAAATGGCTTATCTTGGTAACACCACTGACCCCGCTTATTGAAAGGCAGCTTGAGAGTGTACAAAGTAGCCACTGTCCTTGATAGGTAGCTGAGGCAGATGCAGCTGAAGAAGATACATGCATTTATAGAACCAACTGGTTTTGACATCCTTTGCATGCACTGACAGTTGCCGGCCATCTCTCAGATATGTTTGTCCCACTACGGATGTAGTAAGTCTCTACTGCAACAGTTCAAGAAAATACTGTACCCATTTTGGCATACAAATTTGTTATTTTAAGGGGTTATTATCTATACTACTTAAATTTTGGAACGATAATGCTGCAGTCAAAACAGTTTGATCCAAAATTCTATGAAATATACCCAAAATTCTAAAATAATTCATAGGTTGCACACTAAGCTTTAATTTCGATGTGTTCGTTTTCTTTTTAATTGTTTTTCTCACCGTTTCTGCGCTTTAATGTTCACTAATTCGCTTGATTCTTAGATTTTTCAGTTCTAGACATTATGACGTCACGAGCGCCAGTAAATTCAGAGAGTATATTTAACTGTCAGTTTTGAAGTTGATTTTACTAGAGGCAGTAACAAAATGACTAAGATATCTGTAGCTCAGTTACCTCCAAAATTTGTTCAGTGTAGACTAAGCAGTCCTTTCTACTCGAGTGCCAGATACATCTATTACGATGGTTTGTACTCCAGGAGTCTTGTTGGAAGCCCCCACTCTTGGAGTTGATGAAGTTTCGATAGCTTATAGCTTAAATTCTGGTGTTAATAGGACTTTTATAACTGAAAGAACTTAGGGACTTAGCATAAACCCTCTCCAGCTCCACAGCTTACACGATACCTGTTCCACTTGTGTGTTAGCCAGTGTAGTAACAGCACATGTGCTGCTCTTGTGTCCATAAATGTGTATGTGCGTGCTGGGTGCTGTGCTGCAAAGACTATTTGGTTTTGTGGTTATGCTTATTAAGTCAATTATCGCCCAATTGCGCCGCCCTGGACCGCATAGGTGACCGCTGTTCGTTGGTCCGGACGCTTTGATTCTGGGAAACGGGGATACTAGGGGTACTGTACTGGGAACTGGGATGTATCCCGCAGCAAACTCACTCCACAGAGCCCCCTTGGCCTTGGCCACACCTCAATTGTTTTTGTTTGCCATTTTGATTTTAATTGGAGCCGAACCACCAAAGGACCCTTGAAAGATTCTGACACGACCTTGTTGTCGAGCTCAGTTTTGCTTTTGGGGCGAATTAAAGTGGAGTAGAGTGAGTAGCGGCCTCTAGGCATAGAAAGTGAATGGAGGGGATTGCGGATACGCTTATAATTGAATTTAGAGAGCTCACTTATCAATTGAGAGCCAGGGATAAAAGAGCTTAACCGCAACAATGATTGCTGCCCTTGATTGTGGACTTTTCGTTGCTGCTGTTGTTGAAACTGATTAATAGCCGTGGGTGCGTGTGTGGGATGTGGTCACTCGAAATGGGGCCAATTATCGTTTATCATAAGGCAATCCTATCGCAAAATTTAATCACATTAGAAGTAGGGGAAACCTCAGGAAATCCTTGTTGGAAATTATATTTTAGTGTTGACTAATAAATAAGGTGATTGATTAGCTATATAAAAGAAGTTGCTCAACAAGGCCGCTCTTCTTTCCAAAGAACTTGTAAGAATTGCATTCTTTATAATGCTTTATAAAGGACATATACATCAAGTGGCATATAAATACTTTTGATAATGATCTATACTACTAAAAGTTCTTTCTATGAAAATCAAGGTGTTAGATTCTTAGAAAGCTACAAACAAATTAGGAAATATGTCAAAGGTGAGCACTAAGCTCTAATTTGTCCAATATTTTATCAGATCATAGTTTAAAATTCAGATTGTTCGTCTTTTCGCTATGAAGTTTACTAAACAATTAATTTTACAAATTATGATCTTCGCAATTATGACGTCACGAGCGACACTGATTCGTTTTACCAATATTTAGATGCAGTAACATTTGGATATTTTTAATACTAAGTATTATTTAATTACCGATCTATTCCAACTGTGTATATTTTGCAAGAAGCAGAGGCTTTCAATCCACATGAAAGAGAAAAGCATAAGTTACACAGCGCAATCTTCGTTGTTGTATATTTTGTGTAATTTAATGATGGTTCGCTCGATAAAACCTACTGAAATGGCACAAATATAAATGTTTATTGGTGTACAATCAGTGCTTTTATGCAATTGATAATGATGAGTGCCAGCATGCGCCATTGTTGAGAGCCCATTCTGTCTGCCTGCCACTTGTTAACACTCCCCCTGATTGGCTGCCAATTGTTGTCGTGTTCCTACCTGCACTTCTCGAGCACATCCTGGTCAGCTCGTTTACGCTTTGTTGGTTTTGTTGAAAGGGCGACGGCACGTGGCACATGGCAGTTGCACCTGCACCATCACCAACGTCAGCACCTGATGCTGAATGCCTCACAGTTTCAATTGCAAACCTGCAACGACAATAATGACGATGATTGTCGTTGGTGTGCTCGCTCTGGCTGAACCTGAGGCAGGCAGGTGGGGGAGCTTGTCTCGGTTTGCTGTTTGCTGATGAGGTTCCAAAATAGAACAGCACTTGGTCAGGGCATTATGTGGCATTACCCATACGCAACGTGGCCCTGCCGAAAGGGAGGGCTGACGGCCAAATTGATAAACTTGCATTGGCATGATATGAATTTTGATTTTACCAGCAAATTCGACCCTGAACAATTGAGCTTCGGCGACCAAAGGGGGATTGCGCTGAGTTATGGCCATTAAGTGCTCGGATGCAGCGTGAATCTAATCAAGAGTTTCACAATAAACTAGCAGCAACAAGGACAGGGGTTTTGGCATCGGTGGCAACTCACAATCCTTGACGGGCAGACCGACTGGCGGGGCCAATGGCGATAAGCATCCAGCCATAAATTCCCATTTTCGACAACAGGCAGGGAAGAAGGAGGAGCAGAAGCAGGACGACATTCGCACTTGAGCTAAGAAATTTCTCCACTCCACCCCCGAACATTTTCATTGTCAGTGTCGTCAGGAAGCGTAAACAACTTAAGAATGCATAATAATAACAAAGTTGCGGAGCACAATTGCCTCAATGGCAGTTTGCATGCAACTGCAAGGACTGTCAGTGGCACCTCCAGGACAGCTGCTGCCACTGACACTAAGCACCCAGCAGGAGTTTCAGCTCCATCGGCCTTGTGGCTGCAGCCGCAGAACGCGTAAGTGATCTCCCTCTCTCTCTCTCTGTCTCTATCAACCAGTGTCAATGGACCGATTAAGAACAAAAATATCATCAGTCGGTGAATAATATATGTATGTACCTACTCCGAGTACATTGCATGTAAATCGTGGTGTGTGACCTTTGCCTGGAAAATGTGTTGAGCAAAACAGAGGCAATCAGCTCGTTGACGCACTTGAGTATTCCGAGTTCAAATCGAGAGCAACAAATCCAAAACAAATCGAAAAACATAATCAGAATCACAAATTCACGGTTTGTTATCAATGCAAATGAAAGGCAAACGCAGCTGAGCGGAATGAAGGAGCTCTGTGGGAAGTAGGGATGGCAGAAAATATCTATATATCAATACAGTAATAGTCGATAACGAAATCGATTCTTTTACTTTGCAAATATATGTGCGATAAATTCGATATTTTGTTTGGTATATCGGACCCATAATATGGGACTTATTAAATATTGCGATATGGTTTTTTGTAAATTTTGTCGATATTAATAATTATAATATATTCAACGTTAAGTGTAATATTTATTAATGCGATAGAATGTGATATATTACAATTGATAACCTTTTCGGTATATTTCGTTGATAATATCGATATATTAACGTTAAATGGCATATTTTTCTATATTTAAGATTTGGATATATTCTTTGTATAACAGTAATAATCATTTTTAACGTTAAGTGCGATAATTTTCGATACATAATTAATCATTCGATATATCAAAGTTCATTTCTTCGATAATATCGATTCTAACTTTAAATGAGACATGTTTCGATCTTTAAAAAGTAGATTTATTAAAGTTAACTATATTTCGATAGGCTATTAAGCGTGTTATTTCCGATTCGATATGAGAAATCGAAATTTCCGAATTTTCCTCTCGATATATATCTGTACATCCCTAGGGGAAAGTGCACAAAATGCAACATCGCTCATACGCAGTGTGGCACCTAAGAGGAAAATAGCATGCAACGCCTAATGAGGCCCCTCTCTCCCTCTCTCTCTCTTTGTCGGTGCAATCAATAATCCGAACAGGGAAATCTAACCTTATTCCGACAAGCGACGACATTTTCCCGGGTAAGATTTACGGACGTGCGGCCTATTTTAAGATCCGCGGAATCAGGGCCATTAATTGACGCGCACTGACAATTAAGCCGTACATGCAGCGGTTTAGTGACATTTTATTAATGCATTTATTAGATTATTTTTAGACGCGACGATCGCTAATTAATCAGATTACTCATCCCAGTGCCACTTGTACTGGCACTTAAGGAACTTGAACTTGTTTGTTTGCTTGTTTGTTTACGCCGAGCGGCGCGAATCGATTAAAAGTCAGGCGCAAACTTGGACGAAAATTTAATTATTTCTCAGATTTATGCGTTTTGTTCGAATTGAGATTGGCTGGACAGCGAAAAGGCCATCCAAAGCACATAGCAGCCACAGACAGGATCAGGGCAAGGACGAAAAAAGTGGCCACCCAAAAGAAGCATGCTTTCATGCAACTTTCCCGCTTATTTGGCAAATGTTCAAGTGGACCAAAATTGCCAAAAGAGACGGCAGAATAAATAAACGCACAGCAGGGACACCACACACACACACAACCCTCCAACTGGGGGCATAAAAAACGGTTCCAAAGGAGGACGAGACTAGGACGAACCTTCAATGCTCTTTCTCGTTAAATAAAGATGCAACTCAGCTTTAGCTTTGTAGCTTTTGCGCTAATATAAACCATCCGATTAAAGGCAACCCTTCGTAGGGAATATTCCCCCAAAACATTTTGTCCACGCTCCGCTAATGAGTTTTTCCACAAAAAGGAGGCTGGCGACTGTCCAAAGGGGCGTGGCTTACACACCACACACAGCACAGAGAAAGAGTGAGAGGACCCGGGGACATGCCCCTTTTTGCCGCCCACAACAAGTTTCCTACACTAATTGCTGACCGCAGTCTGGGGCCTGGAAAATGGAGGCGGGACAACGTCGATAACCAACGACAAAGTTGAAAATTGAATGTCCCACGATTTTCACGCCATTTCCATGCCTCACTTCTCGTTTTTCATGCCATTTTTCGTTTCGTTTGCCATTTTTTTGCGGCGCCGATGATAACCCATTGACTTCGTTTTCAGATCGAACGATCGATCGATGGCATTGATATGGCACGGCGTGAAAAACAACATTCTAGAATAATTCAATAAAAAATAACTAGTGCCAAGTTTATCCCAGCAGCTAATTAAGAAAAGAGAAGGCCTCTTTTGGGCTACGATATTCTACTCAAATAATATCCATATTTCACACAGAAATGTATATATATCAATAATAGAGATTTTCTTGGCACAGCCCAAGTGTATGCAATAGAATCACATATCTTTTCCCCTTTATTTCGTTGCAGAGTGTTTGTGAACAGATCCCTGCATTTGGAGAACATCAAGTACTATGGCTTCGACATGGACTACACCTTGGCAGGTGAGTAACACCAAAGATAGCATAAAGAATAAGATGAGTAGCGCATTACAAACACTTGTATATTTAGGCTCTCATGAAAAGCCAGTGAGAGCCGCTCTCTTGTATGCATAAATCTAGGAATGGATGAAAATATGGCTATATTGATATTGTAACTGCAACTGAACTTAACTTAATAACTACAACTAATAACTAATAACTATAACTAACTACTTAATAACTACAAAAGTAATTAAATTAAATCAATTTAATATGTAAGATTTTAAGACTTTCAAGACAATTAACTTTTAATAAATTGAAATTTTACCTTTTTATATTACCTTAATAATAAGTAATTATTTCCCAAATATATGCTTCTAACTTGTTCCATAAATATTTATAAGCAATAACTTGTAATACAAGAACTTAAAATATATAAGTTAATTCAATTAAATTTAAATATTTGACGCCAGAGTATATATACATATAAATTAAAATCTTAACTTTGCTATATACCATGTGCGATTAATCAATATTCTCTTTGATATATTGGACCAATATAATCAGGAAAAGAAACAAACACAAATTTAATACAATGTTTCACATATTTTTCGATAATATCGATATTTTTCGATACTAAAAAACACGACATATCAACGTTTACGATATTTTCGGTATGATATATTATATATCATATATTACTCATATTACGATATGAGTGCGATAATTTTAGCCTTTTATTAAATTGGAGTTCACTCTTGATATAGATACATCCAGAACTAGATCTGCCTGCCTTCTTGCTTGTTCTTTATGCTTTCGAATCCACGCGCGTTACGCATCTTTCTCTTTATTTTGAAACTCACTAATTATTTCCCTTTTATTTTACAATAAACAGAGTACAAGTCGCCCCAGTATGAGCAACTGGGCTTCAACCTCGTCAAGGAGCGTCTGGTATCAATGGGCTATCCCAAGGAGATCCTGCAGTTCGAGTACGATCCCACGTTCCCCGTTCGCGGTCTGTGGTTCGACACACTGTACGGCAATCTGCTGAAAGTCGATGCCTATGGCAATATCCTGGTCTGCGTGCATGGCTTTGAGTTCATCAAGCAGTAAGTAAAGGCCCAAAAAATATAATATAAATATTAATTAGATATATTGTTAATAATATTATTATTGTTTGTATTTAGTCACCAGGTGTACGAGTTATATCCCAACAAGTTCTTGAAGCTGGACGAGTCGCGGGTGTATGTGCTGAACACGCTCTTCAATCTGCCGGAAACCTATCTCCTGGCCTGCCTCACGGACTTCTTCACCAACAGCAGCGAGTTTGTTCGGTAGGCAACTCTTTCTATCATCAAATAAGCCTGACAATGAGTCGGAATGGGTTCTCAATGGGGCTGGGATTGAAGGGTGTCCTTTAACAGAGTGCTACTTAAGAAGACACCTCTAAACACAGGCCCCATTGAGCTGCCTTCGTTAGTCCTGCATACCTTTCTCCACCCCTTCGCTCCACCTCTTTTTCATCTTCTCTCCTTTCTCTACTCTTCTTTGCTCCTTTCTTTTCCCACTGGACAGCGTTGAGCGCGGCATCAAAGCTGGCGATTTCCTTTTCACGTACAAGTCGATTTTCCAGGACGTGCGTCGCGCCGTCGACTGGGTGCATTCCGATGGCGACCTCAAGCGTCGCACCACGCAGGTGAGTGAATTTTGCCACACTGACAGCTGCCTGCTAGAACTCCTCCTAAAACTTGCAACACCCTTAGAACATGGCTCACTATGTGAAGAAGGACGAACGCCTGCCCACAGTTCTGTCCCGCATCCGGGAGTCGGGCGCCAAGCTCTTCATGCTGACCAACAGCGACTATACGTACACCAATGAGGTCATGACCTACCTCTTTGACTTCCCACACGGCGCCACTCGTGAGGAGCCGCACCGCGACTGGAAGAGCTACTTCGATGTGATCGTGGTGGACGCCCGGAAGCCGCTCTTCTTCGACGAGGGAACCGTTTTGCGGCAGGTGGACACGAAGACGGGTGGCCTGAAGATTGGCACCCACATCGGACCCCTGCAGCCGGGCCAGGTGTATTCGGGCGGATCGTGTGAGCTCTTCACCAAGTTCATCAATGCCAAGGGCAAGGATGTGCTGTATGTGGGCGATCATATCTTTGGCGATATCCTCAAATCGAAGAAGATCCGTGGCTGGCGCACATTCCTCATTGTGCCCGAACTGGTGCGGGAGCTGCATGTGTGGACGGATGAGTGCCAGCTGTTCGCGGAGCTCCAGAATTTGGACATTAAGCTGGGCGACCTGTATCGCGATCTCGACTCGAGTGCCAAGGTCAAGCCGGACATATCGCAGCTGCGCACCTGCATCCGCGACGTGACACACAAGATGGACATGTCGTACGGCATGATGGGCTCGCTCTTCCGCTCCGGCTCGCGCCAGACCTTCTTCTCCAGCCAGGTGGTGCGGTATGCCGACGTCTACGCGGCCACACTGCTCAATCTCATCTACTACCCCTTCTCGTACATGTTCCGGGCTCCGGCCATGCTCCTGCCCCACGAGTCGACCGTGGCCCACGACCAGGCCCACCAGCCGCCCCCAGCCCTGGCTCCCGCTCCGGCTCCTGCGACTGGCTCCTCTTCGGTGGCCGCCTCACCCGATGAGCAGCCGGCACGCTCGGTTGCCGGCACGGAGCAGGTGAAGGAGACCAAGGACGTTAAGGATCTGCATCGTGCCGTAAGTCTTCATATAGAACTTCTTTCGGACTTTACATTTAACCCAATCCCTGTCCTTGCAGAGCTCCATTGTACACACGCGACCCTCCACGCCCACTGTGGTGACCCACACTCATGATGAGGACTACTCCGAGGAGGAGGAGACGCCCAGCGGTGCCGAGTCCTCCACTGAGCAGCCGCTGCGCGACGCTTCCGAGGACTAGGAATAGAGAGAGAGAAAGTCGCCCCCGCCACAGGAGTGTTAGGATCAACGAATTTTCTTCTTAGAATTTCCCCCTATATGTCCCCAAACCATACACTCAGAGAAACCTTGACCTTTAAAGCTCCCAAAAAACCGAATCCGCGGTCTAAGCAATTGTGAAACGTACGATTTTCCCTGGCGATTTTACCCAAGCACAGATATGTGAAACTATATATATATATACCATATATGATATATACATTATACATTATACATTTAGCTGGTTCCATACATATAATGTGTCTTTTTTTTTTTTAATTAAATCCATAAATTGCTGTAATTGAATGAGAAAAACTGGATGGCTTACTTGGAAACAAAAGCGGTTGCAGTGGTTCTTTTGTTCGGGGAGACAAAAGAAAAGCTCTCAGAGTGCAGCTTAGCACAACTCTCTCTCGTTCGCTACTATGTGATGGCGTTGGTGCGCTTGGCTGGATAATTAAAAAATAGCGGGAGAGACAGTAGGGTATTGTATTCGGAGAGACATGATGCGAAGCTTCTCAGAGTACTTCTAAAGACACATCTCTCGTTCGCTACTAAGTGTGCCTGTTGCTGATTAGCTTAAGAGAGAGATTTACATGTGAGCGCACTCTCATGTTTGTACTGTTCTCTTTTTTCATTTTATTCAGAGAAGAGTCCTGATGCGAAGCTCTCTCAGAGTTCAGCTAAAGATAACTCTCTCGTTCGCTACTAAGTGTGGTTGTTTCTGATTCGCATAAAAGAGAGATATATGTATGTACGTGAAAGCGGACTATCTCATGGTTGCACTGGTCTGTTTGTTTCAGTTTTGATTGCGCTCGATTGTGTTTAAGGAGACAATTGCGTAGCTCTGAGTGTACAGCTAAGCGCAACTCTCTTGCTCTCTCTCGTTCGCTACTAAGTATTGGTGCTACTACTTGGCTGTGTAGTTGAAAAAGAATGGGAGAGACAGTAGGGCACGCACATTGTATTCGGAAAGACAAAATGCGAAGCTCTCTGAGAGTGCAGCTAAAGACAACTTTCGGTCTCTCCTGTTCGCTACTAAGTGTGGTTGCTGCTGCTTGGCTTGGTAAGCGACCTCAAGAAAGCAATAACCGCTCGCGCTCTCTAAAGCAAGCCGCTAAAGATGAGCGGAAAAGAGCTAAGACGTTTTCTGAATTCCTTTCGGAAACGGAATCTTCTCTTTATAAATGGAATTGGAGGTATGCACAACCTTAGAAAAGGGATTCAAAAATTGAAACGAGGCTAAGTTTGCTTGTAATATTCATCTTAAACTTTATTAATATCAAAAGGGGATGTTCACTGCTTGGCGATCTTGTTGCCATCGCACTGCAGTTCTCCGTAGATCTGCTCGTCTTGGATATCGCTCTTGATCTCCGTGGCCAGATCAACAGCCTTGTCCTGAAAGAACCCAAAATAAATATCATTATTGTAGGCTCTTTAAAATTTTAAGAGTGATTTAGGGCTCTTACATCGAAGTAGACGTTCTGCTGGCCCTTCTGGAACTCGCCGAACAGTGCAAACACATCCACCAACTTGCCACGGGCTCCGAACTTGTCCGAGATCAGCGAGAACAAGTGCTTGACGGTCTCCTGCTCCACGGGTGTGGTATCGCTTCTAATGAAGATGGCGCGTGGCAGCTGCACGTCCACGTTGCAGGCCCGGAAATCGGTGACCGGTCGTCGCTCCAGGCTGGGGCACACCAGCTGGGCGTCCTTGTGCTTCTCCAGCTCGGTGGCAGGCACAATCTCGACAGGTCCATCAGCAGTGGACGAGACACGGCAGGCGCTCAGACCACGTCGCTTGTTCAGGAAGGCGGCGGCCAGCCGGGCGCGTTCAGAACCCTCCTCGAATTTGCTGCAAGAAGGAGGAATACAAACTGGAATTAGGATCTACCGTCTTGAGGGATCTTTAAGGGTTCCCGGGTAAGCAAGGACCTGCTCTTACTTACATAGTAGCCTTTTGGAGCGCCTCTCGGCCCACGCTCGGAGCTGCCACTGCCACCAGGACATCGTCCTGTGCTCTCTGCTCGTAGACCAGCGGCTGCAGCTTGTAGCGACGTGCCTCAGCATATCCCGAAGCCGGCAGGATGACCAGATCCGCCTCCTTCTTGGCGATGGACTCCAGGCAATCGGTGGACTGGACGCACTCGAGCTCGGGCCGAGCATCACGGGCGTAGGCGGCCTGGTGCAGAGCCTGGCACTTGGCGTTCTCAGCATCGCCCTGGGCGCACAGCCTGATCTTCCGGATGGCACTGCCATCCCGCTCGATCACATCCTTATAGCCGGCCCGCTCCAGATAGACCTTGGGATCGATGGCCGCATCCTTGCTGTGATAGTAGGCGCCCTGCTGGATGAGCAAGTGGGCGGCCGCGTCCTTGTTTTGCGCCTGCAGGCCGTTGGCGAAGAACTTCTCCAGACGCGACTGCAGCTGGTGCAGCTGCTCAACGTTTTGGACGGCCTTCTCGTTGGAAATGTAGCCGCTCCAGGGTCGCTGGGCCCAGGAGCAGGCCGGACCGGTGACGGGCCTGCGGCTGCCATCCTCGCACAAATACTCAAACTCCTCCGGATTTCCCTCTGCCGCGGGGCCACCGGGTGTCAGGCCGAAGTACTTCTTGATGTACTGCACCTTGGAGAAGGCCACCTCGCCCTGGCCCTTGTCCAGGCAGCGAATGGCGCCGTCGTAGCCACTGAACTTGTCCGGATAGTTGCACTGCTCCGGCTTCTCGCAGAGGGCGCACAGGTTCGAGTACTTCTTCTTCAGCAGGCGATCGGTGTCGGGATGCGCGGAGTAGGTTCCGACCAGGCAGGACTGGGTGAAGAACTCGGAGAGTGACTTGAGCTCGCGCTCCGTGGCGGAGATCTGCGGATCGGCGGACACCTTGAGGACGTGCGAGTTCTTCAGCTTGGTGATGGGGATCTTGTAGCCGACGTTGCGTCCGAAGCCGGTGTGGCAGGACTTGGCGCCGCGCAGCTGCTCCAAGGTGCGGATCGGCGAGGTCTTCTTCACCAGGATAATGCCCTCGTAGCGGAAGGCAGCTGGGGGAAGGGAGGGGTAGTTTTTAACTCCTGAATAAAGAGGGAGTGCCCCCTACTCACCATCCTTGTCCTGCTGGGTGCGAATCTCGGAGACCACACGATAATCCTCGTTCTTACGATGGTACGCGATGTACATGTCCTCCGGCTCCGTGGCCAGCACATCGGCCTTGCGCTGCTCGATCAGCTCCAGGCAGTCCACCCGATCGCGTCCGGCCACGCACTCCATCCGGATGCCCGCCTCTGAGGGATCGGCCAGCAGCTGCTGGCACTCGGCCAGGTAGATCTGGGGCACGCACAGGCGATCTGAGGCACCACTGAGAGTTAGTTGGGTTCGATTGCATCGTTTTGGGACTACCTACAGATGGGTTCCTCTGCCCGGGCCACTCCGACCAGGAGGAGGAGGGCGGTAGCCGCCAAGGGCAGCAGCCAGTTGCGGGTCTCTCTCGGCGGCGTCATCTTAGAACAGTTGAAGCTCGACTGTGGGGAGTGCCAAGCCGGCCGGCAGCTTTTATAGCCGTCGCCAGCCTGGCTCTCTGTTGATTTTTGTTGCTCGTTTTGTTCTCTGGCGATTCTATGTACTGAAATAATAATAATAACAATAAAAAAGAAAGACACTCCACGGGACCGGTTCCTCTGGGAGCGGTGGCTAGACCCTAGGGTCTATGAGCTATGGCAAATCACTGTCTGTATATTTATTATCCATGATCTACCTTAAGATCCAGTCCCCCCATCGGAATACACAGTGAAAAGTCATCGATCAAGATCAGAACGTAGCCCCAAGCATGGCCAGTAATCTATTATTATTTAGGATACAGATATCTGCACTTATAGCCACTTTCTCTTGTCTTTCAAGTGATCTATTTTATTTATTGATAATTAACTAGCATACTTATGCAATATATACAACCGATTCTTTGTTATATAGGCGACCGCCCACAGATCTTCTGGAAATTCACAAAACGCCTTCGTCTTCAGTTAATTGTCTTGGCACTTGATCTCCTAATCGATCGCTGCTATATATTGTACACATTATATATAGGCGTAGACTTGCCTGATCTCGGGGACTCACAACTTGGTCTATGTATGGCATTTATATTATATTAAACTGAGAGCTTGTTGTACTTTTATTTTCCAGGGTAGCTTACCGCCCCGGAGGTCTGGAGCCCTTCTCAAGGGGTATACTTACTTTGAATTGACACAGAGACTACAGTTTCATTATGCAAATTATGTGCAAATTCGCGAACTCATTGTTCACTTTCGCAGAGTTTGTTTGAATTACCCAGCATCTAATGATTTCTTTAAATTAAATTCGTCTTTCTGGGAATTGGGTAAGTAAGTGCCATTTTATACCCTACAAAAGCAGGGCCTATGGTCAGGCAAACTGAAAAGATTTGTCAGAAACTGAGATACTTAGGCAGGTTTATATTGATAATTACAAGATATATTTTATTGGTATTTCATTTTTTATGTTTCTGCGTTTGTTGAAACTGAATAAAGCCACAGATTGAACATTTCATGGCCATTTTGGGATACAACTTGTATATCTTTTAATGAAAATGAATCATTGTTAAGCTGAACACTAAAAATATGATATGGTATTAGAATATTACCTTAATAATACAATATACATATAAATGAGACTATATATTATATATTATAACCAAGTTTGCTTACTAAAAGTGCACTAAAATTCCCAAGTCTGAATTCTGTCGCTATTTGCGCCAATGCTGAAGTCACTGATGGGACTGGAAATGTAGGACTAAAGATGTAGGAAATGTTAACTGAAGAGCTTACTCGGTAGAAGCGAAACAGACTGAAAACTTGTGGTATTTATGTGATCTGGCATATAGTCTAGTCTCCATTTAAGTTAGCAAAAATGCTCATATAAGCCAATAGATAAATAGATAAATACTTTAATATATTGATATATATAAGCAAAGCTTTGTGATTAGAGTATCCCATCGTCCGGCATTGCTCAATTTCCCTTTAGCTTATATTTATGAGGTTTTAGCTATCGAGCGCTCTGCTTACTCAGGCACAGAACCTGTTCAACGGCCGGGATCTGATGGGATCACCTCTCTAGGCAGTCAACTCACCCGCAATTTCGAGCAGTGGAGAGTGCAGCGAAGGGAGGCACACCATCGACGACGGACGACCGACGACCGACGACAGTCAAGTGAAATTGGCGGCGATCTGCTTAAAATGCAGGGGGCGTGGTTGGATAACGAATGGGCCACAATAGGATGATGTGGCGGCACTGGACGTGGAGCAGCGTGGGTGCGGCGCTGGGGGGTTTTTTTTTTCTGGGCAAGAGCAGCGTATCGAATTAGATCGTTTTTTATGCCGCATACAGGCACTAGAATTGCGAACGCTGGTCCGGTGCTTGGAACTCGGCCTGCTCTGCAAGGTCAAAGATTGGCCGGGAATCTCCCCTGGAATCGGCATAGTAATGGGGTTTTTTTTTGCCAATGTAGTGGATCCCTTATCAGCGCTATCTGTACCGGATCGAAGGCTATCTGCAGGCAGGTAAACACATCAAACACTGTTGCCGGGGATCAAATCCAACTTAGAACTTAATTAATAGGCAATTAAAATAAGTCAATTTAAACTAATGCGACTAGAGCTAAGCGAATTAATTATTTATGGGAAATTGAGACCAGCGGAAGCCTAGTTCAATTCAGTTTTTCAAACTTCTCAAAAAATGTGAATAGATCTTGCCAGAGAGAAAAGCCACACGCTTTCAGATATTCATTTTTAGATTCGAGAGAAGAATAACTTCAGAGTTTTAATAAGCATTCAGTTGAATTGCATTCCATTTAATTTTTATTCGTAAATAAAATATAATTATAATTATATTATATTATATAGTAATTAATGTGACATGAAATACAGCTTCAGGCTTTTGATTATTGCTTGTTTTCATGCTCCTCATCAGCTCAAATTTGTTTATCATAAATAATTTATATAATTAAATGTAGAGAAAAAGTTAAAATGATTTCACGGTACTTAATATCGTTAGGCTATATCTCCCTTTGGCTGTTTTTTGTTCGAAACAATATATTTTTCCAACATAGTTTCTTAAGAACCTCTTAAGACAAAGGCCATTACCTTTGTGAAGCATTTCTCGTATCCAATGGGATCATAGTAAAGAAGATACAAGGTTGGGTCTTCGTGTTAATTCTGACAATTGGAAATGGTTGCGTACTTTTAAATTCTTAATGTACTTCAATCGTTACTAAATATATGATAAAAATGTAAAGTTTCGCAGCATTTTTCAACTTTTCATCGCACAAAGAGGCCTTTCTACTAGCATTTGGCAATAGGAATCTGTGCGTCTGGAGCCAAGTTGTCACCAACTTCCCCTGGAGACAGACGCATCAACCAAAGACTTATTAATATCTAGATGAGTAACGACCACACATTTGAGTTGCAATATGGAAGCTTAATTAAAGCTAAAGGCGATGATAAACGCACTCTCTGCTTGCACAATGTTGACAGCCTGAAAATCGAATGCGCTTGCTTGTGTGAGTGAAGATCTAGAATGCTTTAAAATATGTGTGTATACATGCACATGTCGGCTGTCGCTGTGGTCGTACCAGAAAGTTCTCTCTTTCTCTCTCCTTTTCTCTGAATTTTGGGGAGTGGTCTCCTTTTCCCTCCTTCTCTGACTTTTCAACAAATTAAAAAAAAAGAGAACCTGGACGTTTGGCGTTACTTATCTTGAAGCTTATATTGGCTTTGCATCGAACCACTTCTTCTTCCAAGCTTTAAACTCTAAAATCTTAGCTCTTTCGCAAGTTTCTTAGCGAAAATAAAATAAAATAAACCTTATGGTAACGGCCCCAAAATTCAACTGAAATTCGAGCCAATCTATTAATAGGAAATGTTGTAGAATGCTTTAATAAATAATTATTAAATTACTGCATTATGTTGTCTCACTCCCAAGTCATATAAGAGCAGCTCTCAGACGGATTTACCTCCTTGAGGCACGCCCGCAGGATTATCTGCGGCTTCTTGGCCGGGTCGAAGTGCTCCTGGCCGACGGCGTAGGCAAAGACGAAGCCGCTCGAATCGAAGCAGCACTTAGTCAAGGAAATACCCAGGGGCTCTCTGATTAGAAGATTGGTGCGCTCCTCCTTATCCCAGAAGCCAAAGGTACCATCGCTGCTGACAGTTGCTATGGTGTCGAACACCGGATGTATTGCTATGTCATTCACGGGGTAGACTTCCATGTCTTTCACGCTCTGATGGCAACGGAATGTGAAGTTCAGGTGCTTCAGATCCACCGCGTCCAAGTACTGAATGGTCACGCGACCCTCGGTGCCGCCCAGGACATAGCCGATTGGCTGCTGCTGATGATTGGTAAAGAGCTTTATCGCACTCGGCAGGCACTCGAGCGGTGTCTCGATCTTGTGGTACTCCATGCAGCCGTGTTGCATCGAGAATGTGAGGATGGCCCCGTCGACAGAGCCCACCACGGCCAACGAGTCGGCTGTGTCGGCGCAGTGGCAGCGATCGGTCAAGTTGATGGTCGCAATGGGGTGGGATGTACGCGTGTCCCAGAACTTCACAGTCTTGTCCCAGGAGCCGGTCATCAGGCAGGATGAGCCGTTTACCTCGATCACGTGACACGTCTTCACAGCGCCATCGTGGGCCGCCACCTGGCACACCTGGTTGGAGGCCAGGTCCCATAGGTTCACCTGATTGTCGCCGGTGGCAACAAATACCTGGCTGCAGTCACCCGACCAGCACACGTCCAGCACGGGGCCGCTCATATTCATCATCAGCTTCGGTATGGTAGCTCCGGTATCCTCCACCTCCCAGCAGCGGACGCTCTTGTCCCAGCTGCCTGCTACAAGCAAGTTCAACGGCCTGACGGATGGGCTGAACTCCATGGCCGAGACAACGCCGTCCGGGGGCGATGTCACTATGAATTCAGTCATTACAAATTTTGACTATTTATCTATGTAGAAGACTTGTCAGTTCCTTATGCTTCGACTATGGCAATCGAAGTAAAATACAGGTAACCGATCAGCACCAGAGATTGTTCGGAAGTTCCCTGACTGAAGCACAGAGAAGGTGCCTGTGAGCCTGTTTTCGAGGCACTCTCTGTTTTCTCTACTGGAATTTCTATCCAACTATTGGCTCCAAGGAGGCTCCTGCTAAAAGGTCTTTTGTTGGAATCATACTGATCACAGAAGTCACTTTTTCGAAATTTGTTTAACCCCTGCACTTTGCAATTGGATCATTTGAAAATCATGCCATTTTGGTCCAAAAACACAGAATTCTTGAACATGATATAAGTGCATATATAGAAGTAGCTTTCTTGGGGAAGTTAAACATTTTCTGTCTCTTAGATATTTATATATCTTAGATTATATATATAACATAGATATTTTAATCTAGAATACTAATGTTTAAAATGGCAACGTTTTAATTACCTTTCTATTTTTCGATCGTTCTTATGGCAGCTATATTGTCGTCCGTTTTCGCCCTGCAACAAAACCCTTTCTGCAAAATTTCAATCAGATCATAAACTGAGAAAACTAGTTTGCATAGAAACGGATAGAGTGACGGGCAGTTGTGCGTGGCTAAATTGACTCGGCTGGTGATGCTGAACAAGAATATATGCATGTTTTCCTGCGTTGCTAGCTTCTAGACAGAATTATAATAGTACTTTCTATACTTAAGCATATTTTTGTTTAAGAAATAATAGAAACATGCATGTTTGCATTCAATGCGCTAAAGAGGATTTTAACTTGAATATATGTATATGCATATGTACATAAATGTAATTGGTATAATTATACAGCTTAATTAATTTTTATAAATTGATTACTTTAATGGCAATCGAACTTATTGGCGCGAAGAGTTATGAACTTTTGAATACCAGACATGAGCTCTTAATATATACAAAAGAACTGCGAGGCAAAATTGTTTGTACTTATTTTATAGCGCATTTAAAGTTAATAGAATTAAAATCTGTGTGTTGCAGAAATGTAAAGAGTTAATTTAGTTGTCAAATATGTGCCGCCAGCGGGCAGTAAATTTGATTATAGAGGCAAAATACTTATCGATAAGGCGAAAAAATACCAAAATAGTTCAGTACAAGCGTGAGAAGCGAATAATTCTAATTATACTAAAAGATAATAGGATTAGCGCCATAAATATAGGATAATGAATGAATAAATATAAAAATATAAAGCAAAGAAGGTAGGAATGGAAAATCTATAGTTAATAAGTAATGGGGTGACCCTGTTTTGTTACCATCGCAACTATCGCAATTTAAAAACCAATCGATATGCCCGCCCAAAGTGGAGCTATCGCTGCTATCGACGTGACGCCACCACTAGTTCAAGTGACACGTCGAAAACACTGCGTGTAAATTGGGAAATTTAAGAGAAAAATTAAGGAAAACCGGCCACGAAACGAACCCATTCAGCGGCCCCACTGAACCCGCTATTTCGCCACCAGCCTTGGACAGCCAGAAACCGCCACGATGACGTCGCAAGTGCCGTGCTACACGATAATCAACTCGCCGGACATGGAGGTGCCGAACGAGATGCAGCTGAAGCAGGAGCTGGAGAAGGGCGACACGAACGTGAAGATCGAGACCCTGAAGAAGGTGATCAAGCTGCTGCTGAACGGGGAGCGCTACCCGGGCCTGATCATGACCATCATCCGGTTCGTGCTGCCCGTGCAGAATCACACGGTGAAGAAGCTGCTGCTCATCTTCTGGGAGGTGGTGCCGAAGACCTCGGCGGACGGCAAGCTGCTGCAGGAGATGATTCTGGTGTGCGATGCCTACCGCAAGGACCTGCAGCATCCCAACGAGTTTCTGCGCGGCTCCACACTCCGTTTCCTCTGCAAGCTGAAGGAACCGGAGCTCCTGGAGCCACTAATGCCGGCCATTCGAGCCTGCTTGGACCACCGGCACTCGTATGTGCGCCGGAACGCCGTCCTTGCCATCTTCACCATCTACAAGAACTTCGACTGGCTGGTGCCGGACGGACCGGAGCTGATTGCCAGCTTCCTGGACACGCAGCAGGACATGAGCTGCAAGCGGAATGCCTTCCTCATGCTGCTGCACGCCGACCAGGAGCGGGCGCTCAACTATCTGGCCTCGTGCATCGACCAGGTGCACACCTTCGGCGACATCCTGCAGCTGGTTATCGTGGAGCTGATCTACAAGGTGTGCCACGCCAATCCCGCCGAACGTTCCCGTTTCATTCGCTGCATTTACAATCTGCTGAACTCCAGCTCGAATGCGGTGCGCTACGAGTCCGCTGGCACCCTGATCACGCTGTCGCTGGCGCCCACCGCCATCAAGGCGGCGGCCAGCTGCTACATCGAGCTGGTGGTCAAGGAGAGCGACAACAATGTGAAGCTGATTGTTCTCGATCGTCTGGTGGCGATGAAGGAGCACGAGGGCATGGAGAAGGTCATGCAGGACCTGGTCATGGACGTCCTGCGCGTTCTGGCCGCTCCCGACATCGAGGTGCGCCGCAAGACTCTCGCCTTGGCCCTGGATCTGGTCTACTCACGCAACATTGGCGAAATGGTGCTCGTGCTGAAGAAGGAGGTGGCCAAGACGCACAACGTGGAGCACGAGGATACCGGCAAGTACCGCCAGCTGCTCGTCCGCACCCTGCACACCTGTTCAATCAAGTTCCCCGATGTGGCGGGCAATGTTATACCCGTCCTGGTCGAGTTCTTGTCGGACACCAATGAGCTGGCCGCCGCCGATGTGCTGATCTTCATACGGGAGGCCATCCAGAAGTTCCCCGCTCTGCGCAGCCTCATCATCGAGAATCTGCTGGAGGCCTTCCCGCAGATCAAGTCCTCGAAAATTCATCGTGCCGCCGTTTGGATACTGGGCGAGTATGTGGAAGGACCGCAGATTGTGGAGGTGATTGCCGTCATCCAACAGACGCTGGGCGATGTGCCCATGGTGGAGGCGGAGCAGCGTCGCCTCACAGGCACCGAGGAGGAGCAGAAGCAGCAACAGCAGCAGCAGGAGGGTGCTGGTAATGCCAACTCAACCGGCGAGGGCTCGGGAAATGCGAGCAACAAGGTCACCTCCGATGGCACCTACGCCACGCAGAGCGCCTACAGTCTGGCCCCGTAAGTAGCAGCTCCTTTCCCTTTGAGATCTCTTCCTCCTTCTATCTTTAGCCTTCGAATCCCCATTGGAAAACCCCACAACTTATCTGTCCTTCCTTGCCCCACAGCGTGGCCAAGGCCGAGAAGCGTCCGCCGCTGCGTCAATACCTGATGGACGGTGACTTCTTCATTGGCGCCGCCCTCTCCGCTACGCTGACCAAGCTGGCCCTGCGCTATGCCGAACTCCAGCCGGAGGCACGCGCCCAGAACCGTTTGACCACGCAAGTTATGCTCATCATGAGCTCCATTTTGCATCTGGGCAAGTCTGGTTTCCCCAGCAAGCCCATCACCAACGACGACACCGATCGCATCTTTGTCTGCCTGCGCGCTCTAAGCGAACGCACGCCGGAGGCGGTCGCCGTGTTCACGCTGTATTGTCGCGAGGCCCTGGGCAAGATGCTGGACGCCCAGGCCGATGAGGATCAGCGGGTGCTCAAAGAGAAGCAGCGGGCCACGGCCAAGGTCCAGCCCGATGATCCTGTGCTGTTTGCCCAGCTTTCGAATGGCCGGGACAATCAGTTGGGCGAGAATGTGTTCGAGTCGAGCTTGAACCAGGCGCTGGCGGGCAGCAAGACTGCCGCCCAATTGAGCGACGTGGCGTCACCGAACAGCAAGCTAAACAAGGTCACCCAGCTGACGGGCTTCTCGGATCCGGTGTATGCCGAGGCCTACGTCAATGTCAACCAATACGACATTGTGCTGGATGTGCTCATCGTTAACCAGACCAGTGAGTGGAGCCGGAAACAGGCTTTAGGTGGAGTTAATAACCTTCTTTCCTGCCCGCAGATGATACCTTGCAGAACTGCACCCTGGAGCTGGCCACGCTGGGCGATCTGAAGCTGGTGGAGCGGCCGCATCCCGTTGTCCTGGCCCCGCACGACTTCTGCAACATCAAGGCCAACGTTAAGGTCTCCTCCACGGAAAACGGCATCATCTTTGGCAATATTGGTGAGTCTGAACGAGGTGGTTGGGAGGAAGGCAGCTCTCTTTAACTTTTCTGAACAGTTTACGACACCGCCCTCAATACCAACGTGGTGGTGCTCAATACCATTCATATCGACATCATGGATTACATAATTCCGGCCAGTTGCACGGACACCGAGTTCCGACAGATGTGGCAGGACTTTGAGTGGGAAAACAAGGTTACGGTCAACACCAGCTTCACCGATCTGCACGAGTATCTCAGGCACCTGCTGAAGAGCACCAACATGAAGTGCCTAACGCCGGAGAAGGCGCTATCCGGCCAGTGTGGCTTCATGGCCGCCAACATGTATGCCAAGTAAGTCTGCTTCCGCTTGCTAGGTGAGCTCTCCTCATGCCCTCATGTCCTCATCCCCAAATCCTCCGCAGGTCCATTTTCGGCGAGAATGCCTTGGCCAATCTGAGCATCGAGAAGCCCGTGGATGATCCCGATTCCAAGGTGACGGGACACATACGCATTCGCGCCAAAAGCCAGGTGAGAAATATATAATTATAAAGCCTAGTCCTTCTCTGTACGATCCTCTCTTTGTTGAGCAGGGCATGGCCCTGAGCTTGGGCGACAAAATCAGCTCCTCGCAGAAGCAGTCGGTGCAGGCGGCCTAGTGGACGTGCAACTGGACGTGGTCGACCACCAGCCACCGCCAAGAGCGACGTATCTAGACGACGTATTTCGGTCACAACCGCCCGCATTCCGCCAGCCGCAATTCTTCAATTAAACATTACACGTTACACACACACAACCAACTTATGCATAATGAATATATATTATACCTTAACCCAGGCCCTCTTCTCTTTTCATTTCTCTTCTTTGGCGGCGGGAAATCTCAGCACTTAAGGGGATCTTGTACGTTTTCTTTGTTTTATTATTATGTGTAAAATATATGTGTCAAAGGACATCTTTCTTGAGATCCTTGATGATATTTTGATAACAAATTTACTTTCCTCGATTGCCAAAACCGATAATTTAATAAGTTCTTTAGAATTTGTAGGATTACGTGTTTTGTTCCAAATTGAATAGAAAAAAATAATGATCAATTCACATCTACCACCTTTCGATTAGATATTTCACTATAAATTGGATCCCAAAAACCTGTAAGTATCGATGATGCTCGTCTCAACTTCAAGCACATTCCTATAAACGTCCTACAAAGCGTTTTCTTCAAACCATCTATTTTATGTCTTGTTGTATTGGTACGATTTCCATGAATCAAAACACGTTTGGAAGTATAATAATATTTTAAATGCAGTAGGCGGATGATTAGTTTAGTGTTAATATAACTCCGCATAGATAAGTGCATCGTTGCTCTACTGCTCTCTGTTCTCCTGTTACACCAAAAGTAAGAAGCTGGCAATTGTTATTGTTTCGGCAACATCAAGTTCCCAACTATGAATTTTCCCAGTACAAAATTATCAAATGCATCATCTCATGTACCAGGCGTTCAGAATGCAGCGGGAGGATGATTGTTAACATATTTTAAAAATGTTTAGTGCTCTCGCGAGAGCTGCTCTCTTCGATGTTTGCTAGTAAGAGAGCGAACGATCAACTAAAGTCGCCGCATAGATAAGTGCATCGTTGCTCTAATGCTCTCTGTTTGCCTGTTACACGAAATGTAAGAAGCGGACAATTGTTCATATTTTTTCGGCAACAACAAGTTCGCAATCACAAGTTTTCACAGTACAAATTTATCAAATGCATGATTTCGTATACCAGGCGCTCAGAATGCAGCAGGAGGATGATAAATGTTTAGTGCTCTCGCGAAAGCTGCTCCCTCACACCAATCGTACGCTTGCTAGAAAGAGAGCAAACGGTCGACTGACGTCTCCGCATAGATAAGTGCATCGTTGCTCTACTGCTCTCTGTTTGCCTGGTACTCCAAATGTAAGAAACGGGCAATTTGTATTATTGTTCCGGAAACAAGAAGTTCCCACTTATGAATTTCCCAAGTACAAATTTATCAAATGTATGATTTCAGGTAGCAGGCGCTCAGAATGCAGCAGGTGGATGATTAGTTCAGTGTAAACATTTTTTGTTAACTGTTTAGTGCTCTCGCGAGAGCTGCTCTCTTTGATTTCATAGCTAAAAAGAGAGCAAACGGTCAACTGACGGCACCGCATAGATAAGTGCGTCGTTGCTCTACTGCTCTCTGTTCGCCTGTTACACCAAAAGTAAGAAGCTGGCAATTGTATTTTTCGGCACATCTATGTTCCGATACACTTCCAATAAATCAATATTCCGTTTGATATATCGGGCCAATTTAATAGGCGAAAAAAGGCAAGCAAATTAAATTACGTTTTTCGATAATACGAATATATATTAACGTTAAATGCGATAGTTTTCTATATCTAAAATTTCGATATGATCTTGGGCGCAATATTTGTGTTGCTATACAATATCATATCGCACCTTTTGTCTCCATATACCTTCCTTTTCCACTAAAAGAAACAATTTAGTTCAAATTAATTGTGTTTATTTCGCTTAGGGGTCTACTATATAACACGTCATCATCTAGAGGGTCAGCTTAATAATTATGTTAGATTATTGGGGGAGGAGGGTGATTACGTAATCATTTCATATAAAATATATTTAACAAAGAAGGGGCTAACTTCTGGCGGAACCGTAGTTTCTATATCAGCTCCCGCTGCTCTTGATGATACATCATATGACATAGTAGTCAAATTTGCATGAAATCTAAAGTCTGCTGTTATGATCATATTAAAGAAGCATATAAAATATGTTTGAATATCTTGAAAAATAGAGAAAATATGACACTTTGGTATGTTCTTTTCTATGACAGCAATATGATATAGTGATCCGATATCGGTTGTTCCAACTTACATATGCATATACTTGCAAAAGAAATAAGACTATGCTGAACAATTAAAAAACTATTTTGCATGGAAACCGAAGGACAGACAGCCGGTTGGATAGATTAATTCGGCTGGTGATGGTGATCAGGTTATACTTTATGGAATCGGAGATGCCTCCTTTGCTTTGTATGACCACGCAATCATAGAGAAGGGAGTTCCTTAAATGATTAATCTTGATTATATAGGGGGGTGAAGGTGGTAAAAAAGGATAAAAGCTGTGATTCGTAATATATGGGAAAAGCCCCTTATTGATTGTGTTTATTTATTAGATTCGACCTTAAAAAGAAGTTCATCTTATATAAAAGAACATTGAAGGACTTGGGGAAAAATAGCATAAAATCCGGTTTAAGAAGTTGACATTAATATCGCAGAGGATATTAAGGTAAATGTGGTTCCTCTTGTTAAAAAGTCAGCTTAAGAAATTCACATTATTTCAGACCTGCAGCATGGGCCTCTTCTCCTTGGCCTGCAAATTGCCGTTGGTGGTGGCATAGCCAGTGCCGCCCTGGGAAGAAAAACATGGAAATTGAGCCTGTTCGGATTTGCCCGCCTTTATTTGCACTCACCCGCTGCAGGGGAATTATGTCCTTGTCCTTGAGCTTACGATCTGTCAGCGGATGGATCATGTCCTTCCTGATCAGCCGCTCCACGCACTCCATGGTCACCACATCGCCGCTGAAACGCACACACAAACGTATACACTCCTTTCGCTGAGACTCGCATTTCGCAGGGAACTTACGTGGGCCGGAGGATGGCACAGGGCACGGCATTGCTGAGGACATCGTGGGTAATGGGACACATGTAGCGCGCCTCCTTGGCGATAAGCGAACGCTTGGCGTCGCCATCCCTGAGCAGCGTGAACTTCACGTCGATCAAATCCTTGACTCTGAGCGGCTGCTGCGAAACGGGGCAGTATATGGCGGGATCCGGCTTCTTGGCCTTGGCCAAGCCAGCGTTGGGACATTCCGAAGGCAGCCAAAAGCTGGGCAGCTTTTTCTCGTGCCCGTTGGTCATGTTGGAGATCGAGGAGGCACTGGAAGAGGAGCCTGATGCAGACGTAGAGGGCTTCTCGCTGCTGGTGCTGCTGCTGCTGCTGCTAACTGCCTTGTGAGCGGGCGTCATGGCCGGCTTCTCGGCGTTCACAAAGCGATCCATGCGCGCCTGCTGCTGCGTGTTGGCCTCATGGCTCAGCTGATCCTCCTCTGCGCGACGCAGCCGCTCGTACTCCTTCAGCCGGCGGCTGTACTCGTTTTTCTTGGTCACAATGTACTGCAGGATGGCCTCCTTGTCGAACAGGTAGCCATCCTTGGTCACCACGGGCCGGCGGCACGGCTGCAGCGTCAGGGAGCAGCAGTCGAAGGACTTTACCGAGTCTTTGCCCAGCCGCTGGGCGTTCGTCCCGTAGCCGGACTCGGCTGCGTCGCGCTTCTTCTCGTTATACGTGTAAACGGCTCCGGCCGTGCAGTTACGGGCATGACGCGTCATTCTGGATTTTTGGTTTTAATCTGTTTTTATTTTAGTTTTCGAAAGATTTTATTTACTCTGAAAGAGCAGTGTGACCGCAACTAAACAATTGAAGAAATACTGAAACAGAATATACAATAAATATACTAACACTTTCTAAAATCGCTTTTTAAAAAACTATAACTTTAATTTCGTTTTATCGATACGACTTTATCCAAAATTGCTGATATCATAACTTAACGACAAATTTTATAGAGAGCCTTCAACTTTTAATTTAGTTTTCTTGAATATATTTACTTGAAATTTGTTAATTTCACATTTAAAAATAACAAATTTGTTACCCTAAAAACGCTCTTTCTTTTCAAAACTACGCCAGTTTGGTATTTTTGTATATTTTTTTAAAGACCTCAGGGCATTGTATAGGATATATCTTTAACTTTAATAAAATGTTTACATTTTTGTTGATCAGCTTCTCATTTGGCCGGATTTATAACAGAAGATGGGATACTTTTTTGTTGCCACCTCCGAAGAAAGCTATGAACTAACTTCGTTATTTTTCAATACTTTTGAGAAAAGGAAATATTGAAATGATTCAGAAAATATACCCCATTATGATACATTTATTTTTTTTTTAATTTGAAAAATCTAATTATATTTTATGGGTTATACTGGTATATCCCCTTTTCTATGTAATCTAATCTACAATTTTGAACTAAAGTTAAAATTAACAGTGTAGACTTAATTAGGCTGCATAGGTAATCTATATATTAAATTCGTTATATTTTATCTATATCTTTTATAGACAAGTAACTGTATCACGTTATGATGAAAATATCATTACGGCTTTTTAACCCCTTAAAGAGTTGCACTTAGTTAGAAGCCCTTAAATGTGGTTTTTCCAAAAATTTTCCTGAGAAAACGGGTATATGTTTTATTTTAAAAATTCGTCCACATATAACGGTAACTTTTATGAGAACTTAGAATTTATTTTTTTTCTTAAATAACTGTTTTTTAAGCTGCTACAGCTAATCTCAATGACCTTCTAAAAATGCGTTTTGCTGTGACCGACAACTTTATCTCTAAAGCGAATTAGCAGTAATTAATAAACTAAACGAATTTTGTTAAAGTTTTAAACTAGAAACATATTTATTTTGTGTTTAATATTTTCTTTAATTTTTTATAAAAACAAATTTGGTGGAAAACTGTTTAGTACTAGCCGATCGTAAAAAAAATATAGGCCAGACTCATCTTTAAATTTGAAACTTCTCGGTTCGGTTCTAACAAAAGCAACTTTGAAAATTTTAAGACTAACAACATAACAACTAGCAATAACTTTACTTGAGCTGAATGCAGCGTAAAGATAAAGAAGATTAAAATGTTTCAAAGAACGGAGTGTTAAAAATTTTCTACAAATTTTTTAAGAATACATTTTATGGGTTTTACATAAGTACATTTAATAACATTGTAAACCCTGCCCTTGGCAGGGAATACTTACCCTTTCCAGGCATAAAACACACCTCCATATTTAAGTACTCATTGTTAATTGATTTATATTATCTCTAAGTATTACAGAGTTATGTAGAATAAAGACTCTGCTTAATTTAAAAATGACTTACGATGTACAGTTTTCTTACAGACTTACCCGACTATTAAGAAATCGCAAAAAAAGTCTTTACTATCCATCAAAGTCACAATGTTCATCAAGCTCTACCTTCTGCTCTCGGCAGTTAGATTTCTTTCCGAAGGACGATTCCATCTGCTGGAGAATGAAATATGTATATGGCGGAGTGGAAAGCTCCATCGCAGACGAAAAATAGGTAATAAGATTCTAGGATTCTGAATGGGAATCTCATGCAAGAACTTGTTTGTATTTTTGAATCAATCTAGCAATCCATGATACTTGCTTCCAAAGCACTTCGACATCGCAAGGAATACAAGTCTTACATTTTTGTCACTTGTCTGACGCGTTTCAATTTGTTTGGACGAATTTTTTTACGAGCGAAGAAGATGTGGATTTCCCAATTCGCTGCAGTAGCACAGCTGCTTATTGGAGCCGTGCTCCTTACGGTAATCACCGCTGCTCCCGAAGTACGGGCATCTGCCCAGATAGGAATATACTTTATAGTGTCGTTGCTGCTCATCGCCTTGGCCATGTGGTCAACTGTGACGGTGACGGTGCCCACATCTCTTGCCCGGACCCTTCGCATCAAATTCCTGGTCCTGTCGCCCTGGATCCTGATATGCATTATAAATTTATTAGGATTTCTTTACGGCCTTTGGCTGGCGATTATGCAAGTGGACGGATTCGTGACTTTCGTGGCCGTCACCATTTACTGCATCATGTATGCCCTGGTCGTGGAGCTGCTTCTATGCATGATGGGCATCGTCGAACGGAAGATGAATCTGAAGGTCGTGGTGCTTCGTCGCTATTTATAGTAAGTATAGTATATATAAACCCACTGAGAAGTCAGATCAAGGCCATTAATCCATTTTCCTGCATAGATCTCTCTCATCTGGCATCTTATTTCCGTTTAATAACTGAGCCTGGAACAAACTGGCGGAACAATGTGCAAATTAAAACGAACAACAAATCTTACACGCAACTTTTAAACTTTCACGAGCAAACCTGCATTTTATGTATACTTTTCACCTTTGAGGAGCTCAAAAATAAGAATTTCATTTTTTAATAATACTTGGAAATAAAAATGGTTCGACTTTAATAATTTGTAGCAAAAACGTATCCATTTCCATCTTGTTTATATTATTTTTTATTTAAGAATAGAAAATTTGAATCTTTTCGCTACAATTTGAACTTAAAAAAAAAATATAGGAAAGTTTTCTGCTGAACTTTGGCTTTGGAATCGATAGAGGCTGTAAAAACGACCTTAATGCACATATTAAGCCTATGTATATTAAATACCTGCTAAAACAAATCTAGATTGCAAATACATTACAAAATTAAAAACATTGCGCCCTATTTTTGAACTTATATCGTAGATAACACGTTTCAGACTGTGCACTTAAGATCTGCAAACTAGGCTTTGTGTTTTGAATAAAATTACGAACTCTCTTGTTTCTACACAAGCTAGTATCCAGAAATGAGCCACAATATATGGATATGGAAATAATGGATCTCTTCTGTGAATTTCCATTTCCGCTAGCACAAATAATATTATTTACAAAAGGCTAAATCTATTTATCAACAGCAGAGAAAAATTTGTTATACAGACTTTCCGCTATTCTCTTTTAATTTTTCATCTTTATATCCTATTAAACTTGTGTATGTTTAAGAGTATCATATTGTAAAATGTTAGTATGTAAGACTAAATCTTTCATGTGAAATGTATTGTACGAATAGTGACTAGTGCCATAATTTAAGAACTTTATTTACATAGCTTGTGTGCGCTAGAATAAAATTGAATTAAAAGTTAAATAAAATAAATAAGAAAAAAAAATACCACAATCGACAGTTTGCCGCTGCTACAGATCTTCTTGCAGATTTTAGCCCATTTTTTGGCGCTCTGGATGCGGTCACACTAAACCAATCGGCGACTCTGCCTGCCGCCGAGTCCCAGCATCCCGTACTCCTCCTGGCTTGGAACGGAACTGGCAACCCACTCCAACCGCCGATGGACTACCAGTATTACGACGAGGAGTCCGACTACATCGACGTGGACGAGGATGAGCTGGCAGCAGCGGGCGGCCTGGACTACGGCTACGGGAAGGATGAGGACGACGAGGAGGCGGAAGACGACTATTACCTCAACGCAGGGCTGGAGGAAGGCGAGGCGGCGGCAAATCATGAGGGCAGCCTGGTCGAGAGGCTCCACCAGAGCCTGCACAGTTGCATTGAGCCCTCGCTGCTGCAGGTACTCCAGTATGTGGCGCCCATGCTGCTCCTCTGCCTGCTGTGCCGCCTCCTGTGTCTACTCTACGCGCGTCGCGGCCGCCTCTCCAAGTCGCCACTGCACTTGATCCACCTCGCCTGCGGCCTGGTCCTGCTCCACTTTGCCGTGGGCTTCGGCCTCTGGCTGCTGCTGCTGCTGGCCGCCGTGGGCTACCTGCTGCTCCAGCTGCTGCGCCTGGGACGTCGCGGTGCCCAGCTGCTGGCCCTGCTCACCATCGGCAGCCAGTTCCTGTACGAGCTGCTGATTTGGCGGAAGCGCAGCGACTGGCCGCAGCTGCGCGGCATCCAGATGGTGGTAAACATGAAGCTCATCTCGCTGGGCTTCGACCTGAGCAGCGGCCAGCTGGCGGGCGGTATACCCAATCCGCTGGCCTATCTGGGCTACATTTACAGCCCGGCCACCTGCGCCCTGGGGCCCTGGGTGAGCTACGGCACCTACAGCAACTGCCTGGTGCCCAGAAGCAGCTGGCTGCTTAGCCTGCGTCGCCTGGTGCCCAATGCCCTGCTCTGCGTGGTGACAGTGACCGTGTCCAATTGCCTGGCACCGGCACTTAGTGAGATGGCCGCCGGCAGCTGGCACTTTCTGGTGATGTACTCGGACGCGCTGAGTGTTCGGAGCAGCCATTACTTTGTGGGCTTCATAGCGCAGGCGCTGCTGGTGGTCGCCGATCAGCGGCTGGATGCTGGAACTGGTGCTGCCGCGGAGTCCAAGCTCCTGGGACCCCTGGTCGCGCAGCCCTGGCGCATCGAGTGGCCGCGCTCGATCAGCTCGCTGGTGAGGAGCTGGAACATTCCCATGCACGAGTGGCTCAAGCGGTACATCTACACGCCCTGCAGGACGGGTAAGGCTTCTGGCCGGGCGCAGACACTGCTGGCCGTGTTCTGCACTTATGTGGTGTCCAGTCTCCTTCACGGCATGGATCTCCGCATCTATATCGTGCTCATCTCGCTGGCTGTCTTCGCCGTGGCCGAGTCGCTGCTGCGACGGCACCTCGCCGGCGTACTGGACGCCTGCATCTCGGCCAATCTCTGTCCGGGAGCGGAGCGATGTCGCTACAGCAAGTGTGCCAGCAAGCGGCGCAGCTCGACCTCCGTTGGCGGGTGGCTGGTGCGTTTGGCCAACCTGGGCTTCACGGCGCTGGCCATCTTCCATCTGGCCTATCTGGGCGTGGTGCTGCTGGGCGACAGCCTCGCCGCGGAGGACGAGAACTTCCTGTGGCACTGGAAGCAGGCCGGATACCTCAGCCACTACATCGGCGTGGGCACCATTGTGCTCTACCTGTTTATCTCATAGGATCCGATCCGGAGCCTATCCCTGACTGATCTACACGTATTTGCATCCGGTATTCGTAGTCCTAATCTTAGTCGTATCCATTTCTAATTTTGTATCTCGTATCTTGTAGTTTGTGTGTGAATCTATGTGAGTACTTAAATATTAAACGATTTCTAGGTTTCGTTTTTTTACTTCTGAGCGATCGCTATTTTTGTTCAAAAAAAAAAACGAACTCAACTGGTTTGTTTTTAGAAAGCACACAAAATGCTGGAAACCAACAGAAAACATAACCAAAGCTGTTCCGAAGAGTGTTCTTAAAAATTCCCAAGCCTGATTTCGGTGACACGCTCGGATATATTCGCGCAAATGTAGATACTGTATCGATATTTGATAAGGAAGTCGATAAATTAGACGATATTTTATAGCGACATAGATATGTAACTGTTGTTGCAAGCTAAATTCAACGTGCCAACAAATTAGAAAGTTTTCAGACTTCTTAAAAAAGTTATTATTATTTTTATGTTTCAACAATTTTTGAATACTTTTGTTGCCAACTTCTGTTGCCAAGTCAAGTATGGTTGCCATATATAAATTTTATTAGAAGCCTAAAAAGTAGAGCTGCAAAAGTATCGAAGTTTTCGATGTTTTTTATATGTAAATATCGATTAAATGGCCTTAAACATCGATGTTTATCCAGCTCTACTAAAAAGCTTTAAATTTCATATATAAAAGAAAACATTTACCTATATAAAATATGGATATTTTTCGTAATTATCTATATTTTAGTGTTCAATGCGACGTTTTTCAATATGTACAAATTTGACATGTCAAATAAAACGTTGTTTTCGATATTGACAATGATATTTTTGTTGTTATTAAACACTTCCTGTCGAAGAGAGTTAGGAAAAAGCTAGGGGAGTTGAAAAGACTTAAATAAATCAGGGAAAGGCAAGGAATATGTTGCAAGGAATATGCATGGAATGTTTCAGAAAGAAACTACTCCCGAGGGCCTCGGAAATAAATATGTGGCACAACTAGAAAAGATTTCCCATAGCCCAATACAACCGGTAATGTAAACATTTTTTAAATTTGTTTATGTTAGAGAAATACACAAATTGGATCCATGGGGGTAGTTTATGATTACTCAAAAGTGGGCAAGCGATAAAATGTTTATCAAATACTAAAGAACAAACTGGAAACAATTCCAATACTGTGTGACACTTTGGATAAAGTCAAGATTCCGCTTAAATAAAAAGAAATACAAGCGTTATTTTTCAAATATTTTTATTGGTTTTTTGTTTTTTTTTTTTCGTTTGTGTATATTTTCTTTGTTGTTGATTTTGTTTGTTTTCTCATTGAGACAAATATTTATAACAATATTGTAATTTCTACTGATTTTGTTTTCGGTTCTGTTTTTTGTTTGTTACTTTCTCGCCTTTGCTTTTGCCTTCGCATTCTGTTCTTATTCGTTTTCTAAATCCTTTTCTTCGGGGCTGTGGCTTATACTTGTTTCCGTTTACTTTGTTGTTTCCGCACTTACGACTTAGATATTAAAATTACTAGCTTAAGAATTATGCAATGACAATAAAAATATTTTATTTACTTTGTTGAATGCAACTTGTGTTTGTTTGTTTGTTTTAATTAATTATTATTTCTCTTTGTTGGTTTTATTGTTTTTCCTTCCCTTCTGACTCGGCATAAAAAAAAGTTGCTCCTTGCTTTTTTTGTTTGTTTGTTTTGCTCTGCAGAAAGCAGTTTTGATTTGGACATCAAAAAATAGAGAGATATACATGATTCCTTATGCTTTTATTACCGTGTCCGTTTCCGTTTCCGGTTTCCGTTTTGACATTTTGACATTGTTTCTGTTCCGTTGCTTTCGCTATGTAAAAAAAAGTTCGTCCTGCCTTGCCTCTTCATGCCCGAACGTGTCATCGTAGGTTTATCGTAATTGTCCCGCCGTAGCTACTATTCATAACAACAACTGAGTTGATCACAATAGATAACGAGAGTGTTTTAATGTTTATACATATGTATGCACATATATATATACGTGTGTTCCATACAAACCAAAAAGCCTTCTATTTTCGATGATTCGCCAGCGGCAGGACCCTCTCACTGTCTCTCTCTCTCCCTCTCTCTACCTCTGTCTGTCTGTCTGCTCCACAAATATTACAAATAGTGTACAAATATTCGCTAACTACGTATATCTCATATATAATTTATATATATATATATATAAACTGTATGTTTAAAGACAGGGGAGGTTCTGCTGCGATTTCGATTCGTTTAAAATTATGTAACAAAGTGTTTTGAATAATTTAATTCATCCTTGCCCAAATCCCACATGGATTGTGCGATTAAAACCTAATTGTAATTATTTTTTTTATAGTTACAATTTGCGCTCCTCCGTTTGCGGCACACACATACATACATACATATATGTAGATCAAGAGAAAGTGATTTGGTTAAGATTTTTAAACAATTTTTTGGAGGAGGCTTCACATAAAGCCTGGGCCATGATGCAACTACATAGTAAATTCAACATTATCCTCTTTTTTTTCTTATTGAGTAAGGAACTGTCCATATATTACGTAATTACCTAGGGGGAGGAGACATGACTATGTTTGATTATTTGAAGAGCTGGGGGGACGGGTCAAGAACAATAATTACGAATGATTACGTATCAAAATTTATTTAAAAGCAATTGTTTTGTAATTTTTTTTTTTGGAAATATTTGTTGTATGATTAACTCAATGATTACTCTTGATTATGTAGGGGGGGATTATAAACTCGATTACATATTGTATGGACAGGCCCTAACTAAAGCCGAAGTTTTAGTGCACCTGCAGAATTTGCCAATATATATAATTAAAATCTGCTTTTATAATCAAATAAAATAAATATGAAGTTTCATTTGGATTATCAAAAATATTAGATTAGGCTCGCTCGTTCCTATGACAGCTATATGATATAGTGGTCCGATTTCGGCCATTCCATCATACATACATACATATATACTGCTTGCAAAATAAATAACACTCAAATTTCAGACGATAACTCAAAAACGGAGAGCCTAGTTTGCGCAGAAACTGAAAAAACGACAGACGCACCGGCTAGATCGACTCGTCTGGTGATGCTTATCAAGAATACGTGGCACCAGTACGTTGCAAATATCAGAAAGGGTATAAAATTATCAGCTGTCTCCTTCTCTACGCTCTGACAACAACAAGTGCTAGAAAGAGACAGTAAACAAAGGGCAAAGGTCAAAAGAGACCAGCTTATGTAGTTGCACCATGTCCTAGGCTCTCTGATTCTCTCTTTCTCTCTCTCCCTCTCTCTCTCTCTCTACCTATCTCGTGTGGTGACCTTATAAAATTCGCTAAGAAAAAAAACTAAACCATTTCATACATCCTGTAATAATTACGAATTAGATGAAACAAAATTTTTAATTACAAAAGGTTTTTTGGGGATCTGGTTTAGAGATATATATATATATATATATATATATATATATATACACATATATAGAGCATTTGGGGGAGGGATAGGAAATAGGGGAGTTTTGGGGCTTTGCACATGATTGTGGATAAAACTTCAGTTATCGTTAAATTAGCAAATAAACTAAGGCATAAATCTAAATCATAAACATAATATTTAACTTTTAAATTATAAACATAATTACATTGTGTTCTGCCATCGTCCATCGTCCATCATCCATCCTGCTCTTTATCGGCCTCCATAACTCTGCCCTAACAACAACGCGATCCCCACATACATTATATGAAAATACCTGTGACCGCGCATTCCATGAATAACACCTAATGTACAAAACACTATCCATCCACACATATAGCGCATTCTATACGTATATAAATCATGATATGCGGCCTGCCAACCGGTGGATCGATCCAGCGCTGCTGTCGGGCTTTTTCCAGAATGGCAACGGAAGCGGAAGCGGTAACCGTTGCCGTAACCGTAACCTTAGCTGGAGGCGGAGGCGCAGTCGGCACCACGCGGCCACGCCCCACATTCAATCGTTCTTGGTCTGACAGTAGAGCTCCTTGAGCGACTTGAGCTCCTCTATGAGCGCTTTGTTTTGGTTCTCTAGCACCGCCACGCGATTCTCCAGGCACTTGATGTACTCCTTCTTCTTGCGCCGGCACTCCCGCGCCGCCTCCCTGTTCTTCTGTAGCCGAATCTCGCGTTTGCGCGTCTGATCCTCCGCTATCCCGCTATTGTCTGCAAGAGAGATCGAATAATAATAAAACCGGATCAGTTATATCCGCCAGATTGTGTTCGTTCATTTTTCCCCCAAAGTTGAACTCTCTGTAACTCGAAAAGGATTCGGATTATCGTCACTAGAAAATTTGAATTCAATTTACTTTTTAGATATTTATGAATTTCAAGAAGATTCTAAATCGAAGTCTGCAGGTTTGAATTGGAATATTTATCGGAGTGAGGGGCTTTCCATATATTACGTAATCACCTAGGGGGAGGGCAAAATTATTATGCTTGATTATTGGAGGAGTGGGGTGGGATTTCCCTTGATTATATAGGGGGAGAGGCGGTCGAATATCATCAAAAACGTGATTACGCCATATATGGACAGCCCCTAACATGAAAATAAATTCGATTATTAAGAAAACACTATATCGATAATAATAATTTGATGTGAACACACATAATACATGCGATTAAAAATCGATTAATGCTTAAATGGATATCGTTAATGTGACAGCTTTAAGAAATCATTATAGTTTTTCTTATTACTTGTGAAGAACCAATTAAGAACGATAGGAATTCCCTGTCGATATTGTTCGATTGATTTGTACAATTATATTTGATTATTAATCGGAAATGTATCGGCAATTAAAACCGAATGGGATTTTTCGTCGATACACATTGAATTCGAGTATTTAATGGGAATAATTGAGTAAGTTGAATAATAAGTATCATTTTGAGCTGCATTTCGATAGATTAAATTGCGTAAATCGAATGTTTCAGTAGTTCGAGTTACAGAAGTTCAGTTTCCCGCAATTCTTTGGCTTAGTTATGGGCAAGTTCTTTGGACCGGGGCTATTACTGGTGTTGTAAGGTATCCGATTGGACATGTAGTACGCCGTGTCCAACTGCATCAGTGAGCTGTTCGCCGCATTGCCCCCCGCACCGCTACCCGCCAGCTGAGAGTTGAGCACGCCATCGGACATTGTCAGCGATGCGCCTGCTATTTGGATTCAATTCGATCCATTCCGATGCAGATGCAGGTTCGGGTTCGGTTTCGGTTTTTTTCGGTGTCAGTTTTCGGAATTTGTCGGTTTGGGGATTTGTTGTTGAGTTGTTGTTGTTGTTGTTGCGGTTGTTGTTCAGGACAGAATTAATTTTGATAGGTTTTTTTTTGTTTTTGTTTTGGGTAGGAAGGCAGTCAAAAAGAAAACAATGGAAAAAACAACAATAAAAATTATAAGAAAACATATTTTCATTTCAGTTTTCAAACGCAATTTCAGAATTTTGAACAGATTTTTTTTTTTTTTGTCTTTATGAACTTGAGTGGGTGAGTGCGAGAGCGAGAGCGGCGAGCGAGCGGGCGAGACAGAGAGTTAGTCGAGGAGAGTGGGAGAAGTGGAGAGAAGCTTGTTAACGGTTGAAAGTACTGTTAGGTGAGGTTGGGTTGTATTTTATTCTAGCTTTTTGGTATTTTTTGATATTTTTGGTATTTTTCTTACATATTTTGCATGATGAGCTGTGTAATAACAACAACGGCAACAACAACAGCGATTTTACAGCAACAACAACGACAGAGCGAAGTAAGGGGAAGGGGGGTATAGCAAATAGAAGAGAGAGATAGAGATAGAAATAGAGAGAGAGAGAGAGAGGAAGAGGTAGAGACAGGCAGCAACAGCAGTTTCAACGGTGAAATTTGAGTTAATTTTGTAAATATTACTTATTTAAATTGTTATTGTTGCTTTGCCTGTCTCTGTATTTACACTGTATACATGTGCGCGGGTGAAAATATGTGCGTGTGTGGGTGAGAGCTTTATTTACAGGAATTCAAGGACTCTCTACAACGCGCTTCTTAGCTTCTTCTAGACCCTTCCTCCCTCCATATTATTATAATTATTATTATTATTATTATTTCGTTTAAGCAACATCAATAACAACAACAACAACAAAATTGCGATGACTGGAAGGGGCACGGTGCGCGGTGGCGGTGGCTTGCTGCTTACTCTTTGTACGGCTGCCTCTAACCAAAAATTAATAAGATGCGTAACGCCAAGCCATTCACTTGGCATATGCATTGCATTAATTTGTATTGTCTTTGCCCTAACGGTACTGGCTTGTGTGGAAGGCGGGAGAGTGCGAGTGAACGAGCGACAGAGACGGATACAGTTACAATGGGCAAGTTATTCACAAAGTACAGTTGTGATCAGGAAATAAGACTAAACATGATTCAACATGCTATTTTACATTGCGAGATTTATTTCCTCGCAGGTTTCTAATGGAAACAAGGAACAAAAAACTTTTTTTTCAAAGTTTGTTTAAGATAATTGCAATTAATAGAGTCAAAGGTAATATTCGATGTTTTTTTACAAGAAAGGAAGCAAACTTCGGCCAGTCAAAGTTTTTATACACTTGCAGATAGGTTAAGAAATAATTGGTAAGAAAGTTAAGCGATTTTTCTTTCGTCAACTATAAATGAATTTGAAACCCTTTGGTGTTGAACCCTTTGAAGCCTTTGGTTCAAATTTAAAATTGTTAGCTTTAATTAAATTAAGAGATTAATTGTATATATTAAGTTTTAATGCGATATTTTTAAGAATACCAAAAATCTGCTCATTCTGCCCGAGCGTACCTATGGCAGCTATAAGATTTAGTGCTCCTACATATGTGCATACTATTTGCAATATAAATAAAACTAATCCGAAAAGTTCAACAGGTTTCAACAACTGAGAGACTAGGTTTCGTAGCAACGGACAGACGGACAGACGAAGATGGCTAGATCGCGTCGCCTGGTGATGCTTATGAAGAATATATGTACATACATATGTACTTCATTCATTTAAAAATACCCTGCAAGGGTAAAAAAACAGTAAAGCTGTACACATTTGGACAGTTTGTTCCTGACTCATTTATAGAATCAAGGAAAAGATCAAGAAATCGAGCTTAATTCGCACACCTTTAAATTATTTCCTAATTTGTTGTACATTTCCTAGAATTTTAAGGCAAACCGCGTTGCCTGCTGCTTGATCTTCTCCAAAAATATCTATTACTTTACAGATCTGCATTATGCGTTGTAAGCCTCTGGATTATATGAATTAAGGGGTCCTGCGAGGTATCATGATGTTCAAATGTATATTCCGCTACAGCGCACTACAGCTCTTATTCAAAATGTTATTTGCCCAACCGCAACTGTACAAAATGAGAGTGGGCGGCAATGTGAGATGTTGGGTTACAAACACTGCAGGAATGAATGGATTTTGATGAATCGACCGATCAGCAAACCCTGTGGAAGTGACCAGGCGACATCCTGGGATGACTAATGAGAGATCGGCTCGCGCGATGCGTTGGGGTTAGGCGATAGAGAGTTGAGGAGCGACAGATATGTGTTCGAGAGTGTGTGTGGCTGGAGAAAGGATTGGAGGTTAGTCCCCGGAAATTACCGCTTATGTCGGGTCCACTGATCTCGGTGAAGATCTTATTGTACGATGGCCGCCGCGTCAGTTCGCTTCGGTGATGCTGGGAGTCGTCGTCCGACAGACTCTCGTCGCTGTCCTCCGGATGCTGCGTGTTCGGCTCTGGTTTGATCTTACACGTCGGAAAGGTTGGAGGGATCTGTGAATCAATAGTGTGAATTTTGTTGATTAGTTTCGATGGCTGAGCTACGCACTTTGTTACGCACTTGCACTGCATTGCCCGAGGTCGTGTGAATGACCGTAGAATTCGCCTGTTTGGCTACGTAGACCACTCCCACGCCCTTTTGCATCGCTGTGGCGGCGGCCAGCGCCTGCTGCTGCTGCTGGTGTTGCTGCTGCTGTGTTCCAGCTGCTGTCTGTATGACCCCCGAGGGATTGGCCTGTATCACGGATTGCACCTGCGGGGATAAGAGCTTAGCGCAATTAGTGGAGGCTACACGGAAGGGGCTTAAATTCATTCTTGGCACGGTGACTAATCGTCTATGAATGATCTCTATCCTTTCTACAACTATTCAGAACTGATTTATTGGGTTAGAGGATTTCTAAGAGAGTCTATCTAGCCAGCACCTTCCTCTGCGTAACTGAATTCCCATGCTGGAAGTGATCCTGTGTCTTGGGAGGTTAGCTATAGGCTAACCTAGCTTCCGCCTGAGGGTTTTCTACCCCATCTAGGCCTCCACCTTGCCTATAGCTCATCCAAAATAAAAGAAGAACCAAGGAGGACTCTGAATTCCTTCGAACAGAGTTAAAATCGCAGTTCTTGGCCACGAAATGAGGCAATCCCTATCAAGGACTTCCTTGGGAGCTGGCCCAACACTCACCTGCAGGCCGTGCTGCGCCAGCGTTTGGATGGGGTACTGTAGGTTGCAGTTGGAGGTGGTGGTCAGCACGGAGGCCGCTCCCTGCGCATTATTCGCCCCTCCCGCCGTTGTACTCTGTGGGTTCTGTTGCTGCTGCTGGGGGTTACCGCTTCCTCCGCCGCCGCCGCCGCCACTTGCCGCTTGGGCGGCAACGACATCAACGACGTCGTTGGAGGCCGAGGCCGCCGACGAATTGCCGTTCTCCTCGACGATGCTGTTGTCCATGTTGCCGATCCTGGCGATCTTCAGCAGCACCGAGACGCTCTCCGACAAGTTCTTCAGTTTGGCTTCCGTTTCCGCTTCAATTTGGCCAGCTTGAAGGGGTTGCTGCAAAGGGAGATCGGATCGAGGGGGGGAAGAGGCACACGTTGTACAATCGATTTATTTATTAATGGCTTAAGGAGCAGGATCACTCGCTGCGATCACTGTTCACTGCTGGTCACTACTGGTCACTGCTTAGCGGCTGCTGCCGTTCGACTGTCAACTGTTGTTGCGTTTGTTTTGTTTGGCGACACAGCGATGACGAGCGATGGTGATGATTACGTTTATGTTGCTGACACCACCACCATCGACAACAACAACAGCAACAACAACGACAACAACGACAACAGCAACAACGGCGCGCTGTTGTGTGTATTTTGGTGGAATGACGTCATGACAGCGCTGTGTGTGCGAGAGGCAGCAAAGCAAAGTAGAAAAAAAAACATAACGAAAACGAAAAACACACACACACATCGCACCGAACAGAACAGAACCGAAAAAAATCAACTTACTTTCTGATGACATCACTAAAAACGTTGCCTCTTGTTGTTGTTGCTCGCTCTCGCTCGCTCTATCCCTTTCCTCTTCCCTCTCGCTCTATCTCTCTCACTCTCCAGCGTGCGTGTCGTATATGTGCACGTGTGTGTGTGTGCGCGCGTTCCACGCTGTGCTGGCAACTTGTTGAAAAATACGGAGATATTTTAGGGGGGGTTGCAATGTATTTGTCTATAGCCCGAGGGGGGGCTGGTAACTCCCGAAATTAACGGTTCCCGTAGGGGACTACAGGGCCAGGTATTGCATTTTGAAAGGCTCAAATCAGAGAGCCAATCACACGCAGAGAGGGGAACAGCACCAACACCGAGTTGGTGCGACAAGTTGGCAGCACGCACACACACAACACTGCTGGGAGCTCCGCACTGCTCACTCTCTCTCTCTCTCTCTCTCCGCCTGTTGTTATCGTTGCCTACGTTCCTTTTAATTTTTTCACACCCTCGAAACGCGGAGCGGACATCCAATTCAAGAGGCCGAAACACCGAACTAGCGTCTTTTGCACTTGCATTCACGCGTTTCCCTGCACCGCTGCAATTGTACGAAACGATTTATTGATAAACTTCGTTTTTGCGCAAAAATCGTTCGCGTATTGCTGGCTCGCTCACTCACTGCTACAGTGCTAGAGCTGGACATAAAGTCGATTCCCGCAATCGATTCCCATCTCTAGAAACATCGTTTTCGTTTCGGACAATCGATTAATTTAAAAATCAAATCGAAGGCGCTCAAAAAGTGCGGGCGCTCTTTACTTAAAAAAAAGTAAAATTGAAGGAAAGGAAAGTAAAACTGTTAACTCAAATTTATTATTGAAAATAGCAATGCAAAAGAATTGCTTAAATTAGAGTTGGATTTCTTTTCTTATTTATTTTTTATCGACAAACACTGTTTATATTTGGCGTAGTTGCCAGATGTTTCTGGCAGTGTTGCCAGCTTTGTTTTTTCCGTTAGAAAATCCCAATACCTGTTCGTAGTCCTAGAAGGGATCTATTTGAAAACAAAATAGCGATATAGTATATATATTATATTTTCTCTAGAAAAATATAATTGAAATAAAATAGGTATTAACTTTTTATGCATAACCTTTTTATTTAAGCAAATAGTTTTATTTTTTTTCGTTTTATATATTTGTTTTTAATTTTCGATTTGTATATTCCCAGAATTTATTGTTATTTATTTTTTATTCATCTAATTGTCACTTTTTACTTTTTATCTTAAATATTTTATAAACAAAAAAAGTTACTGTTAATGCTTAAAAGCGAAAGAACAATTACCCCAGATGATTTAGTCGCGCCAGTCGCGATGAGGGTCTCCTCTAATTGCCTTACAGCTAATAGTTAGTGACTGTGCACCTCTAAGTATGCGATGTACCTATAGGTATGAGAAGGGCATGACGTCACCATCGCTGGAAATCTTTGAGGCATGTTTTTAGCCAAATTGGAGATAAAAGCAGCCTGGGAATATTGGAGGCACAGAACAGCTTTGATTTAATAGTTAATTAGTGCAATGAGGTGGCAAGTGGGTGGACTGCAAATTGCTGCGCCTAATGCCTCAGCTCTTAAATGACTCTTCTTGCTGGAATAAAACATCCATTTCCATTTGCATTATTTAGGATGGTTTTTTAATCGACTTCCCTTTGAGTGACATAATAATTGCCATTAATTACGACCCAGCACGAACCATGTACCGCCCAGCGCCCAGCGCCCACTTTTGGGGTTCGGACTGACAAACACCGCGCTGTCTGAGCGACCGACTGACTGGCTCACTGACTGACTCACTGCTCCGTGTTAGCCGTGATACCTTTGCGCCGGCTGACATCACTGGCTAATGAAGTTTGCCATGTCCCCCGCTAAGGGATCGGCAAATAACCCATTCCGTGCTACACCTGCGGTCAGCGCAATAGCAGCACAGAATCTAACCATAAATTGGCTGAAATATGTGGTTTCGCGTATTCAAAACTTTTATAATGAAACATTTCTGCACAGCAAGAAATAATGAATTAGCAATTATTAGAAAACAAGAAGGGAAGCTAACTTCTGAGAGGAGAAGTTTGCATATCCGTACAGTTTGCAATTTAAGAATTCTTATTTTATAAATATTGAAAGGAATGCCATAGAAACAATTAGAGAATTAATATAACTGCGGTTTTTAAACAAATGCGACGATTTGTTGCTAAGGTTGATTTTTGCACTTTGTTCGTTTCAAACTAAGGCATTCGCACGCGACATAGACAGAAGTACATACATATGTATATTCTTTTTCAAACCTAGCACCGATATATCCTATTGAATATTTAAATATATTGGTTTTTGTTTGATTTTAAAATATCAAGTAGTTTTGTTTTGAATTGTAAACACTGTCGCACGCGACATTCTTTTTACATCATACTTTTTATACACTTGCAGGGTATTATAATTTAACCAGACGAGTCGATCAAGTAATGTCCGTTTGAACCTAAACTAGTTTCCCAGTTTTCTAGCTATCTCAATGAAACTTTGCACAAAAGTCTGTTTTATATATCTATAAGTCGGATCGAGCCAAATCAGACTATATCATATAGCTGTCATATGAGCAATCGCGAAATTAAAAGAATATGATTATATCATCTCCGTTTTGTCAGAAACTTTGGTCACTTTTATTCATTCAGATTTTCGGCTTTAATTTAATGAAAAAGCTAGTAAAATCAGCATAAGTTTGCATTTTTTTTATTTATGAAATTTGTAGAAACCTCCATTAAGGTTTTTTCGATTGATTTTTAATTTTTAGATAGTTAGGCCTGCATAAGAAGTATAAAAATGATTTGTAGATATGAAAAATATTTGTATATTTTCAATATTAATTGCAAACTTGTAATAAAAGCCATTATTTTATATGAAAAATAGTTTTTCTAGTCATTGTTTTTAACCTGCATAAAAGAAACCATTAGTTATCGTAACGATTTAGTAAAATTGTGAATTCCACAAGTTCCAAGGGAATACAATCTTCGGTTTCCTCTAGTTTGCTTACTCTCTTATTTTCTTTTGTTTCTTTTGCTTTTTGGCATTAGCAAAACACTCAGCCGAAGCAGCGTCGACGAAGACGTCGATAGAGGCAGCGGCGAGTTTGTTGCTTTTGCATTTCAATCAATTCCAATCAGAATGCATTTCGCATTTTGCTTTCGGCTTTTGATTTGCCCTAGCCGAGCCGAAGCAGACCCCGTGCTTCGGCCAGCTTTTTCTCACTGTGCACAACGTACGCAAAATTGACGTCAGCATTATTTATTTTTACTCGTTTCCATTGCGTTGGTGTTGGTGTTGGTTCGTGTTTGTGCTGGTTGGCTTTTTGCGAATGTGCTGGTGAATCTCTGCGCTCCTCTAACCCAACCCGCCCCACACCCCACCACCCGACCCCGCCCGCTCTTTCTAACGCTGTTTGCTTGGCTGAATTAATTAAAACTAAATGAATGTGCAATAACAAAAAACAAAGCCACAACAGTTATTACTTGTCATGGACAAGCTAAGAACAAGAAGAACAAGCAGAAGAGGGCGAAGGGAGTGGAGATGTGGGTGCGACAAAGCCATTGACGACAGGTGCCGTTGGTTGTGCCACCAATGAAGGGGTGTGGGTGAGGGAGGAACAGAGAGGCCTACTGCATGTGGCCCGTAAGCCCGCGGCTTTACGGCGGGATTATCAACATGCCCATAACAATTTTGATAATGCCCCCGATGGGTAACAGCTGGCGCTAACTGGTATGACTTCAGTAGCGCTTTTCAACACTGTCACTGTGGACAGTGTTGGGAAGTGGTGTGTAAGGCACACCGGTCCAGTTTATATGAAAGCAAATTATACAAATCGTATTATGGTCTTTCTATCCTCTCAAAAACTATTAAAATGGGATCTAAACTGAATTCAGAACCAAGAACTAGATATTTAAAAATATACACATATATTAGTGAGTAGGTATTAAGGAGTTGTCTATATATTATGTAATTACCTAGGATTTTGTTTGATTATTTGGGGACCTGGGCGATCTAGGACAATGATAACGTAATTATTTTTTATCAACTTTTATTTTAAAGAAGTTTATTTTAAAAATCGTTTAATGATTACTCTTGATTACATAAAGGGGGTCACAAATCATGAAAAACTTGATTATGTAATATATGAAAAATAAAATATTGAGAAATATTGATATAACAAAACATATATATTGGATTTCTGTCGGACCAAATGTATTATAATATTTAGAATTTCTGAAATATGGTTTCGATTGTAAGACTACAAAAAGCTGAGTGATAATGGAAGCGTACTGAAAATGTACAGAAGACAATCGAATGCTGAACATTATATGTTTGAATTGAAAAAATGAAAGTTGTAAATATGTATAAAAATCAATAAAATTGATTGTAACATTCCAAACAAAATAACTAACTAAAAATTACTTTTTCAACACTCTGATCAACACTGTACTTGTGCTTGTGACTTGCGAGGCAGGGCTGTGGGCACCCCTGAAGTAATATAAGCGGAAAGATTATAAGGGATTGGGGATAGCAATAAAAAAACGATCTTGAGTCGTAGCTTTGAGCGTAGAAATGAAAGAAAACTTGACTGGTACGGCTTATTTTTCGCCGTGCACCCTACGAAAAGGGGACTTGTGGCTGTGTGCGTTATCAGCTGGAAAGTTGTGTTATCAGCTCGTCGTAGTTGCCGGCTAATTATGCACGGCCCTAACCAGTTGAGCTCTTTAAATGTGCACGATTAGAGGGTGTCGGTGTTCGTGGATAGGGCGAGCGGGGTGGAGAGCTCATTCCAGGTGGCTGTGGGCTCCGGTGTGGTTCCCCCGGGCAATAGTCAGCGATGGTAATTTACGACTCGACTATCTAAGCGACGCGACAATCGGCAGTGTCAAGGAGAAGCGCTTTCGCCAATAACCCATTGATTGATAAGCTTTGTCTGCTCCTCTCTTCTTTTGCTCTTCCGCCTCTCTTTCTCGCTCCCACCCATTGATGATCGCGCAGTTATGAGTTTGTTGCCTTTGCACTTGCATTCACACTCCCACACTCACACTCTCGAAGCCCCCTCCCCCACTGCTCATAAGCTTTCGCACATTCCCTTCGCATTTTTGGTGTTTATTGCTTACCCGCGCTTCGCTCGCTTGTTGCTTTTGTTGTTTTTGCTTTTGCCGCTGCTGCTGCCTGTTGACGTTGCTGACTAATAACAATGAAATCTTTGCATAACGGCAAACACAAGAAACACAAGAAAACACAACAAAAACAAAATAAAAAAACCAACACAACACAACACGCGAGTGTGTTTTCGCTCTGTCTCTTTTTAACTGCCGTAAGCGGCTTTCAAGTCGAGGGAGATGACAACAATGCAAATTCAAATCCGAAAACACATCAGAAACGGAACAAAGAATACCAATCGCTTTGTTATTGTTGTTGCTCCGTTGCTCGTTGTCGTTGTCGTTGCTTTTGCCTCCTTTTTCGTGTCGTTTGCGATTACGTCAAGATTTTTGTTATTTTACTGATTTGTATTTGATTACACGCTCGCACACACACATCTAGCGAGGCTATAATTATTTACTTGCACACACTTGCACCGAAAGAAAAGAATGTTGTTACGTTTTTTTTTTGGCGCTCAAAATTTGCTGCTTTTGAATCGTCACCTTTGCTGTTCCCGGCGGCGCCTTGCCTCTTGTACCGTTGTTCTTGTTGTTCTCGCTCTTCTATTTGCCGCTTTGTTTTTGTTTTAACCACACCGCGCGTGTGTTCTGTGTGTTGAAGTGTTCTGTCGCCTCTGCGCTGGTGTGTGTGTGTGTGTTTTTTTCGGGAAGGCCGTCTGTTCTCTACGTAGTCAAACTGAAACTGAAAAGTAGCAGCTATGATGACTGACTAAGCGACGGCAGCGGCGGCGGCAGCGCTGCGTGCGAGCGGGATAGCGAGCGAGAGATAGAGAGAGGCGAAGCGACACACGTCACCGCAGCGACGGCGACGCCGGCAGAGGCACAGCTGAGTGAGCATATGATTGAGGGACGGCCACCCACTCTCCCACTCCTAATCCGTACATCTCTATACTTCTTTCTTTCCCGCTCACACTATCTATGTGTATTGTTTCGTAATTTGCCGTTACTTCGTTTGGAATAACTTCTTGTGCTGCAACACAACAGCAACAACAAAGAGAGCGGAGCGCCACGTCAACGACAACGTCGTTCGTTTTGCTCACCTTTACACACACGCACACACACATACGCACCCAGTAGGATGCATAAATATTTTAAAATAGCCAACGCAAGCAGCGGTTGCGAGAGCGAGAGCGAGATAGCTGCTGCCGTTATCGCCTTAGCGCACAGTTATGGCGTAGCAGCTTGCTTGCCGACTCGCTTGCGCACCCGCAGTTCGTCACTCGGTCGCCCCTCTTGCTCGCACCACCACCTGCCCACCAAGTGCTGCATACTTTTCGGTGGTGCCCCCCCCAAACCCCGTTTCCATGACGACTCTGTCCGCGAAGAGAACTGCAATCGGAATGGAAGAGCAAGCAATGAATTGTATGACACAATCTGTTATCTCTATCTCCCGCACTAACTAAAGTACCAAGGCCCGGCTTGAAGGTACAGTTGTGTTCAATAAACCGTAGCACTGCTTAATCCTACGCAGGTTCCAGCTTGTTCGATTGCAGGGATGCAATGGTGCATTTATTTAACTGAATTCAGGGAAAATATAACTTGACCCGAGTTATTTATACGGCACAAATATTATTTAATAATTAACGAATTTTATTTGAATATAAATTTCACATTTTCCAGTGCTATTACATTTTCGGCTTCTGTGCAAATACAGCTGGTGGAAATTTTTGTTTATTCCGGCATAGCAGACTTTTATCCCTTGCTGCCTGGGTCAAGTCACGCCTTCCAAAAAAAAAAAAAAAATCCTTTGCGTTCGTGTTTCTCTGCAACACCGCCACTCACCTTTCGTCTCAGCGTTTTTCCCTATGGCTTCGGGCTAACGGGGGGATAACGTTTCACTTTGCCAACGCTGCGTATGCGCTATGTTTGCCTTCTATTCGTACGCCTCTTCCCTTTTCGGCTTCTTATCTCACCCTTCTGCGGCAATTCGCATCTTTTATCCCCTATTCCGTTCTCCTTTCTCCCTCTCTCCCTTCTCGCTTCGCCAGGCGAAAGTTTAGGCTGTCGCGTGCGGCTCACATGGCGGATACGTTACGTGAGCGTTGCGAGGGGCCGGCCACATCGAGCATACGCAGCGTTGCCTGGCCGTGACAGGTGAAATCCACTCAAAAGCAACGCGCGCTCACCTGGCCCCCGCGCGCGCAACGTTTAATGTGATTTGAAACTGTGATCTGCTTGTGGCATTTATTTAATGGGAACGGAAGCTGCTCGAAGGCAACTTGGCGTTAAGCGAATTGCTCCTGCCGTTAACCAAAACGAAAAAAAAGGCGAAGCAGGTATTAACCCGCAAATGGCGTGGAAACGGAAGTCCTGCTGCTGTAGGGGGAACTTTGTTTTGCCATCACAACCGAGCTCGAATTGCATTTAATTATTTGAATAGCCGAAATAAATATTATATCTATTTGCTGGCAAATTCGCTGAAAGCTTACACTAAAAAGTTTGCGGTTTAATTATGCAATGGAAACGCTTTCCCCGGCCCACCCCTTGTGTAATTCCATTTGAATATGTACATAGTACAATATTATATTGGCTACGCAAATAGTTTTAAGTTGCGTCAGTTAATTGATTTACTCTCATGACCGCCTGCATAACAAGTTAGGCAACTAAATGTGCACACAACATTTTCCGTAATTATTTTAGCAGCCACGCAAGTGCACAGTCGCACTCTCGATGCCTTGTTTTGTTTTTTTGTGAATAATTCGCAAATTAGTTTGGCGAAAGTTTTTTCGCTCCGAAGGGCTAAAAATAGCGGCACCGCTGTGGGTTAACAACTTGGCGAGCCAAGCGTGGGCATCAATGACGCAGGCAACAGGCGGCAGCATTCGCTGGCATTCTGGCATTCTGGCATTGAGGCATTCAGGCAGGAAGCAAACAGAATCAGACTGTGGAAAAAAACAAAGGAACGGCGAATCGCAACGTCACCAGACGCGCTCTGGCATATCAACAAGCTGAAGGTGTATTTACGGGCCAAGCCCCCGTCATCCTGCCATTCTGCCATCCTGCCAACCTTCCATATTTTGCCATCGCGTGGAAGAGCGGAAAAAGGACGCAGACAAAGCGGTTTATGCGTGGGTCGCTTCGTCTGCGTTGATTGACAGTTCTGCCGGTCGGTTATCCCTCTGTCTTTGTCCGCCGCCATCAATCTGTCTTACTCTTGCCCCCGGCTCATCTTTGTTACCGCCGCACGCACACAGAGAAAAAGCGGAAACTCAATTCGAACTCCCCAGGGAGCCCCAAATCATAAGGTTAATAAATACTCATTAAGTAACAGGCTTGGGAATTATCTTGGATGAATTATCATATTGTATATTGTGCCACCTTTTGCACATACTTCCAACTACGGCAAAGGTAATCGAATATCGATAATCGATAATCGAAAGAAACGATGTCTCAAAGTTAGCTATAAACATGTCCTTGCATCTCCTTTAATTTATGTACAAACCCTTTATAATCTAAGGCAATATATTATTAAGATTCGATACTTTTTGAGTCTTCTTAATAAAGCAATTATCGGGCTTGCTAAGAAGAATATAACTAGCGTTTCGAAATCCACAATAAAAGTATCGAAATGTTTGCTATAAAATGTTTAAGGTGCCAAATAACATTTTCTTTCATACACTTTTGGACACTTTTTCAGTGGTTTTAAATTCCTTTTGATTCCTGTAGCAACCCGTATAGTCTATTATGTATTTCTCTGCTGACGCTCTGCCGACACATTCGGAAGAGGTCTGCGGGTACGCTCTCGGCACTGCACTTGCGATGACCCATTGTCATATTGCAGCTAAATCTAGCCGTTAAATAGCTATTTGTGTAGTCATGTCAAGTCTTATTATCCAAATGGTTTAAATTTTATGTTTTTTTTTGTGCTCACTGGACTATGGTAATATATTATATTATTAAAGTGCGATAGACTTGCAGATTCTTCTTAATAATGCCAAAAAGAATCAAGGGCTGCGAATAAAATTGAAAAGTATTTTGAAATCCCTAATAAAAGTGTGTAAAAGTATACTACAAAATGTTTAATTTGCAAAATAACATTCTCCTTTTGATTTCGGTAGCACCCCGGCTAGTATAAGGTAATGTATTATTCAGCAAACTCATCGTACAAATTATAACGCATGTAATGTAATTATATACAATTAGTGTAATGCTAGGAGATATATCTGTGGCCCCACCCCTTCGATTGCTATCTGTGAATGTATTGCCAGTCAATGGCTTACTCCCTCGCAGGTAATTCTAGAATCTTCTAGTTCAACAAAATCACGGCATAAACACGCCCCACAAGTGGGCGCCGCTTAGGTAAACACGCCTCTCAGCCCACGCCCACACACCCACACACAACACATGCCACACACACCCGCCCAGCACATGAATACACACGAGTGTAGTGCAAAAATTGAGTTGACGCCTGGCAAGCAAACTTAAGCTGTCATCCGCATGCTTGGAAAAGCGCGGCGGGGCAGGCACACGCACATGGGATGCGGGGGAGGGGCGGGACGGCGAGAGGTCGCCTGGTGTCATGTTTACTCAACGTTGCCACGCGACAACTTGTTGCACGTCCTCCTGTCTGCTATCTCCTTTTCCCTTACCATTTCCCCGGCGCCTGCTCGTGAAGGAAGCTCAAAGGAAGTCGACAAAGGAACGGAAAAAACAGCAATGGAAAGCCAACTTCCAGGAAAGCAAGGATGCCGGGATCCTGGTTATTCTAACTAAGCTTGAAAAAAGGAACGGCTGATAAAATAGTTTTCCCCAAGAAAATGTTGCCTCAACAGTTTGTCAACAAGTTGATATCTCAGGGCTTTAATCTCCAAAGCCTTTGCATGCGCCATCGAGATAAATAAGGTAATGGATTGAATGCTACAAAGCTTGCTAAAATCTTATAAAGTAGGTTCTGGAGCTATACTACGAAACCTATGCCTTAGCTGAGACCCCAACGGTAAGGTCCTAAACTTGACTTTATCGATCATATTTCGTAGATGGTGAAAAGAGCCGTGGGTGTGCTTGGATTTGTTACCTAGTGGTCGACGGGATTCGGGGGTCATCGAATTCCATTACACTTTATTAGTTCGTCCTACCTTAGATCATGACTTTGGAATCCACAATACTTGTATCAAATAATAACGTATCAAATCAGTTCAAAAGACCTTTGTTACCTTAACTAGGATGCTGACCGAACGTTACCCTTTTATACATGTAGACTACTCCTAATTAACTTACCTTCTTTAGGCAACCGTAGAGCTATGCTAGGTATTATCTTCATCTATACCACAATTCGTGGTGACGTGGAGAGTACTGACCTGATAGGTCAGCTTAGTTTCCAAATACCGAGTAGAAATACTAGATCCTACTTACCTTTAGTGCTACGCCACTGTAGAACATCGTATGCAATACGTTATATAACAAATTATTCCGATATGTACCCTATAACCTCAAACCTAGATAGCCTTCCTAATCAAAAAACATGAATCTTAACACACTTAATATAAAACAATTAATCAGCTCGCTAATAGTTAATATCCTCTCGTTCCTTAGCTATAGTACTTCTCCTTTCGCGCCTACTAACACCTAACCCTAACAAGCACGTGCTTGGCCACTTGAGTGTACTGAATGTAGTGCATAAACGTCAAAGATATAATAAATATACTTAATTCAACAAATCCAATGTATTTATTAGTTGAAAATATATTTGTTTGCGTTTTCATGTCAAACTTTGCTACGAGCTTCGTAGAAGTAGGTGAGATAATTAATTTGGGAACGGAAAAATTAATAATATAGGCTTTTTAACACATTTTCAATGGATTTCTAAACACTTTATAGGAAAAACAAAGGCATGTCCGGTAACGGAGACAAAACATTTTTAGAAACAATCAATAAAGTGTCCGAACAAATATAAAAGAAATAGGTTAACTAAACTTTAAAAGCTAAAGGTTTCGAAAATTTGAAAAGCAATTAGAAGCACGATTCAAAATCAATAATTCCAATACAAATACAATGAAATTAAATGATTATACTTAATCAGCACTTTCCCCAAAAAAAACCCAACCTTTCTTTAGCCTTACGAATAGGTTTATATACTTTTATATATCGATTTATTTATAGACACAAAAACTTCCTTTCCGCGTCATATTTGCAGGTATCGAGGGGAAAGGTAAGTGAAAACGGAATATCTGAGAGCACAGCCCAATCTCTTAATGATTTTAATGAACAAAGTTTCAGCCTCACATGCGAACAAACTTGACCAGCTTGCGGGTGCTCTTCCGGAGCAGCACCTTGCCCAGCGGCTGGCCGAATCCCTCGAATTGCTGATAGACATGCAGGCCTCGGACCACCGTTGCATGAACAACGCCGCTCAGGCGGCGACCCGCATACGGCATGGCCTTGGTGGCGGTGAAAAGCTGCTCTGGGCCGGCAGTGAACTCCTCCTCGGGGCACCACACGCAGAAATCCGCGTCGAAGCCCTCGGCGATGCGCCCTTTAAAGGCGGACAGACCGCACAGCTGAGCCGGTTCCAGACACATCAGGCGATGGATGTCGGCGATGCTCAGTGGTGATCCTGGAAAAGTATGAACAATTTTTTTAAATATAATGATTTGCATAATAAATGTAATCATAAGCTGTAAAAAACAATCATGTAAACAAGCGCGCTGCAGAAATAAAGAGGTTTTTGTAAAGCCTTTTTAGGGGCTTTAATTATTAATGTCAAAAATAATGCTATAGCATTTTACATCATAAAAAAATTTTTTACACTGCACTCTAAAATGTATATTTCATTCAGCCAAAAAAACTCTTTTAAGAATTAAAAAATTGTGGATTTTTGGCACTTTTGTAAAAGATTTTATACCCCCTGAATCTTTATCTTTTTTGCAATTTTATCAATTGATTTGGAAATTAAAATATTTAAGGTTCCGAATACAGTGCTAATGGTTTTGTTTTAATTTAGTATAAGGTGGTCAGTACAGTAACAATAATATATATAAAATATATTATTAATATCTACGGTTTCCTACCACATATACTTTATTAAAAATCGTTAAAAAATTCTCCCACTGGGTAGAGGGAAAGATTTTTACTACGATTAATATTAAGTTTTAATGTTAATAGCACATTATTTGTTAACCAATAACCAAATAAACAATTGTGGAGAGCAATAAGAAGTCATTTTTGTAGAATACTTTAAAACACAAGAAATCTGTGTAACATCACCGCTTTTGCACAGATTTTTATAAGCTTAACTTAAAGAATTTTTGTTAAGAATAACTAGCAAAGGTCTTATTTTTAAGCTGCCAATAAGACTTTAAGGAAAAAAATCAAAGCCTGCAGCAAAACTCCAATCACATACACAAAATCGTATTAATTTTGCGAAAGAACTTAAGCCCCGATTACACAGGTAAATTGGGCATGCAGGACTCCAATTAAAATGCGATAAACAATCATTGACGTTTGCACTTGTACATAATAAATAATGCATTAAAAATAGCTCCAGCTACTCCGAATGCAATGCAAATACTGCTTATGGGGGATATCCCACATGGCAACGTTCCGGCAATAGGAAATCCAATAGGTTCAACCTCCCCATCTATCTGACCTTGGAAATGGGTTCTCCTCCGCCCCCTCTTCACGCCCACACCGTGCACAATGGATTCCCACTTGACGCCCACGCCGGTCACAGTGCGTATGCTTGATATTCCTTATATATATACTAATGAGGTGTGGCCAGGGCAGTGCTCACCCCGCTGGTTGGCTGCCGTCCACACGACGGGCAGGCTGAGCTGCAGGGAATTGATACCGGGCCAGGCTCTCAGGAAGTCGCCACGCCCCCGACCGCAGGTGAGGGCGCGTGCGCCGGGCGTCGCCGGCGAGTGATCGCTGCCAATCGTCCTTATAGCTCCGCCCACTCTCAGTGCCGCCCACAGTCGCTCCTGGTTGCCATGCTCCCGGATGGGGGGCCATGTCTTGAACTCCGTTCCGCACTCGGGCACCTCCTCGGCGGCCAGGGCCAGGTAGTGCGGACACGTTTCCATTGTCAGCTGGCCGCCCTGCTGGCGGCACTCCTCCTCCAGCGGCAGGCACTTGCTGCTGCTCAGGTTGAGGACGTGGATGCGCCGCTTCGGATGCCGTCGGGCCAGGCGGCAGAGCAGCTGCATCGCAGTCACCTCCATGGCTGGTGGCCGGGTGGCCAGGAAGGTGGCGTACTCGCGGGGCGATGCCTCCTCCGCCGGCTGAATCTCCGTGGGCAGCGGCAGCTCGGCGTGCACCTAAAACAAAGGGGAATTATTTATTAATAATTGCAACATGAAATGAGGTTTATTTTCGATTTTATTCTATGTTTAAATAGGGGAATAAATAAAGATATTAATATATGAATAAATACAATAAATAAAGGAAATGTGAAAGAAGTACAGGATCAAAGAAGTAGATGAATAACTAAATAACTAAATGCATTAATTAATAAATAAATAAATATAAACACTACAAAAAATAAATAAATAAACAGATAAACAAATAAATGAATACATAAAGACACAAATTAAAAAACAGGAATTAATACACAAGGTAATTAATTAAATTAATTCAAGAATAAGCAAATAATCGAATAAATAAATTCAATTCAAAAATTAATATCAGAATAAAGAAATTAATAAATATGACATGTACAAAATAGATAAATAAAGAAATAGACAAATAAACAATGAAATAATTACATAAATAAATATATAAATAAACAGATAAACTAATGAATAAATAAATATCCCGATAAATAAATAAAAACAAAAGAAACTAAAGCTCAACGCAATAAACATATAAATACATAAATAAAAAAAAAATAAAAACATACACAAGTAAATAAAGAAATGAAAAAAATAACTAAATATATAAATAAGTATATAATTTCATACATTAACATATAAATATATAAAACCTCTAAGTACTCACCGCTATTACGGCTTCTCCTTCGTCCTGTTCCTCTGCCAGTCGAAGGAGCGCTTCCTCCAGTTGGGCTTCGTTCACGGCGGGGAATTCCTCGGCCACGGGCGTCGCGGAGCCGTACAGGGTGCACTGTAGTCCCATGACGCCGGCGGCCAACAAGGGCAGCAGCTGATCTCCGTTGCCGGGGACGAGGCCGCCCCAGAAACCGACATCCACATAGATCTTGCCGCGGGCCGTCGCCGTCTTGGCCTTGAGACCCGTCACGCTCACAGTGGGCGGGCTGGCATTGGTGGGCCGGTCAATGATGGTGGTGAAGCCACCGGCGGCCGCCGCCTTGGTGGCCGAAACGAAGCCCTCCCAATCCTTTCGGCCCGGCTCGTTGATATGAACATTTGGATCGATGAGGCCCGGCATCAGGACCAGGTCTCCAAAGTCGTACACCGCCTCCGACTCCGTGTTGTACAGATAGGTGTTGACCTCCTGCGGCGACCGCAGCACTGCGTATTACGAGGTGAAATATTAATTATAATATATAAACTGCCAAGGGAATGGAAGGCGAACACACCGCGCCTTATGATTCCCTCGGTGTCCACGATAATTCCGCCGTGGATCAGGGCATCGTCGGGGCTGCCATCGCCCAGAAATATTCGCCGGCTGAGGAACAACAGATCCATTGTGGCAACGGTTGTCTACTGAGAGAGCAGGGGAACTTGTGGATGTTCGGAAGATCCAAATAATATTCTATTTTCGTAGATCTTGAGAGGGTTTTCGGCTGCCTCCTCTCTGGTATGAGTGCCTTCTGCGGATGCCTCTCTGTTTTGGGCCCCTCAATTATATTATATTCTCTTATTAGACAGTGGGTTTTATTTGTATTGAGTTTATATTTGTTCAGTTATAAGAAAATGAATTATTTTCTGATATAAAATCTCGAATGGAAGGTAAATTTCGGTTTTCTATTTCATAAATACGGTTGTTTGCAAATTGTATAAGTTTGTATTAATATAAGCTTTGTTAGACTTCTAATTCCAAACAAAAGCATGAAAAATTATTCAAGCACTGTGTTTATGCACTTATGTTGTTTATCCCTTAAAAACTGTCTGCTTAAACATCAAATCGTGTTTTCATGTATTTCTAATTAAAATTTCCAATACGTGAAAGGCTGAGGCGCATACAACTCTGTTTTAATTTGTTGAAATTAGGTGGCAACGCCGCGCGCAAATAATTTATAATAATATAATTTAAAGCTAAAACCGTTAAAATTAAACGAAAAATACACAGACAATATTATAATTGATTAATTAAACGACTTCTGTAGGTTTATTTATACACAGAGGGAGTTAAAAATGGGTGAGACCATTAAAACTCACAATTTAAGAATTTTTCTACTTTTTTGGGAGCTTGAATAATTAAATTATACTAACTTTACGTAAGATAGTTATTATTAAATTGAGTTACTTTTCCTTAAAGCTTGTATTTTGTGTACTTGTATTTTTTTTATTGGATTTTGCGACTTTATGACAGCATATTAACAGTAGTTTTAATATTAAAGTTAAAAGGGGTGGCTTCACAACTTAATTAAGTTTTTATAACCTTAAGAAAAGTACCCATAATGATGCTACAAAATGTAACACCCCAAAAACAAATGTTGGACTTTTTTATAAGGTTTTAAAATCTCCAAAAAGACTTTACGTTTTCTGGTAAACAACATTTTTTTATATCAACATTATAATAACCTATAAACAAAGGCTTATACAATAACACTACTTCACAGCTGGTACGGCAACTGTTCTTCTGCTACTGTAATCAATTGTGAAATAGTATATTTTACCAATACTTTAAGGCCACGATGGGCGCGCTGTGGCTCTCTCAGCTCCCGCTGCTCTTTCCGTTATATTTGCTTCCCATGCCTGATTTAGGATATCACATTTTAACTGCCCATCTCAGGTTGAATTCACTGAAGAGCTGCTGTTTTTTTGAGCACTAAAGAAGGTGTAGGGATTAGGGGCTTTTCCGCCTTCGATCCCTGATCCTGAACGGATCGACTTGCCATATAATATAGCCTTCGTTCGTCGACTAATTGAATTTGCCGTGGAACTTTGGCATCGCTGGCTCATCAGGGAAAATAGAGAAGAAAAACAAAAGTGGGAAAAACTTTGTTGACCCACAGCGCAAAAGGCCAAAATCTGCTTAATGAAAATCTCCAGCTCCCCCCAGCATGTGTGCGTGTGTGTGTGTGGGAGTGGGGGTGTTTTTTTTGGGGGCCAAGCCCCCAACTTTATTAAAGTGCTGAACGGGTCGGTCAGCTTTTCCCCACCGCCGGCGTCGTCGTCGCTTTTCCCGATGCCCGTAAGTTGCTGGGAATTATTTTGTGTTTGTTTAATTTGTGAAAAATTTTTTAATTGGTGGCGCCACCCAGCGGAAGCTTAGCAAACCGAAAAAAGAGGCGCACGTACGGAAAGAGACAACAAGTTGGGGAAGGTGCTGCGGGTTGGTGGGTGGCGGGCGCCGGGGGCAAGACAAAGGCGCAAGCGAAAGCGAAAAACGAAAGCGAAAACGAAAAAGCAACGGGACCCAAACCCAAAAACAAACTGAAACCGAAACCAATAACGAGGCGCAACGACACGCATACATACACACCGGGCCAATGTGTGTGTGTGTGCGGGTGAGCGAGAGGGCGCCACTGAGCGAGTGGAGAAACGAATGCAGGCGGACGAGCCCGAGTGCCGAAATAAAGTTCCACTTGTTGTTGCTGCTGCACGGCGAGAAATTGCCGAATGCCTTTCATTATAAGAGTCTCTCTGCCCGGCTTCTGCCGGCACACGCATGCCCAGAATTGAAAAAACAGTCCAGTATGGTTACATTATAGTTATATTCTTAACTTTATTATAAGAAAAATAAATATTTGCTGTTCTTATAGCTATTTTTTATACTCTAACTTAGGGTATATATTCTTGATCGACATCACCAGGCGAGTCGATTTAGCTATGTCCGTCTGTCCGTCTGTCCGTCTGTCCGCCTGTCCTTGTAAAACATAGACTTGTAAAACATAGACTATACGAAGTAGTGCTACCAAATTTGGTGACACCATTCTAATCTGTTGCGCACCAATCAAGTTTGTATGTAAATTCATCCAAGGTCCTTCATAGCGCCTTCATAAATCAATATAAGCTCTATCACAGCTATACTTTGGAAACAAAAAGTTAAAATCAAAGTAATTAAAATACCTGTGCGGACATACTGTAGAAATTTGAGCAAAATCTGATGATAAACGTGGGAGTAATTACTCAATAAAATTTTTATAAGCCCATCCACAAGATCTTCTATTGGCATCTTTCTCGCACTAGCACCTAGACTTGTCGCAGTCCAGTTCCGAACCTTGGCTTCAAACTGGAACGGTCCCTAATGAAATTTTTGTGGGTTTATTTTATATTTTCCTTAAAGTCCATTAAAGAAATTCCGATTGAATTTAAACCTAAGTTTTAGTTTAAGATAAACCTTTGTTAAAAGCCGAACCCTTTGTTAAAAGCCCACCCTATATAACCTGTAGTATTTTCAAGTAGACTTAATCTGCTAAAAAAAAAAATAAAAATATATATTGTTTAACATTACTCGGAAGTCCTTTAAGCCTTTTTTTTGTTCACAGTGTGACTTTCGGACGCTGTTGCTGCTGCTGCGTCTGCCGCTGCTGGCAGATACACACACGCACACATTTAACACGCACACAACCAGAGCGTTGATGAGGCTGCAGCGTTTGTACCGTCAGGACCTCCTCTTCCTGCTCGCCGTTATCCTGCTGCCGAGAGCTCGAGACGATGTCCTGCGGGTTCCCTGCGTCGTGCTCGGGTTCTTTCGGCAATTGCTGCTGTTGCTGCTGTTGCCGCCATTCGGCATCCGAGACTCGCGTTCATTCCTGCGCTCATCGTCGTCGCTGCTGGCCGCACATCCTCGGATCGAGTCGAGGCGAACCGAGTCGAGTTGACTTGAGTGGAGTTGAGTTGAGTTCCTCGTCCTTAGGCAGCATTCACTGCTCTTTGGGCAGCAACGCGACAACAAGTTGAGCTCGGCTCTAACATCCAGTGACCACCGGGGCATCCAGCATTCTCAGCAGCAGCACCAGCCGCCATCTAGAGCTAATCCGACGCAACTTTATTTTAAAACCAACAGAAAGCCGATAAACTCCGTTATCGATAAACTCAATTACAAGTAAATCGAAGAAATCGAACGAAAGCCAATCAAAAAGCAAACTCGAATCGCATTTAATGGTAAATCGAAAGTGTGAAATAAAAACAAGAAGCATTTAGGCAATTTGTTTGTTTGTCTTCCAGTTTGTTTGTTTGTTAGCTGTCCCCCTTGTTTTTTTTTTATGTTGTTGCCGTTCCAAAAAACTCCATAAAAGTGAGCGTAAAAAGCTGATAAAAGTTGATGCCGTTTTTGTTTTTTGGATAATGCTTGTGGAGCGTATTAAAAGCGTGTAAAAGTCATGTAGCCAGTCTTACTTTTTGTCCGTTCTGTTTGCGATTTACAATTTACAAGCACATAAATTAATGCGAGAAGTGACAAGAAACAAAGCAAACAAATTCCTGTTAAAAACATGAATTTAATTCGCAGCGAGTGACTAGAAGGAGAGATGAATTTGTCAGTTCAGTTGGCATTTTATTGGCGGTTGTTGTTTACGCCTCCCACTGTTAATTGAAAAGAATATAAAGCCGCTGCCCCCCGGGGGTCCTGATCCTGATTGATTCCATTGTTGAGCAATGGCTTGTATGGGGGCCATAATCGAATTTGGGACATCTTAATGGCATCCTTTTGATACTCCCAGCAGCCTCTAAACCCCTCTACCCATTCGAACAAAAAACATAATAAATAAAAAACAAATGCCAATAATTGCCGGATTAATATTGTTCTTTTATTTCTCCTGTTGACTTTGATTTACATTTATATATGAGAGAGAACACTCCTCCTTTCCCCCCAAAATACAATAAAAAAAACGAGAAAACAATAATCGCAGTGCCAAAAATCGAAAGCCCAGCCTAATTGAGAGTGCTCTCGGTTGTTTTTCAGGCTTCCATTTTGGCTGCAGACTTTTTCACATTCGATTCGATTCGATTCGATTCGGCGGAATTAATTGCCACTGAAATGTATATTTTTTTTTGTTCTTTTTTTTCCGGTGCTGCCCCAGCGCAAAAGCAAAACAAAGCGGAGCAAAAATAAATAAATAAAACGTAAAACTCAGCAGAAAGCAATAAAACAGAGGCGGCGGACACGTCCAAGGAAAATCCGACGCCGTAGAGGAAGCCAAAGTGTCAAGTAAGCAAACATTTAATTTTGATTTATTATTAATTTCCTCACGCACACACCAAACACTACATATATACACTGTATATACTCTATATAAATATATATATATATTTGTGGGGGAGGCAGAGCAACAGATAGCCCCGACTTGACGGCTTAATGCTGGTTATTATTTTTCACCACCTGCAGCTATGAAATAAATAATGCAAAAAGGCACCGGCGTACGGCGTACGGCGTCCGGCGAGCCGGGCAAATTATTGTAATTACTATTTTCCATTAGCGGCGAATTTTTGGGCATTTTCCCGGCCAAGGAAGACAAGAGCTGGCCAAACAAAAGAGAAACAAAAAAGGTACAAAGACAAAGAGGCGGTCTGCTGACGGAATGTAAATGAAAATAAAAAACTGGCGCAAAGTTGTGAAATACGTGCGTTTATTTGCGTAAAAACTTGCAGTGTTTTTTCTACCGCTTTCCCTACGCATTTTTTGTTGTTGTTGTTCTTTTTTTTTTTGCCCAAGTCATAAAAGGCATCGCGCACTGGGGATTTAGTTGGCAAAGATAAAGGCGGCGACGGCGGGGTAGAAGCGCGGGGACATACCCGCATCCTTCCAGCGCTCCGGCATCCTTGTGTGCGGCTTAAATTTGGTTCCTAGAAAAAAGTTTTAATCCAGCTTTCGCATCTCCCTCTCTATCGCGCGTGCCGCTCTCCAATTTTCCATTCGCTTTTCCGGGGTCGTTTGGCACCGATCTCTCTCGGAGCCGCCTCTTCTGGACACAACAAAATAAATAAGAAAATTTGAGCAGAGCAGAGAGATTAAGAACTCCCATTTCCAGGCCCAAAAGTAGGCTTAAATGTTTTGGGAGAAACACCATTTGATGTTTTCGATCATGGCAGAAACAAAAATGTAGAAAAGGGATACAAAAATAATAAATAGAAAGGAATTCATAAGCAAAAATATAAAAAAAAACGTACAAGAGAAATGAAAACTCCCATTTTGGTGACCAAAAGTAGGCTTAAATATTTGGGAAAAAGCCATTTGATGATTATGATCGAAATAAATAAAGAACAAAAGGTTACGAATCAATAATAAATACAATAACAATACAAAAAGAAGTGAAAAAGGAGCTCAGGACCTGGGTTTGGGGTACAGCATCCGAAGCATCCTCAAATCTCCAAAGCTAATAAGCCAAATCAGAATTTATGGCAATTTTTTAGCTGGGAGAAACGCATATATTTGTCATAACGAAGTAAAAGTTAATTCCGATTTATTGGCTGCCCAAGAGTATGCTAAGTATGGCTTCTTAAGATTCAGCATTTTTATGGTTATTGAAACTAGAGATTTATCGGAATCTTAGAGGGTGTCCTGCAGTCGAAGCAAGCGGGCCTTAGATGCTGTTTGCGGAGTTTAGCGAGTCTTTTGCTTGCCGCTTTTTTTCTGCTTTTGGGTTGCTCGAATTGTTGCTTTGTTTTATGTTTATTTTTATATGACCGTTTGCCTTTGTTACCGCCGCTCACCGCCCCCTCCCCTGCCATTCTTTTAATGATGTTCGCTTGAGCCCAAGGCTTTAATTGTATTGATTAAATGCTTAATTGTGTTGCCAGGCAATGCTCGGAACAAAGCCAAAGCCAAGCCCGGTCTCAATCCCCAAGACGCTGGCTAAGAACAAAAAAAATAAAAAGGGAAAAAAGGCGGCCAAGGAGAAAAAAAAAAACGCATTTAATTGTTATTAACAAGCGCACATTAATTACAATGATTAAAACCGGACAGAGCTGGGCAAGGGGCGGCGCGATAAGGCGGAGCCGCTGAATCCCTTTCGCTCGCCATCCCTGGCATTCACTATAATTAGTTGGCTCAGACGCTCAGCTGTTTAATTAAAACTAATAGAGTTCCTAGTCTCCATCTCCGACTCAGTCTCGGTCTTGGGGCCCCAGCCTCGCCGCTGACAAACCAAACCAATCCAATCCGAGTTGAGGACAATCCGAACGTGAAACAATTAACGTGCAGGACCAACAAGGACGCCGCCCAGATGACAATGACAATGCCAATCCAAGAACAATGCCAAGGCGACAGCAGCCAGCAAAGCACCAGACTAGCAGCTCCAACACCAGCAAAAGCAACAGCAAAAGCATCAGAAAAAGCAACAGCAAAAGCAATAGCACCACTAGCGCCAGAAACAGCAACACCAGGCTCCACCAACACCAACACCAACACCAACACCAACACCAACACCAACAACACCAGCAGCAACTAATGCAAACAATGCCAAACAACAACAGACGAAACAACAACCCAGCTGAAGAGTAAGGATACCGAATCGAAACACAAGGAAGCAGTGTCTTGGATACCCTTGAAGGCAATAGATTTTCCCAACAGCAAAATATCCTATTACAACTGCTGCCATTTACTTTTGTGGTGAATTAAGAACAACTACTTGTGGGCATAAAAGAATGCAATGAAGTTTCCTGAAGAGAATTTGGAAGATATCTTCAAATTAACTGAATTTCCCAAGTTGTGTGTAGTTTTCAGGAACATCTTTAGATAAGGCAAGACTTGAATTTCCCTAGATTAAGGGAAGATATCTTCAAATTAATTGAATTTCCCAAGTTGTGTGTAGTTTTCAGGAACATCTTTAGATAAGGCAAGACTTGAATTTCCCTAGATTAAGGGAAGATTGCAAGTTAATTGGAGTTTAGAGGAATAATTTCCCTAGACTAATTATCGCAGATGATAGAGAAATCACTACGGTTTGAAAACGCCTAAAAAGGTGTCAAAAACTATAATACAAAAAGTATACATTTTAAAATAACAACAAATTTACAATTCCAAAATAATATTGGATACTTTTAGATACTCTTTGATTGTGATTTCTGGAATATTCTAGGTATAGTGTTAGGCAACATCTTCGGAAGGCTTGTATATCCCAATTTAAATGAAGTTTTCTGGAACATCTTCAAAGTTAACTTGATTTCTCAGGCACAAACCTGACTTTCCCATCACTAATTAGCTACTTGACTTGACTGTGATTACAAGTCACCAATATCCTTCGAGGATTCCCGAACAAATGCTGATAGGTGCTGGGATGACAGACTGTGGTTTAGCACACCAAAAGCCACTTGGAGAATTTATCATTTGAAATGTTTGCAAAGCAGTTGCCGACCTCAATCGTCACTTGTCAAGGCTGACTTACCCTTTTCCCCAGATAAGCGTGAAATGCAGAATATATAAAAATATATATAAATATATACAAATATGTACAAGGAACTGAAATAAATGGTATTTGTGAGAGCAGAATGGCTATTTGCTATATATCCAATGCCCTCTCTGGAACCATTATACCTCCTTAACAGAGATCCAGGGTAGCAAGGACAGAAGGCAATGGCAAGGTATAAACAGATGCGTTCTGCTTCTGGCCAAGCACTGTAGTTGGACTAAGATTTGCCGACAGATAGATATTTATGGACTGTCACACAGCCGCCTGGCCTGCGGGAGGCGCCACAAATCCCATTGCCAGTCTCCTTTGCGGCCGGGTGTGAATGTCTGTCTGTGGTCTGAGCACTTGGCCAAGGTGTCCTGTCCGGTCTGGCCGAAGAAAGGTGGCCAAGGATTCTGTTGACGCTCTCTGTGTGCTGTCTGCTGTCTGCTTGGGCGTCTTAGTTGACGTCTTTTGGCTTTAACGTAATTAGGCTTTAACTTTGGTCGCTGAGCGCATTAGCGTTAAGTAAATTTCCCGGCATTTATAATGGCGGCCATGGAAATGGAAATGGAACTTTACCATTACGTAACATGCCTTACGTGTGGCGTCTGAAGAGGGTTGCCGTTGAAGCGGCGAAGGCCTTAATTGTTGTGCCCCCAAATGTTTGGCCGGTAATTGTCATGTCAGGCGGATGTGTAAGCGCGATGATGAAAAATAATGCGAAGAGATAAAAAACCAAACGACTTAATTGGGGTAAGGGAGGCAAAACCCGACGAATGATGCGGTTATATGTGTGTTTGGTGGTTACATTTTCTTCTTTTTTTTAGGGGAAGTTATTATGCACTTTTGGGGAATTTGATCACTTAGTTTGGGGTTTTTAATAATTCGCTTAACGCTTCCACATCACACAAGTGTTTATTCCGCTTAAGGTGGAATAAAAAAAGGGATATTTTATTAACTTAAGTTCGTTCTTCGCAAATTCTTGCTTTTAATCAGTGGTGCTCACACTTATACATTGACACGTTAGACTTGCATTTGAGGAAGTATGACCGTGCTGTCTTTTCCGGCGATATACGAACGGTTACACTGTTGGTGTGGGCAGAGCTCGGGCATCAAAACTTGCAGACTCGCGGGGCTATTTGTAGGGCTTCACTGCTTTTAATTAGTTGGGGGTTTAAAAGTATGCACACAAATATTTTAGTTACCAAATTCAGTGTAAATATTTTATGTTAAAGACATAAAATTGTGTAGCATTCTTTGAGATACATTTTTAAGACAGTTCAAGCCCAAAGTGGCTCAAAGCGCTACCTTGACAAACTGAGAACGTGAGAAATTTTCTAACATTTTTGCTGGTGCCAGAGAACATTGCAGCATCTGCAAATTATATGAATTCGTCACACATTGGAAGGTGAAGATAAATGGGCTAGGACGTTGAACTCCTTGAAATTAAGGCTGACACGAATTGAGAATGAAATATGTGCAGGCTTCTTTTGATGCCTTTTTCGGGGGCGTTTTCCGGACATGGACATGGACATGGAGATGGACCAAAGGACCAAGGACCAAGGACCAGGGAGCATGGTGAACGGAACCTGGAACATGGAGCGTTGCCGCAATGCACAAAGCTGCTGCAAAATCTCATTACGTTACGTATAACGTGATGGGAGACGGTCCAACAGCAGCTACGTGTTTTCTGTGTGGAAAGAGTGTTTTTCGGGTGACTCCCCTTCATCCTGACATCTGCCACATGCGTGTGCGTTCAGATTGCTGAGCTCATCAAAATTTGTAGCCAAGAGTTGTTCTGCCGCCTCCTCCTTCTAGCTCCTCGCTCCTCGCTTCTCGCTTCTCGCTTCTCGCTTCAGTTTTTTTGTATTTTTTTTTTTTCTTTTTTTCGGAAAGCCAATAAGCTTGTATTAAAGTTGGCAGCACAGAGAGGGCGGGGAAAGGGATGGGGACCAACCAGAAAATGTCTTTGTCTTCTCTCGGGGAGCCAAGAAAAATTTGTTAAATTTCATGCGATTTCCTGCGCACCACTCACACGTCCTTCCACTTGCACATCCTTCCATCCAGCTTGGTGGTGTGTGTTGGCCTATTAACTGCTCGCATCAAATTGAAAACCATAAAAGAGGGGCGGCAGACATTATTAATATGTTGCAATTATTTGTGCATGCGAGTTGGGTGGCTGGATGCTGGATCCTGGATCCAAGATTCTGCCGGGCTTGGTGGCGCATAAAAATTGCACATAAATGCTGAAATGCGTATAAAATAAAAGCTTGGAAAGTGCCTTAAACAGACAACTGAAAACGTTATGCGAGAAACGGTCTCGTATCTATCAAGCGGGTCTATATCCACTTGGCGATTGAACCCAAAGGTCAGAGTGTCCTTTTAAATATATAATGGCACTTTCGTATATGAGATAAAATCATGTTCTTGTAGGGGAAGCAGCAGAGACATTAATTAACCAAGTCAATCGGTAGCAAAGTTTACTGAAGAACTTTGCTAGTATTAACAATCTGCCGTCATTGTCTTCTTCTGGCAAAAAAGATGGGTAGCTATCGAAGTTATCACATATATTAAATAATTCACTTAAATTATTCCTTTGCTCATTGCTAAAAACTGTTGATGAGGTCACAAGATCTATATATCGATACTGTATCGATATTTGACGTGAAATTTTACCTAAATCGATATGTAGTCGCAGTCATATAAGTGCGATAAGTCGTTATATCGAACTAATATAAATATAATATAAAGATAGAGATCATTTTCAATATTATCGATATTTAAACGATAAATTTGAAATTGTTCGATATTTAAAATATTGATATATTAAAGTTTACGATACTTACGATATGATACATCCCTAGCACAAAGCAAACAAAGTAATATCACTCATACGCAGTGTTCATGATAGGCCCAACCAATACTAATTTTTTAAGATAACATTTAATTTATAAGCCAAACATTAGTTAAATATTTGACTAGCTATCACCACTAAGTGATCTTCATAAATGGAAATATTTCAACGACTAAATAAATACGCATATCACTTCCAAGGGATCGTTTCAAGTGAAACATTTGTTTTGCTTTCTCTGGGCTGCTGTGCCCGCTCCTGCCTTTCTCAGACGAGGTGCCGCCGCATTAAAGGAACGCGTTAAGCGAAGGCGCACTCACACACACACACATGTATGTATATGCACATTAGCACACAGTTGGCCGCCATCTGCGTCGCCCCGCCATTATTGCCGCCCCCTGTTGAGGACATTTTCCCGCCACTCCACTCATTTCCATTCCATTCCGACTTGTTGCGCGCTCTTTTCAGCTTGCCTTCCCATCGTCCTGTTCGTCCTCCAGCCGTATATCCTTCTGGTTCCTTTTCCTTTTCCTTGCAGACACCGAGACGCCGTTGGCGTGCACACGCAGAAAAAAAATAGGTACTTGGAATGTCATGGGGTCAATGAGGGGAGCATGTGTGTAGGTTGCTTGCTGCAATGACTTTTTGTCGCGTTCTAATTACTTGGGACACACTAACAGGACATAGAGGACACCCGGCTAATGGACCAATGCACATGTTTAAAAGCTATTTACGGCCAGTTGAGGCTGCCTAATCGCCCAGTACAGTCGTTACTTTAATCTAGGGATGAGAAGAGAGAGAGACTCGAATAGGTGATACCTATATCTGCCTATGCTTACTACGAGGGGGTAAGCATCTGCTGTCTGTACGGTTAACGGCAAGTTAAACTAACAATTCGGGTTTTAATCTTTGATTTATTGAGTAAAAAAGTAATACGTTTCGACATCTATTCTTTCAGCTTTCATATACTAAATGATTATATCTCAATGTCCTATATCCTAACTTTCAGTCACAGTTAACGTCTAGTTAAACTTATAATCTCTGAGATATTAAGTGATGCTTAACTTGTGAGCATAACAGGAATATCTTGATACAAATATTATTATAACTTTGGTATTAGTTATTAGTTAGAGACAATATCTCAATGAAAAGTGCAGGTGCTAATTACCTAACTGTCAGTCGGCCGTTAACGGTTAGTTAAACTGACCGTAAGTGCAATTTGATTTCATTATTCTTAAATAGATAAGCCGGAGGTTAACTTATGAGTAAAATGGGTAAACTTTAAGACAATTTTTTTAAAATTATAACTTAACTGTCGGTCAAAGTTATGGTCTTGTAACTGACGGGAATATGATACCAATTTCTTCCCTCACCACTAAGGGATGAGCATCTATTGACTGTCAGTCAAAGTTGACTGTAAGTCCAGATAAGTTTCATCTCAGATGTATTAACGAGAAATTAACTTATGAATAAAAAGAATCACTATTTTAAACAACCTTTCTTATAATTATAGCTGAGCTGTTGGTAAAAGGTAAAGAGTAGTTAAGTTGCTTGAAAATATAATAGGAATATTAACCGGAGGTTCAAGTAACAGACATTGAATGTTAAGATTTAAGTGATAGATACAAAAGGTTACTAATGAACTCCTTTCAAGATTGTCTAAGAGCATTTACACAACAGTCGGTGACCGTGAAAAGTTGTATATATTTAATTTATTATCAACTCTGTTGTTACTTGTTGAACTTGTAGGCTTTCGGCCCTAATACTAACTTGTTCGCCGTGGGGGCTTAGATGAACTTTGGTTAAATATTTAATGCGTTTTACAAACTGCATACCAAATTACTTTGGCAGTAGTTTTGCCCAGTTATTATTCGCTCCAAGGATAATAATTGCCCGACACCCCGACCGCCCGACCGCTGCGCCAACTTGCTCACTAACTCGACCGCCTTCCGTTTAATTTGAGCCAGAATTTGACAGTTATTGGACAGCTGAGCTGGGGCGAGAATGGGTGCCGATGGCGGCGGTTTGGCGAGGAGTTCGCCGCTCCTGGGCAGCTGGCAAATGGGAAACTGCACTCATTCTCTGGCTGCAGATTCCCTTCAAGGCCACAGCTGCCGACGGGAAAAGAACGCCGCTGTGGCCTTGGCACACACACACACGCAGTAGGGGTGACGATGGGTGGTTCGTTAATCCGATACTCGTGCAATTACATTCCACATGTGCCAAGTCTTCAGTGTCGCCGTCCATTTGGGCAATCCATCAAAAATTCCTTTGTCTTTCGTCCTCGAATGTATATGCGCCGGCCCCCCATTTTATTTGCATTTCCTTGCCCATTCCGCTGCCTTTTCGAGCAGTGTATCAACTCTCTGTCTGTCACACGAAAGTGAGGCAAGGCCGGGGCTAAAAAAGTTTTACAAAATTGAAGGAAAAGCGAAGGATAAGGAGGCACAAATGGAAGAGGCAGAAAAGTTGGCAAAGCAACAAGCTGCGATGGCGACGATGAGGGAGCCGCACACACAGCGACACAGTGGCACTCAGACACACACACACATACAGACAAACTGTGGCATATCGCAATACCCGCCGCATCACTCATCCGCCCCTTTGGCCCTTGGCTGGCCCCGGCTTCAGTCTCTTTTGTGCGAGATTTTTTCTCGCTTCCTTGGACGGCACGGCAGCTGCCTGTTGCGCCTTTTGCGTGTTGCTTACAGTTGGTCCTGGTCCTGGTTCTGGTCTCCGTCCTGGTCCCCCGGCCTTGTTTCCCCACCCATATCCCCGCCTTGGCTTTCTCCAGCTCCGCTCAATCAACAATGGGCATGCCAAAATGTCTCGTTCTGCCTTTTTAACAAGGCAACTGACGCCTGCCTTCCCCGAATGTCCCCCGTTTTTTTTTTTGTTGTTGCCTTCATTCTTTCTGTATATTTTTTTTTTGCTCTCTCTCTGACTGTGCTCCACACCTTTTTGTGTGTTTTACCCTCGAGCAGCGTTTTATCAAAAGGGAAAAAATTAAATGCGAGCAGGGGGCGGGCAGAGGAGGAGCAAGGTGGCTCTCTGCAAAAAGTGTCTCTCTGTGTGCCCGTGTTTGCTGCTGTGGCAACAATTTATGAAATAACTTTGGCAATGTCGCTGCCTCATCACACACACACACACACAAAAACACACAGCAGCGCACACCAGCACAGCAGCACATACGCACGAGAGCACATAAACAGATACACAGATACACAGAGGCAATGAGAAATGGAAACTCGCGTAACAGATACACAAACTCAACCAAACTCAACTTAACTGTAACTGAGTGTGTAAGCAATACAAGCGCAGCAAGGACGAGAAGGAGCGTGGAGCGACGCCAGCAGTTGGAGTCGAGGAAGTCAGCTGTGAGCTTAAAAAGATTGCAAGAAAAAGCAAGTGAAAGGTGGCTAAAATCTGGCAAGCCGATGTCTTGCATACCCTTTTCAAGTTCGACTGCAAGCATAACAGTGATGTTTTTAGATCCTAGTTTGTGTATCGAAATGATATTGCGATCTACAAAAATATATCGGACTCAATCATATCGAAAATATCGCTAACTTCGATGTATCAACATATTAAATATCGATATTATCGAATAATAACCATCCAATGTTATTACTTATTATTATTTGTCTTATTTTTCGATTATATTGGTTCGATATCAAGTAGAATATTGATTTATCGCCACGTTAAAATACATATTTATGATTCGACCTAGATGCCAAATATCGATATAACGATATTTTCTGTCGCCTCCGCATTTAACGTTAAAATATCGAAATATGAAAATGGAAATATATGGAATTATATCGGAAAAATTGAGTGATTGGATGGAGTTTCAATTTATGGCCCATATATCACAACATAATATTAATTTATCGATTTATATATCGGCCTTTGCGGTATATATCAACAAATTATCGATACTTTAATATCTTCCATCCCCAATCAATACAAAATACAATCTCTATCAGGTTCTGAACCTTTAAATACTGATCTTTTAGATGTCCCCCAATTATCCCTTTTCATTCCGATCAAGATTGTTGAAGCGTCGTCCTCGCAAGGGTATACATGAAAGTGTAACTTCTCAGTGTGGACGGAAATTGTGGCCCGAGGGGCGGGAGATGGTTCTTTTCGGGGGGCGGCAACAGGGTATTAGGTTTATCGAATCGTGAGGGAAGAGCGGGAAAGAAAAGTAAGAGGGAAACCTGACGGAGACGAAGGCGGAGAAGGAGACGTTGAAGGAGACGGTAGCGCAAGGAAGCCTTCTCCATTATCACGATTCGACTTCAGGGGCGTTCCTACTTAAGTAACATTCCACGTTTCCTGGGGTACACTCACCCTGCTCCAGCTTTCACCCCTTGCCAACACGCCCGCCGCCTGTCCTTTAAGTTCTGTTATCTGAAAAGTTTGCATACAAAGCGCGCAGCGCAGAAAAAGATACAAGATACAAGGTATAGTGCGGTACAATGGAATAGGAAAAGGACGAGGACGAGAACGAGAACGAGGTTGGGGACAAGGACACGCGAAGGCAGCCCAAATTCGATGGTATCAGCTAGGATTCGCTTTATGGCAAGTGAGTTTTTAAAACAAATCTTTTAAGAGATTGGCAAGGAACATCATAGAAAAGTTGCCACGGCTCGTTGAGCTCTGCCCGATGGAACAAGGCGGCAATTAAGTGATATTGCCAAAAAAAGCCCTTGATCCCCCATCAAATATGTAGTTTGTAGTCCCAAAAAAAGAACTCTAGTTAATTGGAATTTAAATATATATTCGTCACTTTCGGAGCTTATGTAAATTTATATTTATTTTTATTACAATTTAGCTTGTTTTTTATAATATAAAGAAAAAGTCAATCCGGCTCGAAGGACCAACATAAGTCAAATAACATGAAAACTTAGCAATTGAACTTCGTGTATGCCTTTAAAACATAAAGAGCATATTTGAAATCGAATTTAATTAACTATATAGCAGAAAAATGGTAAAATAATGTAGTTTTTTTTGTATATATTTCGAGACTTAACCCAAGGTTTTTTTTTAAAGATATTTGGATTAATCTAAAAGGATTCCCCAAAAAAAGTGCCTTCTTTTATAGTTTTACACAATGATGGATACATACATCATTATGTTCCCTTTCAGAATTCGACTTATAAATAGAATTCGGGGCCTATTCAATGTACCGAGTACCTTCATTCTTAAACGGACTGTCGGTCCCAATATCCCAGGCCCGCTTCTTGCCATTCAAGTTCAAGGCACCATTTCAAATTCAAATCCAAATTCACGCTCACCCCTTCCGTCCGACTGCCCGTCCGCTGTAAGGGTTGGGAAAATGTGTCTTTGGCAGCTCTTCCTCTCGCAGCAATCATCGAAATTTATAAGCAAAGTTCGGTAGCCGGGACAGAGGGACAGGGTGCGGTAAAGGCAAATATTTTTGAAAAGTTTCCGTCAGGCCGGGCCAACTCCCATCCACCCAAAAACTAAATCAACTCAAGAGCTGCCGCCCGCGTCTTGATGAATCCCGATGATGACGAGGATGACGATGATGGTGGTCGGGCATGGTTTTTGGGTTAGCCTCCGGAGCTGTGGTTGCTTCATTATGCCCCCCAGCGCAATGATGATGAAAAGGACGATGATGCTGATGGAAATGTGGATGCTGATGGGGAGCCAAGGAGGCGATGATGGGCCGCGGGATGAGTCCCGCACTAAACTAAAATTCTTTGAGCAGATTTCTTTGGGGTCGACGGCGGCGGCGGCGACGGCGTGGTTTTTGTTGTTGGCTTTGCAATTATTTTAAGGGATCAATAAAACAAGTTTAAAAATAGCCCCGAAAGAGGCCAAAAAGGGAGAAGTGCCTGGCCAAGGGAGCGTGAGAGCGAAAATCAGTAAAGAACGTAACGTAAAAAATGTGGCAAACTTTAGGCCAACTTTGTTTACTCAATTAGTTTGTTGTTGGCTCTTTTGGGCTGCTTTTGTGTTATTTGCTGGTTCGTTGAAGACAGCCTCCATTCCATTTTGTTTTGTGTATTTTATTTTTTTTTTTTTTATTTAAAAGGGGGTGGAACCGCACTAATTGGCTTAGAGCGACAAGCGAAAATTAACTTTTATTTTTATTTCGTTTTTCTTTTTGCAAGCAAAAAGCAAAGAGCGAAAAACCGTAAAAAAAACCGGTAAGCGGCGAGAAACGAAAAACGAAATAAAATGAAATACAATTTTCCATGGCCGTCAACTCGGGAAAGTTAACAAAAAGGGGGGCGGCGCCGAGTGAAATCGGTAAAATCAACAAAACACACGCAAGATAAACAGCCGCAGGGGCTGACAGGAGTGGGAGGTGGTCCTGGTTAGCTGGGCTGGCGGGTCGGCAACACAAAGACGAGCCCAGTTCTGGCTTCTGCGGTGGCCAGCATTACGCATTACGCAGCCGACCCGTTGGCCATTGTTCGCTCCCTCCACAAGTGGCACTTCAACAAGCCGCCGCCGCCGCCGCCGTCGTCGTCGTCGTTGTCGCTGCTCCATCCCTCAATCCCTTGTTTGGTCTGTCAAATTTATGTTGGCTAAATTGCAATATCAATAAGCTGAAGAGGAGCGAAGGACACCCAGAGAGCTCTGGGCAATGACACACAAAAAAAGGTTTGAAATCGAATGTTTTCGCCAGACGAAATCTCCCATTATCTTCCGCCGATCTCTCTAAGATTGTCAACACATTTCCCAGAATGTTTCAATTATTTGAAAAAGGAAGAACTAAACCTATCGAGCTGAATCCGGCTCGAAGGATCAAGAAAAACTCCCCTGCCTGGGTTGCTTTTCCTTCAACATTTATCTCAAACTTCTGGAATGAAATTCCAAACTGAAGTTGTCTTAGTGAGAAAAAGTGCTTCATTTTGAATTGTTTTTGTTTGTCCGTTAATCTTTAGGGGAGTGAAGCTCCACCTTTTCACCAGCCAGCTCCTTTTTCCTCGATGGAGAGAGGTATCGATTGGTTGGCGCTATTTTTGGTCCGTCATACGGGGCGTATATGTGATATGCGTAAGCAGGGAAATTTGTGGGGTGGCAAAAGAAGTTAGTGCATCACCCTGGCTCCATTGAAAGTTGACGACCTGAACGAGTCGTGCAACTATCCATCAATATTTGAACGGTTACAGGAGGCACGGCACACTGGAGGCGCCTCCCTCTCTCGAGTCACTTGAGCGGGCAGAGTGCTCTGTTTGCCTCTTGGCGCCCAACAAGTGGCTGTGGTGGCTGTGGAATCTGTTGCAAGCTGTTTGATGTGCCGAGGCACTTGTGTGCTCTCCTGTATGCCTGCTGTTAATAAGCTTAAACAGGGGATTTTCATGTAATTATGTCGGGAGAGAAGAGTGCAAATCGGTGGGGCAAAAAAAAAAAAAAACGGAGCCCCCGGACTGGTCCTTGCCGCCGCCGTGCATCACGCATCACGCATTTGGGTCAGGGCCATGGCTGCAGCTGCGTTTTGTGCCACATTTTCCCTTCTCGTTTTTGCTTTCGCTTTTCCGCTTTTCCTTCCAATGTCAAACATCAAATTGGCATCAAGATCAAGGCCGTGCCAGCGGGAGTTGAAGGCTTAACAAGCGGAATTATAAGCATTTCGCTTAAGTCCTTGCCCCCGCTGGACCCAATTTATTTGGAAGGCTTAGAGCTGGTACGGCTTATCTCCAGGAAAGCAGTCATCACCCGTACATTGCCAGGTCCCCATTCCCGCAGTCCCCACTCCCCAGTTCCCCTATTCTCTATTCCAGACACACAGTCACACACACCTGCTACCTCACCCGCCGGATGCCACTCCCGCACGAGAAAAACTTCGCTTAATGTTCGTTTAATGGCCAAGCGCGGCTCTTGGCTCGGTTAATTGTGCGATTTTTGGCCAGTTTATGTCGGCCAACGCTTTTTAATGTGGCTACCCCCTCCCCAGTGGCATGGCGGGGGGGCAGCTGCCAGTTGCTGTGCTTTTATTGATGGCTTCGGGCCCTGGCAATGCTCCTCTGGCCACATGTAATGGCCGTGTTTTTGTGGGGCCCTTAAAAGTTATGCGTCTGTGCGGGCATCTCCTTGGAGCTCCACTCCCATCCCCAGTCCAACCCCTATTATCCCCGTCAGTTTGTCAATTTGTCAGGCTGTCAGCTGGCCCAGAGAGCTGCTGCTGCTGCTGGTGCTGGTGCTGGTGTGTTTTCGGCGATACTCTGCAGGAGTGGCAGGTTAGCCGAGGACTCTGATTAGAAGTTTCGTTACGCCAACTATTTGGGCCTGGCCTGGGGCAATGGAAATTATGAAGGCGCCACAAGTTCACCTTTTCAGGGAGGGGCGAGAATGTGTCGCCTTTGATGCCACCAGTTGTACAGACTAAGGAATTTAAGGAGCAATTTAATGTGGCTTACCTTGACATACCTTGTGCTTAAAGGCATTTTGATACATAGTATATGTACCTGTTAAAATTGCATTTGTTTCAATAAGAAATAGAACGAAGTGGTTAGATTTGGGAATACAATTTGTCAGCATTTTTTGTTAACTGTTACTAACTAAAACTGAACATAAAAACCTAAAAAACCTGCTTAAATATAAGCTATGAATAGAAAAATACCAATTAAACTCTAAGGAACGGTTTCTACCCAAACTACCTAATAGCTATTCTAACGAAAAATGAAATATAAAGTAAAGCTTTTCTCAAGGAATTTAATTACCTTATCTTCTTGAAATTTATCTTAACGCAAAAGAATAATATAACGCTGTTAATTATCAATTATTCCTGTGTAACACTAAATTATGCTGTAAAACGCAATCACAGGCTTGCTTTGGTTATCGAAACCTCTCACTTGTCTATCGAAAATCAGCTGTTTCATTATCGAGCCGGAAAAGATTTCAGGGTTAGTCTGGGTCCCTGTTAATGCTAACTGTCACATTTAAACGTTAGGAAACCAATTTTTTTTAGCAGGAACTTTAACTGAGGTCGAAATTTTAACAATAAGGGTAGAAAGTGTCTAGATTGAGTCTCCAAGTTACAATTTGACAGCTTGGGTGCGTTGTTTACAGCTTGTGCATAATCATGAGACAAAGCAATTCGTCATCAGGCGAGTCAAGGCTTTGGGCACCCCTGTTCTCGCCGAAGAATTAAATTGTATGCTTAAATTATAACTTTTGAAAGAGTATTCGAAATGTCCACCGTCAATGCTCAATTAATTCCGGCAAGTTAAACTTTTTGTTCTAGGGCGGAAATTACCCCGATTTTGGCAGCTTAATGTGGCCATAAATACCGCTGGCGTGGCAAGTCCGAGCAAATCCTTGCCAGATGATCTTTGAGCTGCCATTAAGATGCCCTGCAGCGCATAGCTTCCTATTTCGTTCATCTCCAGTGGCTGATTAATTAAAAATAGCGGCCTGCTGTTTGTAACTCCATAAATTTGCCAACGCTTTATTTTTTCTTGGGTCGACGTAAATGGTGCTTGACGGGACAGATGCTCAAGTTTCCACGGCAATCAAAGGCTCAGTTATTCAATTGGTTTAATGAAACGTTAATTGTGCGCTTTTGACACGCTCCGACACGCCGTTCGGCCCCCAATTAGCATTCGATGCCAGAGTTCTCTCTCTAATCGCAATCATTTATCGATAAGTGCATAATTAACTATCAATAACTTTTCACACACACACATCTACGTACATACATACATTGTGTGTGTCCAGTTTCCGCCATTTCCCTCTTTCTCCTGCTCATCTTTCGGCTTAGTGTTTTAGCCCTAATTCCAAATCACTTAAAACCCCTTCCGTTTATACAAATGACGTTAGAGGGAGGCGGCCAGAGAGCACAAACAGAGAGAGAGAGAGAGAACGAAGTGTGCGTGTGTGCGCGTGTGTCTGAGTGAATTTTGCTTACATAATAGACACTTTATTACCATTAACTTAATTTACATTTTATACAAATGCGGCGCGTGAAAAGGGGTAAGGCGTGTGCGCGAGGCTGCTGGTGGAGAGTTTTTGTGGTATTTCCTCAGTGCCTGATGCTGCTGTTGGGGGTCTGGTTTTGGCACACTCACACACGCGCATTCCCCCCTCGCATTCGAGTGCACACAGTCACACTTACTATACACACCCCGTAATCGAGAGGGAAAAAAATGATATGGCAAGCTGTGCCCACTGTGCTGGTTACCCTGTAAATATATATATATATATAGCTAAAAGGGAACACTGTACCTTCCAGGCTGTATATCGATAGGAGAAGTAGGATAATTCCGATTAAATATATCTATATAAATATCTCGTTCAAGATTCTATCGAAAATATCGTTACCTTTGATTTGACAATTTTAAATATCGAAAAAAAACTAACATTAAACGTTAAAAACTGTACCTTCTGGCCATGTATATCGATAGGAAAATTCTGATATAATATATATATTGAAAATATTATCACGCTCAAGATTCTATCGAAAATATCGTTACAGTTTTAAATATCGAAAAAAGCAACACTTAATTGAAATACAAATATTATTAGAAAATCTTCGAGGGACTTCATTTAATTGATTTGTCTTGATTAAATTGGTCCGATATATAAAATAGAATATATCGATAAAAATATCGACTTTGATGTTTTTTTAAAACCCTTAAAATTGTGTTCAAAACAATGCTACAAAATATTATCGTAAGCCAACAAATTATCATTGATTTCAAAGATATCATTGCATACTTTTAGAGATCTTATTATAGCGATTTCTATATAGCTTTATACATTAAAATAAAAGACTAACCAGGTATGGATATGAAACCCTTATATATACAAGCTGGAAACCTATAATATACACGGAAATGTTGATAAGCTAATTATGATAGACAAATAATAAGCACACATTGACATTATGTCCATAAATTTCCATTGCATATGTAAAGTTTTTAAAGCTCGTTTTGGAAAACGATTATTTTTCGAATAACTCTATAATACATAGAGTTTAATATCTGTATATCTAATAGGGATCTTCTTCAGCATAACTTAAGCTTCATTTACTCATTTGAAAACCTACTTAACATTTCTTTAGGTCTCAAAATATTACAAATCTGCGTTAGATACAAGTTGGGCGTCAAGTGTAATGATGGGATTCCAAGTAAATCAGTATTTACCTCCATAAACCCAAAAAAATAAAGACTAACAGATTTCGTTAACGCTTCAATTGAGGCTCCCTGGGATTTTTCACACTTTACTGTACAGGGTATCCCAAATGCAGTAATTCCATTCCGGATAAATTCAATTTGCGATTTCGCCGCCGGCGTTGTCGTTGCCGTTGTCGCCATTGCTGTTGCCGTTCATTGTTGGCTGACTGCTCGCCAAATCTCTTAATGAGTGTGAATTTATGATTACATGCATTTAATGTGCTCCCTGGGCCTTTCCCCGCACACCCTGCCCGCTGTCCCCGCCGTTCCCCAGCCTTCCCTGCTGGCCCGGCTTATGGCATGCAAATTGAGACACTCGCCGCCGTCATTGGGGAAAAGTGTGGAAAAGTGTAGGCAGGCGTTGGGGGAGAGCGTGAAAAAGTGTGGGATCGAGGGCCATGGGCTTTATGGCACACTATACACTGGCAGCGTGTGTGTGTGTGTGTGTGCAAGGACATTCGCCTCTCTTTCGGCAGCATCCAAACGATGATTCTGTCAATTTGAGTAAATCTTTTTAATGGATCGCAAAAATTAATCGTGCGGAATATTTTTAAAACTCTGTGCACGCCGTCGCCACTCGTGTGTGCATATGCTGTGCGTGTATAAACTGCCACTTAAGTTATTTGTCAGCCGGAAATCGATTTTAGTTTTTCACAAGCACAGAAAAACAAAAAAATAATAATAAAAAGGAGAAGGAAAATGGGAAAAGGAAGCTGGGGCAGACATTTTTATTTGATTTCATTGCGCAGCATTATAAATAATTTAATGTACTTACTCCGTGTGTGTGTGTGTGTGTGTCGAGCCAATTTACAATTCATTATTTTGCCATTCTCAATTTCAATTTTTGCAGCACACTCAGCCACACACACACTGTCATCATAATGTTTCATATTGTTTCTCTCTCGTGTGCTGCTACCCTCAAGTGAGAGCGCCAAGTGGCGTGCCACCAGATAGAGAGAGAGAGAGCGAGCGAGTGGCAGTCAAGGATGGGGAATGCCTCTGGGGTGCCAAGGCTCCCAGCGCCCAGCTTCCAGCGCCAAGCTCCCAGCTCCCAGCTCCCAAGCTAATGAAAGCAAGCGAAACGAGGAATGAGTTCAAGTGGAATTTATGTCCACTAGGGGCATGGGGCATGCAGGGGCATGGCAGAGCGGCAGCGGTGGCACTTTTATAATGTCCAAACAATTGTTACACATTTTCGTTTTAATTGCAAAAACGTTCGCAAAGTATTTGCTCGTTGCCAACAATTTTAGCAAACAAACCAAAGGAACGAACTGAACTGAAATGAAATAAACAAAATAACGAGAAAAATTATTTTCAAAATTTTGTACGCAATAAATTTCGTAGCACAGGAGTCACTAGAGTTCTTAATTATATTAAAAATGTTTACGAAAGTTTGTAACTAAATGCTTGAGGTATCTAATTTGATATAAATTTGTATTAAAACAAGAAACCCACAGGAGTTCCTAAAACCCCTTGAAAAGGTGCCCAAAATTATGCTTTTCCTCAAAAATTGTATTGTTTAATTTATAAACTTTCTAAAGGTTTCAAAACCCTTTGATGCAACATTTTTGTAGCACTAATTTGTACTTATTGAAAATGCTTGTTACGCATTTTTCTACCACATTTCCTTGCCTTCAGTTAGTTCAAGCTAAGACACTATCTTTTGGCTTTAAGTTTCAAATTTAGAACCCTGGCTATGTGAATTGTGGCTTGGAAAAACAATTGGCCATGTTAACAGTAGGGAAAACGTATTATATATGCTATACGAAGTAAAGACTTTCGCCGTAAAATATGGCATTGAGCAATAAGAAATCTCTGGAGATTTCGGCTAAGATATTTAAGTTTGTTAGGGACTGAGAACTGATTAAAGTTTCATATTCTAAATAGCCTTAAAAAGCCTATTGATGTGGGCCAAGTTATGTGATGTTAAAGGCATTTTCCCTTTCCCCTTTTTTAATGGTGGGTGGGGGCAAAACTTTGGTCTTTTTGCCTGGCTCAACTATCGATTGGCCTCCACTCATTTCTTATTAATGCCGCAGAGCCAAAATTCTTTCGCAAAATTAATAACAATAATCGTGAGCGTCTGCAAGGGCGGCCAGTAGCAGCAGCAGCAAATCAAATTGAGTAAACTTGCGGTCTCCTGGGGGAGGACCTGGATCCTGGGGTGGGATAGGATAGGATGGTCCCCAGAAAGCCACAGAATGTATAGACTTTGCTTTCACTTTGTTGCCGCTGCCGCTGCTGCTGCTGCTGTTGGGTTTTTAGAATTTTTCTGCGTTTCTGCGCTGGCCCCGCTCCGCTCGGTTGTGTTTGCATTCTGCCATAAATCATTAAAAGCACATCAAGGCGGAGTTCGGAGCCATGCTGGTTGGAGGACGAAGGACGAAGGATGGTCGGTGAAGGCCATGGCCATGGCGATGGCGATGGGGATGACGATGACGATGGCGGGGGCGAGGCTCCTCTCCAAGGACCCAGCCGAGCAATATTCAACAATTTATTTATGTTTACGCACCACAAACAATTGAGAGTGTGCTGGTGGGGCTGGGGGGGACTTGACTTGGTCAGGGGGGGGGGGTTTAGAGGGATGTCCTCGGCGGGAGACAGAGGACATTCGCTATTATTATTTATTTGCTTTGCCCGCACGGAAGGAGTTTATGCGACACAGGAGTCCCATATTATACAAAGGTAAATACGGCTGTCCGCTCCAATTTGAAGGAGTGCAGGCTCCTCTCAACCATATCGACTATCAAATGTAGCCTTAAGCTTACCCATCTCAATGGGGATTTAATTATATTAGCCCAGTCCTGGAATAATAGTGGAATTGCTTTGGCAAAGCGAGTTTCAAGTTGCTCAAGTTCGGTGAAGAGAAGAGACTTAATTATGTGATTTTATGAGGGTATTTTCAACACAACAATAATAATTCAATCGATTGCTTAGAGGCTCGAATTGAGTCGAGTCTTAAGTTTTCACTGGAACCTCTTGGCAAGTGGATAATGATGGGTATCATCTGCTTTTCCCAGTAAATGTCTAATTAAACAAACAAATCAAATTCGCCCCACATTCCACCGCATCCGCAACAGCGTCAGCTGCACAACCGGAAGCTTTGCGGTTGCCCAATACCCAATACCTCAGGCCGCACCTCCTATTCGTACCCCTTACCCATATCCGGATCCGGATCCGGATCAGGTGATGCCATATAGCTGCATTAATTGCGGCAAACTCTGTTAAATAAACAATTAATTAATGGCAGAGGCGGGAGCATGCGCCGGCATTATGAATGATAAATCATGCATGTGCTCTGCTGATTATTTCCCAATGATTCTATATGAATATTTAATCCCAGGCAGTGCGTGTGCTGTCTTTTGTTTGCCTCCTGGTTAATTGCCTTTCATTTCCATTTGTCCATTTTCGATTTTCAATTGCATTTCGATTTAATTCGCATTCGGAAAAGCGCAAAAATAATTAACAAATTGTTGCCCTTGCACAACAATTGTTGTTTGTTCAACGTTGCCCATACTCCTCCCGCAGAGCTGCACGTGGGCAATCGATGAAAAACTGAACAAATAAACACTGGGTACCATTGTTGAGCAAAACATTTGGAGTACAGTCGGACCAGAGGCAAAATAAATATTTACGATTTTTTGTTAACTCGAAACTCTCCCTTGAGAGGGATATGTTGTACTAGGGATGTTTATCGGAGAGTTCAAGTTCGTAAATATATATCGAACAGAAATATCACTCAATATCATATCGAAAATATAGTAAAGCTTCATGTAACTAAAGTTGGCATATCGTAAAATATCGCACTTTACGTTGAAATGTCGATAATATCGATAAATTATCAGAAACTCGTTTTCAATTATATCAAAACATCTTTATAACTGAATTATTAGTTTTAGATCTTTATATTTGTTTGCCATAAAGATAGTTTAAGCTAAGCTCAAGTTTTTCTTTGGTGCAATTCGATATATCAAACAGAGTATCGATTTATTGAGCATTTAAAATATCGATTTGCTTTAAATATCGATGCAGCTTAGCTAACATATAGCATAATGTTAATCTCTGTCTCCCAATTTCGTACAACTACGACTCTTTCAACATTGTTTAAGTTTAATTCTTTTAAGTCAGAGCAATGGAAGGAAACCCCTTGAATTTCCATGTCTAGACGAAAATTCATAAAATATTTTGCGGGAAGTATGCAAGAAAATGGCTCAAAGCAGATGCCCAGGCTATTTTAAATTGAATTATTGACCAAAAGAATGCTTTAGTTAGTGCTTTCTGAGCATACTTTAAGCAGTTTTATTGAGGTTATTCGATTGAAGTGCTCAGTATTTGGCCGCTGGGTGTCATTTTGTCAGTTTCGTGTAATTGGCACTATTTAATAACATCTAAGTGCCGAGTTGGGTATTATGTTACCGATAAATGGCCTCCGTTCGTTCGATGGGCATTTGCAATTCCCTGTGACAACCTAATTCCCAGTCGCGTTTTCGACAGCCTTCCTGGCCCACGCTAATGTACTCTGGAAAGTTTGTTTCGTCTTTTTTTTTTTTCGTCCTTTATGCAACGCGTTTTGTGCGAAACTGCCTACGGGACCAGAGGTCCGGCGCTCACTACCTCGCTGATCCTGTCTCTGGCGGTGGCAGGACACAATGTCCTGTGTCGTGTTATCTAAGCTAATTAGTTTTGCACATTTTGCTGATATTTTGCAACGCTTTTCGTGGGCAAAATCGGGTGGAAATAAAAACTGGGTCGGGGACGTGGCGGGTTTTTCCGGAGTCATGGATAATAATGTGGCTGCCAACGAGTCCTCGTGTCGTTCAAATTTTGCGCCTGTGGCTATGTGACTATGCCTCTGGTATGTGGCATGTTGCATGCGGCACATCAAAACCGAACTAAATTCAATTAAATGCGAATTCCATTCAATCTGAGACGCATGCATTTCGCAAAACTTGATGCCAAATCCGACTTTTTAAGCCCACGCCCACTCATACTTGCCTCGAAAGGGGACTACTCTTTTTGTTGTGGGCGTGTGTGTCATGAAACAATGGAAGCCAAGAACCCAGCCGAGGCTCTATGGGATTACCCTGGCAAAATATTACCTTGAGCCTTTGTTCTAGGAGCAGCAGCAGCAGCAGCAGCAGCTCAATGACAATGAATGCATTTCCCCATCTAGTGTCCAGTGTCCACTCTCGACATTCCCCGGCTCTCTGCCAAAAGCAAAAGCACCGGTTCCTGTTCCATTTCCCGGACTACGGCTTAGTTCCAGAATCGTCTGTGGCTTTGTTTGAGGCCAGTAAGCCGCTTACACATCTCCAGTTTCTAGTTGCCGAGCTCCCAGTTCCGAGTTCACAGCTCCCAGGTGTGCCAGCTGCATTTTAATTACCTGACAACATTTAATTAACAGCCCGACAGATGGGCTGAGGACGGGAGTCGAAGTTGCCTCTACCCTAGCAACGCTCTTAACGAAAAAATTCTATATATATAATATGTGGGCGCTGCAGAAATAATTGAGGGTTTTAGATTTACTAAGAAAAAAACTGAATTTGCAAATGAATTTTGACATCAAACATGTTTTTGTTGCTGGACTTGCAGAAATTATTAAGGAGAAACATTCCGTTTTACGTATTCGGTGCTTCGGGTCTCATAAACTTTTTGTCTTGGTTTCGTAATCGAAATATTCAATTCAATAATTTCTAACTGCTCAAACTGCTGACCTAAAGGTTTTAAGAAGTAACATATCTTTAATTTGTTTAACGGAAGACTGCCAACATTTTAACGAGTAAGGATAGCTAACTTCGATGTTGTTATACCCTTGCAATATATAGCTACATACAGCTATAGTTCCTGTAGCAGCTATATGATATAGTAGTCAGACTTACATGATATATGTGCAAATTAATACGAACTTTACCTGAACATAACCTTAAACGAAGATAGCCTTCCAAAACTAAAAACTTTAATCTTAACCAACTTAGTACGCAAGCAAGCAATCATTCAGATTGTCTATTTCCTCGCAAACTTTACATATACTTTCTGCTATCGCGCTTACTAACATTTAACCCTAACAAGCACGTGCTTGGTGTCGCAATGACCATTTAAGTGTACTGACCGTAGTGCGTTAACGTCCATAAAGAAGAAGATTTGATGCTATATGGAGGTTAATTTGCATATCTTGAAAACTAACGAAAATGTAACAGTTTGGTACGATCGTTCCTATGGCTGCTATATGATATAGTGATCCGATTTCGGCCATTGCGACATATACTCTGATTGCAAAATAAATATGACTTTGCTGAAACTTCACCCCGATAGCTATAAGACGGTGAGATTCGTTGAGATGAGACAGACAGATCGACTTGGCTGGTGATGCTTTATGGCGTCGAAGATGCCTCTTTTAAAATGATAATACCCTATAATATATAATAAATATATTATATACCGCCATTCCACTCATTTATAATTATTTTAAACCGCTCGCTGCGTTCCACCACCGGCAACCGCAGAAATGCGGAAAAGAATTACTGAAACAATAAATACATACTATACTACAATTTTTGTTTGAGTTCGGGAATTAATCAACGGATGGTGTGAGATAAACGTCTATAGAGCAACGAGTCAACTATTTATCTTTAATTTGCAAATAAGAACCGATTTGATGTAGAAAAATGGGACTTACTTGAGTTCAAAAACAAAAACTTGTTCGCTTTTCGCATCGCAAATGATGCTGATTAAGCGCTGATGGCCACGTTGGACATTTGTTTGAACAAGACAAACCCATTCTGAAGATGTTGAGGTGGTGTTCATCGAATGACACCTGCCATGAAGGTGAAGTACATATATGTATGATGCAGAAAACAACCTGTGTCGACCTGTTAAGTTCAAGTTTCAATGAAAAAGCACCCCCGGCTTAAAGGGGAATAACTTTGTTAGTTAGTTACTGTATTGGAATTGCCAGTGCAAGGGTATCAAGCCAGCATGGATGTCCCCTCCAGAGCCGGCCAGAGTTGGGGCTGGGAGCAGAGCACTTCGTAATACTCCTACACAATTTTTTTCTGTGAAATTAAAATTGTATTTTAGCCATAATCTGTGCAATTCAATGAGCAACATGCGAATTCAATTGAATTCAATTTGATTCAATTGGAAGCAAAGCAAGAGCAGACAGCGCGGAGTACGGTCCTCGTCCTGGTCCCTGTCCTCGTCCTTGTCCTTGTTCAATGGCCAACGAATTTGTATGGGTCCATAAAAGAAGGGAGACAGTAGGGACAAAGAGAGAGAGAGAGGGGACAGGGCGATCGAGTGGGCGGTAATGGGCAGTGGGCGTAGCATGTTTTACAGCAGCTTTCGCCTTTCTTGCCTCTCATTTTTTGCTCTGCTTGCCACACTCTGTGTGTGTTTTTTTCTCCCTTTTTTTTTTGTGCACATTTTCCAGGGCAACGCAAATTTTCTGGCATTTCCACTTGGCCCACTTCGGTACTTCGGTTCGATTCGATTAGGAGTAAACGCTGCCTCCTCGGCCTGCTCGCTCCTTCCATCCCGTTGCTCAGCTGCAAATGCATTTATGTTTTAATTCGCTCAGCCATCTTTATATATAGGTGAGGCATGGCAGCAGGAGGAGATGATGGAGAGGATGGTGCGCAGGACCTACTGCCGTCATGTGCTGCAATTCAGTTAAGTTTTGATTGCTATTTTCGCTTCGCTTCCTGCCCCCACAATGTTGCCAGCGGCAGCAAATGTGTGACATTTCCGCTTCCACTTCCGCTTGCCGCGTTAATGTATTGTGCCGCTTACTCACACACTGACACATCGCATTCGCAACTTTTTAGTTGCACGAAAAAATGAGCAGAAAAAAATGCAAAGCTGCAAGGCTAGGCGCCAGGCCTTAACAATGTTATCAAAACGGCGAGCGAATCAAACCCGAAAGCGGATGCCAGACCCTCCCTTGTCGTCGTGAAGGAAGTTGCCCCATCAATGGCAGGGCCATGACCATGACCATGACCAGAAGTCCGCCTCCATCTGCAAGTCCTTTGCCAGGGCCACGTCCATGTGCTGGCCGCATTTTCGTTGCATGTCATAAACAAGCCTGTCAACGGACACGACTCCGGTTGGGGCAGCAGAAGCAGGAGCAGAGAACTCAGAAAGCGGAAAGGTGCACGGAGTTTCGAGAACACTTTAAATTGCACATAGGAAATGGACACATTTTTCAGCAGGCGCCACCGAAATACCCTGAATGTTTAATGGGAACCAGCAAAAAGTTGGCCCAGGCTTGAATTTGTTCGATTTTGTGATGGCAGAACTGTTAAAACATGTGCATATACTGTATAGCAGTTGTTTCCTATTTTTACCAAAAAAAAAAAAACACGAATGTGCAGCGCATCTCGGTGACTGCTTCCAGGAACTTTAAGTGGCACCGAAGCTACCACAATCTGGTTGGGAAAGGACAACGACGACGATGTGAGAGGGGCCTGCCTCCTGCAGGCAATGTGTGTGCACTTCCGTTGCCAGGTGCAACTGCTGCTAACTGCAAGACGGCATGTCAAAGTCAGCCGAGAAAGCCGCAATCATGCTGTTCCTCTACGGAATCACCCATCCCATCCCAACCCACCCACCTTTCTCTCTCTCTCCATCCACGTACCGGCAAGAAGTTCTTTGACTGCTCCTGAGGCTTACAGCCATATTCCAGGACCTCTGCATACCTCATGAAAATGATTATAGAGGAATGGTGCTTAGCTCGGAGGGGGATTTCCACTGGAGTCTCGGCACCATGAAATCTTATTTCATGTACGGGCCAAGCTCACGACCCGTGCTGACCGCAACTGGACATACCCCTGATGGATATCCGTTCGAGGTAATCCGACAGGGAAAATGGCGAAGAAAAGCATACATTTTTCCTCGAGCTTTTTGAATCTGAATCCGAATGCGAATGCGAAAGCGGAGCTGTATCTGGAACTTATGGTGATGTGGAGGACGCTGCGAATGCGAATGTGAAGCTGCCAGCGGCCATATGCGGTTTAACCCTTAACCTTTGGCTTTTCAAATGTCCACCTCGGCTTCTAAAAATGGGTTTTCCAGCAAATGGAAAACATGGCGAGGCATTTAAAATGGTCTTGTTTGGGGCCGGGGCAGGCAGACCCAAACTACTTAACGCCACTTAAGCGAAGGAAGCAAACCCGAAGAGGATTGAGGATGCCAAAGGCAGGCAGGGCCAGGTAAGTTGAGGTGAGGTGAGGATGGCAAGGAATTACTCACACTCAATGTGTCCCCGGGGCAATTAACAGCTATTGGCAGGACAATCCCTCAGTGCTTTTCCCCGTCATCGAATGCTAAATGTTAATTCCCATTAATATGGAATGTTGCATTAAGCGAGATGGATGTCTTTAGCCCAGGATGTCCCTGCTACTCCACAGTCCATCATCCATTTGCTCTGATGCAAAGTGCTTTGTAAACTTTTTGTGCAAGTCCATTAAACAAAGCTAAGCTGAAATTGAGCGTGGCGCCCGAGCAGGGACGGACGTGTGTCCGGTTTAGTGGACAGTGGGACACTGTCACAGCGTCAATCTGTCAATCGGACTCTCGACTCGACTCAGCGCCTCGATCTGGGCTTGTCCTCCGTCTGTCGCCTGTAGTTCGGCCGAAACCGAGTCAATCAATCACCCACAAAATTGGTTCGACTCCGAGTCTGAGTGGAACTGAGTGGCGTGGAAAATGTGTGACTAACAAAATACACACATCAGCAGCCCGGATGTGGGGACTGGGTGAACCAATTGAAAAGTCATTTTATTTGCCTTAAATAAGTGTCACTCTCTCTCAGAGTCGATGGCAAGTAGAAAATCAAAATTAAAGCAGCGCAAATTTAGTTGCCAGTTGCTTGCTGGCTCAATAAATGATTCTCTATTACGCAGAGACCGAATGTAGTCATCGTTGTGTGCCATAATTTGATCAAAGCCAACTTGATTTGATTCCTCAAAGAAGACATCCGACTCCGGCCCCAACTACGCCTACGCAGCCCCCACATCCTGCTCGGACCGAAGCGCTTACTTAACTAGTTTCTGTTGCTCGCATTTCTGGTATTCCCCATTAGGCCCCGTTGCCAGGAGAACAGCAGGGTTCATTCGAGGTCCTGGTTGGGTGGGTCCAGTTGCCGCATTAGCTGCACAATTGGGTCGGGACCGAGTGCTTAATATGGACTGACGGTGAAACCGCAAAATGGGGAAGGTTCTCGGTCCGGGGTCCGGAAAATGCCAAAAAGGACATGCAATAAAGGGGGAGCACCAAAGCGACTGCATGGCGCACAAAATTAACCCCAGAAAGGAATTCCCTTTTCCGCAAAAGTGACATGGCGTGCGGTTACCTCTGTCAAGGACGAAGCGAGAAACGAAAACGAAATCGAGAGCCCTTTAATATCCCGATTAATTGAGGACTGCTTATTTATCTTTTGAATTCGGTAATGAGTGCCAATTGCACTCAGCTTGTTTTGTTTTTTATTTCGCTAATTAGCTCGCTCAGTAGTTCAGCACTTCAGTCACCTCAGAATCTGACAATGAAAGCGCGGAACAACTCCCGGAAGAATAATTGGCGCGGAGCCGAGGACATGTTGGGGGCGTCCAAGCTCGGTAGCAGCGGTCCTGTCAGTGGCATAGACAGGCTAATTAACTCTAACACAAAGCCGCTACTTTGGTGTTGATTGCCAATTTACAAGCTTAATGAACTTGCGACTTGCGACTCGGTTCGAGGGACTCGCGACTCGGGACCAGCGACTTGCTACTTGCTACTTGCCACTTGCCACTTGCGGTGACTTTGCGCTGACCGCGTTGCAGCCACGATGCTAGACATGATAGGACTTCAGAGGGACTGCGAGTGGGTTGGCGGCTATGCAAGTCGACCTTTTAATCAAATCAAAGACGGGCGGTTGCCTTCCGCTCAAAGTCCGAACTGGCTTCCCTGCTCTGCGGTCGCGACTGCTTATGTAATTTGGGTTTGTAAAGTTCCGCAGCGTTGCGGTTTCACGGATGTGGGAGTCGGAGTCGGAAGTATGAAAGGGTGAAACCGATTCCCTAGAAAGGTGTCATGGATCCCGTCCGTTTGATGGATAATCCTGGAAGGAAGTGACTGGCATCCCTATAAATGCAACAACAAAGGCTAATAGCAAATTAAAAATGAATTTTATGCACAGATAATATTATTGTTGGCTGAAATGACTGCAGAATTGCGGGAATTTATTCTGTGTACAAAGTGAGTCAATGTTTACGAAGCGCGTGGTAATTATTAACCATTATCGCGGGTCGTGGGCAACTGTTCAAAGGAAAAGTTGCCACTACTCCCGGCAATCACCGTTGCGGCTTAGCCTTCATCGCCATTAGCTTGCATCCCGGATCCCGGATCCAGGATCCCGCTTGCCCGAGCTTCCTTTCAGCGAACACACAAACTCTTGTGGCATCTGAGTTATGGCGAAATTTTATTTCAACTTTTGCATAATTTTATGCTCATTATGGCAGGACTTTCTGCTGTCCCTATCACGGGGGCGAGAAGTCATCTCCAGCGAAGCGAAGTGTCCCAGGACAGTGGCTTTAATTACTTTGATGCATGATTTTGCTGCCATTTGCAATTTGTGGCCGGGGATAATGAGCAGGAAGAGCGAAACTTGCCCCGACTTTATTTAACCTGCCACAAACAGGGATCAGGAGAAGTAGCAGGAAGCATCCTGCACACATCATACTGCTGGACAGTAATATACAATCTACGTTTTCTTAGAATCTCGAGTAAAAAACAATTATTTGCGTTGATGGGAAACCTTGCAGATCTCCGGTTAGCACGTTTTTGCCTTTGAGTATTTAACTTGTCTTTGATTGCTGGCCACAAGTCGCGAGTAAGGCCATGAAACTCTGGTGGAACACGCCTGCAGTTGGCTCCATTTACTTAAGACTTTCACTTCCTGTGAATTGGAAACTGCGTAGAGCTAATTTTCTTTACTCTAAGATACTATATTTACTAGGATAAAGTGGGTTTCTGCTCTGACTTGGTTTCTCTTCCTATCTCTATTTGCAGCAAGGACACTTTAAGGAGTATACATCACAGGAGAGAAGGAGGTAGTAGCAGTTAGTTCAGGAGAGAACCAAGGAGAGTCCGAGGCGAATTTCCTGCTGGCAACGAACTGAACAATTGCGCAAAATGGGTAAGTGACGTCATCTTTCTCATCTCATTCTGGCCTGGTTAGGCCTTTCGCCCCTAAAGAGTCATCTATGACTCCAAAGAGATTCTTAAATATGTTCTTCCTACAGATGCTCTACGCTTCCGAGGATCCCCTTTTGCCCGCTTCACGGGCCAGTCGACCGGACCGGGTCATCCCCGTCCGCCCACACAGTTGGTACGCCCTCAGCCCCAGCAGCCGGTACGTCCTCAGACTCAGCAGCCGGTACGTCCTTCGACTCAGCCGCCGGTACGTCCTCAGGCTCAACCGCCGGTACGTTCTCAGACCCAGCAGCCGGCACGACCTCCGCCGCAGGTCCACCACAGTAGCCACACCAGCATCATCGCTCCCGAGCCGCTCATTGTGGTCGAGGAGTCCAATTTGCCGGAGGAGCAGGAGGACAGCTCGGAGCCGACAGTTTCGAATCGTGGCAGCCTCGACATCGACTCGCCCGTCAATCCCTATCTACTGTCGCCATGGCGCGATCCTCGCGAGGCTCGCAAACACTCGCTGCCCTCGCAACAGGTTACCGAGGGCATTACGGCTAGCCAGGTGCGCCGTCTGTCGGAGCGCGGCGGCGAGGGTTCGGGACCCACGCCCAAGGAGGCCGCCTTTCTGGCCACCTTGTCACAGGCCCCGGCTCCAACTGGACGACGTCACTCGGTGGTCACCATTTCCAAGGTGCCAACTACCATCTTTGGCAGGTCGCGTCGCGAATCCGTGGCCGCCTATCCGAACAGTAATGGGTAAGTTTCGGGTCAAGCTGTGATTTCCTTAACTAGGGAACTATTTTGTATTATATATAAATAATATAATTATAGATCATATTCCTCTAATGTAAATTCCTTAAAAAACACAGATAGTTAACATTTAAATGTGATCTATAAAGTTAGTAGAGAACGTTTAGGATAAACCATGTTTTTTAATAATAAATTATAGATTATTATATAGTTTATTATATCATATTGTAGGTTATTAGATTCACTTTATATTTTAAAAAGAAATTATACATTTGAAATCAAATATTTAGACTATCACTAAAATATGTGATTGTGACGTCATAATGCTTAGCTCCACAAAATGTATTTATCTTAGGACGTGCCTTAGAAACGAATTTAAATTACTTTTCGCAGAGAAATGACTATAGACACAATTATTAATTAAACTTTAGAGATGTTTTATATATTTTGAGGTTAACTATGGGTCAATTTCGACCTTAATACGAATATGAATATTACATTCACTTTTTTCAATTTGTTCGGAAGCTGAGGTTCTCCTAAAAAGTAGTAGTACTTTTACAATTTTACAACCACTACTATAAATCCTACTATTATAGCTATTATTTTCTACCTCCTTCGCTAAATTTACTCTTGATCAGCATCACTAGGCAACTAGATCTAGACAGGCCTCTTTATTATGTATGTTTTTGTTTAAAAAACTAACTTTAACACGTATTCTTTAGTACAACTTTGTGGCAGCTTAATGCTGAATGAAAACATGCTTCAGTCCGTTGTGAAGAGCTTTATTAAATTCCAATTCCCATTCTGGTTAAAGGAAAAAGAAATGCGATTTCATTGGAAATTGCTCTGGCTCTTGATTATTTGCTTCCGTCACTTTTTATTGCGTTCCCCGATTTTAATTATGAAATACATAACCTTTGTCCTTTGCCGCCCGCCTGCTGTGCTGGCCTGGGCTCATCCGCGTCGCATATAGGATATTCCCAGGAATATAGCTAAATACGTTTTTTCGTTGTTATTCTCTTTTTTTGCAGAAGCAGCCGCATATTGAACTCACGACGTGAAAGCAACACTGGCCCCCCGTCAACAGATCCAATCGGAAGCATCCACAATCTGCAACTGGACATCATGGATGACATTTACTTGCAGTCGAGGAAGGCACGGTTGAAGCTCTGGACCTCCTCTAGCGAGAAGGTGTGCGAGGTGCAGACGGTGGATGAGGCGGGCACCGGGTTGCCTGGACGTCGATTTACCAATCGCCGATACTCCGAATGCCCCCAGCCGGGATTGGCCAGCTCCTTTCGTCGCGCATCAGAGTTTCCACAGCCGGGTCAGCAGCAGCAGCAGCAATCGCAGTCGCAGTCACAGTCACAGAATCGCGCGTCGACGCGTCGCAAGAAATCGGGCAGCGGCACCGGCCTCCTGGGCAGTCGTACCGACATCGCCGGCATCTTCAGCTCGTTGACCAGCTCGGCCATGGACATGCACCGACCGGAGCCAGAGGGCAGGGACGCCAATAGCTCCAGTGCCAGCTCCTCGGCGGCCACGGCCAGCAGCCCCTTTCTCAGCCAGACGTTTCAGGCGGCGGCCCGCGGCCGGGCAACCAGTGCCACTCCGACACCGACAACCAGTGGCGTTGCCGCCGGCGGTGCCTCTGGCAGCGGTGGCTCCGGCACCAGTGGCGGTTTCCTCGATCCCAATGCCGGTCGCTCCACGCGCTCGAATAGCTTCGATGTGTCCTTGCTGAACAACGCCAAGCAGCTGGTGAGCGATGCCCAGGACAATGGATCGGCTGCACTGTCCGGATGGTTCGCCAAGCGCCACCAGCCGTTGGCGAGCAAGAAGAGTGTGCGCAGCAAGAGCTCGGCGGTGGCCCTCTCCAAGGATGTGCTGGAGCGGCTGCAGAAGAAGGATCCGCTCGGTGGCGATTCCGGCAAGCCGAAGCTCAAGCCGCGCAGCAAGCAGAAGAGCTGGGCGGATGCCACCAAGGCCAATATTGTCGACGCCACCATTCTGGGCACCGCAATCGAGGGATTTCTGCGGAAGAGCTCCAACGCGAGCATGGCAGGATCGGGCCCAAGTGGTTCCGGATCGAGCGGTGGTGGTGCCTCCACATCGGCGGCAGCAGCTTCGCGCGGTGCCACGCCGAAGGCCGGCAAGGACTCGGGCAGCGCCAGCGGCAGTCCGGCCCATGGGGCACGTCGCAGCCGGGGCGCTGGCAGCTCCGCTCAGTCGCAGGCCGGCAGGGCCGTGCGCTCCACTTTGAATTGGTTTGGCAAGGCGGATGAGGATGACTCGAAGGATACGTGCGATGCCTCGCTGTGCGCCACGCTCAAGGACCTATTTGTCAAATAGGTCGGGGGTCGCAGAGGCAAGTAAAGCAGCCGTGGGAAGAGTCCCGGCTAGAGCAGCACCAACGGTGAGTAGATACTATTTTCTACTTTCATACTTTAATTTTTAATATTTTATTTATTATTACCATTATTTTAACATAATTATATAAGTTCACTTTTTACTTATTTGCTTACTTGCTCACCCACATTCTTTGTTCATTTTTCTCTGTTAGATATCGTATTGCGTTACGCATCTTATGCCTTCATGCTTAACTTAGCACAGTTAATGAAAAAGCAACTGAGCAACATTTCATACTATAGAGTAGGGATGGCAAAAATATCGCTATGTCGATACTGAATAGAATTCAAGGCCAAATCGATATTTTATCATCGCGATACTTACGCTACTAAATCGATATTATTTTTGATATATCAACCTGTGCTAAAGAACAGCCTGAGCTTAGTTAGGATTATCATTATTGGAAAAAAATATAAAGAACTTATACAAAAGTTTGCTTTAAAGATGTTATAACTTAAGCAAAAAAAAACAATATTTAATTACCATTCTGGATTGTTGTTAGATATCGATATATTTTATTTAACATTTATTTCGATATATAAACTAAACTTAATTATTTAAATCATTTTTGTGGAGATTTGTCAATATTATAGAACTGTGAAGATAAACATTAAAAGTCATATTTTTCTTGATAAAATAAATTTAATAAAAGAAAATATTTCTTCCTTGCAATCGATATTTTAGCTTTATCGATAATATAAATCAAATATAAATGTAATTAAATTACACTAAAGTATTAAATAACATTTCCAGACATTTGTTCGATATCACAGATATTTTTAAAATATATTCGATAAGTTTCGATATTTCAAATTTTGATGCTAACGATAATTTCACAATGATATCGCACTACCCAATATTATATTGCACTCCATAATTTTCACTCGCCCGAAGTTAATACCGGTGTTTTGTGTTCGTTCGCCTTTTTCCTACGTGCAGCCAGCTACTTGCATCTCTGAGATCCCTGAAATCCTTATCGGAAATGAAGCGACGACGAAGTTTGAGGCTTACTACACACACCAGTGAACAATAAGCGCAGCAGCCATATAATCACCATTGCAGACTAAGAGTACACGTAACACACACCCACAGCACGCACATTCGTCAGTCAGCCAAGAAAGAAATATTTATAGCCGCCGAGAGCATCACCTACACACACACAGCACCATTTTGCACGTCATGTAATTGAAGCAGAAAAACGCATCACAGAAGCGCCGACAGGAATGAGAATTAAAGCTGCAAAGGAAACCGTATACCGAACGCTACAGAGGCCAAGGGTACCTGACACTTATGTACACAAATCGGTTGGGACAGCAGATAATGATCAGATAGAGAAATTAGCACTAAAGCGGCAACTGGAACAGCAATACACAGCAACTAGACCAAGATCAGGAGCAGGAGAACTGTACCTGAGGACACAGTAAAAGTACAGTAACAACACAGTAACGTTAATAGTAACACGAACCAGAAGCAGGATCAGCATTAGGATCAGAGTAACGGTGAACAATAAGAGTACAAGAGAGAAACTATAATGGTACAAGTAACTTTACGCATTACGGTAATGGTAAGTGGTAAGTGGTAAGAGCAGCCGATGCGAAACGATAAGCGATAAACAGTGATCGATAGGCAGATAGTTAAGCGATAGACGATAGGGAATAAGGCAATTCTGCGGGGAATTCAAGCCGATCAGAGATCTGAGATCAGAGATCACAGATCAGGGATTTGGGCATGAGACATCAGGAATCGGAGGGGAAGAAGGGAAGAAGAGGAGGAGGAGGAGGGAATGGAACCCATCACTCAGCCTCAGCTCACCTCATCTTACCTCCATTAACACAGACCTCATTTATAGATAAATCTACAGATAAATATAAATATTTATACATATATTCTCATACGTTTGCGTACCATTTGTAATCGAAAAACAAAAAATCGAAAATCGAAAGTGGAAAATATCGAAAATGGAGAACGCGAAGGCGAGGAAGAAGGAGATAGAAATATTTTTCTACGTGCAGAGCAATTTAAGCGGGATCCGCGTAGGACCCACAGTTCGAGGAGTTTAGAGACAGGACGAAGGACGATGAAGATTTTGAGGCGTTGCCCAGTTAGGCAGCATAACTACCTATATATGAAGCATGTATATGTATATATATATCAATTTTTTTTGTGCCAATACACAGAGGCAGATATCAGCAGAGAAAGTCTCCGACTTTAAAGCGAGGAGGGTGGCAGACAGGCGAGACACAAACAATCGAGTGAATCAGGCCGTTGCCACAACAAATATCACAATAAATACACGAAACACTTGAAATCAGCACGGATACGTGCACATATATATCAGCATATACATATACGCGTATATATCTATACGGCGAATAGGAAGTAAATGTCTACAGACTCCAAAGTTTTAATCAATGTAAACCACACAATAAATGTAATTTGTATGTACAATCTGAGCTTACTCGAGGCAAGTCACACAAAGCGCATAACACACAACACACACAGATACTGACTCGAGTTGAGCCGAATCGAAAATCGAATATAAATTAATGTTCGCGTTGAATATTTAATGTTAAACGTAAAATAATATGAATGCAAAAGCGGCAAAGCAGTAAAGCAGAAAAGCGGCAAAGCAGTAAAGCAGCAAAGCAGAAAAGCAGAAAAGCGTTGGTGGTCTGGGCAAGAGTCCCAGGAAGAAGTTTGAAAATCAATTAACGGAGAAATTCAAATTGGAAATTTCGCAATTGAAGAAATTGGCAAACAGAGTGGGCGAAAGATAGACAGATATAGATAGAGATACAGTGGCGAAACGAACAAACAAACAATCAGTCAATATTGCAATCAATCAAGTGTGTTTCTCTCTGTGGCATTCGGCTTTGTCAATTTGTCAATTTGGTCAAAGGCAGCCAGCCCCATGGCAGCATTGAAGATGCTGACGATTATGGGCAACTGTTATTGTTTTAAGTACAGTTTGCGGATACATGCAGATGCAGTTAGCAGTTAGCAGATACAGATACAGATACAGATGCAGATACAGATATGGAGCGTTGAGGGATGACTGCTAAATCCTAGGCTGAGAGTGCACGCCTTGACGGAACTATTCAATATATTCAAAATATATATCCATACGATATCCAAGAATTGTATCTCAATGTGCCCGAAATGTGTGTGAGTGTGTTTTTTTTCTTTTTCTAATGTTTCCATGTGTGTGTATCTGTGCGTCTCACGGAGGTAACCCAAAGTTAACTTTCACTTTCAGTGTGTTATATATACAGATATATATATATGTAGTACTAAACATATATAGAGAGCGATTTACCTTAATACTGATCTATATCTATACAAGCATTCGAATAATATACAATATCTTATACACATATATATACACATATATATATATATCAAAACTATTTACAAGTGCGATCCTTCTTGGTCGCAGCCAAAACTAAAGTTGTCCACGTTTTGCTCATCATCCTAACTGTTGTTCTATATCGTTGCTATTACCGATCTAAAAAGAAAAACACCTACGTAACAATAACTACTATAACTATGTTACTATACGAAACGGGGGGCGAGGCGGTGTGGAGATCCAAGGATCAGCGTACGCGGATGGAGATTGAAGGAAGGCCAAAGCAACTCTCAAGTTCTATTTGTCCTATTTTTGATAGTTGTATATATACCTAATATATAGTATATATATAAATATATATACAAATACGTGTGTGCCACATATACTACTTATATATGGACGCAATTTTTTTCGATTGATTTAGCATTGAATGTGCATAGATTAATAACTAACGCGACATATTCGTGTGTTTGTGTATTTGTGTACTGCAAAAAAGATACAAGATACAAGATAATAATGCATCCAAGAACTCTATCTTGAAGTCATCGGCTGAGCGAATTCACCGATGGCTTGTCCCCCATTATATTGTCATTATTGTTGACGTTGATGTTGATGTCGTGCAATTGTAATTACCGTTGTTCAATTGTTGTTAATGTTTATATCCATCACATGTCTGTTTATTACGTGTAAGACCTAAGACTATACATCCGAGAGCAAGCGGCTACCACCGAAAATACAGTACTTTAGTAGTGTTACTGTAACCGTTTACCCAGGGGCTTCTAAGTCGAGGATACATCCAAGCAGGATGACCCACCAAAGGCCATAAGGAGCATAAGATGCGTAACGCCTAAATAAGAGAGCAAGTCACAGAACTGGAATGAGCGAAAGAAGCAGGCTAAAGGCCCCTATCTTTCGCTCGCTCTTTGGTGTTTGGCGTTACGCATCTTATACCTTATGCCGTCTTTATTCCAACTTACTAATCTAACTTGTAGCTGAGCGATTGATTTTTGATTTTGTTTTTTTTTGGGCTTTCGGGCGTTTTCGGACCCAGGGTCAGGGGAAAAGTGGGCAAAACTACGCATAATCTAGTGAGTAATTGGCAAGGAATTATTAACGGGCACGCATGTATGCAGATGGCCAAGGTCTTTATAAATAAATCTATGTAAATAGTTGAGAAAAGTAAAGAAATAATCGTGGGAATACGTTTGTACATAATTATGCGTATGCGAGGGGCTAAAGTTGAACAAGATGTATTTTTTTTTGTAAGCCAAAATCCAAATGCAACCGAATGTAAAACAATCAATTGATGACACATAATAAGTAAAGAATGAAGAAAAAAGAGACAAAACCAAGCTAAAGCCGTTAAGTAAATAACCAAATCGAGAGCGTTGAAAGTTGGGCTGGAGATATGGAGATATGTACATGCTCTTTACCATGCGTGTCCCCAGTAGTCACACTTCTGACGCCCATCCACCGCCCACAGCCTTGGGGGCATAGCCAGAACTTTGATTCCGGGGCAAGGAGGAGAAGAGTTGAGTGAAGGCTGGCGCGGGCGGTGGAGGCGTGAGAGGATGTGCACCAGGCGAGAGTACTTTACCACACATACAATATCCAATATACAGCTAAATATACACCCATATACATTATCTATATACATCTATATATACATATGGAATATATATATACATATATATATACGGAAATAAATAGTTTATGTGTACAAACTGGAGTTGCTTTCATTTCGGGGGGTATGGGGGCGCCTGCCGAATAATGCGATTCCGCTGACGATTCCAATTCCACATGCTTGCTGGCTTTCGCTTAACATGATTGATGGGCCACCGACTGAAATCTGCCAAATGCAGCCACTTGGCGAGCAGAGGCAGGCAAATCGCACAGCCTCCTTGTCCAGTCATAAATCAAATATCCATTCAACCCAACCGGAGTCCTTGCCATTGCCCCAAAGTATGCAACGCAAATTCGGCAGCAGCCAGGTGAGGTTGGCCAAAACGAAGGACGACAGCGACAGGGACAGGGAATGGCTATGGCTATGGCTATGGCCCTGGCCTTGGCCACGGCAACAGGCATTAAATGTTAATGCGCTTTATGCAACGCTTGACTGGCCAAACAGCCCAGGGCGCTCACATCAGGGCCAGCATCATCCGCCAGGACTCCTCGACGCCTGGCTTAAGGGATCAATCAAAGCGGAGGGATACCCTGGAAGTGCACAATGGGCAACAATAAAATATACAGCCAAGCGAAGCGTTTTATTTTTGGCCCGAAAGGAGGTTCGTTATTCATGCATTTAAATTATTAAAGTGTCTAAAGTGTAGTATTTATTTAAACCACTTCTTTATGCTTACATATTTATACTTGGCTTTATTTTTAAAAATAATACAAAGCAGGTGGAGAGCTGGCATGCCGCCAGTCTAGGGTGCTCCACTCTGGGATGACCTCTGCTGCACAAGCCCAGTGGCCGGCTGTCAGGCGTGAAATTCAAACGCTTCGATAGCTGCATGCGATGGCAAGGGGAGGGGGAAACAGGAGGTAACAGGTGGGAGGGAGGAGGCCACAGGTAACAAAACCACGGACACAACTGTTGCTGGCTAATCAGCTATCCAGTTCGAATTGTCATCGCTTTGTCATCGCATCGTGATATCGGGGGCAGTGAGACGACAAATTATGTGTAAATTGTTCAGGCTTGTGTTATGGGGAAGATTTACCATATTATTAAAGAGAATATTAGGCACATATAATAATAAGAGTATTTTATAGCATTTATTGGTTACTAAAACGGGTTACAATTCATAATAGTTGCTATTTCTAGGGAGTACTGGTGGTAAGTATGGCTGCTAATGTGGATAATTCGATATTAAAGCGATAATTTAAGCGTAAGTCAATATGAAAAATGGATATAAGTGTGATAAGTCGATGTTCTGCTTAATGTTTTGGACCAATATTATCATGCAAACATACAAAAAATATATATAATATAATTTTTCGAGCCATTTTTAGATCACATAGATATGCTACCTTAAATTCGATATTTTATATATTAATAATTTCGATAAACAAATAATATAAAAGCAATTTTACGGCTACTTTTCGATCATATCGATTATATTATAAATTTCGATGCACAAATAATTTAATTATGATTTTTCTGATATTTTTTTTGGTAATATCGATCAATTATGGTTAATTTCAAAATATTTTATATTTTATATTCGATATTGTTAACTTATGTATATATTAAATAGTTCTTATGTAATATGTTCATAGTTTTAGAATAGATAACACGATAGCACGAAATTACAAGAGTATATAAATCTTTTAAAGTAAAGACAATCATTTACAATAAAAAAATAATAAATAAAATAAAATGTATCTATATATCTAGGATGTATATTGATCAATAATATCAATTTTTAACGTTATAAGCGATATTTTTCGATATTGAACATGCTTATATAACAAAGCTTAGGATACTTTCGATATAATATTGAGTGGAATATTTTATTTAATAGATCATATCGAACTTTTTCTGCCTATGTACATTAAGGTACCATGATATATATCAATAAAATAAAAACTTAAACTCAAAAATAAACTTCTTATTAAGGTTTTAATTATAATTTTTGTTCGTTTTTTTTTTGTACATATTTTAGACACCTTCCGCAGTTGGGACACAAACCAAGCGCTTTTTAGCTGCCTCCGTTACCCGCTTAGCAAAGACACAACCCACTCAACAGTGGCGTCTCTAATAGATGGCACCACCAAGTAAACGGCAAGCAAGCGGGCCAATAACTTGCTCTTCACGGGATTTAGCCTTTAAAACGGGGGTTTTTAACATTAAAAAAGGGTCAAACGGTTACGGACAAGTGCAGATCTGTGTGCTATGATCATAGGATCCACCGGAAACTCCTATATACCGCCCCCAGAGAAGGGCTGTTTGGCAAGGGCGAGGTGCGGTGGCCCCAGTCAGGTGCATTAGTCAAACAAACCGCAGCTGCTCTGCCTGCTTTTCCTGCTCCGACTGCCGCCGCCGTCGTCAGCACCTCCAGCCGGCTGGCGATTTGGTGCGCCACAGTTCAGTTTCATCATTCGACCTCGCCAGTTCGTTTCTGTTCCGCCGCCGCCGAAATTAAACCCTTACCTGTGGAGGAGCCCTGTGTTTCTTTTATTTTTTTTTTTTGCTGTCTTCTTCATTTTGTTGGCTTAATACCGTCGCGAATTCGGGGATTTTTCGCGAGTTTCTTGTGCCGCTGGGCCGTAATTAACGTGGACTTACCTGAGGCGAAAAAAAACCACAAAGCTGCGCACAGCCGTCCCGCGTCAAAGGTGAGTAAACATGAACGCGTGTGGGAAACGCTCCGCAGATCTCGTTGTCGCTGCTGTTGGAGCAAACTAGAGAGAGAGAGAGCGACAGAGAGAGTAGCTAGCGTGTGTGAAAGCGACAGCACACAGCTGAGAGCCGGAGAAGACGAGAGGCGGACTGATTCTTCTGTGGGGTCTTCTGGTAGTTTTCAGCCCGGGGCAACTTGTGATTTAATTACAACTCGATTGAATTCGTGGAATTGTGGATGGTTCACTTAAATCGAAGTTTACATTTACAGAGAGGAAAATCTTCAACGTGGCTATTTCTGAGAAATATGGCTAATAAATCAGTATCTTGAATTTAAACAATAAAGTGGGGAAAAATCTCTGAACTGCAGGCCTTATAAGGCAGAGCTGCTGGAAATATAGTTATATAGTATTATATTTCCAATAATAATTTTGTGATAGCTAAATACAAAAGCAAATGTTGATATGATATATCGACCAATATTCTAAATTTCGAACATTTTCACATAAAAAATTTTTAAACATCGAAAAAAGAGTGCAGCTTATATCGGTAAAATATATCAATATGTTCGGAAATATCGGAAATTGCGAAAATTTTATTTACTTCCTTCTTTTTCCGATAATTTTGGTCTGATATATCAAAAAGAATATCGATTTATTGCGCATATATATTGCAACGTTCGATTTAAATATCAATATTTTGCAATAATATATCGACACAAATATCGTGCTCAATTTAATATGGAAAATATCATATACTCTTATATATACAATTAATGAATAGCATTTAATGTTAAAATATACATACTAGCGAAAAATATATCGCTAAAATATCGCTTTACACAGTGAATTTGGCGTGAAACATTGTTATATCGATTTGTTCCGTCACCTCCAGCTTTTCTTTTATTTGAATAGCTTCTTTAGTTAAACTATAACAATACAAATCATTAAAAAGACAGTGGTGCTCAAAGCCCTGACCGCCGAGTTAGCAAATTTCCCAGCCCGGCCTCTGCTCAATGTTTTTTAAAGTTAAATAGCTATTATCAATCAAATTTTTAAACAAAAATTCGATATATTTTGACAAGGGCCCGATGAACGTTATTTGGGAACGCCCCAAAAGCAGCGGTTTTTGTTTTCTGCCCAGTTCCACAAATAAATCAAACACAATGAAAGAATGCTGGCCGACAAGTGGAATGGCAGCCTCTCACCTGAGCACCCTGATGCTTCCAAGCTCACTCTCTCTATTCACGCGATCGTGTGCCATTAACTTTAATTTGAATTTGGAAAGGCGACGAGCTCAGCATTCCGTGGGACGCCACTGTGCGTGGCGCCGCCCAAAAGCAGGCCACAAATATTTTTCCAAGCTTTTCCCACGCTTTCGAGGGAAAAGCTTCGGGGGCCTGGAGTATTGCCTACTTTTTGGTCTGCCCAGAGCTGCGACACTTGACAACATCCTTTATGACACTTCCCCTCTCCGTTACTTTCTTTCAGCTCTTCCGGCTACTTGCGACATCCAGTGACTGCTCACAGGTGAGTTCTAAATTAAGGTCCGCCCATGGGGCGTATACGTGATGTGGCGAGATAACAAGAGAAACAATATGAGGTTGCAGAGCTGCTGAGGGAATCCCAGTGGCTCACAGCTAGCAACCAACTAGCACCTCGAACACCATGACTTGTGGAAGAGGGCGAGTGCCAAAAATAGCCAATTCTCTCACCTGTCCGAGCCCCTTGTTTGGCTTAGCTTCTCTAGGCACGACGACGACGACGATGGCGACCCAAGTGCTTCCCACAGCCGCTCCATTCATAATATAATGCGCTGCGCAAACATGTGAGTGTGCCGCCAGGCCGAAGATCCGATTCACTGTCCGCCGATCGCCCCTGAATGGGTGATGACGCGGTCGCCGGAGAGCTCGATGGCAAGCCGGAGACAGGGCCACTAAACACAAATGCAAACACGGAGAAACGGCGCTCTCAGCTCTGCTCAGCTCGGGTCGGTTCGGTTCGGCCAGGTGATTTACACGGCATACAGGTACAGCCAGCAAGCTGGTGAGTGTGTCCCAGAGTGTCTGTGGTCAGTTCGACCCACTCCCACTGGCCGTGACAGGTGACGACACTTGGGGTATTTCCTCGAACCGATTCTAATCTATAAACCTGCGTCATTGGCTATTTCAGACGGAATGGAGGCATGAGAACCCGTGGGGGAGGGAAAGGTGCCACAACGAGACTGTATACTTCGGTCTGTGGCTTGAACTTTAACCTGAAGCTGGTCTAGGGATGTGCAAAGGAAAGAAAAGTCAAAAGAGCTGTTATCGAAGATTAAGTTTGATATATCGAAGTTGGAAATAACGATAAATATCGCATTTAACGTGAAGAGCTCTTAGCGGGAACTTATTGATATTTAATGTTGAATGACAATATATATCTTAAATAGAAACCCATCTATATCTTATGCAAAATATCGTTTTCTGATATATGGAAAATCGTATGATACCATATTCAATCTTAAAATATCGATATTATCAATAATTTCGAACAAATATGCGAAAATGTTGCTTCGCTTTCTATTCAAACATTGGTAAAAGAACATGTTTCGGGAGTTCTTAATATTTTTTTCCAACAAATATACAAAGAGAGAATTATTTATAGGCTAAAAACTATTAATAACTCACATCGAGGATAAATAACTCAATTTAAGGTCTCGTTTACTCAAAGGTATTATAAACTACTGTAGAGGAGTAGATAAGTTCTCGATAGATGTACCAAAAACAATAATTTTAGAGTTTTTATGGTATTAATTCTCTCTGTTTAGTTTAAACTAAGCTTAGACTCTTTTTTGGCACATAAACCTTACGATTAACCGCACATATCTAATCTAAAATATCGATTTATGTATATGTCTTCGCCTCAAATATTGATACAGCATCAATATATCGATACTTTCTGCGTTCCTAATCTGTGCTTGAAGAAATTCTTTGCCTCAAGGGTGGGGACCTTACCGATATATAAAGGTGAAAGGGAAACCAGAAAGAAAGCAAACTTTAGCAGCCTGAAGTCTGTGTACCTTGACATATATCTTATTTTAGGGTAAAAAATGCCTTCTATCCTGCAGCTAATTAAGAGGTATCTCTCAATAGATCAAGTTAGTTCAACTTTTCTTCAGTTTTTGCTGTTTTCACTGAAAACCTTGGATAGTAAGTAATAAAAGATAAGGCGACATCAAACGTAGATATCTCAAGTAACACCTTGCCAGCTTTCCTTATCTGGTCGCTTATCCCGATGCTATTGCCTGGCTGGGAACTCCCCCTTTAAGAAACAAAATGAAAAGGAAGCTCTGTGTCTGTCTAGTGCAAGCGGAACTTCTACTCCGAAGGTGTCATTACTTCCGCAATTCGATTTACATAGAACTTATGAATTTATAGCGCAAGAAACTAAATATAGAGTATGGCAACATTTAATAAGACCGATAGCAGGCAGCCCAGTCGCGTGCAGCCTCCGATAAGTGTGGTTGCAGTAAGGTTTACATTGAGTGTGTGCTTTTTCACCATGAACGAAGTTGGCTTGACTTGACGTTCTTTTGCGTGCGATTAGGAGAGGCTTTACAGATGCCACGTCACTCTGGAAAAGGAAGTGCAAATAACGGGGCAAGCTGCTTCGGTCATATCTAAAAGGGGTTAGCAAATACGGGCCAGGAGAGATAGCGGAACTCCCTGGGCCCGACTGACGTTGCAGATTCGACTGACTTGTTGTGCGTGGCCAAAATTAGCACCTCGAGTGCGATAATTAACAGTCAACAAAGCCAGCAAGTGACCAGTTTTCCGCGGGGGTCGAGCACAGAACAGAGTCAACTTCGGGTGAACCCTAGGAAAAACACTTCGATAATATTCCCAGCTCCAGTTCCAGAAACTCCAAAAGCGTTCTGGTTCTACCCAACAATTGGGTAAAACTTACACTGGAATTTGCCCCGCTTTCTCGAACGGAAGCTGCCTTGGAAATGTGCATTTTTATGCAGGGAATTCTCTCGTTTCGGCACAGGCACAGACCCGTGGGACTCGCTTAATGGGTAGCACGAACGACGCAAACAGAACGCTGGGGCTGAGCCCGAAATCTTGGGTCCCGCGAGGCGTATGAGTAACTTCCATCGGTCAGGGAGAGGGCGAGGTAGAGGGAGACCTCACATTTGGCTTGTAGTGAGAATACCGAGTGTGGGAGAGCGGCATAGAAGAGACAGAGACCTGGGACTCTTATACCAAAGTCTGTGCACTTGGCCCAAACCCTCGGTCATTACAGCCAACAAGCAGTGGTTACCGCGCGCACGCGCCAAGCGTTTGGAATATCGGAAATGCCTACGAAGCGACGCGTCACTCGCAAGGTTCAGCACGAAATCGGTACCAGAGAATTAACAGGAACTAACTACCAGTAAAGCGGCAAATACAACGTTTCGGCAGTTCCAAATAGGCTAAGAACACTGCCTACCTTGGGACATATCTGTGGCTAATTACCCATCAAATCAGTTTACTGAGGATTCATTTTCATAGGTTTCAGTCAAGTGGAATGTTTCCTGGGTACATATCCTGTGTTCCCTAGAAGTAGGAAGTATTTAGAGAGCTCTGGGGAGATATTTAAAGGAAATGTTATTAAACAGTGCTTATTTCGGATACTTTTCCTGTACTACTTGGGAGTAGGGTGTATGTAGAAGAGAGCTAAGAAAGGGCTAGCTAGAGAAAGGGATAGCTAGGGAAAGGAAGAGCTAGAAAAAAGTCTAGCTAGGAAAATTTATAGCTAAAGAAAGGTATATATAGGTTGATCATATATTGAACAGTGATAAGTGTATTTAGAAGAGAGCTTGGGGAAGAGCTAGAGAAAAGGCTAGCTAGGGAAAGCAAAAGCTAGAGAAAAGGGCTAGCTAGGGAAAGGAAAAGCTGGAAAAAAGGGCTAGCTAGAAAAAGGAATACTTAACTGGGTAAAGGTATAGCTAGCTAAATCATATATTAAACAGTGACTAGTTCGTTTCGTTTCCTTCTCTCTGAGAGGGCTTAGTGTTTTTCTTTTCAGTTAGTTAGTTCCCCTTGTTGGTTATTGACAAACTCGATGAGATTGTGCCCACTGCCTGTTTTGCTTGCGAAAGGGAACTCGATGGGGAAGGCGGTGTTGCAACAAGAATTGTCCAAGAATTCAATGGGACATCCGTTTTGGGCCAACAAGCGTGCGTGCATAAATTACAACTCACTTTCCCGAAGACAGGAAGAAGTGCGCGAGGCCAAGGGAATTGGCAATTCTCTGAGTCAGACTTACAAGGGGGGGCAGCTGGGGGCCTCGACTAACTTAGAAGCCCGCTTGCTGATCGGACTCCCCGGCGAATCCGGTTAAAATTGAAGCAGGGCTTCCACAGAATTTAGCACGCGTCAAAGTCGAATCTCAATCCCGTTGAGAGTGCGAATCACTGCTGTTTGCTTGTGAGCAGCCCCAGACCATTCAATTGGCCGCCGACCGCTGGCCGCTGGTCGCTGGCCGTTGTTGTCGTCATCGAGCGTTCGCTCGCTGAGGCTGCTGCCGCTGGTGGTTGTGTTGGTAGTGGTGCCGCTGCTGCTGTAGTTGTGGCACTCGTGTATGTACGTAAAGTAAGCTCGTCCACGCGCTGCGCCGCTCGTGGGGCTTCGGCTGCTGATAGCGCACGGATGGCGCTTGCGACTATAAAACGCGGGCGTGTGGCCCCAACTCAGCCTCAGTTACCGTAAGATCTCGCCGAGCCCAGACGCGCAACAAGCACCCCAGCTCCACGCTCAGCCAGTTACACCAGTGACCTAGCCCAAATAGGCCCAGTTATAAAAAAGCAATCACAGTTTAGTTTGAATCAAATCAGCCAGAAAAAATGGTTAACCCCAGTGCCTGTGCCGCCGAGTGCCTGCAGCAGCGACTGCAACTCGAACAGAGTTCCGTGCCGGAGTCCAGGACCCAAAAGTCCTGCCCCGCCACCATCAGCACTGCCAGCACCTCCTGCTACGCCCTTAGCCGCTTGTGTAAGTGTTTCCGTTTCCGTGCTGCCGCTGTCTCCGCTGTCTCCGTGAATCACATCCGCCATAAATCCGAGGTGGCCCGGTATCAGCGCTGATATTTACCTAGATCTGTGTCACTGCCACGGCACGGGCCCGTGATCATCCCGAAGACTGATACAGCCATCTAATCCCTACCTTGTTCTTCTTGCTCACTTGCAGCTCCCGCCAAGCTCGGACTATTGGCTGCCCTGCTGCTACTCATAGTTGCCGCCAGCTGGCCAACGGGGACATCGGCTGCACCGCGCAAAGCCCGTGGAGCCCACCTCCTTTGGCCGCATCCCAATACACCCACAGAGGCAGCTCCAGTTCCGGCTCGAGCTCGAGCTTCCGCGAACCAGCATCGCCTGCATCACGTGAAAGCGAGCAGCCGCCACCACCACGTCCTCGCGCGGGAAGCCAGAAAGGAGAAGAATCCCGTGCTGCATATGTCCCAGGTCAAGGGTCTGAGCAACTGCAAGGCCATGGAGCTCAAGGCCACGGAAAGCGACCAGCTGCAGAAGGCGCTGAAGAATGCCCAGAACTACAAGGAGACCGTGATCTGTGTGACCGAAGATTGGGTAAGTCGAACAGAGCAGCACAGTCGTCCTGTGACAGCGATGCTAACGCGATGCTGACTTTCCCGAACAGCTGTACAACTTCTACAACCGATCGAACATCGCACAGGAGAACAAGACCTATCACTTTCACAAGCTGGAGCTGCAGCATCCGCTGCAGGATCGAGTTAGCAAGGTGAGCCTCACCGAGGAGGGCAAGTTCCTGTTCGAGGGCCCCGTTGGCAGCCTCGAGGATGAGATGCCCAAGATCATTGAGACTCTGCTGGTGCTGGAGACGCTGGTGAATACGACGAAATACGATTCCGGCCACTACGACTGCACCTTCAAGTACATCAAGTTCGCGGTTCAGAACAATATAGCCAGCGCCATGACTCTGATGAAGGACCAGCAGTGCAATGCCCAAAAGGAGATCCACTACAGGGACACCAACCGGAAGCCCTTCTTCGTCGCCATGGAGACCATCAAGGTGCTGACCATTCTGGAGCATATCTACGAGAAGCTGATCAACAGCCTGGTGCCGGCCAAGGGTTAATCTGGATCCGGCCCGATCGGAGGAAAGCAAGCAATACACCAAAAAGAAACTCAAACCGCTGACCCACTGCAATCTCAACAGCTGCTAGGCTATGTCATGTCCCCCCCTCAAAGTACTTAGACTCTACTATTTATTTGCCACTATATGTATCTAATATTTATCCTACACTCACCTATTTATTAAGCCTAATCCATTCGCTTTTAGGTCGCATCCTACGCATTATATTTATACCCATGCCCAAGCACACATCCACGCCTCGCAGGCTCGATAAATTATTTATAGCTAAGCGCATTTTTTTTTATATATAACTTATATTACACCTAAAAATAAATTATACTGATTATGAGCATGAATGAATGAATGTTCTTTGCCTGGGCTTGTACGGGACCGATGGAGTACAGAGTGATTCAGTCAGGATCGCAAAGGTTGTTCCATTTCTCAATGGGAATGATTCAAGAAATCTTTCAAATTGCCTTACTTTCAATGGGAGCAGAGAGAAGCCTACTCGATTGCATCATTCAACGAAAGCGAAAGGGGTTAAAGGTCGTTTATTCATCTTATCATAATGTGATGAAAACATTGCATGCAAGTTACTTGCAGGTTACTTCAGGGATAACTACCTGGTAGTAGAAGGTGGTTACCTTTCATTTAATACTTCTTTCGCTCAAAGTTTGTATAAAACACTGTAGAGGAGATACAAGTTCTCCACAAAGGTACAAAAATCATAAAAGTCCGAGTTCTAATCGTCTTAGCCAATTAAATTTCTTTCTGTGCACTAAGTTGAGATGGAAAAATCCTTAGGGGTTTTAAACTTGTTTTTAAACTCGTGCGGTTGCTCGGAAAAGATTGTGCATTTTTATACTCTCACACTAACAAAGAATCGGGTTTAATTGCTTATTCAATAGTTTGGAAATTCTCTAATTTCCTGTGAATAGCAGCGTTCTAAAGGGCGACCCTTCAAATGGGTTAACCGATTGCCATGAAATTTATACTAAGTATTTCTTAGTATCCTTAGTTCTATCACGTAATAATGCCACTACATTTTTTGTCAACCGAACAAAAAATCAGAAACTTCCTTTACTTGCTCTTTTCGTTATTTTTTATATGAATCCGCTCACTGTTTTTTTTTGTCGTCGATGTTAGTACGAGGCTTAACTATTAACTAGAGATGGAAATTATAAAAGGTATTGATTTCTTTCATAGGTAAACATCGATATATCGACATTCATTATTAATATTTTCCAGCCCTACCACAAACCGCTTAAACCGCACAGTACAAAATGCATATTGACTGTGATAACTATGTCACATTTATTTATTAAGACAGGTATGACAATTCGTCACAGAAATGCTTCATTTTCAGAAATTCCAAATCTAATTGTTGTGAAGAGATGATTTCTGCCTTTAAGGCAATAACAACTACTGAACAATCTTCGAAATGTTGACACTTGGTGATAACTGCCTGGGAGTAGAAGGGGCTTATCTTGTTTATTTCATGTTGCAAATCAACGTAGTCAAAGTCTTAAAAAATAAATATAGTCATTAAAGTGACTTTTTTTTATTGTAGCTAACGAAATTATTTCAGATGACGATCGGAAAAGCCAGCACGAAAGTTAATGGCTCTAAGGCGGCGACTTTACTACCACATATAACGGAGATGACACGCCCTGCGATCGGATCGGATCGGAAATAGTGGGAAATGCTTGAGATTCCATTTTCGGGGCGACTCATCACCTGTCCTGACCCACCCCATCGGTTTATGGCTCGTGCCCGGGGCACGTTCCGCTAGATATCCGAGGTTCTTAGCTCCCCCCTCCGCGGTTGGAGCCCAGAGCCCTGAGAAAACCCCAAGCACCGCCAGCTAGTGACTCATGGACCATTACGCAAAATATCGGGCAATCGTCGCGTGATCTCTGCGTGCGCCAGGTGTAGTGTCAGTGTTGGCAGCTCTCCCGCCAAGCCGGCTAAATTATACTTCTATTTGCCAGCGTGAAACGAAAATAGTCACAATTTAAAAATATATTTCAATTACGCATTTAATTGCAGTTTATTTTTAGAACCAGAAAGGAAGCGAAGTTCGGGAATCCGGTGTTTGTATACCCTTGACGCTTGCAATGTGAACCCAACGTTGCCATGACTAATGGCATGTGCGTAGGTGTTAAGCCATAATATAATAAATCATATAATATATAAAATTCCTATTCGTTATCCGATTGTGCATAGTTCCGGTTTTTTCTAAAAGTACGACCATTGATCTAAAATCATAAAAAACTACAGAAAATATCGCTTTAACAACACTGTCATTAGTTGATCAGAAGTTTTATATTTTATGAGTGCGATTAAGCTAAATTTGAGAATTTGTGTACCTTTTTTGAGAGGTTTCATACTTTTCTACAGTATTTTATATTAACTTTCAGTAGGAGTGTTAGTATTCCTCAAATTGAGATATTTTTGTTCTCACACAATGTACACTTCGCTCTGTGTATATTTTGGTTGGTAAACCGAACCAAAAAATTTGAAATATGTAATAATATACATGTTTTCGGAAATTTTTTTTTTTTAGATAAAATTTATATTTTAAAGCTTAACGATAATTAAAAATTCTTTACATCAAAGTTTGTGCTATTTCAAGCGTCATATGTTTGCCTATGTATCGTATAGGTCATTTTCTATAGATATACATCCCTATCTCAGATATATGATTAAAAAAACAACAAGCGTATAATTTAATTCTAATAAGGGGCTGTCCATATTTCACATTTTTGATAATTTGATTTTGGATATAATTAAGAGTAATCATTAAATCCTCCCCCTATGTGATTGACAGTCCCTAATATATATGTACATATATCTTTAATAGTTTCCATAACACCTTTAAGATATGCCCAGCTAGGGTATCAAAAAGAACTCTGGTCACACATGATTTACCTAATGTTTGGTGTGACCGTAAGGCAAGGCCCGAACTAGTTGCGAATTCTAGCCATAAAGTTCACCCGCTACTACTGGCATCATGAAAAATATAGCCAAATCTGGCGACAAAATAGCCGAGGGGCCATGTCTGCGTGCTCCGGTTGGGATATTGTGTGGCTTTTCGCAGGAGCGGCGGGGGCTGCTTTTACCGTTGCCACTTGGCGGGCTTCGTGGCAGGGGGTAATCGGATCGGGTGGCTTCGGTTAGGAGCGATCAAAGATGGAGATGGAGAAGATGCAGGGTGCAGTGCGCGTGGCAATGGCGTCAGTCTCCCAAAAAATCGACGTAACTGTGAATTCCCAGCGCAAGCTGCGCTGCATTGAGTCAGCGACAGAGGCAGAACCAAGGGCAGCGCGGCGACAGAGGCTATTCAGCAGCGGCAGCGCAGCAGAGCAGCAGCGGCACTGACGGTGCGACTTTATGAATGAAAAGCCACGCTAGGCACTCGACAACCTGTTCTCACTCGCTCGCTCTTGCTCACTCTCTCGCTCTCTCTCTCTCTGCCCACAGCCAGAGCAACCTGTTGCCGCCGCTCTTCCACTCGAATCACCGCCGCTCTCGCGCTCTACGCTCTCTCTCGGAGCCAGCTGGGGGCTCCGCCATTGGCCGAGTGGCTTCGTGCCCGCTCGTTTCTGGATTGACGCTCAGCCTGCGGCAGGCCAATCGGCGACTGCCTCTGGCACGCATACCGATGCGCCCAGTAGGCCGACAGCCACCTACACCTATGTATGTGCAACAGCTCGGCGCCACGCCCCCCAAAAATTTGGGGCATCGCATCCCCCTTTCTTCTGAGCGGGGGGAGCTGGACCGCAGCGGGTGGCACCGAAATTAGATTTCTGGCTGTGGCCTTACGAATGGGGAAAAATGCAATTAAAATGGGATTTTTCACGAGAAGTGTCCAGGCAGGTGAGTTTGGAATGCCTTTATTTGGTTTTTCGGTCCTCAAAGCTATTGTTTTTAGCAGCCAGGACTCAGCAATAAGTTTGCCAAAATAAATGTTGGTAGGAAAACTTTTTGTTTTTTACAAAGGTTACTTAATTTGTATATTGTCATATGAAATAGAATTTAATTAAGCATGCAAATGTGTGTTTTAGTTCGAAATAATTGTTTAGATTTCCAGTTTAGTTAAGAAAACTTTTACACAACGAATTACAATTTTTAAAATTATTTTTGTAATGTTAAATTGGAGCACTTTAACTAGCTAAACGCTTCCATATAAAAAATGGTAGCTTAAACCAGATAAACCATATTGTATAAATCATTAATTTGTATAGATTTATTGACATATGTATTAATATTTTAATTGTATTCCGTAGATAATTACTTCCTGTATATTTTAGAATTAAACATGAAAATTGTACATTGTATAAAATATGCAAAAATATAAAGAAAAAGGCTTCTTGTATTTTATTTAAATAATAAACAAATTGTTTAAAGTTTAGTGACGTTTATTGTAGCTTTTCTGTTATATGTTTGCCTTTATTTATTGGAATTCTGCCTTTACAAGTAATTTATTTAATATTTGTAATGTAATTTGTAAGAAAAAACAGTATTAGTATCTAAAAGGTAATTTATTAATATTTATTTATTTATTTAAGACCTTCTCACACTTTAATAAGACCAACTTCAATTAGATCTTGATGACGTAGCATGTTATTTCATGTTTTATATTTATATATACATAAATATATATATAATTAAAGCTATTTTCTTATTTTGAATCTTTTTTGCTTGTGAAACTTAAGGGTGATTCAGGGAACAAGGAAACCCAGCCTAAGTCGTGGGCATTTCTCTACAAAAAAACGAATATCTTATCGATTGCAGTTTTGTGCAAATAATAAGTCAGTTGAATGCTAAATATCTGGGGAAACCCCCACATTAAAATTATGTTTTGTTACTCATTGTTTTTACTCAAGTAAAAAAAGAAAGAAGAAGGCTTACTTCCTGAATCCGAAGCTTGTATACCCTTGCAGGTTTCGCTTCGATAAATTCGATTGAAATCAATCGATAAAACCGTACATCTGAGGTATATACAATATTTATAAATAAAAACAAACAACTTAGGCTTTTTTTTTTAATGTTTCTCATACAAATTGAGCGATAGTTGCTATGGCAGCTATATTATAAAGTCAAACTATATTTATAATATTTTAAAACATTAGTTTAAAATCCTAAGTAACATCTTTATCACAGGTTATATGGGAAAATGTTGAAAAATAACAAAGTTAAGAGTATTATTATATTATTTTCCCATTGTTTCTATGGCAGCTATATAATATACTCGTCTGCCTTTTATACAAACTATAGCAGAAATTTTAAATTAATAAAATATGGTAATAACTCAAAGTAGATGAAAATATGTTGAAAAACAGACAAGTTATACATATTTTTCTCTTAATTAAAAGATCGTTTCTTTGACAGCTATATGATATAGTAGTCCGATCTGGCTCGTTCCAACTTATATACTAGCTGCCATATAAAGAAGACATTCTGCAAAGTTTCATTCAGATATGTGAAAAACTGACAGATTTCTTTCAAAGTAACGAATAGACTGACGGACAAACTGACGGACAAACGGACAAACGGACATGGCTAGAGCGATATATGATGTATGAATATATCCCTTACTGCGCTGCAAACTTCTGACTTCAAATTAGAATACCCTGCAACAGGGTTATTCGATTTTTTCAATGAATTCCGCCCGAGCGGCTCTTTGCCGGGCGAATAAAGTGCATGGCGAATGCCAATTGCAACGGCAATCGGGAATAAAGGATGCGGCAAGGCGATGAGCGGCCGTAAACAAAACGAAAACAAACAAACAAATCGAGCAACTAACCGTTTAGGCAACCTTAGCGTCCAGGAGCAGGAAGGATCCTCCTTCGGATGTGAGAATTGCAGGGGCGATCAGTGATAAAGCGAGCGATTTTACGCATAATCAAAAAACATCAAAACAACTTGGCCCCGAAGGAAACTCACACCTCTCGGTCCGCCCCGCCTCCCCCGACCGCTGGACTGCCGCAACGTTTTCGTCCTGCCACAAACAGCCAGGTAGCCGGGGCGAAAAGGGACGACGGGACAGGAGCTGGGACCTGAGCAGCGTGTAATGACGTCTACATGGACGAGGAGGGATCTTCGACAGTTCGGGCTGCTCGGTTAACCTTCGAGGCAAGTCGGGGCAGCGAGGTGTTCGCTGTGGCAATTAAAGCGTATCCTTTAGCATTCGCCACGCCGCTAAAAAATTACAGCATGACAGGACACAAAGCATTCAGGGGCCTCCTCGGGGAGGACCTCACAGAACAGCTCAATTTTGTAGCAAAATATTTTTGTTGTCCAGAACGAATCGCAAGTAAAACACAGAAGGTCGACGGCGAGCGAGCGCCGAGTGGAGGCCGCCCGCCGTGCCTCCGATGTGTGATGTGTGTGGGTGTGTTGTGTGTGGTGTGTGTGTGTGTGTGTGAGCTGTGTGTGTGTGCCGGCAGGAGCTCATCAAGGCAATAATCGTGTCCAGATAGAGACGCATCCATCCATCGCTGGAATGAAGCTGTTCTGCTTGCTCCGAGAGATCCTGGAGACACGGGTTCCCAAAGGACACTCGCTCACACACAAAAGGTGTGCTGCTGCCACCTTGATATATGTCCCTCTCTCTCGCTGTGCCGTCCCGTGTGTGTTGGGTCCTGGCGGCGAAATCAAGGCGAGTGGCCCCGCTGGGCGATACGGCTGCTTCCTGCGGCAGTTGTTGCACTTACGGTTGTCCGCTATCTGGTCATCTCTACAGCTGTTTTCGGGCCCTCAAACAATGCGGCCATAATTCAGTCCGCTGCCCACAAGGACAACAAAACAAAGGCCCACAACTCACTCTCTCTCTCTCTCTTGATTTAATTAGCCCGTCAATTGTGCAAGCCCTCGAGAAATATGTACATATAAAAAGAGGGCACAGGAGCCTGACCTGGCCCAAAAGGGGGAGGCCAGTAGGCGATCCTAGGTAGCCCAGCAACCACTTACCTGGCCAGCTGCCCTCTGGCCTCTCTCCCATAAAAGTTTCCTGCCCAAACTGTGGCTTTGTTAGTCCAGGAAAATCATACAAAGAATGCAGGGATATTTGCATAAATGCGGAGATATTTAAAACCAGGAATTGTTTATGCAACAACTTCTATTGTCGAAGGTACGTAGTTATTTATTTATTAGTAAAGAGGAAAGTATTACTTGGTATTTTGTATATATTTCTTAGTATTCTCAACGTTAGGATAGTATTTTGTATATAACTTAGTATTCTAGAATTCTACCTAATATTTTTGATAATCAATAAGTATTTAAGGCTTTTACTTCCAATTTTGTACATTAAACTTAGTATTATAGACTTATGCTTAATATAATATACATATAGCGAATATTGCGTAGCAATCTTAACTTTTACTAACAATTTTGAATGGTTTATTAGGTATTTTGTAAAATGGTTTGGTATTTTTGAATTTTACTTGGTATTTTGTATATAATACATAGTATTCAAGACTTTTACTTAATATTATATATATTTTTGACTTTTAGTTAATACTTTGTATAAAGCATTTAGTAATCTTATCTTTTACATATTAAATATCACTTGGTATTTTGTACTTTTACGTAGTATTATATATATATATTATTATAATATATTAGTATATATAGAAATATCGATAATTTCCTTTAGAAAATCGATAGCTTACATTAGAATGCAAAGAAAATAAATAATCTAGTCTCTAGCTTTAAGCGTTAGCAGAATTGCAAGCAGACTGCCCTAGAAATTCCCAAGTTTGGATTCTGCGACATGCTAGTATGTTGAAAAATGTTGCAATTTTGTGTGTTTTGAAGTTAATGGAAGATCTTTCTTGACGAAAGCGAGATATACTTTATATGCCACCAGCTTAACTTGTCTTATGATACAAATTGTGTTAAATTAGGTAAATGTAATATAAATAATATATAATTTTTGTAATATTTAATATATATATAAATAATAATATATTAATATATATATATTAAAAAAATGAAAGCAACAAGAAATCTTAAGAACAACTCAGTTCAAAAAATAATATTAATTATATTATAAAATTAAGAACAAAATAAAATGTTTTCCTGCATGGCCAATCCCTATTTTCCACTTTTCCCCCTAAGAACCGATTTTTCTCATGGAAAGTTCTCGAGGCGGCGCCGCTCCTACCTGGGCTCCGATCGTGGCTTCTGGCTATTTCCGTTGATCGAATTTAAATTTCAGGACTTTTTCTTCCCTCTTCTTGGGCTTGGGCTGGCGGAGGGGCGAGCGGGCATCCAAGGCTCAAGGTCATTTTCGGCTAGCAGGAGACAGAGAGAGAGAAAGAGAAAGGGCTCGAAACTAGGGGCTGTGAGAGCGGGACAGGGCCAGGTAGAGGCTCTGCATGCTCACCCGGCTCCCTCTCTTTTTGAGTGAGTGACGCGGATTGGACAGTCGGGATAACGGAGGTTGCAATGGCGACCGGCTGGCCTGCAGGAGCAAAAGGGACGGCAACTCTGCGCCAGGTATAAGCCGGGCCAGATGCAGGTGGCCCGCACGATCCCGAGGATCAGAGCGAGATGGCGCAGCTTCGGCTCGGCTGCTCGGCTCGGCTATCTTGCTCTACTTTGCAGCGACGTCGGCAGAGCTCGGCTGGGTTCGGTCTCGGTTTCGGTTTCGGTTTCGGCCTTTTGGCGCTGTCGCTGGTCGTCGGGTCGCCTCGTAGTTGTACCGCTCTGCAGCGGCGGTCTTCGCGGCAGAGCCAGAGCCCGAGCCCGAGCCGGAGCCGCAGCCTCTCAACAAAGAAAGCTGGTCAAATCCAGCGCAACTTTGGCTCAGTTCGTTTTCACACTCGGACGCGAGCAGAAGTGTCCGCGAACAGTTAGCCAAGCGAAGAAGGCCCAGACTCTGCACTATATAGAGAGATCCGATCAGCCAGTCTATATATATATATCTTTTTGTTCGAGTGTTGTGTTGCACAGTGACCACCTTCGACGCGATCGCCACTTGGATTAGCCGCCACGAGACAAGGATTGCGCGGAGGAGCAGCAGAACGCCCGGGGATCCTGCGAGGATCCTTGCCGACTCTACTTTTCACCTATAATGCGGTGTGTGTATTATTTTTAATTTGATTCGCGTGGAGAATGCCCAGGATCGCGTTCCCCACGTTCCCCACTCTCCATTCACCGCTCTTCAACTGATTTCGACAACGATCAGGGATTGCATGCAGATCTAGAGGAATTACTTTCGAAGGACAGCAGGAACATGAGTTCAACTTAAGGAATATCCTTGACAGGCCTACTTCGGTAGTTAGAAACTCGAAAACAAAAAGCAAACAGGAGACTGTGACAGGGACAGTGACGGGAAACAGTTTGAGTTACTGAAAAAGAAATCAAAATTTCCAAATTTTTCTTAACAACAAAATCCAAAATTGTTCCCTTGCCGGCGTATTGTCCTTCGCCACTTTTCCCGCTTTTCCAACTCAAGTGCAGCCCTCAATCAGGCTACTCTCGACACAATTGTCTAAATTAATAAGTCAACGACACATAAAATAAAAAATAACATAAAAAAATACACATATCGGCCCCGGAAAAAGGCGCTAGAAAAACCTAGAAAAAAAAGCATAAAAAAGCAGCGAAATACGCAGAGAAAATGTTAAAAAAAACGAACAAAATTGTCCAGACTGTTGCACGGTTGCAGTTGCACTCGCTGTGAAGGCGGCGCAGGCGCAGCGTCCCAGCAGCTACCAGACAATCCTTCGACCAGGACGAGAGACCAGAGAGCAGAGGAGGAGTAAGGAAACCGAAAGTAACTAGACTTGCAATCTCTGATCGTTGCAACCGAATGCAGAGTTGAATTTTAATTCGCTTCTTCCCCAAAACAAAAAAAAAAATATATATATACTCATTGTGTGTGTCTTCCTGCCTCTTGCCACCTCCCCCGCCCCGCCACGCATTCTATCTCATGGATACGAATCTACGGACTGCAGTTGGTTGGCGGCTGAGCGCTGCGACCACAGCTAAAGGCAGCACCACGGCCGGCAACGGAAACGGTAACGGTAGGGCCGGCAGCTGCCAGCAACATGCAACAATGGCCGCCCAACGGCTGCTCCTGCTCCTGCTAGCCATCATGCTGGCCGCCCAACTGCCGCATCCGGCGGCCACGCGCTCCACCAGCAGCGGCGGCCTTACCGTCATCGATGCCGCCCGCCTCCAAGTGCGCACCACCTCCAGCACGAGCACGGGTAACGCCGCCGCCTCCACCGCCTCCTCGTCGACGAGCTCGGGTCTGAGGAAGCGGCACCGGAAGCGGAACAGCAACTGGATCGACTACCGCAACTTTGATGAGAACACAACGGCCCTGGAGTGGGCCAATCCCTGCGGCGGCAACTATCATCCCTCGGCGGGGGATCGCCTTAGCCGCCAGCGTCCCAGGCAGGTGAGTGTTTCCCCCCAGGCTCTGTCCCCCCAGCTATGTTCCCGGATTCTATAGGTTTCCCCTCTCCATTTCCGCAGAGCTTCAATCAGTTGAAGCGCCACGCCTTCAGGGAATACCGCAGCCTGAACAGCAGCCAGGACTCGGCCATTGATATACGCAACATGACCATGTGGTCCCTGCACACGCACAACTACAAGTTCCTGCCCAAGCTCAAGCCCAATTCAACGGTAAGTGGCGCTACCCAGCTAGGGGTTATATCATCCGGGGTTAAAACTAAGAGATTTGTGCGATTTAGGAACTTGTTCGCCTCTGGCTCTGGCCTAGTCTTTAAGGTATTTCTTATCCTAATTTCCGCTCTAACCTTTTGCCCTTTTTCCCCCGTTTTTTTGCTCTGTGTACTCAACCGCAGATTGCCCTGAAGCGCTGGTACCGCAACATGCAAACGTACGTCGCCAGCTTCGCCTATCTGCGGCGGCAGCAGATCCGCTGGGATCAGCGTTCCATCACCCGCGAGTCCAGCACCGCTCGCGAGCTGCGCGAGCTGCTCCTCAGCTCCCGGCGCATTCTCTGCGAGCTGGAGACCGCCGTCAACCAGACGCAGAGTCCGCGCCACAGCCACAAGCAGCAGCAGCAGCAACAGCAGCAGCAGCAGCAGCAGCAGCAGCGTCGCAGCAGTGCAGCGGCGGGTCAGCTGCCGCAGATCTCGCGGCTGGAGATGAACAAGCGACTGAAGCTGCGCTCCAAGGCGGGCGGAGCGAGCGGAGCCAGCGACTCCATCGATATGCGCTTTGTGAAGCATCACTACTATGACTTCCTGCGCACCATGTGGCAGCTGCTGCGCCGCGACGGCCAGCGCCGGCCCAGGAAGCAGCAGCACAAGCATCATCATCATCATAATCATCATCATCAGCAGCATCAGCAGCATCATCATAATCATCCGCCGGGGAAGCAGCATGCGCGGAAGCAGCAGCACCAGAACAACAAGAAGCAGCAGCAGCTGGAGCAGCGCTGGCGGAGCTCAGCGAATGCCAATCGCAAGGAATTCAACGAGGTGTCCAAGCCGAGTCCGGCTGCTGCTGCTATTGGGAGCACGCACCCGGTGGCATCTTCCGCCGGCGCTGGTGCCACTCCGGGAGTGCGCGGCATGCGCCAGTCGAGCGTGCAGCGCACGTGAGGGTAGCAGCTCCAATCCTCAGGATTACATACGATACACCCCCTCAGCCCCATCCACAGACCTGTCCCGCCATTAATTTAACCGTTAATCGACCGATCGTAGCCTAAGTAAATTATATGATTGCTCGACCAGACTGGAATCGAACCCCGAATTATTACCGAACAGAGCCTAGCCTCCTCCCTCCAGCAGTTGCCGTTCTAGTCACATAAGAGCAACCGCCCAGCACCTGGCACCGGCACCACCCCCAAGGAAGTATTATCATGTCGAAGGGATATTATGTGCCCCTCCTCGGAGACCACTCCAAGATCCCCCGCTAGTAGGTTAAGCTAGCCCATAGTAACTAGGCTAAGTTCGACCATAAGCCCGCTCTACTTTTCTTTTTCTTTTTTTTTTGCTAGGCTAGCTTGTGTTTTTGACATCTGTGATATAGTGCTTGACTAGTTCGTATTTAAACTATTTGTATATAGCGTAAGATCGCCGCTAGAAATCGATTTTCGTATTTATAGAACCGACCGAATTATAATATATATCCCAGCTGCGAATTAAACCGAACAATAAAATGAATCCAAACTGAACATTCAACTTGATTAAATGGGGAAATTTAGGGGGATTCATTTAATCTATATGTTTTCTAGGTTAAAAAACAAGATTGTACACAGTGGAAGAGTGAAACAAGTGGCTTGTACAGACTGTTTTGCTTTTACCACGAAAGATAATCTGGGAACGTGCCACTGAATTCAAACTTGGGAATTTCTAGAGATAAAAGTGCAGAAAGTCGTATTTACAAAGTGTTTCCGTGCTACTAAGAAAGATTTTCAGTAACGAATATCTCACAGAATTCACACTTGGGAATTCCTAGAGCAATTTTTGCAAGAAACATTTAATTTAAGGAATAAATTAATGTAAATAACTAAGCGATGTGAGTTTGTAGATGAGTTTAAACCATATATAGATCCTCCTTTTATGGTTCTTCAGATCTTTGCTTGTGACAGATAATTCCCCCAACTAAAGAGCAGTGTAAAATGTGCCATAGGAAACATATTTTATATAGATATTAAAGTCTATTTGCCACAGACTGTTCCCCAACTTGGCTGCTCCTAGAACCCATCCGAGTCCCCTCGGGTTCCCTACCAGCCGCTGATATCTTTATGGCCACCACAATACCACCGCAGATCGTTTTATGATCTCCAGCGGCGGCGTTAAGCTATTAGCACGTTGAAAGAAGGAGCTGCGCTCCCCATTGTGAGAACCTTGCCCCACCCTTTGAAACCGATTCCCCCCATTAGGGTATCTGTACCTGCAAACCCGATGAATGGACTCCGCGATCAATGAAGCCACACTCTCAATGAAAGTTTCCGGGCCAAGTGCTCCAGTTTGGTAGCAAACAAAGCTGAAAGAACGAGAGTCCGGGGTCTGGGGATCAGCTGGGAGATGAGCTGCCGCTTATCCTCGGGGTTAACTAAAACACGGCAAGTGCAGCCACTTGTCTGAGAGTCCGAGACTGAGTGCCAAATCCCCGCTTTGTTTTAAGCGGATTTAGGCAAATTTACTTTTTAATGCCTTGGCTTATTGCCAAGCTCCGTTTAGGGCGCTTAGTGGCAACTTAGGGCCCAAAGTCCAGTCGGATTATTAGCGCTCAGCGAACGGAAGCAGACGGGACACAGGACCGTGGACCAAGGACATGCTGTTGACATGCAAATGGATTAGCACGAGACACTCTGGTACTACATATAATTCCGTCTAAGCCGTTTATTGATTGCAATCGATCGAAGGAAGTCCAAGCGGTAAGCCGGACCCGTACGGGTACGAGTCCTGCATCTCCTTGCCAGTGTCAAGTGTCCCCTTTTTAGCCTGCTCAGCGACAGAGACCGAGAGAGCACTGAGCCCTTTGGGTAAGTAGGTGTTGTTATGTTTTTAGCTGTCATAAATATTGTAAAACTCGGTAAATATTTAAACAGCGTGCACAATAAAGGCAAATGCCAAGAGGCTCGACGACCGACGACCGACGATGGCCGGGTATCCCGGGCCCTGCCCTGGCATTGTGCGGCATTCTGACCTGGCCAGAACAGTGGTTGCCATAGCGGTCAGGCAGACCGGCCTGCCTGCCTACCTACCTGCCCTGAAATTTGAATATGTGCCGGTCCTCGGACTCGGGGAGATTAACAACATTTAATAACCCATCATTTCCATGGACAGAATTTGCAGGAGATAACTGCATTTGTGCAGCCCTTTGTGCTGTGCCACTTTTTGCCATTGTCCTGCCATTTGCGCTCCTCTTTTATTTCTTTCTACTCGCCTCTCACAAAAATACCCAATCTCTTTTTGTGTTTTTTATTGTCCTGCGGCACCTTCCAGGAAGTCCCAGTCCCAGTCCCGGTCCTGTCCTTGCAGGACTCTAGAATATCTGTATCTATTTGCTCGAACTCCCCCGACTTCCCATTCTCGATCGGGTTTCCCGCTTTCCCAGCCAACAAGTGACAACTCAATTATATGGACAATTTGTTTAGGGACGGAGGAAGCAGAGTGGCTTCAATTATAATTATGAGTGCAATGATGGATCAAATCAGCGATTGATCAGTGCTAATTGTGAGGTGATGGATAAGGCTGCTGGAGACTATCGCAAGGATGCTCATTAGGAAGAACCTAGCGGATCTTGAGGCTCTAAAAACCCACTTTAATTACTGATATTTAGCCTCAATTATTGACTAATTGCCGCCTATTTGAAGGCGTTTTTTATTGACTTGCTGTTGACATTTGTCATCGGCAAACACGGCTCCTAATTGAAGATTAATCCCGGCAACTGCGACACATTTTTCACCCCGCCTCGCGTTCGCATTCATAATCGTAAGTATTCCAGCGACATCTCTCATCACAATCACACATATGGCCCATTAGCCGCTTCCTGGTCAGCCTTTTCCCCCGGGGGATTCCCCCCCGAGCCCGGGCAATTGAAATTCGATTTGTTTACAAAGCGATTCAATTAATTTGTTAAATTGGTCGTGTGATTTGCATTCGCAAGCAATCTCGGCTCGGTTCGCCTTTCAATATTTACCCCGCGCCTCTCGCGCTTGTTTATTATTTTTATCGGCGCTGCGTCGACCGCTTTGTTATTGTTATTATTATGATTTTTACAGTTGTTATTATTTACGTTTGCCAAGCCGGCCGGTTGCCCGACAGCGGCCTGAGGCCTGAGAGACTTTTGAGCTCGAGCTGCTGCGCGAGCGGCTCTCGATTGCGCCGCGAATATTTTCATCTCCGCCTCCAAAATGTCCGGCTTTTCGTTGTTTATTAGCTTTTGGGAGCCGGAGTTGGTAGGGCTTCCGGGAAAGAGCATTAAGACTTGTCAACAGTAGCCCAACAGTAGCGACATTCAGTGGAAATCGCCTAAGGCACAGACTATATCGAAAAGAAAACGCTCCGATTTGATGTATCGAAAAAGTAAGTGTGCTCTCTATTATAGCGCAAATATTGTGGGGCTTGATATATTGCGATTTGAAACATCGAAAAGTATCGGATATACTTCAAAAATATCGATATTATCAACAAATAACCGAAATATCAAATAAAATATTGTTTTATCGCAACTGTAAGTCGTTTTCAATTCATTTATCGACTTTGACGTCTTAATAGTTGCAAAATCGAAAGTGATCGCGCATTAAAATATCAATAATATCAATATTATTGAACAAATATCAAACAAAAATGTTATACAGTATATTATAAACATCTTTAAAACAAAGTTGAGTAATTATATTCTAATTTTATATATTTCAACGATATATCAAGCAGAATATCCACTAATCGCAACGTTAAAATATCGATTTATTTGTCAACTTTATCAATTATTATTATTTGCAATATCTAAAATGATCGCTTTTAACATTAACATTTAACAAATATCGATAATACCGAACAAATACTATACATACTTATACATACTATAGAATGTTTTTGAGCTTATTTTAAACATGTTTAAATATAAATTGAGTAATTTGATTATATTTTGCTATAATGATAGATTAATCTAAGCTAAGACGGTTCTTTGGTTCAGTCCGATAAATTAAACAGCAAATCGGTTAATTGCGCTGTTATTGTAACGATTAAATATCGAGTTATGTAAATTATCGAATCAATCATCATTAAAATATCGATTTATGTATTGGGCTAATATCGATGTAATACCGATCTATTGATATATTCAGCTAAATCTAACTAAAACCTTGATTGAATTGATATGAATTATCTGTAATATAACTTCTATATTTTATTTAATGATATATATCTTGGATACCTGGGAACCTAAGGATATAAGGAAAATACCTCTTGTTAACCTTATAGATGGCTTTAATGGAAATACTAGCCTGATATTGAAACAGCAAATTGATAAATAAATAAATATTTGCTGCTCCAGATGTAAGTTTCGTTTTGCTCCATAGAGGAATGTGTTCTCTGTTTTCTATTTGTTTAGAATAAATCCAAAATAAATATCAACAAATTACTGGAAACTTGGAAAAACAGCAGCCCGCTGAGGGCGATGGGATATTCATCATATTTTTTTCGGTGGAAGTTTCGGTTTCGAGGGGCTTCTGGAACCATTCCGACTCATGTTCTACTAGAGGGCCAGTTAATAATATTCCGCTCCCGACTGCGTCGGGTCTTAATTATATAATTTGTGCGCTTGTCTGGTGCGGACATATCTTGTTTTTATTAGCATACATTTTAATGGCCATTTATGTAATCTCATAGAGTGCGGCCGCATAAATCTCGGCTGGCCAGCCGGCCGGCCGGCTTTTGCCGGGTTCTCAGACAGTTAAGAGACCGCTCCAAAGTGGCAGTGCCCAGTCCCAGTACCAGTCTCAGTCCCAGTCCCAGTCCGAGTCCGAGTCCCAGGCAGAGGCAGAGGCAGAGGCCTAACAAATTTTGCGTATGACTTAATAAACATGTCGTTGAACTGTCGCCGGCAGCGCAGTTCGCTGTTTATGAGCTGCACGGACGCGCCCCCGTCCTCGTCAGAGCCCCTCCACTTATCGCCTAGGCATTATTATTATTTCTCTGTTTTTTTCAGCAAGTTGAGCACCTCGACAAACGCTTTTTAATTGTTTTAATTTTTTTCAGTTTGCCGCCTGCGACCCAGCCCCCCGGCCCCTCTGTGCACATTGAACTTGAGCCGACGGCGAAGAAATAAAAGCAGCTCCAGAAGAGCGAACAGCGCAGCACAAAATTTTAATTACCATGAGTAATATTTTATTACACTTTGACACTGAAAGAAAACTTCACAAGAAAAAGAAAACAGAACCCAAGAACCCCAACAAGTCGACCTTGGAAATACCCTAAGATCAGGCAGACGTCCAAGGGGAATGGCAGTGATCTCTGGACATGACCCAGATGGAGCCTAGACTGGCCAGTTTCTACCCCCCAGAGGCTGTCTTAGATGCCGTTTCTAAGGAATATGCGCACAGGGGCGGATAAGGACACCAACTGGGCCACAGATCACCTAATAAAAATGTGCAACAAATTCGTAAATCCCCTCAAAACGAATCGTTTTGGGCCCGAAAGGGCAGGACGACGAAACGTTTGGCAACTAACTTAAGTAGCGGTAGCAAAAGGCTACTAACATGTTTATGCTACTTTTATGAGGTGGCAATAAAATCGAACCAAGTACGAAAATAAACATAAAACTCAGCTCGGCTTGGCTTGGCTTGGCTTGGCTGAAAAAGGCAAAGGCAGTTGCTCTGTCCCTGTTGCTCCTTTTGGCCAAGAGGGCCACAGGTCCGCCGGCTCTCACACAATGACTTCATCGATTTATAGCGGTCACGAGTGCGGACTTGGGTTTGGGTTTGGGTTTCTCTGCTGGCTGGCTGGCTGACTGGCTTCTCGGTTTTGGTTTTCGGTTTTCAGTTTTCCGCTTTCAGTTTTCGAGTTTTCAGTTTTTCGTTTTCAGCTGGGAACCTGGACATGCTCGTGGACATGGGCGAGTTGCGCTGCTACCTTTTTATGATGATATTGTTTTGCATTTCGCACACACAGGACTCGAACTCGAACTCGAACTCGGCCGGTGGCAGCCACTGTGGGTGCGGTGGTGCGTGCATGGATTAAGTCTAGGATGAAGCCACCGCCAGGCAGCGGCAACAGCAACGGCGGCAACGGCGGCAACGACGGCAACGGCGGCGACGACAGTCGTTTCCTGGAAGCCACGGAATAACTCGCGACGCGTACGCGCTGCTCGCTGCTCGCTCATCCTGCCATGCGTTTTATGGTTTGTCGTCATAATCACCGGCACAGCATCTCGCGGTGCTCCGTGTTCCCTGGCCTGCCCTTTTCCCTCTTCCCAAGCCCGCTGTCCGCTGTCCGCTGTCCGTTGTCCGCTGCGCTAGTGACACACTCACACTCACACGCTCTCGAGACCCGAAGGCGCAAACGCATTGCATCGTCGTCGTCGGTGACTGTCACTTGATTTATGCAACCTGGCGAACGTGACTCGCCCGGAGGAGCCTGGACAGTGCTCCTGCAAGGAGCCTCCTCTGCTGCCACGTTTGTTTTTGTTAGACATAACGGTGCAGAGGAGTCGAAAAGCGTTTTTTATATCGCATTAATTCGCATCCGAAATCGACGGTGCCAAAGACCAGTGACAAATAAGCTAAGAAATAAGCCAAGTGAATTCGTAATTCAGTCACAATAACCAAAGTATAATTAATGAAATGTGCAATGAAAATAAATAAGGGGCGGTACATACAAACATATATGTGTAAAAATACTTTGTATTTAAAAAAGAGAAAGGTGTATATAGCATTGTTTAAAATAAATTGGTTATATAGCCTTAAATATAAGATAAGTGTAAATGTAAACAAAGAAATAAAATTAAAAGAAATATATGGTAGAATCTTAAACGTTCGCAGGTCCAAGTATGTAGTAAATGCAAATTGTACTGCAGAGGGCGGGCAGAGACATTTGCTAACTCGCGAGCTGTGCCTGTGCCCACCACTGGCCTATAACCTTATTTTCTATGTTATATATATTTATATCTATATATTTCTATGCTATAGTTAAAGATCGTAAGAAGTAACATACAACTCGATTTATATGGAATTATATTAAAAAATAACAAAGTAATGTGGATGTTGCTGCTATTTGGCCATTCAATTTACGTCTTTTCCTATGACAACTATATGATAGAGTTTTCCGCTACAGAATACTAAGAAAGTTTTTACCATTAGCTCTATTTTTATATTATAATCTTTTATTTAGCCTAAAGCCAATTGAGGATGTATGCAACAAGCAAAAGGAAACATCTCCGACCCTTTAACGTGTATATATTCCTCAGTGCATCATCAGGCGAGTCGATTCAGCCATGTCAGTTTGTGCGCCCGCGTGAAACAAGAGATCTCTGAGACTATAAGAGCTACAGCTACGAAATGTGGTGACTATATTAATATCTGTAGCATGCATATCAAGTTTGTTTTAAAATTAAAAGAAACGAAACACTTAGAACTAAGCTAAAATCTTAATTTAAAATAAAGCCAGAAGTAAACAGATATAAAATAAAATACATTTGTGCAGATGTGTTGTGAAAATGTGACTAAAATCGAATGATTGCTATAAGGGTTATTAATCATTAAAGATTCTAGGTAAGCTACCTTCTGCGACAACAACATTTGTGTTGGCCACACCACCGAGTGTTGCTTGTTCCTAGCAATCTTTGGATTTTTGTCAACATTTTCCTCTGCCTTGCGACAAATATAAAGTCATTTAGCCATGTCAATGTGCCTTTTAATTTTATCCAGAATGCTATGGGTACCCACGACTGTAGCTTTCTTCCTCGTTAATTCTAATATCATTCTTATTATTGTTATTATTCTTATTATTTAAAAGCAGTTGATATTTGTAATTGTTCCAAATATTATTCCATAGGTGCCCTCATTGGAGTTGCCTGTAAATTGATATTAAAGCCGACCATAGCTCATTGTTCTCTTCATTTGTGACCGCCAATTGGATGGCTCTGTCTTCGGTTTTCAGTTTTCAGTTTTCAGCCTCCAGCCTCCAGGTGAGGCATTTCGGCTATTCCTGCCCCTCATATCATCGCGGCTGATTGAATGCCACACAGACACTCACGAATAGACAGCGACACCCCGCGTCACAAAGGCAACAGAGGGAGACATTAATCACAAATCAAACGGCTACAAATAGAGCAGCGGGGTCGGGACTCCGATTCGGATTCGGATTCTGATTTTGACTCAGCTGAATGCTGAATTCCTCCTCCTTCTCCATCTCCTCCTTCGCCTCGAGAGGCTCCTCTCCGCCGGAGCTGGAGCACAAACAAGGCGCAACACTTGACAATGACACAAAGCGTCAACTATGGCGGCAACATCGCGTTGCACTTGCTGCGCCCATGACGACGATGAAGGCGGTGGAGGGGGTCTCTGTCTCTATAGGGGAATACAGGGGGCTATGAATGCGATGGGAAGGGATCTGAGCCCTGAACCTGGGCGCAACTCTGGGGCAGATCAAAGCAAGAGTGCCTCAATAATGATAATCATCGCGATCATGATGAGCGACTGTCGTCTTAACAGATCTTCTGCTGCACAAATTCTGACAAGTAAAATAATAAATTTTTCTATATCATCTCGCAGGCTCCCTGTCCCAGTCCCAGTCACAGTCACAGTCTCTCTCGCCGCTCATAATGTGGGACACATTTAATACAATTTTCTGATTTCCAGAGTCTTTGTTTTGTACCCTTTTTGAAGGACCCTCAATCAACCCAATCTCCATCTCCGGCTAACCAAAACCTGGAGGTGAAGGTTATGAATATGAGAGTGCCAAGGGCGGGGTAACTGTCGGCACTTGGTGAAAATATTTGTTGTACGCCTCGTTAAACCCGACCGGTCGCTCGTCGCTTTTCGGGAGTGTGAGATCGGCTTAGATGGGCATCGCTGGCGGAGATTAGCCGATGGATCTGTTGCCCTGCACTGGGGGGAAATCTTTTTTTTTTTTTTCGTAGACCACTGAAGGTCTTGACATGTTCGAATTGCATTGGTGTGGGCAGGGAAATAGAGCGGAGCGGCTACATAAGAGAGATAAAATAATTATATTATTCTACTATAATATACATATTTTAAATATAATACAAATAAATAGTTATTTAATTTTAAAATAAAGCTAGATACAGCCACAAACCAACTTGACCTTCAGGAGTAATCATAACAAAAGTTAACGTTAAGAGTGAGCTAGAAATTCCCAAGTCGGAGTTCTAGGACAGCGAGGTCTACGGAAAAGCCTTCGTGGTCCAAGCGAAACAGACTGTAAAGGCAACTTGCCTGTGTAATCTCGGTTAATGCTTATTTATATGTATATGTACACATAATATAAATCATATAATAACTATAGTTTCCAAATAAATTTAAAAAAATATGATCGGCTATGCTATTTCTAGTTTCTTCTTGTATCATTTATGATTTCAAACGGTCTACTATCTTTATATGCCATACAGTTTATTGCTTTTAAAATTATTATATGTTTATTAAGTCCCAGAACACCCTAAATATACAGATACAGATGTTTCCCATAATAACCTACATATAGACTCGCCAGTCTACAAGTGTGCCTGCCCGATCTCTGCTCACACTGATATTGCAAGCGATCGGCTAAGACAGCCCTGTCTTACTCACACAAAAGCTAGTCTAACGTGTCAATGCATGCGTGTGGGCAGCACTGCTTTAAAGGAAAACATTATATTCTTGCTTTGTTTATCAAGTTGTTCCGATTTTAGTTAGTCTTTCAATGATAAGTAGGATATATTACGTTCTTGTAGTTTTCCCAACCGTTTCTTATAGTTTCCGTGTGTGGTTTAGCCCTCCCCTCCTTCTCCACGCTTCCCCAAATGCCCTATTCCCCACTTTTTGCACCTCTTTTTCTTTGCACTGTCACAATAAAAATCGAGAAGATCTCGCACCGCACGCGTTCAAAAAGTATTGTTGGTAGAGAGAGAGAGAGAGAGATAGAGAAACAGAAAGAGAAAGAGATATAGAGAGGGAGAGGGATAGGTGAGGGCAGAGCGGAACTGATCAAAGTCATTCAAACATGAATGAAGTTCATTAAAAACTGATCAAATCTGTTTGGGCGAGAACAATGCAAACAAGACAACGCAAGAGAAATGCTGATACAACAGGCTCGAAGAGTGGGTGGGGGAATGGGCGATGGATGGGGGGGTACAAAAGGAGTACAAAACGTTGGGAACAAGAAACAGGGAAAAAGAAGCGAGGTGAGAGAGAAGAAAGAAAGACACACACACACAGGCGGACAGAGGGACGGATGCGGAGAAAAGAAAGAAGGCAGCCATAGGCAGCTGGCAGTGACAATTTCTCTCTCTCTGTCTTTCTCTGCATCTCTCTTTAACTCTCTCTCTCTCTCTCTGTGTCAGCCGTGATCTCACGCCATGTGTGGCAATGTCCTGGATCCTGGCTGCAATTCAATGGCTTGTCGTCCCTGCTTGTCTCTCCCGACGAACCTCTGTACAAATGATGACATTTCCTGATATTTGTTTCGCTCCTCCAGCAACAAAAGGCGCACAGCGACAACACCGACAACAACAACAACATGGAGCAAGGACATCGACAATGGACAACAAGGATCGAAGAATCGAACGGTATCGACAACAAAACACCTGATCCACAATGGGAGTCGGACACGAAGTTGCCTGCCAAGCGGAAGTGTTAACGGTCCCCGATACCTCCATGTCCCGCTAGGGCCAAGCATTGTCCTGCGGAAGTCGAAGCGACAATGTCTGCCAGGAATCAAGGAAAACATACTCAAAGGATCACTTAAGTGATAGAAAAACAAATTAATAATTATCAGGCATGAGGGAGAAAGCGAGTGGGAATGAGAGGGCATATAATAATTCATACAGAAACATAAAGTAATACAATTTTTTTTTAGAACTAAGAAATATACCAACACTTCTAATATAATTTAAGAGTGCTCGAATTTTGGGACTTTGGCATTACACTTAAGTGACCCTTGCGACACCAAGCACGTGCTTGTTAGGGTTAATAGGCGCGAAAAAGAATGCAAGGCAATAAATTATTGGAGTGCTGCCTAAGCTCGAAATTTTCCAATATTCTAATATTCATAATATGTCAAAATACTAGATGTTTGTTTTTTAATTATTTCTTTCTCCATTTCTCTGCTAAGAAATTTGTTTTTAAATGTGATTTTCCGAAAAGAAGACTCACACAATTCTTTGCTTTTCGTTTCTTAGCATTCTGACGTCACAAGCGGCAGTAATTTTGTTTTGTTTCTTTATAAATAATTAGAATAGATAATAGATAATAACATATCTAATATTCGATATAGTAAGATAGATTTCTAGGTTGGCATATAAATTGAACTATCTTTAGCTTTACCTCAGCTATATATGACAAACCAAAGGCTGTACTTGATATTTTTCCATCAAATAATTGACAGAATGCCATGTCTTTATCCCTATAACTTGAGTTAAAGATCAGTAAAGATAATAATTACGTTTTAATGTACACAAAATAACCCGAACTAATAGAATCCTGCCTTTCCCAGTGACAAACAATTAAGAGAACATTCAAGTGAGGAGCATAAATAAACGTGGTATTCATAAAGGCCTAATGTTTATAATTTCCCAGGCTAACATGTTACAGTAAGCCCGTTACGCATACGCCATGTGGGGGCTGTTGGACTGACAGACGGACATACAAAAAGGACAATGAAAGGACGTTTCAATTTGCAAACCCAGGCAGCACAATTTGCAACGCTCGCGCTGAGCCAACAACCATTGACCACCGACGGTTGACCAAGCTGGCAAAACACAAGGTGAGCTGAGGTGAGGTGAGCGGAGAGCAGGTGAGCGAGCAGATAGTCCGTCGCAGTGGGAGCTAATTGATGCATGGGACAGCGGACAAACTGCAACCGGTGGCTGGGTGGTCCACCTACAACCAGGTGAGCTGAGTCCTTAGACATTTTGTCGTTGTCGTTGAGTTGCCAATTGCAGGGGAAGCGGCGAAGGCAGAGGCTGAGGCAGAGCCACAGGCAGACACCGCGATGAGACTTAGGGGCGGCGGCAGGGGCGTGCCCGGCTCACAGCTGGCCGCCCAGCCTCAGCGTTTGTGTAAATATTTCCCCGTCTTATTTGTGCCACACAGCACACAAAGCAAAGGCAGCGGACAACGGACAACGGACAGCGGACGGACACTTGTCCGCCTCCCTGGACGGCAACAGCAACGGCAACGGCAACAGCAACGGCGGCGACGTCGGCGGCGGCCTGGGCCAGATATTGTTTTAACACATTAGCAGCGCAATGCAACAAATAATTTCCATAAAATGCTGCGCCGGGGCCCTGGGCCTGGGCCTCTCCGTGGGCTAAATGGAGCGACAACAGCAATAGACTCTCAGCGAGACAAAACAACACACAACAAAAGCAAATTCAATGCACGAAAGAGATATGTCACAGGAAGAAAATATTAGTCTTTGTCATTAGGCAAGACAAAAAAAGAAGAGAGAAAAACAAAAATGAGACGCTGGGGAAAGATCGGAGGGAAAATCAAGAAGACACCCAAAAAGGGGCCAAGAGGAGGTGTACCTGAACCTGGCCACATGAATGGGCTTTGGGTTTGGGTCTCGCGTTGGCGCGATTATGATCGTCGTCGCGATGATGATGTTTGCCCACCAACAACGCCCCTTTGACTTGTTGTTGCCACACATTCACAATCACATTCACATGATTTAAGCCGCGGCCAAGACAAGAAATGTTTCCCATCATAAACGAGCGAGGCAGGCTGGTGTCCAAGCTGGTGTCCGAGTTAGATTCCGAGTGCCAGTCTCCGTCGCAGCGAGCGAGGAAAACCTAATAAGCCACAAATACTCTTTGGGCCAAAGCAAACGAAATTAAAAACGGTTCAAATGCTTGGCTTGAGCAAGCAACTAGCAGCTCAGTACCCCCCAGGTCCCAGGTCCCAGGCCCCAAGCCCCACCACCGCACACCATTCGGAAATGCCCATTGCGGGAGGGGAGTTTTCTTTTCCCCAATCGATCATCGCAGGGAAATCGCTGGCAATTCCGAGTGCATCTAAAATTATCCATTAGCGACACATAATGAAATTGGGGAACTTCAGCTGGCTAGCTGGGTGCTTCCCCGCCGTAAATCCATGCCAGAGAACGCCCTGAAAAACGCGGTGACTTTAGCAGTAGCAATTATATTTCATAGCTGCCCCGAAAACACTGTAGCGAAAAAAAGCAAAAAGTTAGGCTCAAACAAGAAAGGAAGCTAGCTTTGGGAACACGAATTATGTATACCCTTGCAGGTTGAACTTTCACAGTTTTGATTGAATTGGAAATTGGGAATAAAAGCACCGAACTTATGCTGCTTTTTCTAGCCTCTTATAAAAGTTAAAGATCGTTCTGATTGCAGCTATATATATATGATAGTCAAGTGATATTTGTAGAATTTAAGACTAAGTTTTAAATTGTAAATAATAATTATAGCCAAGGTTATATGCGAATATGTTGACAAATTTAACCATGCTATTTTGTTAATCAGCTTCATTTGTTGGCGGTTAAAAATATATATTACAGAATTCTAATTTGGTCAACTCCGACTTTTATACTAGCAGAAATATAAAGAAGACTTTCTGCAGTTTCATTAAGAATAAACTAAAAGACTAGACGGACAAACCGACGGACAGACGGACATGGTTAAATAGACTTGACTGGTAATGCAGTTTAAGAATATATGTATATTCCTTTTGGGATTGGTCAATTATTATAATTATAATACATTGCATTATAATATATTGGGTATACAAATAAGATAATATATATATTTTGAGTAATTCTAAACAGCTTGAACAGGTTGCTGATAATCCGTTTCGAAATCAAGCTGTTGAACCTTCTAAAAATGAATTTAACTTGAAAGTGAAACTGAAAGCCTCGCTCTTCATTAACTGGAGACAGATCTGTCAGAATATTTATAGCAAATGATATTTATAAGCCAACCAGCTTACTATTATTTAATTTGTATGTATTTTTTTGTTTGTCTTCATTAAATGCCTTAGTAAGGTAACACTTCATAATGGGAGCTTGGATAAATATCCAGCTTGGATATATCCAGCAGCTGACTTGCAGTAATTTCAGAAATTATGGATACACTTGCGCACTCACCATTATATGATCTTCTCCAGTCATTATTTTCAGCAAACATGCGGATGTTATGCGCACTTTCAGATCATAAATTATAGGAGATAAATGAATCAGCATCACATGAGGGCGATGAGCATAGGCCCTTATCCAAGATACGTACTAAACTTCGGCAAACAAACTGAATTGGCGCAATACAAATCACTCGGTGTTGTCTCTGGGGCTTGTGCCACATTAATATTTAATTTGTACTTAGAGGGGCTCATAGCCACAAATAATATCCGAGGCGTTCTCAGGCGCTCATAAAAAAATATATATACATATATACTTGGACGTACTTGCTATCTGATTTCCGCTTAAATTTCAATTTAGATTAGATTGGGCCCAAGCCCAGGGCCAGGGTCAGGGGAATAGTTTCTCAGGCCGGCGGCGGGTCAGAGTTAAGGCTCCAGTTTCGGCGGAATGTCAGTTGGAATCCGGAATTCCCGGAAGCTCGACTGGCGGCGACCCATTTCCCAATAAATATCGCACAATCGTATTACCTTAATGTAGGGCAAAACTAATGAAAAGAGTTTATTCTGTATAGTGTCTTTCGATTTTAGCGGAAATTCCAAGCCTATCGTCTGTCGGGCGACAGTTTTAATTTGTATTTATCAATCCATGGGCGCCCAAGGTCACAGCACATTTCCTCACATTTTCTTCGAGGCGCCCTTATCTCACCTGCAGACGGAGATCCGCACAAACATCCAATGCCCGGCAGCCACTGCCATCGCCGTGTCCCAAGCTCAAGTCGCACATTTAATTTTTTCGGAGAAAAACGCCAGAGTTTCTCGCAATTTTATGATAAATTCAGTGAATTTTTTTTTCGTGCGCCGAAAAAGTAAAACAACAAAACCCAGGAAAGTCATGGGAGCTGGTGAGTGGCGAACATGGAGATACCCTGTAGATAATTTAAGAAAATAAGAATAGTTATTTACTGTCTTTTCCTTATTTAACATAAAAAACTTGATTATGTTCCAGGTTCTCACAACTAGAACCTTTTCTTTTATCTAATTTATTTGTATAATTTATGTGATATATTCCAGATATTAAGTTAAAATATGTAGATAGGCTGGTAGATCATACTTTATTTTATAAAAGGTGGCGTGGTGAATCCAAAACGTAGCACAACATATGAGTATCAGAGAGGAAGAACATTTTCTGAAATTACTAGCACTCGTGACGTCATACTGCTCAAGAAAGTAAAGAAACAAATTGTGTGAGAGTTATATGCGGAAATGCTGAAAAGATATGAAAAGCAGAATTACATAAAAACGTTATAGGGAAGAATCCGGACATAGAAAAATTTAAATATAAAATAATTCACATTTTGATATAATTAATATGGAACAAATTCGAGCATTAACTCGAATTATTTCTTAGATGTTAAGGTCAAACCATTTAGAGTGCAGCTTGATCCTTCCATAAAATGGGGTATAACTTTATAGTATAGGTAATAAGAATTGAAATAAGTAAGATAATATTTACTAGGCACTAGATATGTAGATAATAAAGAAGTTTCCTTTACTCTTAGCCATAATACATTACTTTTTGCCTGCCTAACTTAAATTAAAATCAAAATAGTTTGTGTTCCCCATGGTAGAAATGAATAAAGATATAATATATGACAGATACCTTCACCTTGTTCATGCCTGTCTACCATTTTCAGCAACAGGGTATTCCGATCGTCCCGCAAATAAACTTGCCGATGGCAACAACAACTTGTTGCCTTTGCTGCCTGGTTATTGACTCAGTGATATGGCAGAGTCAGCAGCAGCAGCAGCAGCAGCAACCAAAGCAAAACGGTGACGACACCAAATGCCCCAAGGGAGCCCCAGTTGCAGCATTGCATATGGCATATCACCAGTGTTTATTGGCAGCGCGCCGACCTTTGAATGCTCCCCATATTGCCCCGCATTGCTGCATTCACTTATCAGTGACGTCAGGGGCCCTGGCCTGGCGCTGAGCTGGCAAAGATCGGGAGCCGGAAGCCAGAACTCGGAGGAGTCCATAAACATGGCCAGCGGAAAACGGGGCTATAAATAAACGTGAAATTGATGTTGGCGTAAGATGCTTAACATTTTCATTGACTCAAGACGGGACTGGCTCTGGGATTGGGCTGGGGCTTGGACTTGAGCTTGGGTTCTGCGGCTTTGGAATGATGGAAAGCCCCGGGACTCATCCGCATCCCAGTCTCAGTCTCAGTCTCAGTCCCAGTACCCGGTGTCAGAGTCTGTCATCCCCGTTGATTTGTGTCGAGGAAGCAAGTGCTCGAGTCCCGCTCCTTTGGGCCGGCTTAAAGAGGGAGCTGCTCGGGCTGATCTCCACGATCATGCTCATCCCGGGGGGGAGTGCAACACTCCGAGAAAAATTATTATATTTATATTGTTCTAGAGACTGAGACTGATCCTTTATTCATCAGTGGATCTTAGTTTAAAGAAGCGGGAATTAGGGCCAGTAGAAGGTCATGGAATTCATATAGAAATCAATGTCCAAGTGATAATATTTATCTCTAATTCTCTTGTATGATACTCAACCAATTGTATCCCATTTCTCGCCGTGCAGTCGGACAATCATGACGAACTGCCGGGAACGGGCGCGCTTAGATGGATGGTCCCGGAGATTTATCATCAAGACAAAGTAGTCGCAAGGATCTAAAACAGTCAGCCACTCAAGGGGCACAATTAAAGACGCTCTCTCTCACTCTCTGGCTCTTTCGTCGGGATCCGGATCGGGAGCGGCATCGGGATCGGGTTCGGGTTTGGGAACTGGAACGGGAGTGTTGAAAAGTAAGGAAGCTTTAACAAATTACCGCCCAGTGGCCGCTGCAGAGATTTGCCAAAGCAACACCAGCACCAGAGCCCTTGACCATCTCCTGCTTCAGCTGCAGCCTTAGCCTCAGCTTCAGATGCATCTCCAGCTCCATCTTCATCTCCATCTTCATCTTCTTCGCCAGCTCCATCTCCATCTCCATCTCCATCTTCAGCTGCAACTCGATGTCCGTTCTTTGCCAGCGGCAAACTTGGGCGCACACACTGGCGAGGCAGAGGCGGTGGCAGCAGGAGAAGGAGAAGCAGAAGGAGAGGCTCCAGAGGGTCGACGGGATCCTGGGGTTCCGGGGGCCCAAAGGAGAGATCTGTGGCGCGGACCTTATAGAGCGAGCATCGCCGGGGCAGAGTCACTCATGTCATGACAGCAAACGAGCGAGCGGCAGACTTATGACTGAGTAATTGCTGGTGATATTTATGCGAGGAAGCGTCCGACTTTTGCGGTGCGTCTCTGTCCTGTTGCCGCCGCCGCCGTCGCCACCGCCACCACCGCCGCCGCCGCCCTCCCTGCGCCGCTCTTGCTTATTATCGCTTGCCCCACAATGCGTTCGCTGCGGCATATTGATTAACAGGAAAGCCAAAGTCAAAGTCCAAGTCAAAGCCCAAGATAAGCTGCCTCCTAGCTCTTGCAGTTATGACGTCGCCACCTAGTGAGTAAGCGGACTACGGCCGAACCTACGCCATATTATCCATTATCCCACATTCATTCAGAACTTGGATTGAAAAAAACAATACTATTTATGGACTACTATTTAAGAAAGTCCCAGTGGCCGAGAAAAGCATATCAAAAGCAATTTTCTACACAGAAAAAACTGTTGTTGGTTGAATCAACAGACTTGTATTTCTTAGTTGTATTCTGTGACGTCATACCATATTTAACTAGACTGATAGTCGTGTTTATTCGTATATAGAGTATGTTTGAGCGACTATGAAAGTTCTACGACAGTAAAATAAATATCTATGAGGTTTTTTCTATACAAAATGTTCATTTTAAGTGATTAAAATAGCAGAAAAATAATATTATTTTAGTTTTTGGAAAATGCTGTAAAAACAACATAACTTTGAAGTTTGTATGGCGTTCTACGGTAATCTTTAGAGATCTATAAATTAAGAAACAGTTTGACCTAACACTCTAAGAAATATACCCAATTTATATATATTTTTATATATTATATATCACTGCAGATCTATTGTTGAACTTACTGTAGAGCAGTTAAGTAAGGTATTGTCTTATGTAGCTTATACTATCGAATACAGTAAGTCTCAACTAACGATTTCCCTTTAATTGCAAACATGTTTGAACTTACCTATAACAATTGCTATTTTTTTATTATATTGATATACCATCTATAGAAGGTTTTCAGTGTCCTCGAAAGTATCTTAGCTTTGACCTTGTGAAAAATAAGATTATATCTAGAAAATCCGCTCTATGTCTTTGCAAAAAAATATTAAAATTTCAAATGGTTTGTGTTTTTACCTTGGAGCGTAGGAGATCCCTGAATTCGTTGGGATCGCTCCCTCATTTTGGGGCACACACACAGACTCCCTTGTTGGTGGATGTTGCGGCTGCTGCTGCTGTGCATGTTGCTGCTGCTGCGGCTGCTGCTGCTGCTGCTGCTGCGATGTTGCTGTGCTCGCTGCTCGCATAACATCACATACCGCAAAGCAGTGTGTTTGCTGTCTTTCGGAATGTAAATCATTCGCTAAGTACGCTTGATTTAGGCGACCATCGCACTACATTCTTCGGCGAGGACAGAGACGCTCAGAGATACGAGGGGGAAGTGGGGGGTAGAGAGAGGGGGGGGGGGGGGGGTGTTGTCTTGGGGAGCGGACTGCGTTGCTGGGAGCCTGGCCTGACAGATGGCCGGTCGTCCGCCTGACGTTTGGGCCGCGCGCGATGCAGATACACGAGCGCTTTCCAAGCGAGGCGACTGACGAGCTGACGACGAAAGCAATACGCCATACATAACTCATCGCACATAATGAGACTGCAATAATTCACTTGCTCTGCATGCTCTCTCTCTCTCCCTCTCTGTCGCTCGGGCTCTGCCTGCCCCTCTGCGTGCCCCTCATGTGTGTCTCCGCCGGCTGGAAGCGTACCAAAGAGATACGGATACCAGGCTCGGACTGAGCTCCAGACGGCGGCCGAGGCCCACACGCAGAAAAACCAGTGTCCTTCGGTGGAAGTTTCATTGGTTTTTGGTAAGAATAAAAGTTAACTTTAATAATAATAAATTCATAAATTTAAGTATAAGCCCTATTAGTCAGCAGTTAGTTTGACTAAGTTGACTTGCAGATCTCCCCAGATTTCCCACAGTGCATCCTTAAGGGGGGGCAGCAGATACTTTTGTCTATCCGATTCAGGTTCAGGTTGCCGGCGATCGCATTCGCATTCGTATTCGGAGTCGTCCGTCCGCAAGTGGAAATCTTCATGCACTCCTAGTTTTCTGTAATTAAGTGTAATGAGCGTAATTGCTAATGTGTAGCACGGATCGCCAAAGATCTCTCTCTCTTTCTCCATCTCCAGCTCCAGTTCCATCTCCATCTCCAGCTCCATCTCCATCTCCAGCTGCAGATCAATCTCTCTGCGATTTAGTTGTAGCTCCGAGCAGCCCCATTCCGAGGCAAAGCCAAAGCCAAAGCCACAACGAGGATCGTGATCTCTCGGCAAAGTGAAATTAAAATGTATGACAAAGTGCGTGCAATAATTCGTGCAAGTTTAATGAGCGGAGCCGCAATGCGATGGACATCGTCTAATTGCACTAGATATGGATATTTTAATTGAATGAGAACGCTGTCATATTAGTGGCCAGCAATTAGTCCCATTTGGGCCACACTTGGCTGTGTCCGAGACCGATCTCCCTTGCCTTTTTCCGACTCTACCACTCGCTGCTTTTGTTAATCAAATATTGTGTGGAAATCAGTGAGAGAAATAAGCTGCTAAATTGTCAAGTGCAGATATTCCAGTTTGCTATAAGGAAAACCCTTGGGTTCTATTGTAGAAATGTGGTAAGTCGATCCCAGTTAGAACCTTTTAATCCCCGCTTATTGGGACATCATTTCTCTGACTGCACACAGCTGCCGTTGGCCTCGGATCGTCTGGGATCTGGATCGGGCCCAGACTAGCTCCATAATGGGCAACCAATTAACTGCAGTCCAGTCGCGTTCGGTTTAATGAACTGTCCAGGATTACATGAGCACTCGACGAGCACTTGGGCACTGAGGCACCTGAGGCACCTGAGGAACTGGGGACTGCAACTGACGATATCTGTTAACAAGATCGACACCGCATTCCACAACCCTTAAAAAGGAACTGAGAATGGAAAGGGCAGAGTCGACGGATTCCATATTCAAATATTTGTCCACTCGCACTCGCACTCGCCTGCGAAGTTTTTGTCCTGGCAAAGAACGGGGTTCCGTCAATATTGGACAGGCCACTTGTGAATTGTGACCTCTGCCCCCTCCTCCGCGGTGTGAGCGTGTGTGTGTGTGTTCCCATTGAGTGATTGCCTTCATGTTTGACTGATTGACTTGCGCCTCTCTCTCCCTCCATCTCTCCATCTCCATCTGTTTGCGCCCTGATCCTGGCCAGCGATAAGCTGGCTCCGGCAGGACATCACAGGCACACGCTCATCAATTTTCACGCTGATGCAAACTATGCACCGAGAGAAAGCGGTGCAAGTTAGGGATGTTTATCGAGGGGATCGAGTACGATTCTTAAATACCGGGCTTAATGCTGTATCAAAAATATAGGAAACTTTGATATATCGAATTTTTAAAGATCAAAAAGTTTTGAATTGATCGATAGAGTATCAGTGTTATCGAAAAATATTTGTAAATTCCGTTAACTTTGAAATATTCCATTTTTAAATATCGAAAAATATCGTATTTACCTTTTAAATATATATATTATCGATTCTAAAACAATAATTTAATTTATTTATATCTTTTTCTGACTATATATTTCCGATATATCAAAGAGAGTATCGGTTTTTTTGCAGATACATATAGTGCTACCTTTAAGTATCGATCGATAAATAGTTTTTTGGGTGAAATCGATATAATAGCTCCTACGCTTAACATTATAATATCCTTATATAAAAAATATTACAAAAGATATAATTAATGGATAAAGTGTATATTGATTTATTGCAATGCTAAAATTACTATTTATACATCAACTTTCGCGCCTAATATCGATCTTTTATCGATTCATTCTTTTTTTTTACATTTCTAAATGATACATGAATTTAAAACCTTTGATTTGCGTTGAATTCGAAAACATTTGAAATAATATAAGATGTATATTAAATGATATATATTATATGATATATATTATAAGATATATATTATTAGATATATATTATTATAAAACATTTTATATACAGAACCGCAGAACCACTTCTTTTTGTTGATGATATTTTTCTCTCGCCCTGACTGCCCTGACCCTCGATGCCGGGCCTGCCCTTTTGTCGCGTCCGGTAAGTCTGGCGCCAAGCTGGCCATTAATTATAACGATTCCATTGTCGCAATGTGCCCATCAAAATCGGCATCTGAATCGGCTGCGTTCCGCTGGAATTTGTCGGTGATTTCTCTCACCTGGGTGGTACTGGTGGTGGTCGCCCACCTTTGCAGTTGCTCCGCTCTCCCCAGAACCCGAAATAGCCGCAAAAGGTCAAGAGGCTGTTGGGCTGCTGGACTGCTGGGCTGCTGTGTGTGTGTGTGTGTCGCATTCATTGACAATTAAAACGCTTGGCCATTGTCCGCCCGGCACTGATCACTTCATTGTGCGTCCAGCTGTCCCTTGTGTACCGCCTGCAACCCCTCCTGGATCCGTGTGATTCGTGCTCTCCCAGGCCAGGCGATTCGATTGTCGTTGCCGAGTGGGCGCGTCACCTTTGATCTCTCACGGGGACGAGGGGCTGCTGTGTTCTTTCATAATTTCTGTCACTTTATGTTCGAGTGCTGTTTTTCCTCGGGGACAATTGAATACCATTTCGCAATTGAAAACACCTTTTGACCTTATTAAGCGGAAAACGCCAAAAAAGAACGCCCGAAAAGGCCGCCTCATTGTTAAGTGATCGTAATTTATTTGGGCCAAGGCGCCGCTTAGGCGGCAACAGACTGGGTCCTTGGTCAATAGGGCTTTGAATGGGCCTAATAGATGAGGTTCAGCTGGGTTTTTTTTAAAGGAGAACCATTGGGCCAGCAAGGTATCCTTTATAGTTTATATTTTAAGCCATAAAAGTGTCTGAAAATTAACATTATAGCAAGAAGAGTTTTGTTTTGTTTCTTGTCTTATTTATCTTACTGATTAATTTGTCCTTAAATTAGTCAATGGTTTCACAACATTTATTCCTTAGTTTTCCCTCATTTACCTAGCTTTGGAAAACCCTCATTGGTCTTGTGGCTTTTCCCAGAAACACTCAACTTTTCAGGCTCCCAGCACTTTGACTTTTTCGACTTGTTCTTGTTTTTGTTGGTGGCGTCAGCACTTTGGGTCCAACCTCCGATTTTGCAGCTCGACAATTACGAGATCTTTGTGTCGAAGAAATTCGGAATGGGATGACTTTGATTGCCCAAGAGCAGCTGCTGTTTGGTGGTTTGATTCTGTGAACGGAGGACGCAGAAACTGCTGAGCCGCGACTCTTGGGCGAGGAGATTTCAACACCTCACTCCCGGACAGAGATTCCCACACACAGAGATCACGCTGAGCCAGCAGTTGGCACTCGTGGGAGAGCCAGAGTCTCCACGCGAACGGTTTTGAAATCGGAATCGAGAACTATACTATCCTATATAAGTGTATTGGCGGCGACATTGGGACAGATGCTCCCACTCCCACCTTGCACTTGGCCGCCTTCTGCTTCCTGGGAACGTTTAGGGAACGTAAATGTAACGCCATTATCTTCCGAAATCTGCAGCGGAAAACATAACTCAAAAATACACACGGCGAATACAAGTTAAATATAAAATAAGAGGGAAAACAACAGAAAAACACAAATGAAATAAGATATTTTAAATTAATTGCCGCCGGGGAGACGGAGGCCAGAACAAAAAAAAAAAAAACAAAAACGAACAGAGACAAAAAACAGTTGCCTGCACGTGACCGACGGACGGGAACATAGCCAGACTTGGGTCTGGAACACACAGATCAGAAACAGCACAAACAAAGCCAAGTAAACATTTAGATTAGATCAGTGGCCGAGGCGCAAAAGTTCATTCAGCAGGAGCCAGGGAAGGAGCCGATCGAGAAAGGGTATAGACCAGGGGATACCTGGGAATACCTTCCATTGAAGCAATACATAATGAAGATTATTATATCAGCCAAATGGGGGATTTTTTTAAATCTATAGATGTAGGAAATTTGTAGAAATGTTTACTAGACCATTAAGAATATCTATCACTATTATAAAGTCAATCCCTGAATTCATTTTCATTTTTGTTAATCTTATTAAGCAACAATTAATACTGCTTTCTAAATAATAGATCAAAATAACAATAAATTTGTAACAATAAATATAAAAATATAATAAGCACCATGTTTTCTTATAATGCCCCCTATGTAATCAGTTGTTAAACTCCACTTGACTTTTGTTCGCCATATTTTGGATTATTAATAATACTGTTTTCTAGATAATAATTAAACATACCACTAAAAGCAGAACAATTAATATTAAAACATAATAAAACGCCATGTTTCCTTGTAGTGCTTTCCCTATGTAATCAATTGTTAAACTCCAACTTACTTTTGTTTGCCTGATTTAGGTAATTACTTTCCCCACAAACGCAATCATTGACTTACCATCTCCATATTTCGGGAAAGACAATCCTCGAAGGGAAAACCCATATAATATCATCCCCTAGATGCAACCATTCCCACCGATAGTGCATATACCCACACTTCGGCGGAGAGCCCAAGGAATTTCAACATTTCTCATAGAAAGACATAATTTTCAATTTAATAAAGGTCAGGCCAATAAAAACCTATCAAAACTGAAGATAGATGCGAGCTACGTGCACCTGAAGGGGACACAAAAAGGGTTGCAACGAGAGCGAGAGCGTCCATGGAGACCATGAATGGGCTCGCATAGTTGCATGTGCGCCGATGTTGGACACGGAGGAGGAGGAGGAGGCTGCCGCAGGGAGAGGACACCACACACACACAATAAAATCAAGGCGATAACCATCTTTAATGGGGACCCAGTCGGGCATCTCCCTCTCCCTCTCTGTCCCTGTATCTTTGGCATATTAAATTGTTGAATCAGTCACCGAGAGGAGTCCAGATCGGGCCAGATCGCTGGCCAGACAAATCGGAGCACGCACACAGAGTCCGGTCCGAAATTAATGACAATTGCTGATTGTGTGCGATAAACGGGATTCGGGTACTCCGGCGAACCGCGATGCCACAAAGGAGAACGCATCAAATCCAGGGCTCAGTGAAGGTGCGCGCGTTGATCTTAAGTTGAAGATAACGCCGGAGACGGGAGACGGGAGACGGGAGAATCAGAACGGCGACAAAAATTTCTCGTCGTTAAATCGTGTGTGTGTGTGTGTAAGGGGCAAGGGCAAAAGGTGAACCGGAGGAGAGAATTATTATATGGCTCGTAAAATATTTGAACAAGTCTATAAATGCCGCGTAATGCTGCTGCAATTAAAGCCGCGATCGTTAAAGGGAATTGTTTGGACACTTTAATGTCTCCCTTGTCCGCCCCTGCGTATGCGCAATTTCTGTGGGAATCAACTCCGGAGTTGTAATTGATACGGCGCCAGAGCGGCCACACAGCCCGGTGAAGGAAGAAAACACTCGCTTGGTTTGTACTTTGAATTGTTTTTTGTATTTGTTTCTATATAAAAAATATGTCATCATAGAGGTGTATATATAGTCGGGGAGATATACTATATGCATAGCTTGTGGCGCCTCTCAGCATTGGATTGTGTTTCCGTTAATCATCTACTATCACAGCGTCGTAATACAAGGCAAAGAATAGCCACGGCGATCGGTCGTATCGCAGAATGTATCTTAGTATCTTACAGAATGTGTGCGGCAGAATGTTGGCGAGCTCTCGTAATAAATAATACAATGTTCCTTAGTTCCTACTAAACTAACTACGGCAAAAAAAAAAAAAGGATTCGGGTATCTCCTCCTTGTTTCATTCGGTTTTCTTCAGTAATTGTTCTCTTCACTTATTCGGTTGTGTCATAGCCTTGGGTGTCCTCGGGTGGCATTCGTAATGGGGGATGAGGGTAATAAATAGGGAATGTATACAATAAATTAGGGATGTGGTTCTTCAATGGAATGAGCCTCGTTCGTCGATCGGAGGTTTCTCTGGTTATCGAGCCTAACTCTTCTCCTTCTCCTTCCTGCACTTGAGCTGCTTCCGCTGCCTGGCCAGGATCCGGCGGACACTCTTCATGTACTGCATGAACTCGTGCTTGGCGAACAGTGCGTCCACCTGCAGCTTGGAGGACTGCGGCGGCGCCTCCACCTCCTCCTTGCGGGCCGCCATACTGGCCTGTCGGTGCAGCTGGACCAGCGGCGTTTTGAACTGCTGCAGGCGCTTCTCCATCAGCGTCAGCGGCACCACCTTGAACGGCGGCCGCTGGCCGAGCTGGCTGGGCCGCCTGGTGGCATTGATGGCCGTCTCCACGTTGCAGAGCACTCGCCCGGCGGCGGTGCGCATGCGCTTGAGATCCGCGGACATGGCGCTCTCCGCCTGCAGGTTGACTAAGTCCCAGTGCAGCTTGGCGTGCCGCAGGTAGCTGAAGGCGGCCACGTAGAACTGCAGGTCGCGGTGCACGTGACGCAGGTTGAGCTGCAGAAACGAAAAGAAATAGGGGAAGAAACGGGGGGTTAGTTTTTGAATAATAAATTTATAAAATATATATAATAAATATATATAATATTTGGAATAATGGTTGGGGAAGATTTTTAAGATATAGAAGAGTTTTGAGGTTCATAAAAATAGGGGAAGATACGAGCTTAGTTACAATGTTGATTTCTTGGAAATATTCTTTAAAATATACTACAAATCTGAAACTTTTAAGGTAAAATCTACTAAGGATAAGCAGGCCTCAAGGTCTTTTCATAATTCCTGCTTAAACAAGTTCCCACTACTAGAATAATACTTTACAATAATACTTAGCAATATACTATCCGGCTTTAAAGATAAATTGCCTTAAGACGTGCGGAGTTGTAATAAAGTTACAAAAAGAAAACACAACAGGAATCGAACCCTGAACTCCCCGGTCACAAGTTGAGAGTTGCAAAGGCTGCATTAAGAGTACTATGAAAATATACGAGAAAAGGTTTCCTAGTCGAAAAATCAGGAATCATTGCTAAAAAACTAAACATTAATAAAAATAAACATATATAAGCAAGGGAATCTACAGTAACGAAAAGAGTTACCTATTTATATAGATATTATGGTATTATATCGTAGTATAGCTTGCTATTACCACACCTTCTTCCTGATAAAACCCATAAATCCCTAAGTTCTGACTGATATTTAGTGTGATGAAAAATCACGGCAGGAATAATTAGGGGCCTTATCTATATGGCCATAGGAGCTTCCGCCTGCTCCACTATTTAGCCATATATATATTTATATATATATATATATATATATATATGTGAAAATATATGTATGTATATATATATATATATATATATATATATACATGTAAATATATATATATTTCCCTTGGGTTGATTGAACCGCTTGGGCAGCGCTGCCAGCGTCGCTGCCTGAAAGTGAAACGCAAGCCAAGCAAGCGCTCTGCTCTCTCGCTCTCACTGTAACTGTTGTTCGCGTCTCGGCTGCTCTTCGGCTGCTCGTGACGTCGTCGTCGTGCTCGCTCGCCTCGGCTCGGCTCGGCAATTTCATTCATGCCGCTCGCTTGCTCGCTAGCCCGCCCCCGCCTCCCGCGCACCGCCTGCGCCCCACAACCTATTGGGGGAATCCACGGCTCGCCTCGCTCGGCTGCCATGAATCACGTATACGCCCCGCCGTACCGCCGCCCCTGCCAAAGCACGCGCCGAGTGTGTCACTTACAAAAAAACAACAACAAAAACCGCTCAAACATATCGTTGCGTTAACTACTTCGCCCGATCACCCGATCTGAGCTGGTCATATCAGCGTTTTCAAATAATGGAACGGAATGGAAATTTATGTGCGAATATATGCGAGAGGTGTGACGTCAAAAGGCCGCCGTTTCGCGGTATCGAGCAATGGGGGGGCCCGCCTATAAATAGAGTTCTATCAGTCCGTCTTGGCACCTCGTCATCGCTGGGGCAGCAGCAGCAGCGACCGGGCGCTGTCAACAATTAGTTGGCATGATAACCATTGACGTAGCCCAAGCCGACTAAATATTGACACACATCCCGAGCGGCAAGTTCCCAGCTCAGTACACAGAGAGAAAAGTGTATAGCAAGCCTCTAAAAAGGTGGAACATCTACCCAAAGAACAAGAGATTTCCTTCCGAATTCTAGCTGCCAGTTAATCCTTCTCTTTTCTGTTTGATCACCAAAGTAGTTCACTTTTTTTTTAACTGCCCTGGGTCTACTTTTCTTACTGTGTACGCCCAGGTTTGGGTACTTTTCCCCCACCTTTGGCGGCTATGACGACAATTGAGAAATTTCAGCGAAAGCCAAGATTGGCTCATCGCCCCGAATAGGCGATTGACAGAGCGATTAGAGAGGAAGATGGTTAACGACTTAGCTTAGCCATGGCTAAAAGCGACCTTTGAGGCACCTGCAACCTCCGGTTGGACTTTCGGTGAGTTGGCAGTTTTTTTTAGCTTTTGAACTTCGCTACTGGCTGCTGTCCGACTTCCTCTCACGCTCTTGGTTCCGGAGTCCAACTCCCACGATCTCATTTTCAGGGTACTCCGCCGCCCATAAAGCGTTTATGGCTGTGCCAAGTGATCTACACTTATCTGGTTATCTGCAGATTATTCTGTCTTACACGAATCTTTCCCGGACACCTGAGCGAATTAGCACGTTAAACCGAACCGATCTCGATCGATCCACACGCACTCCCCCGACTCTAAGCCCCAGTAAAGTATATGGATATAGAGCTGCAATAGGCAGAAGAAAGCATCTCCGACCTTATAAAGTAAGTATTTCTCGAACAGCATCACCAGGCGAGTTGATTTAGTCATGTCCGCCTGTCCGTTTGTCCGTATGTCGGTCTGTCCGTCCGTGTAAAGCAAGAGCTAGCAAGAGCTAGATCTAGTAACATTAAGATACTAATGTGCACGCAAATGAAGTTTGTTTTCAAATTTAACCATAGCCACTTCCCCCCTTGAAAATCATACATTTCGTATAACTAAGTTATATCAGTAAAAAGTCGAAGTAAATATAAACTAGCAAACATCTGTGCAGGCTTGCTGTGAAAATTTGAGTAAAATTGAATGATAAACATGGGAGTTGCAACATCTACATTTGCTTACAGCTCTCTTACTTGTTTTCCTATGGAAACATTGAAGCATCGATGTTTTGACCAGCTCTAATATAGGTTAGGCCCTTGTGGACTTAAACCCTATACAAGTCGGCTGTGATTGGACTATAATTCTGCGAATATTGAACATTACCTAATACACCTTAACCCACCCTTGCAGCCCCACCTAGGCGACCACATTATTCACGGCTGATAAGCTCGGTTGGGGTTTTCCCTCAACTGGAAACTCAGCGAGAAACTATTTCCGAACTTCAGCCTCCCACCCTTCCCAGTCTCAATTTTCCGTTCATAATTCAGATTTCAATTTGATTAGCTTCTGCTGCCTGGCTTTTTGTTGTTGTTTACTTGTCGAAGAGTGTAAATAAAATGTGCCGCTTGATTTTATTTTTGTTTGCACAACGAATTAGCCACTTCGAAATGAGACCCGCTTGAATTTCAGAGTCAAAGCTAGGGGACAGCTTCCACTATCCATATAAAACGTGATCGGGTGCTTGTACCAAGGCCGGTTTTGGGGGGGGATTGGGGCATTTGGGGGTAGTATCAATCTATATAAACAATACGGGAACGCGCGCCTTCAATTTGCTCTTAATCTTAATGTGGTTATGGCATCGGGCACCACTGTTCCGCTCCGATCGGTGTCGTGCTGTTGTTGTTTGCCAATGCAAATCGACGGCTAATGGGGCGTCCCGAATCGCTGACAAAGCGCGCGAGGTGAGGTCGAGGAGTTGCGCCCTAACAAGGGAGTGTGTCCTTCAACTATAGCCAAATTTACCGGGAAAGTATACCAAAAGACAAGCACTTTCTGGCTTCCCAAGCTCGCCACTAGAAGATATTGGTGGGCTTGGGGAACTATTGAAACTCCTCTCGCCCAGCTCTTGGCACGATTCCCCAGACTGGGCACTCATATGACCAAGCGATCGCTCCGCTGGCAGTTAACTTGTGACGGTCTGTTTGCACCTACGCAGGTGACCGGCGCGGGCGGTTCACGTGACCCCTTTTATCACCTCCACATCCCCTGGCAACAGCACTGTTTGGGGTTTGTAAACCGCTCGCGTTCTTCACACTTCCCGCTCGAAAATAAGTTAATCCTAATCTTAGCATTAAGTGGGGGGCTTTCTACTCTAAGTTTAGCTCACCTGCTTGCTGCTATCGTTCAGGCGGGGCAGGAACTTGTAGTGCTGCCTGTGCAGCTCCCATCGGCGCAACTTCGAGATATTGATGGCCTTGTTGCTGCCGGTGCCCAGCTCCCTCGTCGAGTTCGTGGTGTTCCTCAACTTTTCCTCGGCCTGCAGGGCTCTCAGCTCCCTGCCGGTCAGATTCTGCAGACTCTGCAGGACCTGTCAGATTAAGGATTAATTAGTTTAGCTTCTTCGCATTCTCACAGGGAATTCGTCGCCACTTACCATTTGCCGCTTTCTGCAGACTGCGTTCTGTTGCGTCTTCTGGGGATGCCACTTGCCACCGCATGTGTTCACCCAGACCAGCTGGGCGTTGCTGGCATTCAGCTCCAACTGGAAGCGCGTCTGGAAGGACGTTTGCAGGAGGTTGTGCCGCTTCTGCAGGCGCCTGGTCGAGATTTCGGGTGTGGGAGCTGCTGCTACACCGAATCCCCCGCCACCGGCGAACTGCTGCAGCTGAGACATGAGTACCAGGATGAGCGTCAGCAGCGGCCAGATTCTGTTCGAAAGACGACGTCGCGGCGGCGGCGGGGACGGTGGTAGCGGTTCCGTTGGTCTCCCTGCGCTGGCCGTGGTGCTAACGGTGCCGCTGCCGTTTCCGTTGCCGCTTCTGCCGCTGCTGCTGACGTCGAGCGGGCAGTCAGCTGTCGTCTAAGGGAAAGTACAGAAAATATGAAATAAATATAAAATATTTTTAAATGAATATTAAATAAGAATTAATAAATTAAGCCAAGGCTTGCTGCAGCTTCTGAGGTTAATCTCTTCTTTATTTTCGTACTCTGTGTTGCTTAGGGATTTCTTTTGTTTAGCTTTTAACTACCAATAAAAGTTATAGGTTTTTAAGGCATTTATTGTATTATTTCTTACTATATTTTGGTCACCTTCTTATAGATGTTTTTCTCCCCTTTCCAAGACCTTCCTTCTAGCATATATCTCTTAATTATTAGCACTAGAAAACATGGCATTCCTTCTCATCTCGTGTAAGCTCCTTTGCTGGCTTTCTTCTACCAAATTTTCCCCAATAATGCTCTAGATTTGTAGATGAATTATCTCCTATACTCCTATAACTAATCACCTTTTTAAAGACATTTCTTTCCCTTCTGCGTGACTTTCTAGCATATATCTTTCAGTCTTTAGAAATATCATATTCTCATTCCTTGGACTGCTCAACGATCTTATTTGCTGGCTATTTCTTACAAGATATTCCCCTAAAAAGATCTATGAACTTATAGAAGCTCTTGCAAAACGTAATTCACCTTTTAAGAGACATATCCCCCCACTTTTCTGAACCTTTTAGGATAAATCTTTCAATTACTGGTACCAGAAAACATGGCATTCCTTCTCATATCCTGTAAGCTCCTTTGCTGGCTTTCTCCTGCCAGATTCTAACCTATAAAGCTACAAATACCTGGAGAATATATCTCCAAACTCTTTCTAATATTTTCTTTTATTTCAATGACTCTTTCTTAGCTTTCAGCTGAGGTTCCCACACTAACTGCCAGAAGACTCTTTAGCGGCCTTGACGTCAGAGCGATGTTTAGCATAAGAAAAGTGTAACGGAGTGGCGAACCCCGACCAAGACGACGACGACTGGTTATACATTAGTTAATATATTAATTTCGTCTAGCTTCTCTTCCTCCCTCTCCCCTCTATCCGATTTTTACGGATATTTATTTTGAGATACGAAATTGAGGGCCAGCTATCTGCCCCGTGTCGAGGGAGCAATTACCATAAGTCAAGACTAAGCCACTAAACCGACTGGTTGTATCTTGCCTTTTGTGTGTGTGCGTGTGTGCTGTGTGCTGCCAACGTATACTCAAGCACGTGACTGTGTGTGTGTGTGTGCTGGTAGCTCGGGGATTCCCGCTGGACATAATCGCAATTGTTTGGGGGCCCGAAGCGTGCGTGATTTGTTATTGTTATCGTTGGCGCTGTTGCCGTTGCTATTGCCATTGCCATTGCTATTGCTGTTGCTGTTGCTGTCTTTATCTGGCTGACATAATTATTTAAAATTAAAAATAAATTTCTTTATTTGGCCGAACATTTTCTGGCTGAATCATCGTGGCCTAGGTGGGGTAGGCCCTGTCCACAACACGCGCGTATCTACACTTGTCGCTCATAGTATCTACACTACACAACATGGTCAACGAACCTCGAGCCGCTGGCTTCTTGCAGGCCTTTGTGAAATTCGTCTAGGCCCGTTCCACCCGTCGTTCCCGCCCCAGTTCCCGGACCTTGGCCAAAGCGTTGTCGCTGACGCATGCTCTCGACCCTGCCCCCCTGCCAGGGAACGTGTAAATTAATTTCACATGTTTCGGTTTTTGGCTGTTTTTGATTTTTGGTTTTTACGCCAAAATGAGGCCCAGAGACAAGGTCCTAGGCTAGCAATAACTCCTACAGGAACTCCCTTTCAGTAACCAAAAGGAAGCTAAGCTGGACAAGCCCTGACAAGCCGCATTCCTGGGACTTCCCCTGACTGCCTCAATCCACATGACTCATCCATCAATGCTCCTCATCTCCTGGTGGCTCCTAGAAGCCCTAACTGATTAGAATAACCCAAGGGCACTGTGATTCACAGCCGGAAGAGCAGTGACTGTGGTGCAGGATGCAGCCATGATTCATGGTGGTCGGATCTCCCTGGCTATTCCTGACCCTTGCCAGCTGCTTTGGGCCAATTTCATCATGCCAGCAACTACGTGTATATGCGGTTTGTGGCCGAGACAAGTGTCTGCCGGCAACACACACTTGGCCACTTACTTATCACCAGGCCAAGCACGCACAGGTGAGTTCCGCTCTCTCTCTCTATGTCTCTCTCTGGGCTTGCTGTTGTCACCTCCTGTTGGCCAAAACCAAAACAAGGCAGAAGCCCAGGCGGAGGCCAACGCAATTAACTCAAAAAACTGCAGCACTAACTTGGCTTTTACTCACCATTTACATAAAAATCGTTGGCTGGAAATTCCGCACAAAAATCAGCGCCCAGCAGGATACAATCTCGGGCACTCGCGGATGGCTGGGAGACGGGCGGAAGGAAGCTTCGAGAACGCCAGTAATTAAAACAAAAAAAAAAAAAAAAATCACACACACTACACGCGGAGTCGCGAATTAATTTTTTGGCGAACTTGAAGTTTTTTCTTTTATATATATTTTTTTTTTTATGGAGGAATATCGCGTTAAGTGTCGACGCGTTGCCTTCGACAGTCTGCCAAGATTTGATTCCGATCCGATCGAAATGTCGATGTGGAAGTCGCCGCTGATTTCTCGCCGGGGAGAGCCGGGCCGAGCGAAGACCGGAGAGTGGTGAGTGGAGCGCGGAGAGTGGAGAGTGCAGAGTGGAGCGTGGAGCGTGGAGCTTGGAGCGAAGCGAACTGTGGAGTGGCTTTCTCGTCGTGGTTACTTTTTTTTTTCGCCGCTTTTTTCGCATGCAGCTACTTGTCTGAGACGGCGACGGACTGAACTCCTCAGCTACTATGAGCATACTAATGAGGAGGCGGAGGCCCATATGCCCCTACCCAGCAGAGCGAGAGAGAGAGAGAGGGAGAGTGAGTGGCTCTCCGAGTGAGTGTGTGCTATGAGTGTGCAATCTTGGGGCAGCGCCAGACAGAAACAAAGCGCTCAAAGCATTTTTCTTTTTTGCCCAAAAGCGAGGGCCAAGAAAACAATAACAAAAACAGAGCGAAGAGCGAAGAAAACAGCTGTGCCAGGCAGCAGGGTCGCTTTACGACTGGGCTAATACCCTGTACAGGATACTTAAGGCGGAATTAAGCTGTGGGAAGCATTAAATGAAAATAAAAACTAAGGAAGGCGAAGTTTTAATACCCTTGCCGAGTATGCCTCTTTAGTTTGATAGTTCCTTCAGCAGATTGAGTATATATCTGATTTGTAAGACATTTAAAAGGCTGGTGTTATATTTATACAAAAAAACATAATTTAGGTTGCATTTGAATTGACGGACAGACGAACGGACAGATGGACTAACGGACAGACGGACGAACAAATGGATAGACATATGAAGAGACAGACGAAGAGACATACGGACAGATAGAAGAACAGGCAGATGGATATACGGAGAAATGGACTGACGGACAGCCGGGCGGACGGACAGACGGACATACATACGGACAGATAATACAACGTGCAGGCAGTCAGACGGACAGACCGATAGATTAACGGATAGATAGATGATCAGACGGAAAGGCAAACGGAGAAAAAGACGGACAGACAGAAGGACAGACAGACATACAAACGCACATACAGACGGACATACAGACGGACACACTGGCGGATAGACAAACAAACATACGAACATGGCTAGATCGACTCGACTGGTGCTGCTCACCAAGAATATACATAATTTATTAGATCAGAGATGCCACCATCACTGCATGGCAAATATCATGACAACTTGTAATACCCCTTGCAAAGGTATAATAACAAACAAGACCATAAAAAGAGAGGTAACTCTATAAAAACTTAAAACAAACGCCACTATTTATGGCCCTAATAATGGATAAACAAGCGATTTAAGGCCCCCCTCTTAGTTAGTGATTAGCCCAGTGAGCTTCCGCGATTTCGTCTTGGAGTGAAACACTTGAGCTGGAACCCAGGGCTCTCCGCTACCCGCGGATGACACATAATCGCGCCGAGCGATGAGCGGCGATCGTGGAGCGTGGAGCCGAGTGATTGATCGATAGCTGGCCGCCCCCTCTCGATCTCTTCCAGCTGCGAGATAAGGCCCAGAGAGCGGTATCAAGACGGCTCACGCTTCTCGCGCTCGCAGATAAACAAATTGCAAAATCATTTGCCGGTCTCCGGTCTTCGGTCTTCGGTCTTCGGTCTCCGGCTCTCCTTAGATCGCCAGCAGCTCTCGCTCTCTCTCCCCCGGGCGAGAACTCTTCGCTGCGGCCTATTATCGAATGACTTTCACTGCCTGCCACTTCCGATTTGGTGTGACGACCTGTAACCCCCGCATTTCCACACACACACACAGAGAAATACTCACTTGCCGGCATGAATTTCAGTTATTTCCGTTTTGCAATTTCGCAAGAATATTACTCATACGCCGCGAGCGCCAATGACGACACATATGTAGTGGAGGCTCTCACGGTCTCACGAACACAGCGATTCATTCATGAATTCCGAATTTGAGTGAGTGAGAAATGCGGATGCCTAGCCGCGGCCTGAAGGCGGTCTAAATTTCACCGCGCGCCAAAAACATGATCAATCGAAAAGTTATTGAGCGGCACACCATTACTCATGGACACAGTCGTTGGAGATGTCGCCGCTCATCGCCTGCCACCCCTCTGAAAATCGGAAAGAGGAGGATATGCGAACAGTAAATGCTCTTTAAAATCTCTTAATATATCTCTAAAATATATAAATTTAGAAAAGAAATGGCAAGAAAGGGAGTTAGGGTTCTGGAAACTGGAATATTTCCTCATCAATCAATTACTTTTTATATATAATATATATGGTTTTGGTTTCTTATTGAACCCCCAAACTAGACACGTATACCCTTTCGGACAGGTAACGGGGGCGACCATGATTGGCCGGGTTATTTATAGACCATTGTGTCTAGCACTGCCCCAGCACGGCCCCAGTTCGAGTACGAATATCTCTGGCTTATCGTGTTGATCTGTCCAATTCTCAAGTCTCACCGATTTTGGATTTGATCGAAAATTTGCTTGTCTGCCCTCGCCTGTCTGTCCTTATCTCCGAGTTACGCTCCGGCGTTAGTTTAAGGCCCTAATAGACTATGGCTAATGCATGACAGCCGATGATGATGTTGATGGCTGTCACGGTGGCGTATGAGTAATATTTGACGTCTTTGATCATGTGGGGGCGACGACACGCGCCCAGCACATGCGACCCCTTGGAATCGCATGCAAAGCAAACTGGGTGCCGGATGATGCTGGGTATTCCAAGGTGTGCAACACGAATGGGCTTTATCTCAATGGAATTACAATGCACACTTGTGGCAAACTTCCCCAAGCACCCCAAGCTGGAACTAAATGTTCAACGAAATCTGGCTGACAATTACTGGCTGGCAATTTCGAGAAGTATTTAATTGGTCGGAGTTAGAGGAATACATATTCTTAGCGGAAAAAATAATAATAAATTACTATAAAGTCTGAATTTATAATGGGAAACAGCCGCTTCCGCCGCAATGTTGTCTCGATAAGATTTCTATTGGAAACAAATCGCTATTTTATCAGGTTGTACGTGAACTGGGCGGCATAAAGTCATTTAGCTGGCACCGAAATTCCCCCCCAAAAAAAATGATATAATGTCTGATTGCAATCTTTGGAAGTTACTCGACTAGCCTGAACGTTGATAACGGCCCAGCCCCCGCAAAGAACTTCGAACCTCAGGGAGAAGATGATGCTGCCAGCTCATCGGAAGCCCAAGAAGAAGCTGGAACTGGAGATGGAGATGGAGCTGGCTGGGAGAGGAGGCAGAGGTAACCGCATAATACTAATTTATTGTCCCATCGATTTGAGACATCAACTAAAGGCGGCGTCGCCCCGCTGGCCGTGAGTCATAAAAAGCCAACAAACAAGTATATACGCATTTAACGGCTAATGAAATTTGTTGCAGTGTCAGGGCGATGTGCTGATTTTATTTTTTACTCATCGCTCCGCGAAGCCCTCCGCACCTCCCTTACTCGCTCGTAAGAGCCCCATTCATGGCTAGCTGGCCGTACCACGTGGCGCATGAGCAATTTGCCATTTTCAATTGTTGGCTCTTCCTGGGCCTGCCACATAGGGTGGCAGGCAGGGAGAGGGAGCAGGGGCAACGGCTGCCGGGGGCCTTAATGCCCGCCAATTTGGGGGGATGCCGCGGCGGTTGTGATGTTTGCCGACCGAACGAATTTTAAAAGTTTCACACATAACAAAGTGCGAAGGATGCAGGCGAGAAGAGCCTGAAAAAAGAGCCAAACTTAATTAGCGCCCATTGCAAAAATATTTACGGCAAAACAAAATAACACCCATTAAGGCAGCCCCCCTCTTCGGTGGGAGGGGCAGCAGCTGCGGCGGGGAAGCGCAAATGCGTGATGATCACCGGGTAACGCCCCTCGACGAAGGCCCGAAAACCGAAGCCGCCGCCGCCGCCGCAGTTCCAGGAGCGGCACCCAGGCGGCGCAGGGCCGGACGGATGAATGCATATGAAGCGAGCATCAAGCGAGGAGAACACTGAGAGAAAAATTGTGTCTAAGAGGGATATTTACACAGGGTCTTAATTTGGTTAAAAAGTAATTCCTTTATTGCCATGGAATGTATTTTTAAATTCGAACTTATAAATTATTTACCTGAAAATAAATAATAACCCTTTCGGCATTATATCGAAAATATCTTTGATAATAATAATTTGATAAATCGAAGTTCAAGTTATCGTAAAATATGGAAGTAAAAGCTGAAATATCAAAAGTGTTAATTAATTAAAATACTCCGATATACCAAACATAATATCGATTTGTTGCACACATATCGCAAAGCAAATATCACTTTATATACTTTTGCATTAATTATCGATACATTATTGATAGAGTATCGTTACTTTGTTCCATTTCTAATCCTGGCGCGGATCCTGATACATCATAGTTTAAATTATCATAAATTATCGAATTAAACCTTTATATATCGAAAATATATGAAATGATATTTTATCATTTTCTCCAATCCTGATATATGCGTATCCTGATATATCGAGGCTTGAATTTCCGCACATCAAATTAAACGTTTATAAATACTTTTGCGTCAATTATCGATAGACTATCGCTACTTTCTCCCTCCCTAATCCTGGGGCGGATACTGGTATATCCAAGATTAAATTATCGTAAATTCTCTAATTAAACGTTGAAATATCGAAAATACTCGAAATTGGTTCAATAATTTACTTTTCACTTGCTCCCATTGTAATATTCCGATATATCAAACAGAATATAGATTTATCGCAACGTTAAAATATAAATTTATATAACATGCGACTTTTCCGCCAATTATCGATGACTGCATCGATAGAAAATCGATATGTCCTCCCACCCATAAGACCTAAGTGACGTTTTATTTTTTTTTTATATTGTAAATAACAATATATATTTCTTTTTCGTTAATACATTAAGTAGCTTTACTTATCTTTAATTATTTAATAACTTGCATAATAAAATAAATCTTAGAAATATCCAGAAAGTCATCATATTTAGCGAAATTTCTCCCTGTTTAACGACTCATCCATGGGAGGTGCAAACGCCTCAACGCAACTCGATTTGATCCCAGCCCGATCCATGGCAGCCCGGCCCATCCGTGCTCACGTTCTTGGCCATGGCCCGTCATTATGAGCCGTCACCTTGTTGTGTAGACATTGGCCATGGCCACCGCACAGACGCAGACAAAGATGGAGATGGAGATGGAGCCGGTCGCCGGTCGCCGATCGCCGATCGCCGCTCACCGGTCGCCGGTCGCCGGCGGATGGTGGATGCTTGGCAACTGCCTGGCGGCGAAGGGGATGCAACTGCTAATCCGGTTCGACGGCGGCGGCGGCGGCAGCAATCGTTGGAGTGAAATCAACTCGTTAACTCGTTACCAAAACTGATCCCATTTAGCGGCGGCGGCGCATCGCACAAACCGGCGCCAGGTGGCACAGACCCAACGAATGCCCTACACCTTTAAGCGGGATTAAATGGAAGACTTCAAGGGGATTTATAGCTATAAGGAGTTCAATGGAACTTTATGTTATATAAGTTGTAAATAGAGTCAAGTACTTTTGCTTACATTGCTCTAATGACCAATAAGTTTATAGTTTATATTCGAATAAAGAGCATTTAGGAAGCGCCTTAACTGGGCCTTAAGCTGGAATACCAAGCTGGCCAGCTTGGGGAGGAGCTTTGGCTTTGACTTTGACTTTGGTTTTGGCTTTGGCTGTGGCTGTGGCGCATTCGCGTCATCAGCATCATCATCGCCAACACCTTCATCATTATCGGCGGTGTCGGCGTCTGTGCCGGCCAGCTTCAACCTCGGCCCTAACCCTAACCCAGGCCAAAAACCCATCCTTAAACCATTCTCAAAGCCCCGGGGCGATGGCTGCTGCGGTGGCGGCGCTGCTCTCTCATCGGCCGCCAATTGCCAGGTCCCCGTCTTGGTCGAAGTCGAAGTCGAAGCTGGAGCTGGAGCCCTTCCGTAGGTGGCTGTGATGATATACTCGGTGTGTTGTTGAAAGAGCAGCTTCCGCTGCTGACCTCTGAGCGGGGCTGCCTGGCAATATTGTTGCATTGTTATTCTTATTGTTATTCCTGTTCGGGAGGGGGCAGTAGCAGAAGGATATTGGAGCCTCTTCGGCGGCGGCGGCGGCGGCTTCGGCGGCATCCATGTTATTAACTTATTTTCAACCAATAAAACGGGAATGAAGCGCTGCCCGAACACCGCAAATCAGTTCCCACAGTTATTACTTTTCATAGGCTCAGGGGCAGCTAGGTGGCGTGGAAGTAATGCGATGTCGGAGTCGATTTCGCAGGCAGGCTGTGGCAGGCAGGAGGAGGAGTGGGAACCTGAACAGAGGCAGGGGCAGGGGCTGGGACAAGAGGTGCGATGGCGCCTCCGTTTTGGGATTGCTCGTTGATTGGGCTTGACCGCAGAAAGTGTCAAATGACACTGGCGGACGGGGGTGAACGGGAGAGCGGGCTTGGAGCCTGGCTCCTGGGACAGGATGGACTCGAAGGAAGCCCGGCAAGTGTTGATGGCGCCCGCTCGCCGACGGCTGATTAATGCGCAGCCATTAATCTTGGCCAGCAATGGAGTTGCACTGAGATCAGGCCCAAAGTGAGAGAGAGAGTGAGAAAGACACCAAAATGGACCACACAGTGCGAGAGATCAGGCTGTAATTGCAGATCGGATCGGATCGGATCGGATCGGAGCTGGAAAGAAACACTCACGAAAAACAAAAACCCGCCACAGATGATAATTATGTAGAATGATAGTTCCTTTCTCGTCCGATCTGGTCTCGGCCACTGCCACTGCCACTGCCACTGCCACCTTGTTTTCGTTTTTGAAGTGTACAATTTCACAACATTTAATTCAAGATTTGACGGGGGCACAACGGGAAGGTGAACAGGTTCCAAGGCTCGGACAGGTACACATTTCTCGGTCTCTCTGGACCTTACAAGACCTCCCGCACATGTAAAACATGCCGATTCATAATTCCGCATTTTGCTGCTTAAAGAGGAGCGGTGCCGGAGTGGACAGCGGTGCCCAGGAGCGGGGAGAGATGGGGACCGATGCCTCACACGGCGGCTGACTGACAGGCCAAGCGGTGACAGGGACAGGGACAGGGACTGGGACTTGGACAGGGATAGGGTCGGAGGAGCCAGAAGCGACAAGGAGGACAACACAAAAAAGTGCATCAACCGGGAATCGGGGACTGGCCATCGATAAACGGGGACCACCCGAGAGCTCCTTGCTGGATGTTAAGATCAGGGCTTCTCCTTCTATAAAGGCTTATCCTTCTATGAAGGCTTCTTCTGCTATCAAGGCTTCTCTTGCTATCAAGGCTTATCCTTCTATAAAGGCTTATCCTTCTATCAATACTACTCTATCATTTAAGGCTTCTCCTTTAAACACAGAACTTTCTTTAGGAAACTACTCTTAACTACCCTAAACAGCAGGTTAAACAGAAAGCCTTAAGCCTTAAGCTTCCTGCAGATACTGACTGTAACTGAAGTACATTTCACAGGCAACCTCCTTGTTAATGAGGTTTTCTATTTCCAGTGGAGATAGCTCCACATATGAGCCTCCCTTGAGCCTTGCAATAACCCCAAGGAGAGAAAGTGACCCTTCGGCTGCTAGAGTTACCTCTTTGATGTATCCACAGTAGATGTTGCAGAATCTGGAGGCCTTGCAGGATGCAGATTGATAGAAAGCTGGAAACACAGATACTCACGCACACCCGGCCCCGCACACACGCACACACTCGCCCAGATGCGAAGACAAATGAAGCAGCGGCCAAAGCAGAAATACGATAATTGAGTGCTCATTTGTCTTACACGCAGGCAACGGACAGGCCGAGGGAGAGGTGAGTGGTGAGCGGAGAAGGCGGAGGCCAGGTATTGTATCTGAAGCTGTCCCTCGGCTGCTGCACGCGTTTCCACTGCCCACATTGAAGTCTTTATGACAGCACAGCAATGGGACTGGGACTGGGACTGGGAATGGGAACGGGAACGGGAATTCAAATCCAATGGGAGCCATCCTGCATCGGTGTATCGAATGTCCTGCCTGACACTTGGTTCTGCAGGATGGAGAGATAAAGAGAGGGAGAGGGAGAGACTGCCACCGCTGGAGGTAAAGGCATCTGAGCTTCGATGTTGTTTCCTTGCCTGATTCCGCATAATTATACACATGTCAGCTGTTTGGGCCACATATCTCCGCTGGACGCTGTTTGATTTGATTTTCCTCAATCGCAATTGTTTTGTAATGGCCATGCCATGTCCCCTGTCGATCCAGCAGCAAGAGATACAGATACACACAGCGGTGGCCGAGTGGGAAATTGATAACCAAGACTGGTACTGACACAACCAGTGGCAAGTGCAACCCGGTATCGCATCGGTATCACTGGCGGCGGCTCATTCGATGGCAAATTAATATAATTATCGTTGCACGACCGGAATTACACGGCCCGGCAGCGCCAGAGTTTGAATCCGAGTCCGAATCTGAATCTGAATCTCAAGTCGAGCAAATAAACAATCAGAGAAACGACTCGGACTCGGACTTGGACTCCGTCCAGGTTATAATTAACGCCACAAACGCAAATATTAAGCCAGCATCGATAGCAGCAATCTGCCAGTCACTCAGATACGTATCTGTATCGGGGATTTGTATCTGCATCTGTGCGTTGCCAGTGCCCCATTGCATAATTAGACACGAGTCGAATCTGAGGAATAGGGATCTCTGGGATCTCTGAAGACGGCTGTAGAGCATAGGTCACTCTCGGTTTCAGTTTTTCGTTCTGTTTTTCCATCTACAACTCAATCAAGCCTGGCTTTGATGTCTTGATTGAGTTGCCAAATTGTGTTGCCGTTCTGCGGCTTGTTAGCAAGGCCAATTAAGTTCAATTAGAGCCAAAGTCGGCCATAGACATGGACCAGAGTGCAGCCAAACACCTGAGGCCCGCAGAAAAGCCATCAGGCCTAAGAGCGACCATCACTAGAGACACAGCGAGAAATGATCGTGAAATTAGAGGAATATTTTCAGTAGAATAATTGCACTAGATTTACCCACCTCTGGCAAGTTTATGCTCTGTGTATGTCTCTCAACTTACAGTAGCCAAGTGTCTAAAGCTGACTTAACCAATTTCCGTGCTTTAAACTGATTGATGGACAGTGCTAGGTGTTGGGTGTTAGAACCAAATTGGTCACTTCTCGATGATTAAAAGTTGCAACTTTGCAATTACAGATTACAAATAGCTGGCGACTTGTGGCGGTGTAGCCCAAGGCTCGATGGGAGGATGAGCTCACAGGAGGTACACGGATGAGGGCCACAAATGCCAAATTGCAACTGGCTGTGAGAGTGGGAGTGATGGCGATTGGAACTGGACTGCGACTGGACCAAACTGTGGCCAAAATCGAAACTGTGAAGAGAACTTGCACTCCGATTCCGATTCGGACTCCGGCAGCTTCTCGGCGGCAAAGTCGTGACTTACCCTCGCCGCGATCCGATAACCGCGGCTGGGAAAAAGGAGAAGAGAAAAATTTACCCACCAGCAGGATATATTTAAGACCACAAAAGACCACAAATGTGTTGGCCGTCGACTGCAAAGAAGATGATGATGCTGATGATGATGTGGCACAAAGCCAAGCCCGAATCGAATCTCGGGCCCAACTCCGGGACTGGGAACTTGGACTGCCAACGAGGCCTTGCAGTTGATTAAGCGGCAGCAACAAATTTGCATATTTCATTGAGCAGTTCAATCAAATGGAGGACGACAGCCAAAGGCCCAGCGAAGCTGAGCTGCGAGTCGGAAGTCGGGATTTGGGCTTTGGGATTTGGGAACCGAGGCTGGAGACTGGAGGCAGAGTCACAGTCACAGTCACAGTCGGCGACAGATTCAGATTCGCGAGACGCGGCGCAGGCATTTTTGTCGCTGGTCGAGATGCAAGCGGAGCGATTAGGTCCGAAATAACTCATTCATACGCAGCCCAGAGCCTGGCCAGACCCTGGCCAGACCCTGGCCCAGACCCCCAGACCACGTCCAGGTCCAGGATGTCGCCCTCTCGCTTCTTAGCCGGCACACACACACAAACACACCCTCGCTCTCGCTCTCGCCGCTTAATCTGTGGAATGCCATCGCAGGAGCCACAGAACAATGGCTCATGGTGCAGTTGGTGCTGGAGCGGGAGTTGTGGCAGCTGGAGCAGGAGGTGGCGGAGCCTCCAAGATGGCGAGAGATCAGCCATCGGGCCTGCCAAGATGGCGATGTCGCACAGTCAGTTCCCTGCCGACGGCTCCTGGCCAGCCTTCCTGCCGGAACATTTGCATAAGAGCCCCCCACACTATCTGCATCTCCTTTCCACTGTCTGGGCGATCGGAGGCATCGCCGTCCCGCTCTGTCTGCGGTCCGCTGGAGCGTGCTTAATGCGGGCGGACACTAAGCCACGTGTGAAATTCAATCACCAGAGCGGCCTGCTCACTCTCACTCGGAGGCACTGGCTCGAATATCGCCATCGTCATCGTCATTGTCGTCGTCATCGCCTGGACACCTCGTTAGGGCCTCGCAGCCAAAGGAGCAGGCAAGGAGCCGCGGCGGCAGGAAGGAGTAGAAGGAGGCACAGACTTCACAGCGGCGTGGGGTCCACGATTCCGTGGTCCATCGTCCGCGTCCTCTGCAACACAAAATACAAAAAAAAAAAAAGGAAAAACCTAAATGAAGCGAGCCCCGGCTTCAGTTCGGTTTCGGTTTCTGCTGCGGTGTCGGTTTCGGTTTTCGGTTTTCATATTTTGAGGTTCACCGATGTGTTAACAGGCGGCGGCTGTCGCATATTAGGCGGCCTGGCCAACCACTCAGCACTCGCCGCTCCACCACACCGCCGCCTTGTCGATCTCCACCAATGCCAGGGCCAGTCCACATCCTCGTCCACCCCGTTTTGGGGGCCCCTGGCAAGTGTCACGTCAAGCCCATAAATTAAACACACAACAAGTAGAAGCGAAGTGGCAATACCTTGAAAACTTGTACTAAATTAAGCTAGGAAATTGGGTTTAGCTTTGGATTTAGAGAAATGTTGACTATAAAACTTACTTATGTAACTCTGGATATTGATAAAGAATAGTTTTGTAACTGCTGAACTGAGGAATACTAATATATAATACAGGCAATAGTAGAACTAGAAAAACATCAAGATTTTAGCTTCGATATTTCGACGATTACTCATAGAAACATAAAATATTTCGATATATTTTCCAGCTCTAGGTTAAGCTTAGGCTAAGGGTAATACTATACTATATTTGTAGCTTGTTAGGCATGACAGAAAATATCGAAAGATCTATTATGTATTTATATTTGACGCGAAAGCCGATAATTCGGTATTCTGTTTGATATATAAGACCAATTTAAAATATTTGAAATGAAAGTCAACAAGGATAATAACAAACTTTCAAGTTTTTTGTTTGTTTGTTTGTTATTAAAAACATTACGATATCAAATTAAGCGTGCAACCGGCTGGCCAATGAGCTAACCAGGACGCGCCCACCGAGAAGGATCCTTAGGCGTTACCCTCGGGACCTGATCATCAGAGCACCAAACAGACGAAGATAGCTGAAACTTTGTCCATTATGATTGTATTGATTGTTATTGTATTGTTATTTGTTACATTATTGTTAATATTGGAAACGCTACACCTATAAAGGTCAGCAGGCGCGCCCAACTGGGCTGAATCAACAGAAACTAAGGTGATAAAGGGGACTTCAGATGTCCCCGTATACCTTTAAAAACAATAAAAAAAAAAATAATTAAGCGTGATACTTTTATCGATATTTCCTGCGGTTGACAGAAAATCGGTAAGTATAAAAAATCGATATTTTTCCAATATTACGTGAAATTATCGTTGCGATTTGCAATAAATCGATAATCCGTTTTTAATTACATTGCAATATTATCGAAAAAATAGGTAAATAAACTATACCAAAATGTTGCAGATATTTTCCGATAAAACGATATTTTAACGGTAAATTCGATAATTTTCGCTGTTTAAAAATTAGCTATATCAATTTAACGATATTTCGTTTTGATCATAAGTTAATATATTATAGTTAGCTGAAAATATCGAGTATAAATAATTTTATTATATACGATTTAAAACAATTCGATATAATATATGTTGTTTTAAGCATTACGATATTTTCCACAAGATATTTAGTGCAATATCTTTGTCGATATATCATATATGACATTTCATATACATTTATATTTAATATATATTTAACACATACAAATTTATATTATTTAAAATTAGTCTCTATAGTCTTAAATAGTTCTTAACATGTTATTGTTTTTAAATATTAAATAGTGAACGGAAGTTAAGAAGATATTATAGATGTGGAAGCAGGCAGTCAATGAGTACCGCCTAAGCAATACCCTGAAAAGCAGAGGAATTGCTGGGGCATTCCTTGCCTGATGGCCGCAATGCCCGGCCTGGGGAAAGGGTGCCAGTTCGGTTTTGGAACTCAAGCTCGGACACGGCCACGGACACGGACACGAGAACATGAATAAGCAGCCGATCGAAACGAGCACAAGACAAGATAAGCAGATAATTTTCTAGCCCCAGCTCTTCTTCAAGTGCCGCGACTCTTGGCCGCCGGCAGAGCGAACAACAATGGCCTGGCAACGGGCAGAGGCATCGACGACTCCAAATTGGACCACAGAGGCAGCTCTCCATCTCCATCTCCATCTCTCCACCGTCGCCACCTTCATCTCGATCTCGTTCGCGTTCGCGTTCTCCCCCAGCTCTGCAGCTCCTGCTGATGCTGCTCCGCTCCTTCTGACCCAGTGCCTGGTACCCTTAACAGCGACATGATGTTTTACTAACCAGCGAACGGCAACCGGCAACCGGCAACCGGCAACCGACAGCGATGGACAGCGGACGAGGGCTGCTAATAATTTGTGTACGCGACGCCGCCGCCGTCGATGGAGAAGACCGCTCACAATGGACCCGAGGCCGCAACTGGCAGAGGGAGCTGGCGCGAAGGAGGATTGCCGGGTTGCCGGTTCGGGCATTGTCGTCCTTCGATTCGTGCTAAACGTGTTGTTGCCAAATTGTGAACAAGATTCATTCATGTTTCAACACATTGAGCAACACGGCACACACAGTCCCCGGGTCCAGTGTCAGTTCGGGATGAGCCCCGTTGCCAACCCGGGTCCATCACATCTCGTGTGTGAACAGAGAACGCCGCCGCCCGTTGTATTCAAATTTGTGCATTTTTTGGCAGAATGTTTAGACAACTCGGGCGGTTCGTGATGAATGAAATGGAACCCGGGTAGACAGTAATTAGGGAATTCGAAGACGAAGCTCTATACCCACTCTGACTCACCTGGAACTTTGACCCTTTCCCTTGGGCCTGCTTGTGGGCTCTGGGCCAACCGGAAACGTCCGACATTCCAGCGGCATTCCTTGGCAGTTGCCATAAAAGAACAGAAAAAAAAAGACACACACACAAGAGACAACCGACCAGAAATATAAAAATAAATAAAAAAATCAACGAGCGAGGGGAAATACACAAGAAGTGCTGCCTGCTTTCATTTGTTGTGTGTGCCCCAAGTTGTTTCTTATTATGAAATTAGACTGAACACGGCGAACGGCAACGGCGACACTTGGCTGGCTCTCGATGAATGAAACCGAAATGAGAAATGAATGATATCATGGGCATTGTTAGCTCGGATCGGTTTTTTTTTTTTTTTTTGGGACCGCGCACAGCTCCCCCACCTGAGCCCGCTCTCGATCTCGATCTTGGTCCCTATCCCTATCCCGATTCCGATCCCGATCCCCGTCTCTGTCTCTGGCCAAAGACAGGCCTCGAGCCTGCGGGTCGCTGTCGATCCCAGGGCCGCAAACGAGATCAAATGCGATAGCGCCACAAAAACGAGCCACCAGCAGCAGCGGCAGTGGCAGTGGCAGCGGCAACGTGTTGCTCATTTAGCTGGCAGCCCAAACGCGGCCATAATTCAACGCTTTTGATAACTGCGTTAGGTTAGGCACCATCCTCCTCAGCTCCTCAGCTTCTCAGCTCCTCAGCTCTGCACCTCCTGAGCTCGGTTTCACCACGGCCCAGGATCGGCGCGCGTCAGCACTTCGAGGGAGCCGAGACCTAAGAGAGTCGACAGCCCAGCCCCGAGAGGCCCAGGCACAGTGGTCCGAAAGGTATTTGCTGGGTTTCCCTAAGAGCTGAAAAGAAAATATATATTTTATTTAAATTTTTTAAATGAATACAAGACAAAATAAATGGATTTCCTAAGAAGAACTATTTTCTCTTAAAATAAACAACAACTAGACTTTTTTTATTAATTACTAACCTATTAGCTAAATATGGTTTGTTAAGATCATATAAGATACTGAAAAAGTTATCTAATATATGTATAATCGCATTGAAAAATAATATTTTATTTTTAAATATCGAGAAATATAACATTTAACATTAAAATATCGAAAAAATATGGGAAAAAGTTCATTTAATTTATTTGTTCCTATTTCCCTATGAGATATTGCGATATATGTATATAACAGATTATAGATTTATCGTAATTAAAATATTGAAATATATTTTGTGTCAAATATCATTACTCTACCGATATACATATATCATATCAAATATATCTTAAATTCTTAAGTATCGAAAGTTTATTTATTGAACATATCGCATTTTGTTTAAAATATAGATAGGACAATATTTTTTGTCTATTTAGTCTATTGTTAGTCTATTTATATACTTCTATACTTATATATATTATATATATTATACTTTTTTGATGTATAAAGCAGAATATCGTTTTACTGCACATATATTGCAACATTAAAAGATCTATTCATATATTGATAAGTCCAAAATGATGTATCGCGATTATTTATCATATCGAGAATGTTGTAATTTATATAAAAAGACATATATATTTTAACTATAGTTACAATAGTTGATATCGAAATAATATTATCGGAAAAAATGAAATACGATTATATCTTTTCCGATAATATTATTATGAAATGAAATAAGATTATATCTTTTCCGATAATATTATTTCGATATATTACACAAAATATCAAATAATGGTAAGTAAATCGAATTATCGATTGATACATCGACTTTTCCATCAATTATTGGTACAGTATCAATATATATCGATATTTTCTGACATTTCTTTGTCCTGGCTTAGACCCTAATATAACCTAATATATATATTTTGTATTTGTTAATTAATTTATTAATTTTACTTATTAATATAATGGCTTATAGTCACAGTATTGTGCGCATTGCTCTTTAAGTTATTTGTTTTAAATATTTTAAATTTAAATTTAGTATTAATACCTTATTACTTTCATATATAATACCCAATGGAAAATAGTTGATATTGAACATAATTTCAAGCTGTCTTCCTCCACTGTGACGTGGCCCGACTGGCGGGAGGCTCGTCCCTGCCTCTTGTTGTACAATTTGATTTTGGTGTTTGCCTGGCGATTTGTTGTATTTGATTTGCTGCCTCGCTGCTCCTACCTTTGCTCCTCCATCCTAGCACCATCTCCAGCTCCAGCTCCAGGTCCATCTTCAGCTCCGGCTCCGGCTCCTCGTCTGTGGCATTCCAGCGTTCCAGCCACAGCGCACCGCTTACATTGTTCGCTCTTTTCGGTTCATTCAAATCCTTTCGGTAAAATTCTTTTGTTTGGTGTCAAGTTTAACAAATATTTGCGGCCTCTTGTCTTGTTTGTCCCATGTTCCTCGCGTGTTGCTGCCGCCCGTCATTGTTGTTCCCGTCGCCGTCGCTTAATCCCCCCCTGTGCTCCGTCGGCGGCATGGGGGCGTATGAGTAATCATCGCCGCCCGCAATTAGTTGGCCTTAGACAAGCTGTAAGCCAGAGAGAGGGAGAGAGAGACAGGGGAAGAGAGGCACTTGGCCAGGTCTAGTCGGGAGCGATTTGCTTCCCATGATTGGCCAAAAGTTATTGCGTCTGTGCCAGCCATTGTTGCAACTGGCAACTCTCTTATCGGAGGTCTCTTTTCGAGCCTTTGTGCGAACATTTTTGACACCCCGCTGCGTGAATCGCACAAAATGCCGCAAGCAGAAGGCTGTCCACGGTGCCCGGTGCCCCCCGGTGGGGCAGGGAGCTGGCACTGCTAGCCAAGATGGAGACTGGCCAGTGGAGTCAAAATGAAACCGTAATTGTTTGTTTATTGTGGCTCTGAGGAGTTGCTGTTGCTATCGCGGCTTATTGTCGCTGCTGCTGCTGCTGTTGCATTGTTAAATGCTAAAGTGCTACACAATATTTATATTGGCATTGTCCACCAGGACAGGCAGTTCAAGTCGAACAGGGAATGCTCTTTGGTACAATACAAATGGAGAATATATATCAATAACTCGCTTTGGAAGATCAAAAAGGGTTTACTGCGACTCAAAAGATAGCTACAATGTCATTTCTTTATGCACTATGCTTAAGTCTTGAGGAATACTTAGGATTTTTGTTAGATTTTAGCTTGTGTCACCCACCTGATGGACTCTACTGTCTGGTAGGGCATCGCCTGGAGTAGAACAGGCCGAGATTAGCATCGGGGACACAGACGACACCCTCGCCGGCGCACAGAGGGGAGCCGGCAATGTGTGGCACTGCTGACACTTCAATGGGCCCTCGAGGCAGCCTCATGCTGTGGCGCTATGCTGCGATTATGGCCACGGATTAACTTCCTCTTTTGGCCATCATCAGGCGGGGTCTGCAGCCGCCACAGCTCCTGCTGATCGCCAACTGCCGGCATTAAGCTCATGCGCTTAATTATTTCTAACTGCGAGCGAACCTTGCCGCCTCCTAGGCGCTGCCGTTGCTTATCGGCCGCCGATTACCTGCCGGCGATAAGTAGCACCTGCACCCCCCCCCAAATGTGACTGGGCTCCCCCTGAAAATGAACAGCCCCCCGACAAGCCTAGAACTATGCAATGCTCTGCATTATTTCATCGTGAAACCCCTGGAATTCCAGGTTAGTCATAGAGTTCTCTCCAGCGAAAAGCTTCCAGCAGAACATTATAGCTTTCGAGGTTCTCAAGTGTGCAGTTTTGCAGTTTTATGGGGCCCATCTTGGTGGGCTTACTCATGCACTCTCTTTTCGCCACCTAATGTATCTGTATCTGTATCTGTATACCTGGGCCACATCTAACACCTTCAGACAGCACATAAATCAAGTGCTTAACCGCTTTTTACGATCGCCGCCAAAGCCTCGAAATCACGAAACCTTTTGGCTAAGCTCCCCCTTTGGCGGCTGCGACTGAAGCTGTGAAGCTGTGAAGCTAAGCCGGCGGCAAGGTCAGACCCAGGTCGGACGCCGCTCTTGTGCAACCCCTGACATTGAGAAATGGTGGCACCACACCAGGGCGGCGAAGGTGGACAGGAAATGACGGCTCACTCGTTGGCCGCCATTCAGCTAGCACATCCTCGATTCCCGAGTGCCCCGGCGTTGACAGTTTCAGTTTCAAGTTGCAAGCTGAGGTTTTCCCAGCGCAGGAGGCGGCGGCGGCAAACTAGAAACGGAGCCCAACAATGCACCGGGGCAGCGTGTTAATAGAAACGTTTCCCGATTCGATAGAACGGAGACGGTTGACGAGGTCCAAGCGGAGCCAGCTACAATTTCCGGGAACTCCATAAAAATAGCTAAACGTGCAGGGGCCGCCCAGAACTTGTCCCAGCTCCCTGCCCCTCGTTCTCTCTCTCTTAGTGCTCATTTCATTTCAATTGACCGACTCGGCTGGCATTCTTTTGGGCCAAAAAAAAAAAGAAGAAACAGGGAAGATTCACTTTCATCTTTTCAATAGGCAGCCGATGGCTGCTGGGCCAGGACCATGATCAGCTGTGGGTCCTTTAATGTCTAAATTCCCTGCGCTGATTCTTGATGTGTCATACCGCCCAAGCATTGACCTGCTGCTGTGTTCCCTGATCCTTTTAGGCCCTTTTGTCTGCTGCAGCCTCCTAACTGTTTCGACCTTTTACCTTTCCCTCTGGCCTGCGCTCTTTGTGTGCGCCCTGTAAATATTTTCCCAGCATCCTGCAAACGTTTTGACAGTTTTTATTAGATCAAAAAACCGGCTACAAGTGGCGTGTGATAAATTGCGGCCAAAAAAAGAGAAGGGAGAGAGTGTGAGAGATGGGCCAGACCAGATATAGACAGGGTCTAGGAATGTTGAGGGAGGAGGATCAAGTGTCGCTCACTTGGCTTCCCTTTTATTGTCTGATAAGTCGTGACTTTAACACACACACACACACACTCAGTCGGGATCTACGGTTGAGTGGCGGCAATTAGGCGGTCCTGCCAGGTCCTGCCAGGACCAAATCCGCTTAGCCATGTGAGGTTGCCAGACACTCGAACTAAAGCGCTTTAATTGCCGAAACAAAGGGGCTTCTTATATTATATTCCCATTAAATGCTTAGATGGGCCCATCCCCCTTCGACTTGGAACACCTTGAACTCCTCTCGTTGCGGACCATAACTTATCATCGATTCGCAGTGATTGATGAACTGCCGCGATGGACGGACACTGGACACACTCACAACTCAAATATGCAGGATCCCCAGCTCCAATCACAGCAGGCCAGCTTGGAGCGATCTACTACATACATATTCGGGCCCAGTATGCAAAATTCCAGAGTGATCCGCAGGGTGAGCGCAGGTCTATGCCGCTGTCTGAGCCACCACCGGCAGCTGTGTCACCGAATCGATGAGCTGAACCATTTGCTTTTCAGTTCCTACGGGATCCAAGGCCCCTTTGGCTCCTCCAGAACGGCCAGAAGAAGGCTGGTGGCCTGGAAGTCCTTCCTCTGACCATACAACCTCACCATATTCCCTTGCCAGGCTCAAGTTCGATTGACTCGGAAAATGGCTTTCAGGAAAAGCGCAGGCTACTTCGCAATCGTCGCCCAGGGTTGGCCTGGGAAGAAGATCTCGAAGAAGATGCTGAACTTTGAGGGAGATCACAGCTAGAAGAGGACCCTTTCTTAGGGCAGGAAGTCAACCAGTGAGTTCCGCAGGGAAAGCGAAGCAAAGAAGGTGTTGGACCATCTCCCTAACCAGCTTCCCCTGGCATCCGTGTTGCTCTCGTTATTGTTACGAATAAGTTAATAACATGGCGGAAGGCCCCTTTGTCGTGGCCCAAACAGCCAAGAACGCAGGCAGCGCTTATTAAATGATTGAAGCCGATGCCGAAGCCGAACTCAAGCTGGGGGCCCTCATAAAAAAGGTGGAGACGGAGACCTGGTTCTCGCTTGTGGTTTTTGTTTTTTTTTTTTTTTTGGCCCCTTTGCCAGCCGCTGACCGGCGACCACCATCAATAACGCGGCCCGGCGACGGGCCCGGGCCATATTTATGATTTGTTAAGCAACGCCGAACGTGCGAAAGGATAATCACAAGCGCCTGCTGGCACGCCCCCCGGTGCCTCCGCCTCTTCCACATTTTGTTCTTTTTTTTTTTTTTTTGTTGTTCGGAGGGTTCTTGGTCGTCGTCGTCGTCGTCGTCGTGTGTGCGGCATTTCCAAAATTGAGTCAATGACTTTTATTTTTACGACTCCTGACTGGGCGAAGGGGAGAACTGCATCCAAGTCTGGCGTTTTATGGCACTGCGAATTGAGCTATTACGAGGGGCATGAGGCATCCCATCATAGTTGCGTCCACCTGTTCACCTGCCACTCGAACTTTGACCACCGGCGATGCTATGCCGGGCAACGCCCTCGCCACCCAGAGGCCACTCTAAACCGTACACCAATTATGCACTACACCAAAAATTGTACAAATCATTCTGGGGGCAAAGGGCAGGGGCAGCAGGACAGCTGGCCAGGACACACTCGCAGGACAGCGAACTGTTCGAGAGCTGTGAAAATGCGAGGCTTCTTTTAATGAGCGCCGGCTTATCAATGGTTCAAGTCCCACTCCCAGTCCCTGTCCCTGTCCCTGCTCCTGTCCCTATCCCCGTCCTGGCAATGCCATTCCCAGCCAGAGTCGTCTGATGATTGTTAACCTTTGAATCGGTCGGCGTAGGGGGGCATTAAAAAACGTTAACAAGCTGCGTAGCGCCGTCGGCGGCGTTAATGTCGAAATTGGCGCTGGCCCAGGAATGGCAGTGATCGGCCAAGGGGGGAGCAGGAGGAAGGACAGCCTGCGACTGCGACTGCGACTGCGACTGGGACTGGGACTGGGACCGGGGACGAACGTGTTTCTTAATGAAACAAAGCTTGAATTTTAAATGAGCATCATAAAGAACAATGAAAATGCAGGGGGAAGCAGCGCAGCAACAACAAAGCGAGACCGGCGATCGGGACAGCGCGAAATAAAAGCGCAGAAATGTTAAATAAACAATAAAAAAACAATACGCAGTCGCCAACACCCCTCCACCGCCGCCCTCCCTCGCTGAGTCTGTCAAACTCCTCTGCGAGCGGATTAAGCGCGGCCCAGAGATGGATATGGATGCGAGATCTTAGCCCAGATCCGATCCGAAGCCCCCGAAACCCGCGCCAGCGGCAACCAAATCGAGCCAGAATGCGGAGAGAAGTCAAGCAGAAGGTTTGCGGTTGATTCGACGACTTCTGAATGCCCTTCTAAATAATACAAATTGATTAATTCATATATTACCAGCAGGGTTTCAATGTTTGTCTGATTAAAGTTCCAATTATATTTAAATTTAAAATGAGTTTAGTGAACTTTAAAGCAGCAAACTAAGCAAGTAAAATGAAAATAATAATCACTGCTCATGTTCTATATATATTTTGTTTAAATTTAAACTTACTCCGCATCTTTAAACTGTTTAAGAGATCGTGGTTTATTTTTTTTAGATTTTTTATAAAGATATAACTACTTTATACTTGTAATTAGTTATGCACAGATTACAAAAATAGACCGAAATAACTGCTATTAGTATTATTATTTTACATTAAAAAATAAAAATGTATGTGATTCCTGAAATAATATTATATAGATAATATAACTTATGTATAACATAAAACTAAGGGTACTGATGAGGAATTCAGTGGAATCGAAACAGTTCTATAAATATTATGCTGGATATGTCTTAATAGTCTTTATAGTCCAATCTGATGGCAGGTAGATTGATACCGTATCGATATTTGAGGCAATAATCAGCAAATAAATCGATATTTTAATATGCGATAAATCATATATTGTGTTTGATATATCGGACCTATATAATCAGAAAAGCTACAATATCGATTATGTTTTTGTCGATTATAAGGACTTAAATTAAATATTAATTGAATATTAACTTTTAAAGACATTAATATATCAAAGCTAACGATATTTCCGAATATATTTCGATAAGATCGATATTTCAACGTTAAATGCGATCTGTCTCTTATTTCAAAATGTGTATATCATAGCTCACATTAATTTCTATAAGATATAGAGCACGATATTTATTTTTGTATATTTTCATTACCATTTATTTATATTTATGTCGATATATCATATCGCAATTTATCATTCGATATACGTCCCTAGTCTGGGACTTGACTTGCGTAGATTAAGTCAGACCGACTCACGTAACAAAAATAGGTCAGAAATTGAATGAAAAACAACAAATACTGCTTATAAATAAAAATGTTTAAATATAAACAGAATGGCACACAAAACAAGTCGTTTATCTTTTAAGGCTTCGTGCCTTACATCTGGTATCTCGAGCACTCGAGCTCTGTAGCTTTCCTACTTGCCCTAATCGATGACGGTTGTCTCTATTTTAAAGACAGTTAGCAAAGGCGAGGGGCTCGATGGCTCAAAGTCCATAACTTTCCCAACCGATAACAAGTTCAGCGACATTAGTTGACAATTTTAAACGGCTGACGATTGGCGAGACCAAAAATTTTCGGCGTCATTTCATATTTTACTTCCGAAACAGAGAAAACGACGCATTTGTCGATGTCACCGCCAATAGCAAAAAACACTGATTAAAAATCCAACTCACAATGAATTTTTATTTCTGTACATTATTTAATTGTTTGTTTATTATTATTGCAAGCTGATGGGAAAAAGAGTTGGACTCTTAACAGGGGGCAGGGTACGCGGTTGGTCCGATGATAATCATGTCGGTTGGCATGTAATACTTTTGCCGTCGCCGCTTAAAGGATTCGCAAATGATTTTGCGGTCAAAGATGAAATGAAAGAGCTGGCCAAAAGGGATCGAGGGGGAGTGGGGGGAAGTGTGGGGGAGGGGGATGGGGGGGGGGAGCTGGCCATAGTTGATTCTCTGGTGCTGGCCATAATTGGTGCTCATCTTAATGGCATTAAAATTGCATTATCGCTGTATTTATTGGAACGGTTTGTTTTAACAAGATTAACTCGACGAGATACCGGCAACAACGGCGAATGGAAAACGGAGGAGGCCAGAGATTGGAGGAGGCCAGAGATTGGAGGAGACCAGAGACCGGAGGAGGCCTGGAGACCGGAGACCGGAGGAGACCACAAAATGATTAACAGCCCAAAAGCCGCCGCAAACGGAATATAAAACAAAACAAGAATGGGGAAACGACAACGATTCGGCGGTGTCGATCCGAAAAGAGCGTTATAATACCTGATATTTATGTTGTTGTTGCCGCTTGATTGGTCACAGCCATTGTTGTTATTGTTGTTATTGTTGCTGCTGCTGCTGCTGCCTCTGCTGCGGGGGCTATAAAATATTTATAACATAATTTCATATCATTTTTAGATGATTAGATTCAATAATGCGGCTTCCACAGCAGCCGCCACAGTAGCCAGCTTAGAGATACATTTGTATCTGCATTGGATTGGTGGCTCAAATGGAGTTTCGGTTTCCGAATCCCCGGGCTGAGTCAGCGATGACGCCCACATGCATTCCCAGAACCCTAGAGCAGCAGCCAATCGATCGATGATCCCATGTGCAACCCTTCGCAGGTTCTTCCGAGAAGCTCCCATAATTATTATTTATGCATACAAATTAAAAGCAGAGCGCGACGCGTATTTGCCAAAAATCCGATCAAAGCGTTTATTTATGGCCGCGTTTTTTTTTATTTCCATCGCGCTTATTTCATCAGGCCCCGAAATGCTAAAGATATTGGTGGAATGCGTTAATTGTTGTTGCCCTAGTCGAGCTTTGCGAGATACGGATTGCCTTCGATTTCGCAATTGCCGTTAGGTTCTGCAGGGATTTATATATTCATTAATTTGCTCATATTCTTGGGCCTGTTTAAGGAATATTTGGAACTAATAACTAAACTAAAGGCTAACCACAGCCTGTGATTAAGTTCTGTCTTTAACCATCTTACACTGTGGATATCAGTTACCAATTTTAAAAAAGTTTCAAGGCAATAAGCGATTAATTTAAAGATATTAACTGTCATTAATATGTATATTTAATTCTTCGTCTAGTTAATTCCATTAAAAAGGAGCCCCCTTTGCTTTCCACGATATATACCCAATAACCTCAAACGTAGATAGACTTCCTTCATTAAAAACTTATATCTTAACCAACTTAGTACGCATGCAAGGAAACATTCAGACAGCAAGCCGATAATTCATTTCCTCGCAAATATTAGCTCTACTTTCTCCTATCGCGCCTACTAACAGTTAAACCTAACAAGCACGTGCTTGGAGTCACAAGGGCCGCTTGAGTGTACTGACAACGTCCAACAATTCAAGCACTTTTAAATTATTTGAGAAGTGTTGGTATATTTCCCAAACCTATATACCTAACCATATCGCGTCTACTAACATCTAACCCTAACAAGCACGTGCTTGGTGTACTGACCGTAGTGCATCAACGTGCAAGAAGTAAGAATATAAATAAATATGGAATAAATATATACAAGCTACAATTCCCAGCTATAAATAAGTTTTATTATATTCTTTACCCCTCGGATTAGCTGTGCCAATATTGCACTTGCTTGACGGTTAGAGTAGGTGTTGCCAAGTGTGACGGTATCTTTGGCATCCCTTGACGCATCCGTATCCGCCGTCGGCTTATCACCTGGCTGTGTGCCACCTGGTGGTGGTGGCTGATCGTGCGTCAGCGGCGACAATTAAATAGATTGAACGCGGATTGCGCCGATTTATGGCCTCTCGCTGGCTGACCTGGCGACAGCGGAACTTGGCACTTGGCATTTGCAATTGATTGTGTTGCCCAATTAAACTTATTGCCCGGTCGCGTAAATGAAATGTCAAATAAGTTAATTAAGTAACTCCCAGTGCCCGGCCGGGACGAGCCCCCGTCACGGGGGCGTGTGGCCTCCGTAGGCCACTGCCGTTGGCGATAAGGATGAGATTACATCGCAATGATAACACCCGGCGACCTTGTGGTTGCATCAGCAACTATCTCTGCTGGTGGCGTTGCTCCCCTGCACGGAAAGAAAATTTCCGGGAATCGAAAAGTTATTTATTGCTAATTAGTTAGTAAATTGGGTCAGTAAATTTCCCGAAATCAAAGATTTATTAATAGGTAATTAGTCAGTAAATGGGCCACTGTTCCAGATTAGGAAGGAAATTTTCCGAAGTTGGTTGTCCGTAAGAAGCTTTATAAATATGTATTTTAGTTATAGATATTTTTATACCCCATACAGAGTATTACAATTTTGAATAGAAGTTTGCAACGCAGTGAAGGAAGCATTCTAATAATGTATATATATTTTTGATCAGCATCAAATGCCGAGTCGATTTAGCCCTGTCCGTCTGTCCGCTACTTGTCCGCAAATTAGTATTTCAGTTATTAACCTGAATCGAAATGAAACTGTGCTGATAGTCTTCTTTATATTGCAGCTACAACATATGTAAGTAACAACGTACCAGATCGGACTGCACTTATAGCTATCAGAATTATCGAAAAACGAATACAAAAATAATAATAATAATTGACTTTACTTCATTATTTATCAACCTAGTACCATATAATCTGAGTTAAAAGTATTATTTAAAAATTTAAACTAATATTTTAATATAGGAAGCTCTGAATATCAGTACAAGTTCGCTGTTTCTATTTATAAATTATTGATACACCCCCAGTAAGGTGATACCAGCAAGGCTATACAAACTTCGGGCTGAAGAAGCTAAATTACTTTCTTGTCATATTTACACTTAAAATACCTATAAGTATTTAACTAAGTAAATTTATTTACCTGCCTAAGAATAGTGGTGAAGTTCCTAAGCTATTTGTCCTTAAAAAACTATCAGTTCTTTCGAATTAGTTGCCATTCCATTCCTGTTTGTTTTGGCTGCTCACAATAAATACCTTTTAATTTGCCCATTAGTGGCATTTTATGGATTGTCTAAAGATTATTTTGCTCTTTGGCCTGCCAAGAATGATGCGATAAGATTGCAGCGGCTTCAGGTGCAGTCGGTGCACTGAGCGAGCAGGCAAGTAAAAGGCGTTAAACTCACTAAATTCAGGTAGGTACTTGCCTAAATACATATAGTATAGATTTGTCGAAATGCTTAGTTTTGTTTTAGCTTGTATACTTTCCTAAAGGATTATCATATTTACTATAATTTTATAATAATAACTCGGTAAGTAACCTTAAAATTATATAGGTATTTTCTTTATTAAACCTCAACCTTCGAAGCTACTATTAAGAAGAATAGATAGACTAAAGATAGTCTTATCTATAACCTTTATATTACAAATTCGAAGCTCCCATTAACAATACCTCTTATCTTAGGCCCTGTCTTTGCCTTAGGACTTTCTGTTATCTAAGTTGAGTACAAAAATCGAGTTGTATCTTTAGGAATATCTAAGAAATGGGTTCCAAATCGCATTCAAGTAAGGGATACCTAAGAAGATACTTTATTAATCACACATTCTGCAGATTCTTAGAGTCTTTTGTATAGCTGTCAGTGCAGAGAACCTGGCAGAGCTCTGCTGACACTTAGTGCAGATTCTTCAATACTTTCGTACTCTATCTTGGTTAGAGAACACTCTTCTGACCCCTAATGGGTATCAACTATGACCAATTCCGGCCATTCCCCTGAAAATCTTTTCATGATTGTTCCTGCTTAACAGTCTCAGCCCCGATTAGATTGCGCCTGACCGCGTTTCTCTCCGTGTAAGTAGCTGGCATGATAACCGCCCTGAAAGTGTGGCGGTGCTGAAATGTGGGACCGAATCGCACCGCTGACTCATCAGGTGGTTGCCCCGCATAGCTACACACAGTGCCTGCCCCCCCGCCCAATCCGCAGTCTCGCAATTCGTTCACTTTCGCGGGGGCTTGGATTTGCCGAGCTAAACCGAACTAAGGTGAGCTAAGCTGAGCTGGCTTCTCACCTGGCGGCGATTCCAATTAACAAATGCGAGTCGCGTGCCTTGACGTCATTGGTCGACAAAGGTCGCCGCGCGTCGATCGTCGTTCAGCGATCAGGGATCAGCGATCAGCGACCAGCGATTTGCCCAACTAACATTACTATATAAACATATATATTCCACGGCAGACAGGGGACGTGAGCTCAGCCGGCTACGTCAGATCTTGGGGGTTTTCAAAGATAGTGGCGGTCAGATTGCACATTGTGAAATACAGCACGAAGCCGCCTGGAGGGAGAGTGGGAATCAAATTAGTTGAAATTGTATTCAATTGCACTGGCACGGGGTACTTTTTTTGCCATTGGGCTAGGTTAGGGCTTTCCACCTAGAAAACCATGACCAAGTCGGGCTTATGGCTTAAAAATAGCCACCAGGAATTTCCCTAGACGCTTGCGAGCGCTTTTCATCTGCCTTGGGATGAGATACTTTTCCATTGACGACGTGCGCTTTGTTTTTTTTCTAGCTAAAATTCCGTTGTTAACCTGTTGCCAGGCGGCCAAAAGCTAATTCGAGCCATCTTTGCCGCCTTTATTTTATTTTTTTTTGTTAGTGGGTCAAGACTTGCTAGTTGTGACGTCATGGAAGAAGCGGCGCGTGTTTGCAGAGTCGCGCTTACCATGGTGAGATACTCCCTGTCCCCGGTGTTTGTGGCGTCATCCACGCATGACGCATATCTCTCACCTGGGCCCCAGGTTCATTGCGTAGGTCGCTACCTTTAATTGGGTTATTAGGAAACGATGAGTGCGCCGTGCGTATTTTTGGCACTCCGCCTCGCCTTCCACGCTTTGCCATGGTTATAATTGGCCCTGGTCTGGCCGGGTCGGGTCATCCGCACGGAAGCCCGCCCGTCTGGCTGCAGTTGGCTCTGCGTTTTAATTAGCCATTTATTGATTATGTCCCGCTGCCTACATGGATACCAAATCCGTGGCAAGTCTGCTGCTCTGCCAGAGGAGGTGATTCATCGCGGATAGCCGACCGTTGACTAATTGATTGATAGATGTCCCGGCTTAGGCCTATCCCCAACTGAAGTGCGTGGGCCAAAGACCGTTCCAACCTCACCATCTTCCTTGGTTTTTGTTCGCAATTATGCGCAGGCACTCGACAACGCTGGCGGCAGTTCAAAAACCTCCACGAAAATACAAAAAAAAAATGCAACTAATACTGAAAGACCTCGAACCTCGGATGCCCCAACCCGTCCCGTCGCTGGCTGTATCAAATTTTGTTTAATTGTCGGCGTTTTCAGCTCTGGGGTTCAGTGCTCGGGGCACTCAGTATGCAGTCGTCTTCCCAGACATGGATTCTTCAACATTGTAAGCGCTTTTGCTGCGTTGGCATCTTGTCAACTGTCCTCCAGTCCCCCCCGGCCGTGGCTGCATCTTCATTCCTTCGGCCTTTCCCGTTTCTGTAGTAGCTGCTCCATTTGCTGGTCGAGTTGTTGTTTGCGCTGTAAATCGATACATTTGCACTTGGCTACTTACAAATGTCTGTCCGCGGACGGACGGCCTCGCGGGGCAAGTGGACATGCAACATGGAGCAGCAGCAGCAGCAGCAGCAGCAACAACGGCACGGCGACGACGTGATTTCAGTGCGGCTTTGATGGTGGTCATCGCATGCCACCAAAACCACAACAAGTTGATCAGGCTGCCCAAGGAGGAGGAGAAGCAGGAGCAGAAGGAGCAGCAGGAGGAGCAGGCAGCTATCTAGGGCTGGGTCGAAGCACTCAGAGCCCTGATCGGGTTGCAGTGGTCCACCTCATTAGCCTTATTACATGTGCCACATCAAATTAACAACGAGAAGCTGCAACATTGCCTCTGCGGCAATGCCAGTGGCAGTTGCTAGGAAAAATGGAAAAACCAGTGGGAGCGACACTCAGTTAGTATCTGGTCGACTTGCAGATGCTCGTTACTCATTTGTTAGATACTCTTTTTGGGTAAATACGAATTATTTATGCCGGGTTTATACGCCATTTCGTAAATATTTCAGTGTTTGGGCCGCCTCATGACTCATGTGCGTTGTTTTTCCCCAAACTTTGGTCGGGTTCATATAACCCGACCGGCGCGGGGAGTAGGGTAAACAAAATGTAGCAATAAATATAATTAACAACTGTGGGAGCCGGGAGGAAAACAGATGCGAATGCGCCCAGTTTTCCCCAGAGAGAAAAGCCACGGCCTCGTCTTGGCGACTGCCCCTCTCTTGGCTTCGATTTCTGGGTCATCTTTTGCCCAACTTCCAGTGACATTTGAAGCTGCCGCCGACGCCGTGCAAAAAAGTATTAAAAGCTAAGAAAAAAAGCAGCAAAAAAAGGCAGGAAAAAAAGCAGCCAAGCCAAAAGTAAATAAATAAGAAATGCAGGCAAGGCACGACATGGTCAGGTTGTTTTAACAGTCCCCGCTTTTTATGAGCCAAGCTGCGGCTGTGACTGTTGCTCTTGCTGTATGTAAATCAAGTGGATGCCCGAGTACGTGTGGAATCTTGAATTGCAATTTCAATAACGAGACACGGAACACTTTCAAGAGGAACGGAACAGCAATGCAGCGGCCATGGAGGCGACACCCAAAAAGACTCGGTCACTGGGCCCCAGATACACTCAGTGCAGCGATACATTTGAGTATCTCAGTGTTGGATATCTCTGCAGCTAAGGCCACAGCACATTCAGGGCTACGCACATTTGGAGTACTTGAACCCTTGCGAGAGTATCTCCGAGCATTGGCCTACAAAGATTAATGTGTGAACAAATCTAGGAGAGATTAGATAGCCGAGAGCTGTATCCAAGAGGATACAAGCTGGTAGGTTGCAGATAAAGATAGTAGCCTAATTGCATCCGTATCTGTTCCTGTGCCTTATGGTGAAGACAAATAAGGCAGCCAAGGGAAATCGCAGGGGAATGGAAGCCCGGACAGAAGCTGATCGTTTGGGGCACAACGCAGACCATTGGAATGCCGTTCCGGTTGGCCAACAAAAAAGACCAAAAAAAGAATAAGAAAAAGCGACCGAAAAACAAAAACATTAATTGCTCATCAATTGCTGGGAAAGGCAATCGAAACGAGTCCGAAACTGACCCACACAAACACTTGTTGTTTGCTCGGCATCCCCGGCTCGCCGCTCTGCTGGAAATTAGCAGCGATCCGACAGATCGCCGCAGATCGTTTGGGGAGACGGGGGGGCAAGGCCGTTGCGCCTATGCAAATTTGCGAAATTTATTTTTGGCAGCGATGATGCGCTGCTGCCCGCCTTTTGTTTGGCGACCCAAAGTCGAAACGGAAGTGTTTTCGCGATGTGTAAGAGCGCCAAACTCGCAAAAGCTGAGCCGCAGATCGAGTGAAGTTTGCCGGCCACTCGTCGGCGTCTGGCGGGGGGGAAATTCACACGCGATGAGTAGTTTCCAAACCCGAATCTGTAGCCGAGAGTGAGAGGAGCCATGGTGGCCTTTCAGAAGTCGTTATATTTAAGCCAAATGAATGTAGGAATGCCTCAAAAAGCTGCTCTAATAACTTATTTACCTAGAGGTACGCAGCGCTGTCAGGCATTTCGGCAAGTACCTGCTAAGGCTTTACACTTTGGAGCAGGGTCTTATAATTATGGAATTATATTTGATGGATGGGCCCTTAGTTCTTAGGGGGATTCATAGAAAACCTTCTATATGAACTGGAACTGTGCATTCGAAAGCAAGCTATTGGCGAAAGGGGAAAATTAGTAGGACTATTGAGGGGATTACTTTAGTTGTAAGCATTTTAGGAAAGGCTTCTAATATTTTTATAAATATTTACCTAAAGTAAACTATATATATTACCGTCTTTAAAATACTTCAGCCCTCTATTATCTTGTATATTTTTATAATACAACGTAGTTGAAAGGTTTTGTAGCTAACACTACATTTACGTATACAAGTATTAGTTTTATAAATTATACTTTCATTTTTAATAAATAAATAAATAACTTTATAATCTATCTCCTAAACTTACCACTAGCTTGATCGACTTTAAATGTTTCCTCTTCGGTTAAAGATGAATGTTAAAAAGAGATCTTCGAAGCCTTTCATTAGCATTAGCATTTTGCAAAATATAGATCTATAAACTCGCGCTACCCGAGCTCTGCTCACACCCACAGTTTAAGCGTTCGTATGGAGTCAAACAAATGCCAGTGTAACGTGTTAGTGCATGCGTGTGGGCATCTCTGTTTTTGGAGCAGCTTGCCCTTTCAGTTGGGAGTATATAGAGTATAAAAAGTTTAATATATTCATAGATTTTAACTGTAGTTTGATGGTATGTTCTAGACCAACTAGCTGAGTTAAAAAGAACGAAGGCTTTCAGAGGGTAATGGAGATTCTTGCCGACAAGTATTGTGAGTTTTCTACACCTTCTAACCTGTAGCCTTGAGCTTAATTTGTATCTAAAGGCTTGTATCTAAAAGGCTAGTATGTAATCTAAAAGTGTGTATGTATCTAAGAGGCTTGTATGCAAACGGTTTTGTATCTAGAGGCTTGTATATAAAAGGCTTTGTTTCTAAAAGGCTTTGTATCTAAAGGCTTTTATCAAAAAGGATTTGTATCTAGAGGCTTGTATCTAAAAGGCTTTGTATCCAGAGGCTAGTATCTAAAAGGCTTTGTATCTAAAAGGCTTTGTATCTAAATGCTTGTATCCATAAGGCTTTGTATCGAAAAGGTTTGTATCTTTGTAGCTTTGTAGTTAAAGGCAAAAAATAGACCCACACAACCTTGGCTATTTCAGGAAAACCATTGGAAGTGTGCCCTCTCGAAGGGAATTCACCCACACTCCCATGATTGATCATGATCACCTCCGCCATATCCAACTACGATAGTAATTAGTAGTTTGCGGCGCTGAATCATCGTGTCTTGGATCTCAGATTAATGTCTGGCTGCCCCCAAAAAACAGCAGTGACTAACACACCCAACCACCCATTGCTCCCCTTCCTTCCCGCTTCCCCGCTACCCCGCTACCCCACTTCACCCCCATTCACCACCAGTCCCTACCCCAACCACAACCCCAATCCCTTGCGCGATCCGAACCAACGACGCTGAGCGGCTCGCAGTCCGCTCGAGGCGAAGGCGGCGACGCAGCAGCGCTGCAACAGCGACGCAAGCAGCGACGAAAGCAGCGTTCCCAGCGGCGCACGCGACTCTTGTTGACATATGGACGCTGCGCGTCCGTCAGCGTCGCAGCGCTGCCTGCGCCGGCGCTGGCACGCGATAAAGTTCGCGGCTCGCGCTCTCTATCAATTAGTCATAGAGTGGCGGCGGCTGCTCTGTGGGAACCAAGCGAAGGCGGTGGCAGGGGGGAGGCAGGGCTGGTTGGCAGGGAATGGGTCACGGGGCAGCATGCTAATTACCCCTCGACGCGGACAGCTACAGGTGATAAGCGTCTATTTCAATTAGGCAGCGGAACGCGTATTAATATTAATAAAGCGAAGGCGTCGAATCCATATAATGTGCGTCTAATGCGGCCGCATTACCGTTCCGATTTGTCCGGCCTCAAGGTATCAGTGAGTGAGCACCAGAGTGGGCTGGAATTATCGGCACTGTGTGTGTGTTCGGCTGATAATAAGCGCCAATTACAGCGAAATTCGCAATTGGCTGCCCGACGTCACACAGAACATGACACCTACGTCAGCGGGGTGCCAAATGGCAATTGCCGGTGGCTAAAATTAGCGCCAGGTGCTTAGCTGCGCGGATCCCATTCGTATAATTGGATACACAGAGACGAAAAGGGTGACAGTCCTGTGACTTCTTAAAACAATGTCACAGGTCAGGGAACGCGGCAAAAATATACTTCGAAAAAAATAAATATTTAGACATAAGAATTGACTTGATTTAATGATTAATGTTAGACCAAGGAGGCCTCTTTGCAAGCCTTTAATAAAATAGGAACTAATCAAGTGTAAAATATGAAATTAAAATGCAATTAGGATGATATATGGTATATATGTATAATAAAAACTTATTTTTTGGTGAAAACAAATATTAAATTTACGAATTACCGCCAATAAACATTAAAAATTGTTCTGATTTCTATAAACATCAATCTTAAAACCATGAAAGCTAACCTCAGAAGTTCAAAATCCCAATATATATCCTAAACAGTTTCAAAATCACTTACAGAATATGAAACAAGCTTCTGTTTAAAAACAATGAAAACTGTAAACTTTTTCTAAATATTTTACTTTATTTCAAAACAATCCATTTAAGCCCCGAACTAAAGGCATGAGATACTAATCACTAAAGTAAGCTATTAGTTTAACACTAATTCTTAGCTTAAGATAAATAAAAAAAATTGTTTCAGGGTATCCAAACGGTTACTCTTAACCGCTATAACCGAATCTAGACCGTAACCGATAGCGAAATAATTTCTGCTTGCCTAACTGAAACGGTAACCGAAATAACCGTAACCCAAACCGAAACATTTGTATTTAGCAAGAACATTTCCTTTACAGAACACACAAATTAAAACACATAGTTATAATAATGTAATAATACTTTATTTTAGCTTAATTATGAAGAACTTTTTACCTTGGAAAACGTAGCATTAGCGGTTCCTTGTTCACAAGTAAGTGTAGAACGTCATTTTTTAGGTGCTTAGTTTATCATGAACCCTCTGAGAAATAGATTAAACGAAAAGACTTTGAACACCAATTTGCTGCAATCGACAATTATAAAAAACTCGATAAAACACGAAATAAGTTGAACTGTTGGATATAAGGAGATATTAAACATGGTTTTAGGGAACCGGTAACCGTAACTCAGTTTGGTTAAGAAACCGAAATCGTAACCGTAACCGAAAGGAAACCTTTCAAACGAAACCGTTACCAAAACCGAAATCTATATTTGTTCCGGTTTTAATCACATATTATATATATTTATTATCTATTTAATCCCAGCAAAACAAGATACAATTTCTTACGGATAAGTTGTTGGTCACAAGGCTTATAAATAGGTATAGCAAATTACGAAAAATGTTTTTATTTAGACCGCAAATGAGGGCTTTAATTATTAATGTTAATGTTCACTTATCCAGGTCAATCCCTCACATTTGCAGCACTAATCTAAACATTTCAATTTAAGAAGCACATGAAAAAGGAAAAACGAATATCCCCTAAAAAGTGCGCTAGTAATTCCCAAGTCGGAATTCTGTAACTAGCATGCAACAAAATTCAGACTTAATAAATGTGCAGGCCTCGCAAATGCTAAGGAGCTTCCGTGGGGGTCGTTATTTAATCATTTCTTTATTTTGTTAAACTAAACTTAATTTGTATGCCATTAAATGTATGTTAAGTCCAAAATGGAATGTATAAAGAACCTGCTACACTTGACTGCTGACAAAAACGATCTGTGTGTGATCTGGCATATAGAACTAATATTAAATTATATATAAGAGAAAATGTATGCATTTATTAATTGAAGTAAATTAAATAAAACGATGCACGAGTCAATTTCTCTCTGTGTGAAGCCACCCCAGGCTCCAGGGGAGACAATCCAGGCAGCTCCAACCCCTCAGGACCCGGACTGTTACCCAAGGCGGGTGAGTCAGCCCATTCATGTGTCCAGCGCGCGCAGTTGATGTGAGTGGATTCCTCGAGTTCTGGATACGCAAACGCATATCCAGCGACCCAGGGTTGCCTAGGGGTTGGGGGTGTCTGGGGGGCGGTCGATTATTCATTCATGGCACTGGCATTAGTCAACACCCCACAAGACAATTGGCTTCGAGGTGAATTCCCCTATGGCCGAAGACGACGACGACGCCTCAAAGTTCAGCGTCTGACGACGCGTGGCGATAAGAGTTCAATGGAAAAGTTGGTTGAATTACTGTTAACCGGCGTTGAATCAAAACTTTAAGTGCCCCCATTCCCCTGCCCCTCCGTTCGACGGCACTGATTGCGGGCCATGTAATTAGCCGAATCGCTCAATTAGGCCACTGCGATCTTACCCCTCGAGGCGTTTGGCCCACTCTGTGGCTGTAAACATTTCCACGCGACCTTATCGCTATCGGCGCCGAAAATGCGAAAAGCGAAAAGCGCGTCATCCAAAAACCGAATGCCTTGTGCTATGTTTATGCCTTGTGTTTATAGTGAAAGGCCCAAGTCCCAAGACGAAGGTGTCAGGCTGTCATGCACTGATTTCCAGCCCGACTCCTATGAGTGGCCTCAAGCCCGGGTGCAAAGATCACCAAAACAAGCAGCCAATTTTGGGTGGGTTTTGGGGTGATATCACTTGGAAAGTCTCTGGGAGTTTATCGGTGAGACGATCGTAAATCAGGGCGATCTAGTCGCGATACTGGGCCAGTCCAGGGGCGCGACTATAAAACTAACACGTCGGAGGCCCACGCATCGGAGAGTCCATTCCCAGTTCGATGGCCACTGTCCGGCCACACAGCTAGCCAAGTTAGCCAAGTTAGCCAAGTCAGCCAAGTCAGCGAGGTAGCCAAAGTGCGTCAATTGGTTTTGATTTGGACAGATGATCTAATTACCCATCAGCTTGGCTCGCACAGTGGAAAGTTTCCGAGTGAAATGTGGCCAATCGTGACGGTGTGCCAGAGGGCTTTCATTTCGCGTCAGTTTTGTGGCGACCGTGAACCAAGGTTAGCAAGTCCATCTCAGGGTAACTGGCAACCTTCTAAGGGAACTGCCCAGGGAGTCTATAAACCGACCATAAAGTGATCATGGAAATCACTTAAAGCTATCAGAGTTTCACTGGGTAATCAGTACCTAAGGGATTTCCCTGCCACTTGCCTCCAAAAGAAGCTAAAGACTCGATTATCCCCTAATTGAGACCAGAATAGATCAGTAATTGTGACAAAAATCTATACTTTTGAAAGGTAATTCATAAATCCCATACTATCCACAACAGAAGTCCCAAAAAGCAACGTTAATTGTCAAATTGAAGCCTGAATTACTCGCTTTTTGATCTCCGGGCCCATTGTTTGGTGGTTGGCCAACCTGTTTGGCCGCCTGAACCGTTATCACCACATCCATCTGGCCAACATGATGTGGCTAGAAATTGCTGGCTCACATAGAATTTAACTGGTAACTGGCAACTGGCAACTGGCAACTGGCAACTGTGTGGCACATGCGGAGATCTCTCTCCATTGTCGCGCCCCAAAAGATTTCCCATGGCCTCTAGTCGAACGGAAAAAAATCCCCGTGCGCCCTTCTTTTTCTTTTTTGTTGCTATTTTGAAAAACATGCTTTTTGAACCCGGTCCGCAATCAATGCAATTAATTTCGCATTGACGATGATGCCCCGCCCACTCGGGGGCTAAGAGTTAGTGACGCAAGCAAAGGCCTCAATGGCCGAGGAAGGTGTACATAATGAGCGGCCCCACACACGTATTCGCACACCACCTCAGCCGGAGAAAAATCCCCTCGTGCAGAGCGCGGTGTGTGTGGGTGTCCGAGGGGTGGAGGGATTGATTGCGAGGGGGGGGGACACACGTAGGTACGCAACGTAACTGATGAAAAGCAAACAGTATGTGCAAACATATAGAAATAAGCGCGAATGGGGGAGGGCGGCAACTCAACTCGAATCGAATCGAATCCAAAAATAATTACAAGCGCGGCTCTCCGACTCCTAATTCCCTTTCCCAAGTGCGATTCCCATTCCGAGTCTGCCGACACCCCGCGCACCTCCCATTGACGTCGAACGGTCGGCGCTCGAAGCTCATCGCTCGCCGCTCGACGCTCGACGCTCGCCGGTCGACGCTGACAGCGACGCTGCCGCTCTGCCCTGGGTTAGAGATAGCAGGAGCAGAGGCTCCCAATGGATGGATACCTCTGCCGCCGCTCGACGGCGACGCGGGCAGCGCGTGTAGGACTGCCCCACAGGCGGCCAGCGGCCGATTTTCGTATAAATATAAAATTATGCGACGGCCGGAGACCATGAATCAGTATCGCTTAGACACACGCCAATGCTAATTGTTCCGGCAGTGCGACACCGCTTGAAGATCAGCACCAGCTTCAGTCAGCCCTTCCAGCAAACTCACACACAATCTCAGTATTCCATGGACAGTGCCCAGACGGAACGTGATCCAGCTGCCCCAAAAATGTGCCATCAAAGTAAGTGTTAAGACAGTCCTGGCACTATCATCGAGGCGACCTTCGCAATTAGATCACCCCCCCCATCGGAAGGTGTCTTTCGCAATTGTTTATAAAAAGATGATTGGCTAGCATGGAATAACCATGATTAATGCCTCGTGCGGGCATGGAGTGACGGTGAATCCCCTTGGCTGCTTCGTGGCTGCCAGTGATCGAACTGTTAATAATCAGCTGCGACTTCGACTTCAACTTCGGGGCTAAGGCTAGTGGCATTAGCGCAGGTTGCGAAATATCAAAAGTGCCAGGGCAAAAGCACCTCTCTCCGGTTCGGTTTCGGTTTCGGTTTCTCCAAATCCGTAATTATATTTCCCTTTAATCGACATTAGCCCGCAATTAGCTTCCTAAGCAGTGTCAGAGCTAAATTTAGATCGGAACCAAGTGCCATGTCAGCTGTATCTCAGTTTGTATCTGCAGCTAAACTCAGCTACCTTTCGTTGGCCTCTCGTTTCACCAAATGCCTTATGGCCCTGATAACTCTCCTCCGACCTAATCGGGCTGCAGCTCAGCTGAGAGAGTGCCGGCCTCTCCTCCGACTGATCTCCGGCGGCCACTCGTGGCTGATCCCCTTGCCTAGCCCCAGTGGCAGCACGTGCCTTATCGAGGCGGCGTCCCAGTCCCAGGCCGCGTTATCAAGTCGCTGACCTACGGCAACAATGAGCGGGAAACGGAAAGCGGTAAAGCGGTAAGCGGTAAGCGGCAAGCACTCAGCATTCAGCGGCGAGTGCGGAGCGGGAGAGAGCTCTCGCAGCAGCGTCGACGTCACAGCCTCCGGGCCCAGCGTCTGGGCCAAGTCTGGCGGTGCAGATCGGAACTGAAACGGTCGGAACTGATCGGAACGGAATGACAGAAAAAACCCAAATACCTATGAGTAATCTTTCTGGTGAAATTCAGCCAAAAGAGCGATAGAGAGAGGGAGAGAGAGGAGGAAAGAGAGACAGAGAGAGATGAGTGCGAGCGGCGGAGTCGTGACAAATGCCGAGCCAAAGTAATGCCGAACGCTGCTCAGAGGCTGCTGTAATTGCACTCACTCGCTCTCGACGGCCTGGCCTCTCCAGCGATTGAGTGATCGGGCGACCAGCGGTGTGCGTGAGCGGTGGCAGAGACGGCCAACGGCAAACGGCGACGGCGACGGCTTAATATTTTCGAACGCCGCCGCGAAGGCAGTCACAACCCAGTCAGCCGTCGAGCAGGAGAGTCGGAGCAGCTCCAGAGCAGCCCAGTTAGCCAGAGTTAGCCAGCAGTTAGTGCGTGTTTTTGTTTTTAGACCAGACCAATGCCAGCCTTTACCTTAAACGGTGCGCCCAACTACCAATAGCGGTGCTTGTCAGCTAACTAACTAACCCCTCCGTCTCTCTTCTTCTCCCCAGCAGTCTGCCCACAAAGCCACAGCAGCAGCAGCAGCAGCCGCAGCAGCAGCAGGCCACACAGTTCGAGCGGCAGCTGGAGCAACTGGAGCTGCCACAACCGGCAACTATTGCTGGTCATCATGATCCTGGCCTCCGTGTTGCCCCTGCCCCAGGCCCGGCATCTGCGCGATCAAGTGGCCCTGGACTATGCCTACGACGAGGATGCCTCAGCCAGATCTTCCTCCTCCAGTGCCGCTTCCAGCGAGCACCTGCCCCGCTTCAATGTGAATCCCTACCACGGCCTCGTGGAGAGCTTCGGCGAGGGCAGCTACGACAGCGATCTCAGCCTGAGCGAGAGCAGCTACGAGGAGATCACCCAGGCGGCCATGCGTGCCGCCCGCCGCGAGATGCGTCGCCAGCGGACGCGTCATGCCCGCAGCCACAGTCTCCGCCTGTTCACAGGTGCCCTGCCCCAGATCCCCGAGTGGGAGAATCCCTGCGGTGGCAGCTACAATGCCGACAGCGAGGGCTCCAGCGACAGTTCGGGCCAAGGACGAGTGATCAAGCGCAAGGTGAGGCTTAGTGTTTCCCCTCAAAGTTAAGGCTTTACTTACATTAAAATGTTCTTTCCTTCTTTTACCTGCAGTACCTGGAGAGCCTGAGGAACGTGGCGCGCAGCGAGTACCAAGATATTAGCCGGCGAGCCAACCAGGAGTACGTCGACTTCCATTACTGGCCGCACGAGTACAAGTTCCTGCCGAACATGACGAGGCCCACATCGGCGGTAAGTAGCGACCAGAGCCCCGGCTCTTGACTGATGCCTGGGATGGCATGGGATGTGGCTGTGGCTGTGGTGGACCTGCTCCGCCCTGGGCGGCGCAGACCTGTTTCCCACCGCCCCTCCCTGACCAACTCCACTTAGCTGCATTCAGACACTGACCAGGCCCCATCTTCTCTCCTCTCTATGTGCAGGTGAAGCTCAAGACCTGGTACCGCCACATCCAGACCTTCGTTGGCAGCTTCTCGTACTTGGGCCGGGCGCAGTACAAGTTCCTCAAGGAGCACCAGCGCGGCCTCAAGGGGGCCGATGAGCTGCACGACCTCCTGGTCAGCGCAAGGTACATGCTCTGCGAGATCGAGACGACCATCAACTCGTCCTATCCCAATAGCAACGGCGCCAAGCTGAGCCGCGTCAGCCGGCAGACCATGCAGGAGCGTCTCAAGTTCCACACGCCCGCCGATGGCAGTGCGGAGGCGGACATGCGGGACCTCAAGGCCAGCAAGGAGCTGTATATTCAGTACCTGGAGAATGTCTACAAGACGCTGCACAAGGCACTGCGGCGACATCGCCGCCGCAACAGTGCCGAGCGTCCACAAGCGTCAGCGCCAGCGGCAGGCTTGCCAGGAGCAGCAGCGGCGGCGGCAAGCAGCCTGCGGTCGGGCAGCTCGGAAATGGTCGACCTGGGCGCCTCCTCGAATGCGGGCGGAGGCGTGAGCGCCAACTCCGATTGCGGATCCGCCGAATGCTGAGCCTGGCCAGCCACAGAGGCCATCGAAAGCCGCCCCCAGTATTACGGCGAATGCTGACCCAAAATCCAGGCCAAGGTCGGGAGAGAGTATTCGCTGCCTGCAAGCCAAAAAGAGGACTCCCGCGTCCAGGCAGGGAGAGAACGAAGAATTTTTGTCGAATGCCATTTTAGACACGTACTTTAGGATATATATTTATTTATTTATTGAGTATTAGAGAGAGCAGAGCACCATTCCAGCTTGCCACTTCCCTGCACCACACCCATCTCATTCCCCTCGACTATTTATTTTCCATTTCCACCCCTTCCTTTTTTTTTTTTGTGTGTAGTAATTTATTTATTTATTATTCGTATAACCATATATTTATATATACATATATTTATTTATTGGCGCAAGGGAAAACCCAGCCACAAACAAAAAAATGCTTAAATCTACTGTGATTTATTTTAAGTACTTTTTTTGAATAGTTCTTAGTGTTCTTAGTGTGTGAATAAAAAAAGATTGTGAATGAAAAAACGAGCAGAGCCATCATGTACATACAATTATTGTGCTTAGCATTAAGTTTGTGCCGAATAAACGTTGAAGAGACAGTGAAAAGTGTGAAGGACTTCCCTTGTTTCCAGGTCGGTCTTGTAGTGAGGAAAGAACTTCCCCAAGTTCCTGCTTCCCACTACACGGTTTTTATATCTGGCGCCTTTATGGCTTAATGGGCCCTCGACATATAGAGCTATCAGCCCGATATCGATTCCGTTTCTCAAGGGTTCTTTGCACTTCCGATCGGAAGATGCTTATCGCTCGCTTGGCGTCATAAATCGATAAGAAATACAGGCCGGAATTTTGAGTTAACCTCTTCAAGTAGAGAATGTTGATATTGGCAATCGATTTGTTCTCATAATTATAATCAGCTTCATATCATTTTTAACTGAAATTTAAATGCATTTATACGATATATCTATTCTACTTTAAGCTGATATCTTGCACAAATTGAAGTTCCTGCCTTCCTTAGACTTGATTTTGAGGGAAAAGTCGTTAATGCGATGTTATAACATATATAGTATAATATAATAAAATATATATTATTAACATATTATTTAATTCTGATATTAAAATTAAAGACTTTTTATTTTCTTAGTACTCTATTTTCTTAGTACTCTTAGTACTCTGCATTTCTTAAACTTGATTTTGATGGGAAATCTACTGAAATGAACCCAAACTTCATGACAAAATGCTGTTCCTGTACTTATTCTTCGCTCTTCCTATCGCTATCGCCAATTTTATGACCAAAAAGCTCAAATTATGGCTATTTTATAGCCTCTTGGCCACACATCCGATCGGAATCTGTTTATCGGTCGCTGAGGGGAATAAATCGATTGCAAGAAAATATCAACAGACTTTGAGGGTGTTAACCAATAAACTTTATATTATAATCTAAAAAAATTGGCTTCAAATTATTTTGTTCTGATATCTAAATGAAATAATATGACAGACTTTATATCTTCTTTGAGCTCTAAGACATTATTTTGAGGGAAAGGCAATAGACTTCATAATATTCTTTACTGATATTTAAATGCAATTATACGATAAAGATAATGTAAGCTCTGTACTTCCTTTGTACCCTAAGAGATAGTTTCAGTTTCTGCATTCCTTAGTCTCGATATTTATAGAAAATCAACTGAAATTAACCCCAAATGCATGTCAATACTTGTTTCCTGTACATATTCTTCGATTTCCCAATCACTATCGCCGCACTTATGGCCAAATAGCTGAAATTATGGCAGATTGATTGGCAAACTTATGGCCTCTTGGCCGCACTTCCGATCGGAAGCTGCTTATCGGCGCTCGCCTAACCCCAATTGGACGTAGCATCTGGAGTGGAGCCTCTTCACGGCAGGCGCTCGACTTCCGTTTCCACTTCGCCAAAGGTGGCGGCGTTGCGGCCGCATTCTTAATCGCAAACTCTGCCGCATCTTATCGAGTTATTCATGCCCGTGGCATGCGACGAATGCCGTGCGCTGTCAGTCATTTGTTTTATTTATTGAGCAATTGGCCATTGGCTAACGCCACTGGGCCCAGTCAGTCAGTCTGCCTGCAGGGAATTAGTGCTGCAGTTCGCTGTCGGCGTCGACGTCGCAGTCGCGCTGCAGTCGCTCTGCAGTCACTCTGCAGCAAGCTTCCCCTCTTTTTCCTTCAAGTTTCCAGGGCATTGCTCATACGACGCGTGGCCGCTGACCACCGCATTGAAGCGCCCCCTGCTGGCCGGTCGAGGCATCAGGTCATGGCCATGGGAGCAGCACCTGACTTTACATACATGTCAAATATTCCTAGTACCGCTATTGTCCGGGAACACAAGTGGCGCCACACACAGTGTGCACTGTGGGCAAGAACTAAAAAAAACTTGATATCATATTTGAGCAGAAAATGGTCGATCTAGCCTTGTCCGTTGTCCGTTGCTACGCATGTTAGACTATTTTATATGATTATAAAAGCAAAGATTTCATGCGAATCGGTGTACTATATCATATAGCTGCTATAGAAACTATTGGATCAAATTGGAATATTCTGCAAGGGTATTAAAACGTCGGGTCCTTCCGAAGTTAGAATTACTTGTTTAATATATTTTTATGTAAAATGATAACGTATTCCCCTTTCCTGCATAGATCTCTCTCATCTGGCATCTTATCCACGTTTAATGGAGACTGGAACTAGTTATTTTACCATGACTTCTTAATCAAAATATATGCCAATATATATAGTCAAGTACGACATCAACCGTAACTTCAACTATTGCCCCATTGTGCACTCGATGCAATTTCAATATATATATATGTATATATGCCTATCTTCGCATATTTCGGTACTTGTTCCCCATCCCGTTTGTCTCCGATAAGAAAATCGCGTGATCTCTTTTATGTTCTTCTTTACACTTTACTCCCGGGCGAACTACCAAAGCGTTCGAGGATTTTACCGTCTCCGAAAACTATAAAAAATATAAAACTTACATAACTATAAGCCCTATTAAATTTATTAATAAATAAAATAGAACTAAAATACGTGATTATATGCCATTCATTGGCTATTTTGACATTCCATTTTTTAATGATTATTTTGTAAAAATCCAACTTTAAAAATGTTCCTTTTTTTCTTATCGGTATAATCAACCCATTTCCGGTTATTACATTTGTTCCATCCTTTTGCGGTTGCAGCAAAAAACTTCCGAATTCGTTTTAAAGTGGCCAAGTCTTGCAAAATGGTTATCATCGTTTTGTTATCGAAATCTTTTATCGCTGCTGTTTCTTGCTCCTAATCAGTTAACTTGGTTTCTCTTAGAAGTAAGCAGCGTAAAAATGTATTTTATTTCTTTCTTTTATTTCTTATTTTAAAGCTAAATAAAAGCGGAACTTCGGTATTTATTACTCGGTAGAGATGCGCTTTTTGAGATATTTTAATTACTGATATTTTTGACGTACTTTTACCATTTAAACAACTAAATCAAACAGGTTTATAAACAAGAACATCATTTTACGACTCTTAAGCAATATACCTTTTTATTTTAAAAGTAATTATAACTGGTAACTTTGATTCAGCATCCAAAAATAACAAGCCTCAAGCCAACAAAAATGTCCATCTATTTTTAAATTAATTCATCATTTGATAAATAATTAAATAGTTTAATGATCTTTTTATAAAGTCAAATAATCGTTAATGAACCAATGAGTGAGCTATTTGCTTTTGTTTGCAAATAAGATACGCATTTATGTAGAAAATAGCATTTCGTATCTCAACCAAACAGGCAAATAATGTGCAAATTGCGAAGTTCGAATCACCGATTTTGCACTTTTGTACAGAAAAATGCAAGAAGCTTGCAAAACAGAAAACAGAGTCGGGACTTTCAAGGACTTGTTGTGGAGCTAAGACATTAAGGGGGAATCTCATGCAAGGGTTCGCTTGCACTTTTGCATCAATCTAGTAATCCATGATACTTGCTTCCAAAGCACTTCGACATCGACATCGAATACAAGTCGTACATTTTAGTCCCGTGTCTGACGTGTTTCATATTATTTCGACGAGTTTTCACGAATTCACGAGCGAAGAAAATGAAAATCTACGTACGTAAGTTCTCCGAGCTGATTTATGGAACCTTGCTCCTTGCGACAACCACCGCTTCTCGCGAAGTACTCCATCAGTACTCCAAAATCTGCTATTACCTCATCGTGTCGCTGCTGCTCACCGCCTTGGCCATGTGGCCAACTCTGACGGTGACGGTGCCCAACTCTCTTGCCAGGCGCCTTCGCGTCAAATTCCTGTGTTTGTCGCCCTGGATCCTGGTGTTAGTCCTAAACTTCTGCGGTCATCTCAACGAGCTTAAGTATGCGGTTGTCGAAGTGAACGGAATATTTCCAGGAGCTAAGCTGATCATGGCCCTGGGCATGTACGGCGTCCTGTATGTCCTGGTCTTGGAGCAGATTATACGGTGGCTGCGCATCGCCCTACTGAAGACGAAGATGGATTCCATCGTGGTGACTCGTAGCCAGCTATAGTAAGTGCCCTGCCCACCGAGAAGTCAGATCGAGGCAATTAATAATTAATTCCTGCATAGATCTCTCTCATCTG